>CAWUFW010003366.1:1200000-1845394 GCA_963921515.1 Calotriton arnoldi
TCAAGCTTGAGACATGCTTAAAAATACTACTTTAGTGGGTAGCACAATTAGTGCTGCAGGTCCACTATTAGCATTTAATTTACAAGCCCTGTGTACATGTAGTGCCCTTTTACTAGGGACTGACAAGTAAATTAAATGTGCCAATTACATGCAAGCCAATTAAACCATGTTTAAGGGAGAGAGCACATGCGCGTTGGCACTAGTTAGCACTGGTAACAAGCGCAGAGTCCACAGAACCTACAAAAACGGGTTCAGAAAATAGGAGGGTGAAGATAAAATGTTTGGGCATGACCCTGCAGAGAGGGACAAGTGCAACACATGGCCAGACTCACATAGAAGGGATACAATGACCAGGATGTTTAGAAAGTACTGGTTCAATACAAAATTCTGAAATGCTGCAGACGATTTGTGTCAGAGATGTGTCATTTGTCAGAGAAATAATCGGGGAAAAAGGACTGTGGTGCTTATGATTCATATGGGCAAATCAGAGGGCACATTTATGAGACTCCAAGTAGACTTCATTTAGATACTAGTTTACAATGGCCTTCAATATATTCTCATGATTGTCTCCTAGTGGGTTGAGGTTTACTGTGCCCAGAGGTCGGTCTGTATGACAAGTGCCAAACTCTTGTTAAGGGAATTGATGCTACGGTTTGGCTTGCCAGGCTCTGTTGAGGCAGATTTTGGAACTCATTTAAAAATGTAATTCTTAAATTGATTTGTACAACTCTACAGATTAGGTGCCATTGTAGTTATTGTCCTCAATCGTCTGGCATAGTGAAAAAGATGAATGGAACCATCAAAAACAAGCTGACTTAAGTGCGTGCATCCACTAGTCTGAAATGGCCAAATGCTCTACCTCTTTCCCTGATGATTATTAGAGGTACCATGGACAAAACAACTGGCCTCTTACCTCATGAAGTACTAATGCACAGAGCTATAGGATTTGCCTACATACCTTCAACAAAATTTCTATCAATAACTGATGATATCATGTTAGATTATTGCAAATTGCAAATCTGTCTCTCATAAGGGGAATTTGGTAACAGCACCATCAAAAGAAACCCATTGTCATCCCCAGCAACCAGGTGATTTGCTGAAAATATAACGCTTTTGCTTACAACATGATGATTTTGCAGAATTGATGACTTCCTATGCAAGACAACTTCATAAAACTCCCAGATTTTGGGGGTGAGTCAGAGCTTTTTCCCATGCTATTAGTGATGCTGTACGATTTCTAATTCAGTTTGCTGCTCACTTGAGACTTAGAATGTTTCAGATTTATGTAATTCATTCTTTATTGCTCAATTTGCCGAGATTCTTTATGGCAATAACTTTATGCGTTTGGATTTATGATTTCTGGACTGCAAATTTTGAATTTTTGTAATAAACATTTTAAAATGTCTATTCCTGCCCTAGAACTCGATTATTGAGCCTGCCCTTACTTAATCAACTGTATTTTTGATTTGCTGTAAGGTGCCTTGCCTCGGGACACATTACTTTATGAAATAGAGGTTTAACACAGTCTCCAATTCATTCTCCTGTGGGCATGCTGTTGAGGTAATATTTTGGGGTGTAAAGCTTTAGAGGTTCCCTGCTCCCAAGGTGACTTTTTTGATGTCAGGAAGCAGGAACCCCATCCATTGGGGCAGGTTAAGTGGAGAATATGTAGTTGTTTTTGGGTTGGGTTGGAAAATCCTGTGACTTGTACGAGGCTTCTCCTCGCTTGTTAACGAATATGACAAGGACGATTAGGGCTTGGATTATAGTAACCACTAAGTAATAAGGGCATTAGCGACATTTAAATGTCAACATTCACAATTGTTTCACATATCACACATGCTTTTATTAAGGTGATTTCCAGCAGAAATTAAGAGAAAAACAAAAGCATTGTGACATATTTGCTTCACAGAATGCCACACAGTGTTTACCTTGGGATATGGAATTGAAATGGTCTTGGGATATTGCTGTTTTTCATTTCCATACCAGGAATATTCAATTAGAGGAACTTCTGTATCATTAAATTGAACATAGGCTATAAACGATGCATTTGGAGACCACCATAGAGCGTAATTAGTGCTGAACATTTCCTCTAAAAACAAAAGACAAAAGGAATAATATTGAGTTCATTTAAATTGTTATATTTCACATTAAAAATAACGAACACACCATGCTGTAACACAACATCTCTTATCTGTACGTTTTATGATTGCATCATATCTTCATTTCAGGTTGGAAAATATTTAGGGTCTAGTTTTTTCAAGATGCCAAAAATCTACGCCTGGCAATATACACACTTGCAAATATGCAAATTTTAACGACTCTTGCAGAATCCACAACACACTCGGAAATAATACAGGACCCTGCAACATTCTGAAGTCTGTAGTGGCATTCTGAATTTTTTTATCAATTTCATTTTAACATGCACAAATTCAAAAGTCAAAATTTGCTCATGCAAAATTCTGCCAAGCAAGATCAAATGCACTTGTTAACTTTTTTTTTTTCATTTTTCTTCACAAAAAATTAGTTTTTCATCTTGACATCTCTCCCTTTAAGCCACCTCTAGTTGTGGGGTTGATTCAGTCCCCTTTCCACTTCTCAGGAGACCATTCCCAATATATCTAGTTTGAGCCATATACATGGAGGACTTCATCAATACCCACAAACATGTAAGGTAGCGGTGTATCCCAAACCAACTGTTTTCTCTGGAACCCTGATGACCTCTTCCTCTAACGCACCACTAATTGTGGGGGTTATACAGCCCCTTTCCCACCGTGAAAACGGATTTACACTTTCCATTCAAAGGAATGCATCCCTTTCAGTGTGATTTGAGGCAGAGATGGTATTGAAACTACCCATAAGCATGTAAGTTAGTGGGTGCATCCAAAACCATTGAGCATTGCTACTCTGGAAAGTCCACTCCATACTACAGTTAGCGGATTTACTGACATGAAAGTCTTTATGGGGAAATGTTTTATGAGTGCAAAACCAACTATTGCAAGTTCAAAAGTAGTTTTACAATCATGAAAAGGCTGAATGTAGAACTTAAACTTACACAACAAAATAGCTTTGTAAATTGGGCACTCAGTGTTTAACGATATATCGGCTGCTGGAAGCCCTCATGTTTGTAACTATGTCCTGTACATAGAATGAAAACCATCTTTAGTCGGAGCGCAGATATCTTCGTAATTAAGAAAATCACAACCAAAAATTAGCCAATTGGTAAAACTTTATACAATGTTTTTCTTTTACTCTTTGTAAATAAAGTAAACGGAAAAACATAATATTGATTAGAAGATGTAGAACTGTCACTAGGTTCTATCATTTGCATTAACGCAAGCTTACTTCAAAGGTCATATAAAAATAGCATCTGAAATATATCCGTACATCAAAATAAATTAATAAAATAGTCTATTAAGAAATAAGGTACACAGTAATTTTTGGTCGATACATAACCACACCCTAATAGAATATCCTAGAAAGGGATAACTTACCATTATGAACTCAAGATCTTGAATATTTGGAAGAAGATTCAAAGACCCTAAGTGAACACCCTCATAATAAGCTCTTTTGATGTGAAGTTATTTCTCATTTTACTTTTCATTTGGGAGGTTGGTGTGAGACGTCGTAGACAATGTGTAGTGGTACACCTCGGTGCAGTGTCTTATCAACGAAGGAGAGGGTTCTATGATCAAATCTTCACTTAACCAGTATAGATTAGCAAGGAGGAGGCTTCAAGGAATAGTCAAGCACTGTGTGCAGAGAGAGTAAGGCATTTTTATGTTTTGTCTGCACACTGCTTGTGAAATCTATTGTTTTAAATATATCTTAAAAGGGACTTACATCCCGCATTTGCTTCTTATAGGTCAGTGTGCTTGCGAGTTTGCTTTCCTCTATGTTTATTGGTTGTAGCCTGTTCTTCCTTCTGTGTCTCTCTTATCAGTTTCCCATTGGCCTAACTACTCATTCCCATTCGCGTTGGTGGTTCCAACTTTTTTCTTTTGGTTAACGCTGCATACTGTTGGCTGCATCTGAGACACAGGCGACATCGGAGCAGTGATAAGATCACATGTGGGGGGGGTCGCATCTGAGCCCCGATATTGTTGGAGCCCACTGGTTTCATTGTGGGGTCTTACTATAACACTCCTTCTCTTTTATACCCTCCCGGCAGGTTTTGACACGCTATGGCACTGGCCTGTTTCAGCAGCTGGTAAGTGCTTCTTCTCTTTCTTTTGTTTTGGAACGCACTTGCGTTCCACGCCTCTGTGGTTTGCGCATCAAGCCTCGCTACCAGTGCTGCAATGTGCCTACAGCTATTGACACAGTGATTATTAGCTGCAGTGTGCAATTACACCCCAGTGTCCCAATTACGGAGGGTTTCTGAGGTTCCGTGGAGCAAGTGCAAGCTGTAAGCCAGGCTGACACAATGGGATTCTTTGCAAGGAGTGTTACCTCTTTGTCTAGATTTCTTTGTCCTAATATGGTAATGGCTAACGTAACTGCAAATGTGCTGCCTCACTTAGTCACCAGATCACATGTTTTATTAGAACACAAATTCAACACGCAGAGGTTGAAAGGCTCGGGAGGAATTAAAAATTTGCGAACATTCGTGACAAGAATTTTCAATTCTATTAAGGACACGGAGGCGAGGATTATGCTTCTCATTTCTTTATTAGAAATCTCAGCAGCCAATGAAAACACAGTAAACAAAATCACATGACCAACCATAGAGTCCCATGGTATATAAGGTCCCAGCACAACCAAAGTGTCCTCTTTCTTTGTAAATCATAACAGTTAAGTCCATGCACGACCTGCTCTGAAGAACAACCAGCAGGCGAGAACTTCTCCAACCAGTAAATTGAAGGCCCAACGGGGCTGCATTTCTGACTGGGACACGGCCCAAGAACCCCAAACTCGTGTAGACACGAAGGACTGCAGAATACCCAGCGGCAGCTGCACGATTATTCAGGCTTTATTTAGTATCAGCACCTGCAATAATAAGAGAGAGTACCCCGTAATAGCAATCCTTCACCAATAGGCGAAATAGTAACACTGCAGAAGAAGGGGTGGGAGAAAAAACCAGACATGTGCAATATACAATAGCATGATTAATCAGACACTGTGTCATATAATGCATCATATTGTTTGGGTGGGATAATCCTCGCCTCCGTGTCCTTAATAGAATTGAAAATTCTTGTAACGAAAGTTCGCAAATTTTTAATTCTATGTCAGGAGCGGAGGCTCCGATTATGCTTGTTCAAAGCTTCGCCACCACCACAGAAGCAACATCCACAATAGGCTTGTAATAATATGCCTTTAATGTACTTTCAGTAGACCAGTCAGCTGCGTTCATAATATCTGACAAACTGACACCTGCAGAATAGGCTTTAGAGGCCATAGCACCACGGGCTGAATGTGCTCCAAATTTGGAAATATCAATACCTGCTTCGCCCATGAGCCAGCGCATACATCGAGATAAAGTAGCTGGAGATACTGGGCGAAAGGGTTTCTGCAGAGCAATCAATAATTGACCTTGCATATCAGTACGAAATTCTGCAGTACTTACCTCGTAATCTTGAACACATTGCACTACACACAGTTTAGGATTATTGGGAAAATCTGGGTAGGAGACAGAAGCAGTGTTACACTTAGTTCTCCTGGATAAGGTGAATGTCACACCCTCCGGGGAAAACCTACGCCCCGCTAGATCCAATGCTCGCACGTCAGAGACCCGCTTACACGAAACTAGACATAGCAGCATAGCCAATTTAGCCGAAAGCTGCTTTCGGGACAAATACTTATTAGAAGGCCATGCTTCCAAAAACTTAAGGACAATTGAAACATCCCATAACTGCGAATACTTGGGACACGGGGGTTTGACCATCTGTACGCCCCTAAGCAGCTTACACACCAACGGATGCTCACCAATGGGCTTGCCATCCATGGGTATATGACCTGCCGAGATGGGGGACCGAAAGTTGTTGACTGTTCTGTATGCCAAGCCTGAAGATGCAATAGAGGCCAGAAAATTGACAACTAGAGACATGTGCTTTAGAGGGATCCACCTCCCGTTGAGAGCACCAATCACTCCATCGTTTCCAAGAGGAAGCATATCTTTTATGTGTGTTGGCCGACCAGGCTTCATTGATAAATCTATCAGCCTCTCGCGAAAGGCCTGGGACTTTCCATCTGCCCCTGAAACCCGCCAAGCCACCATAGGAAGTTGGCCCGCCTGCACTAATGGATGAGGATTCATTAGAGGGTCCAGCAACAGGTTCCCTATCCGAGGAAGAAGAATGGGAATCGCACAACTCATTCCCAGAAGAACCGGGAACCATGCCTGCGCTCTCCATAGCGGAGTGATCAGAATGAGTTCGGCCCGATAAGTTCTGGTTCGTGCTAGAACCCTGGGAGTCATCGTAAACGGGGGAAACGCATAACATAGGGTTGTTGGCCACTCCTGTAGGAATGCGTCCGTGGCAAGAGCCTCCGGATCTGGCCTCCAACTGAAGAATTGGGGAACTTGTCTGTTGAGGCGGGACGCAAACAAGTCGATCTGACAGGGGCCCTAAAGATGGGTCAGGTTTTGAAATACTAGGGGCAACAGCATCCAATCGCTGAAATCCTGTAGATGGCGGGAATGCCAGTCTGCTATCTGGTTGTTGTAGCCAGGAAGATATTCCGCCACTACCGAGGATCGGTTCTGAAGGCAGAAGTGCCAAAAGTCCTTGGCAATCTCTGCCAACATTCGGGACTTCGTACCGCCCAGCTTGTTGACATAGCGAACCGCTGAAACTTTGTCCATCCGAAGAAGGATACAACAATCTGTCTTTTGGGGAGACAAGCACCGGATCGCAACGGAACCAGCTAATAGTTCCAGGCAGTTTATGTGTAAATGCAGCTCTTCCGGCGACCAACGACCACCCGTGGACAACTGGCCGCATCGGGCTCCCCACCCCCATCGGCTGGCATCTGATTCGATCACCACATCCGGGGCTGATCCGAAGAGAGGTCGGCCATTCCAGGCCTCCATGTGGTTTAACCACCATATCATCTCCAGCTTCGCCTCCTCCGAGAGGGGAATCTGTTCTGAGTAACTGAGGCCTTTTTGGAGATGTCGGATCTTGAGCCGTTGAAGGGCCCAGAAGTGAAGGGGACCCAGGAAGATCGCCTGAATCGAAGAGGCCAACAAGCCCACTATTCGGGCTAATGATCTCAGAGATATTGTCTGCCTGTGAAGAGTGGACCTCAGTTCCCGTTTGATCGCCCTGATCTTTTGCATCGGGAGTAAGAGTTGGCAAGTCAGTGAGTTGACTAAGAAGCCTAGGAACTCGATTGATTGAGTCGGAGTCAGGACTGACTTTTGTGGATTCACAATGAACCCCAAGTTCTGCAATAGACTGATAGCCCAATTGAGATGTACCTGCACTAGCTGGGGGGAGGTCGCCATGATGATGATGTTGTCCAGATAGACTATGAGGCGAACCCCTCGGGCTCTGAGAGATTCTATCACCGGCCGCAGGAGCTTCGTGAAGCACCATGGTGCTAACGACAGTCCGAATGGGAGAACCTTGTACTCGTAACAAGTCCCTTTCCAAAGAAACTGCAGAAACCGGCGATGAGGAGGGAAAATGGGGATGGACAAATACGCATCCTTCAGGTCCAGCCGGACCATGTAGTCTCCTTCCTGAAGGAGATCACGCAGGAGATGGATGCCCTCCATCTTGAAATGTCTGTAAACAATCCAGGAATTGAAATCTCTTAAGTTTAGAACTAACCTGGACCCACCCCCTTTCTTCTCTACCAGGAAGACATTGCTGAGGAAACCTCGAGGGTGAAGAGAGGTGACGACTATCGCACCTTTCTGCAGTAAGGACTCGATTTCTGTCAAAATAAAGTGCTGATCTCGTTGGGAAAAAGACATTTGAAGTGGGTGCACGCCTTGAAAGGGGGAATCGTACAATTCTAGCTTGTACCCCTGCACGGTTTCCAACACCCATGCATCTTGAGAGATCTCGCGCCAATTGTTGAGAAAGTACATTACCCGTCCCCCCAATATCACCTCGGAACAGGGAATCAGGCTCACCTGAGTTTCCGGAATCCTGTTGACCACTGGAGTTTCCGCCGAACCTGCCTTTGCGGAATCTGTTCCTGGCTCTTCTAGTGGGGTAGAAGGAGGAAGAATTGGAGCCCGACTCTTGATAACCTCCTCTTTGTTGACCACGAGGGGTGCCTTGACTGTACCCACGGCCGAACGAGCGCCCCCGGAAGCGTCCGGCTCTGCCGAAAACTGGGCGGAACGCCCGTTTGAGGGATCCCTGGGCTTTGTCCAAGCCACTGAAGGTGGCCACGAATTTAGTGAGTTCTTTTAGGAAGGGTTGTCCAAAAAGCATGCCTTGGGCCATGGAACCCGACTCTGAGGAAGACAGTTCCGCGAGCTTGGGATCCAATTTCAAAAGAATAGAACGTCGGCGTTCTGTCGAGATCGCGCAGTTGGCATTGCCAAGTTGGCAAACTGCCCTCTGGGCCCAGCCAATCAAATCATCAGGATCGATCGCTAAGTTAGACTCCTTGGCACGAAATCCTAATTCAAGGATCTTGGTCAGGGGACCGGTCATATCTAATAGTTTGTCCTGACAGGACCTCCAAGACCTGTCAAGGCCCTTCTTGGGGTCCTTCGTATACTTTTTTAGGTAGGTGAGCATGGATGGGTCCATGTCGGGAGTCTCCGTTACCTTTCCGGGCAGGTCTGGTCTGGGGCATTCTGACCGAAGCCTTGCCTGTACGTCCTTATCGAACGCCTGCCGAATATGAGAATGTACATAATCTGCCACCTCTTGGGGTGGGAGCCAAGCAGAGGAATTCGGGTGTATGATATCCGAGGGCTCAAAACTGAGGACCTTGGGAGCCGAGAGAGTTTCGGCATGTCTCTCCTTCCTCGCCTTTTTTGCGGGGCGAGGGGCCTCCTCCTGATCTGTAGAAGAGTCCGAGGAGGTATCCTGATCGGTGTCTTGAGGGAGTTCAGTGATCGTAGCTTCCCTGTTAGGGGTTGTGTGTTCTTGATCAGCCATGGATTTAGCCAGTTTAGCAAAATCCGCCGCGTGTGGATTGGTTGCTCCTTTGCCTCCTGGTCTGGGGCGTGAGCCTGCAGAAGGAAGCCAGCCTTGTTGCTTGGCGTAAGTACAGAGGCGACGTTTAAGGGGTTCAATAGCCCTCACCAGCGCTCTGTTTACTGAGTGTTGGACACCTACGTCCAATGCCTCTACGAGGTCCTGTTCCATCGACCCAGAGGGTTCCTCCTCATAGTAATAATAGTCCTCCTCATAATACTCAGCCATATTGCACACAGAGTGTGGATTCACGACCCCGGAGGACTGTAAATACAACTATATAAAATATGTATTTTGCAGGAGGTCAGGGGGAGTGGCAACCCCAGGCAAGCTTAGGCAATCCTAACGAAGGATCTTTATAAACCAGTCTTTTTAAGATGTGGAGGGAGGAAGCTTGCCAAGAAACCACTCTAGGCAAAGCCTATGCTTTATTATACAGCCCCACCCAGTCTCAAGGTGCAGGGCGTTAGGGGAGCAAAACGAGCTTTATTAATGGAATCCGAATTGAATTGAAGGCAAAACGGTGTCAGGAGCTCAACACGCAGCTCCGGCGTTCATTAAAGCCTCCCGAGTGAAACACAGAGGCAAAGATGGCCGCCGCGCATGCGCGGCTGCTCGTCAGCAATAGAAATAGAAATAGGACTGCGCGTCAATGAGACTCGCGTCCCAGCTCCCCGGTGCCTCTTGCTCCACTGGACACGTCGCAAGCGCGAAGGACGCGCTGTGAAACAACGCCCGAAAGGGCAACAAAGACTCGTGACAGCAAAGCGCCACCGAAGGAGCGCGCTCGACAATCCCCCAAGACGCGCTGCACTTCACATGCGCTACGGGGAGTGAGCGGAGAATGCGCTCGTAATTTCAAAGTCAGAAGTGGCAAGGAGCCGAGCAGTGCGAATCTCGCGGCCAAACCGCGGCGTCTAGGAGCCGGGAATCCCTGGATTTACGCAATTCTACCTGCAGCAATACCAGGCAAGTAATTACAATCTAAGCATATAAACGCAATTAAATACTTTGCATACACGATGTAAACACAAAATATACCCATAAGCTATCAAGTAAGACAAGAGGGTAAAAGCACTTAACTGGCTGCGGAGCAGCAAAGAAAGAGGACACTTTGGTTGTGCTGGGACCTTATATACCATGGGACTCTATGGTTGGTCATGTGATTTTGTTTACTGTGTTTTCATTGGCTGCTGAGATTTCTAGTAAAGAAATGAGAAGCATAATCGGAGCCTCCGGTCCTGACATAGAATTACAGAATGACAATGCAGACGCTTCAAGTCAACACACTCACGTCAAATGCTGATGTCATCATTAGTACTCAATGCAGTGCAAAAGTACTCCCATGGCTTGCATCTAATTGATGTCATGAAGCAGGATGCACCACTCAGGCAGTAAATAGGTGCCGCAAACGTGAATCTTCACTTCAACATGAAAGATGAGCGAGGACCATCTCTTCTGCATGTGAGTCACTTACAGCAAGTGTTGGCCAATTATCAGTGATCGAGCAGTGGTAAGCAGACTTTGTGAGCATTCCAAAACTTGTCCCATGTCCTCACAGCCACGTGCCCATATACAATAAAGTTGCTCACTTACGCTCTCCCATTTACTATTAAGATTAGTGCTACGAAGAGTCCATACTATGATCCAGATTTAATAGGGGCATTGTGGGTGGTCGGGTGACTCTGCACAATTTTTAACTGCTCACGCTGGCACTTAATGGTAAGTAAATCAACGCAATGCATTACATTAATTTGTACTCAGCAAGCCCTCATACTAAAACCCCATATAATGTAATAGAGTTGATCTCTTACTGCTTCTATTTTTTTTGTTTGTTTAATGTTAAGGGCATTTCCATAACACCAACATCACCCCTGTCTTTGCAGTCTCCAAGACAGCTGTGCCCTTTCCCATACTTCTCATCTTTAATCCGTACCACTGGAATTATGTGATTGTGCGGATGGTGCGATTTTTGCATAATTATAGATTTGCTGTGTTTGCTCCATAATCCCTTGTCTGACACATAATCTGCAGATTTTAACAAAACATGTTTTGTGTCTAGCTCAAACAGGTTCAAAATTGATGTTTAGAGGAGTACAGCATTGCTATAGATAGGAAGTTGGAGAGAGTAAAAGGCATAGCTTCATTATAGACAGGGCCACTGGAATTATGAGGCATGAGAGGGCTAAATGATGCTGCATGGTTGAATAAATTATACGGCAAGAAAAGGCAAATTAAGCAGCATAATGCCACACATTTTGTAACAGTATTACGTCCTTATTTTGTCATTTCTACATATTAACACTTCCCCGGCATTGGTTGCACCTCATTAGTACCAGTTTAACACCCAAATAGAGCAATAAGCAACAGAAAGGTGACCAGTCCAGCTTTGGAAAGGGTCTTCCACTGAGCGGCAACATGTGTCACTGCATGTTTAGTAACATATTGCTGTATTTTACTACTAAACAGGCAGTCACAATTCCAGTTACCTTGCAGTTAAAAGGGGCATAATTTGAATGGCACAGCAGATGCACTGGGGCCAAAAGTTGGCAGAACTCTTCTAAACACCCAATATTGCTATATTTTACTACTATACAGGCAGTCACAATTGCAGTTACCTTGCAGTTAAAAGGGCTTGATTTGAATGGTGCAGCAGGTGCAGTGGCACCAGGGCCAAAAGCTCTACGGACCCCACTAAACACAGACAATTGCTAATTTTCACTACTAAACAGGCAGTCACAAGTGCAGTTATCTAGCAGGCACTAGGGTCATGATTTCAATGGTGCAGCAGGTGCAGTGACACCGGGGTCCAACGCTCTAGGGACCCTTCTAAACACCAAATATTGCAGTATTTTACTACTAAACAGGCAGCCACAAGTGCAGTTACCTTACAGGCAATAGGGTTATGATTTGAATGGTGCAGCGGCAACGGGGCATAAAGCTGTCATAACTCCTCTAAACACCAAATATTGCTATATTCTACTACTAAAAAGGCAGTCACAAATGCAGTTATCTTTCAGGCACTAGAGGGGCGTGGCCAAGCCGGCTGCGATGGCTGACATGAACTGCTGAGGCTCCACACTCTGGCATACAAATCGCCCGTTACATCATGTCGAAATTGGCCAAAAAAACAGGCAATCTGGAGTCGGACTATGAGGAGCGCCTGGTGCTGAAAGTTGAGTCCTATTCTTGGGCGGAATCCGGAGGAAAAGTGATTTTCTTTGCGTCGGACCTCGGAGACAAGATGGCACCCGTCCGCCTCTGAAGCCCACCTCTAATCGGCTGAGTCCGGGACTGGCCGCAGGCTCCTGTAGCACGACCCATGGAGCGGAGGGCTTAATGTGGAAGGGTGAGGTGGCAACAGCCCTCTCGCATCGCAGACACTGACGGAGAACAACGTGGAGCCCGCAGGGAAAACCGAGACTGGGCCGGCACCTGGGAACTCCCTCTGTTTCCCGCTGGCGCGTCCTTAACGGCGCTAAGGGTCCGGACCCGCCCTGCCCGCAACTCGCATCGAAGGGGATCGATCTGGCACCTCTTACCTGGGGTCAGTGGGCGCGGGCCCCCCCCTCCTTGCTCCGGTCCCACCGTGAATCCTGGTGCTGCTGGTCCTACGGGGTTGCCTGGTTCCAAAATGGCGCACATGGGACTTTGCGGCTGACGCTGGAGGAGGGGAAGGTTGCGGCCCACCACTGGAGCACTTCATCAACTGAGGGGAGGTAGACTACCGCCCCCCTGAGACGACCGATGCCACTGGGAGGGCCCTCACATCGTCATCCGGGCCGGGTGGTTGAATTGGCTGTGGACAATGCCTGGTTTTAAGTTGGCGGCCGGGGCAGCCTAGGCATTCACACTGGATTAGTGCTCTTGACGCCCCCTCCCCCTGATACAACCGGCGCGTACCTGGGGCCTCCCGGACACTATCCACCGTGGCTCGACTGGGCGACCACCTCCTTGCTGATTATGTCCACTCGGTGCGGCCCAGCACAAACTCCATGAGCAGCCATGAGCGGGAACCTCCAACAGTCCTGAACACCACCTGATGCACGAGACGGAGGGCGGAGGGTGCAAGCGTGAGGAGCGCGGTTGCCCTTAGCGGTGACCGCCGAGAGTGTGCCCGGTGACCCTGCGGAGGCGGCCCAATTAGATTGGGTGCGGCTTGCGGGAGATCTGTGTGCTCAGCTCCTAGCTGCTTGCGCTTTTCCCCCCTCTCTGCCCGTTGGTCATCGCCTCTCCCAATGCTTCACCCCAGTGAGGAGACCGAGCTGTGAGTGGGCGAGTCGACGCTAGGACGGTCGGTGTGAGCCCCCGCTCTCCTATTGCAATACCTCTTTGATCTTCCGCCCAGCGCACTTCCTCACTGCAGGTGGCGGCCGTCTCCAAGGGACTGCTCGGATCTACATTGGCGCGCCTCGCAGGCTGGTGCTCTTACCACGCTCGACCCAGATGTCCACGCCACCTAGTATACGGAGTGTCATCGCAAACAGCATAATGGGGAAGCCGAGGGCCACGCAGAGCACGACGGTGCCGGAGACCGCGCCAGAAAACCTCGCGAGTAACCGTTCCTCATCTAAGTCAGCAGGAACATCGCCGGACCAATCCCTATCGGACAAGCTAGACCAAGTACTGGCGGCTATCGAGCATTCTCGGGTGTCCATGGAGGAACGGCTAGGCACCCTGATGACTGATATCAGCCTAATCCGAGATGATCATCGTAAACTGGCTGAAAAAGTCGCGGACGGAGGGAAGGTCATGGCCGCAGTGCATCCCTCAGTCAATGCACATCAAGAAACCCTACAAGCCCTCCTGGGCCGCATGACCACCATGGAGGAGCATGTGGACGACCTGGAAGGATGCTCGAGGCGCTGTAACATCCGCGTGCTGGGGCTCCCGGAAGGAATTGAAGGTACTAACTCAGTGGAGCACATGGAAACGTGGGTGAAATCCTTCACTCCGAGTACCGGCCGCACTGCATTTTTCTCCATTGAACGGGCCCATCGGGTCCCAGCACGCAGGCCCCCACCCGGTGCCCCACCTCGGCCAATGCTGGCGAAATTCCTGCACTTTCGGGACCGTGATGCAGTACTTAGGGCAGCTAGACAGTCTGGCTCCATCCGAGTCGAAAACAAGCAGATCATGATATTCCCAGATTACTCCCGGGCTGTACAGAGGCAAAGGTCATCTTTTCTGGAGGTGAAGCGCCGTCTGCGGGCAGACAACATACAATATTCCCTGCTATTCCCGGCGTGACTCAAAATTATCCATGATGGCTCCACTGTTTTCTTCACGGACGCTGAGGAGGCTCATGATTGGGCGGATCTGCATTGTGCGCAGCGCTCTAGCGGAGAGACCACACACGCTCGGAGATTGAAGGCGCCATGCTCCAAGAGGCGTCGCTTGAGACAGCGACGCAGCGGGAAGGACACTGTAGCATTGTCCCATACCCTGGAATCTTCCGATCTGGAACAAATCGTACAGGAACGACGGAAAGTCCTACAGGCTGTGGCGGAGCTACAGAGCTCCTCCCCCTTAGAGGACATTGACCGGGCTCCACACCTCTTCTCTTCGGATGGCGATGATGACAGCGAGGGGACTCAATCCAGGGTGGACTTAATCACTCCGCCCCTAGTTACCCCTCAGACCGCCGACACCATGATTTGACCTGGACACTAGTAGGCTATAGGAACGAGGCTGCCTTACCAGCAGAACTTTGGTGCATCGCACGGTAGGCGTTTACATACCCTGCACACACAGCACATACACGGTTTCTTCACAGGCCAGTTGACGTGCAATGATCATACTAATGCCCTTACCGAGAACCACCTCGCAGTCATGTAACGCCACCCCATATAACGTTTTAAGCTCTCCCTTTTTTTATGAGAGTCAGTTTGGACGTATCGCTCCCAGCGGTAGGTCCCCAGTATTGGGGCTGTTCCCCTAACCCAGTTATTCCTCCCCGTGTTCTCACACCAGTTTACACTGTGTTACTAAGTATACAACCTCAAAAGGCTGCGGTAACACGCAACCGGCGTAGGCGCTTGGGGAGGGCAGGATGGGCCACGTGTCGGTACTGGTTGCCACGGTCCCTCTCCATCCCCCAAACCCTGCTAATTCCCAATGGCGCACCAAGGCACCGTTACTATCCTCACGCTTAATGTGCACGGTATGCACACTGCACGCAAGCGATACTCCATATATGCATACATAAAGCACCAGAAGTTGCAGATCGCACTGTTACAGGAGACCCACCTGACTGCGGGGGAAGTGGTGAAACTACACAAGCGCTGGCGCGGTGTCCTCTGCACTACCACATACTCAGCTTATGTGTGAGGGACTCCTATTTGGATCCACCCGGGGATCCCTTTCCAGCAGCAGACTAGAACGCTTGATCCCGACGGGCGCTATGCCATTTTACAGGGGCTCCTTGATGGCCAGACGGTGGTATTGGGGAGTATCTATGCACCTAACGTGGACCAGAGTAAATTTTGGGACGCACTTTCACTGCCGCTATGCTCATATACCCAAACGCCTTGGATCCTGGGAGGGGATTATAATTGCGTACAAAACACATCATTGGACAGGTCTTACCCCCCTCACCCAACATCCCCAATAATAGTCCAAGCTAAGCGCTTTTCAGCATGGGCAGCCCATTGGTCACTGACAGATGCCTGGCGCTCTAAGTACCCGACAGCGCGGCTCTACTAGTTTCACTCCATACCACACGATCTTAAAGTCCGACTCAATAGCTTCCTGTGTTCCCCCCATTCTTCTCATCATCCTAGAGACCGACTATCTGGGGAGGGTCCTGTCCGATCATGACGCCCACACTATTACTCTTGCATGGCGCCCGCCCCAACCCCCGGTACCCACTTGGCGGCTGCCCAAGGACTGTTTGGAGGACCCGATCTTCCGTCAGACGCAGGCAGAACACATACAGCATTATTTTCGGGAGAACACACGCACAGCCACCACTCGAGCCGCGGAATGGAACGCATTCAAAGTGGTCTTAGGGGCATCCAACACATCACAGGGGTGCGCCATGTCCTAGAACGCCACATTCGCGAAACGGAACAAGCTCTGGCCACACTCACACGTGCAGCTGACACAAATACAGCCACACCCGCCCAAGTGGCGGAAGCTAAAACGGCATATGCGGAGGCACTAGCTGAGCTCCGCCGCTATAATGCTGGGGGAGACGGTCACAGCTTCCGGGCACACTCCATCTGCAACCATAATTTGCATGCTGCTACCAGGGGCGGAGCCCCTAAGTGACCGCCCTTTCCAGCTGACGGTGGCATGAACCTGTCTGGCACGGATACACCGACTGAATCGCGAAGCGCCCATGTACTCTCCCGTCTTGCCGCTGGTGGGGTTCCCCAGAGGCCGGACACATTATACTGTGCGGATGCTCCGCGACTGGATGGCGCACGAGGTCTCGGATGCAGGTACTCTTTACTTGAACGGACAATTGCAGTCATTTGCGGAGTTGGCAGTGGATATGGTGATTCCCAGGGGGCAATTTCTCTTACATCGACAACTGCTGGAGGAGGGCTGTAGAATGTGGCATACGATAGACACCGAGCCCCCCACACACCCGGTGATACACATGTTACTACAGATGGGCCCGGGGCAACATCTGGTCACCTGGATTTACAAAGCGGTGCGGGCTCTAAAGCCAATCACCCTCACACCCCTTCGGGAGAAATGGGAAGCTGAATTCCAGAGGCCATTGCATTTTTTTTTTTATTATTTGGTTGTGGCCCCAGAGCTTGTATGGTTATCATTACAGGTGAGTGATCTGAAATTTGGGCAGGGAAATGCTTGATCTCCTTAATATTTGCTGCAGAAGATCTATCAACTAAAAAATAATCAAGTCTCGAAAAGTGGTGATGTTTTTTGCTGTGGTACGTGTACCCCCTTGTCTTGCCCTTCAAATGTCTCCATACATCCACTAAATTAAAATCACGTATCATGCTTTTAGGGCGTTTCTCATTCTGGGGACATATACACTCTCTCTTCTTGTAGACCGATCTAACACAGGGTCTAACAGGACATTAAAATCCCCACCTACGATTACTGGTACAGAGATTGCTGCCATCCTCAATTCTAGATCTACAATGTATTGGGGGTTATCCTCATTGGGTCCATAGCATCCCATACATAAAAACTCCCTGTCTGCCCACTTTAAACGGGCTGAAACCCACCTACCCGAGCTATCTGTGCTAGACTCTTTCATTTCTATTCCGCAACCACTCCTAATCAGAATAGCCACTCCCTTACTACAACATAGTTGATCTGAGACAATAAAGTTTTGGACCCAACCGCACCTCCGAAATAACTCCCTACTCTCATTAGCCAGAAGGTGCGTTTCCTGTAGCAGCATTACTTGTGCCTGACTATTTTTTAAATATTCCAGTCTTTTCCTCTGCCTAGATTTGGATCTCAAACTATTCACATTCCAAGTGAGAATTTTAATGCTTGGAATGTTAGTCGAAACCATCTTTCTTGATGTATTCCCTTCCTGTTTTCAATCCTGAGCTGAAGAAGAGAATTCCTGCATAAAAGGTGTTGAGGACTTTTTTTTGTTTTTTTCCCCCACTGCTCCCCACCGTGCTCCCCCACCACCTCCCACCACCTCCCCCCTCCCCCCGCTACACCCACCCTGAGGAACCCTCCCTATGTTATTAGGCATAATAATGCCTATGGGCGTACCATCGGGGGGGAATTTACTGACTACCAATGTATATATTACTAGAGAGCTGAAGAGCTTTTTTTTTTTTACTTCGCAGTATTCTTGTTGCTCATTCTGTTTATTAACTCTTCAACATCATCCACTGAGCGGTAGTTGTACATTTTATTATTCCACATTATGCGGAGCGTAGCAGGGAATTTTAACTGAACTTTCGCTCCTAACTTTCGAAGCTCCTCCATCTTTCCACCCAGCTCCCACTGCTTTTGTTCTGTAACCTTACATACGTCAGATCTGACCAGAAAGGAATAACCATTAACCACGTATGGGCCATTTTTTAAAGCACTACTAAGTATCTCCTCCTTGATATTGTAGGAAAGGAAGTTTACCAAGATCTTTCTAGGTTTGGTTCTCTGTGGGTTACGTCGAAACGGCTCTCTATGTGCCCTCTGTATTTCGTTCTCGAGATTTATCTCATCCTTATCCTTCAGGATCGTTTTTCGAAGAAGGGAGATTATAAAAGCCTTCATCTCTGGCCCTTCCTCACTTTCAGGAATATTTAAGAATCTTATATTATTCCTGCGAGAATGATTCTCAATTCTCTCTATATCATCTCTCAGCATTTGATTCTGTTTGCCAAGATTAGAAATCTCGATTGCGTTCTTCTCGACGTCCTGTTTCACAGCATCAACGTCTTCCTCCAAAAGTTTTGTACGGGAGGTAAGCTCATCTAGCTTCTGGGCTAGTTCAGAACAGGATACTTGTATGCCCAGTTGGTTAGCCTCTGATACCTCAAAACGCTCTTTTATATCATTTTTCAGCTCCAGTAGCATACTGGCCAGTGAGATCTCTGTCTCTACGTTTATTGCAGGTGCACTTTCTCCTGCACTGGTTATGCGATTCTGGCTATCCCCGTTTGTTTCTGATGGTGGTGCTTCCAGATCCTTGGCTACTGTCAGAGCCGAATATCTATTGCTTACTGGGACTGTTATTATATCCTGCTGCGGGGCCCTGCTCTGATCTCTCAACGTGCGCGAATTACTTGAATTACTCATTCCAACATCGTTGTTTTTTCCCATGTTGCTAGCACAGGCCATTGTATTTTCAGGATTATACTCTTCTGGGCTAGAACTTGTGCTTGCTGCATTATCTTTCTGAATACTTGGCAACAAGCGAAAAAAGGATTTGAGTGAAGGGGTTACTTTAACTCTCGCAGTTGGGAGGCAAGATTTCTTTATATTCTTTCCCTCACTGCTTTTCTTAAGGGACCCCCCGGCTCCTCTACCTTGCGAGGACACCCTTTGTCGCCCCCTTTTTGCCTTAATTATGGTCTTCACCGCTTGTGATAAGTCAGGCAGGGCGTCTGGTGAGGAGAAAAGAAGACTTGCCTTACCTCCAGTATTTCTATTCCTCAGCGTATACCTGGAGAGGACTTCGCCTTCTCTGTGGATCCCTGTCTCCATATGCGAGAGCCTTCCTCCCCACTCTCTCAGTCCTTGCGTCTGTTTCTCAGCTCCAGACTGGCCTCTCCCCTCAGCCCCCACCTCTTCCACCCGATGGAAACAAGCCCTGCTTGTTCTGCCTCTGCCCCCGATCCCAGACCGCCAGATCCGTTGGAGGCTTCCGGCTGCCTCTCTCCAGCGCGTCAGCTGAGCTCCGCTCTGTACTCCCCGGCGTCTTCCTGGCGTGAAAACGGGCTCCGTAAACATTGCCCAGGTACGTATTTCTTCAAAAATAGCAGGCTGGATGTTTTTCCCTGCCGTGTTCCGCTTGCCGTTCTCCCGATCCTCCGCTCTCCAGCTCCTACCGTGAAAAAAAAACCCCTGGACTGGCGCCCGCGTCCGCTAGCATCTAGCTAGTGGCCGCCATGTTTCTCCGTTTCCCTGCTTGACAAGGAGTGGGACAAGGAGTGGGACCGTGCATTAGATTTCCCTAAAAAAGTATCTTGCAACTATTGTTTTAAACTTATTGTTTTAAAAGCATACAGCTTCACATACTACATCGCGCCTATCTGATGCCTGAGAAGCTTCAACAGTATTACCCAGACATGCCCTTTACATGCCCCAGATGTCCGATGCCCGCCGCATCCTTTCTCCACATGTTCTGGGAATGCCCAACGCTTCGCGCTTACTGGGCCGGAGTCCACGCCGCCCTCCTCACAGTCACGGGGCTCACTGACATTCATACATGGGAGGCCTGCGCGTTAGGCATTCACAAGCGCCGTAAGTCGCTAAAAGTAGAGACGCGTTTCGCGTCCCTGGCGTTGCTTCTGGCCAAACAGTGCATAGCAATGCACTGGAGGGCGCCGGAGGGACCTCTGAAAGCGGCCTGGCGGGGGCGGTCAGCAAATGGGGTGCCGCAGAAGACGAGGTGCTTCGTTCTGAAGAGCTTAAGGGTATCCGCAAGCATCCCATATCCATGTTATGGGCTATCCTATTACACTCCTTTAAACAGGAAGAGACGGAGGAGCCACTGTCCCAGAACGCTCGTGCCCCTGCAGCGAATGCGCGCACTGTGGTTGTCCACCGCAGTCTCCCCGTAGATCAGGCACCAGATGGTCTCAGGGTGGCAGCCCGAGGCATACAAACATTATAGTGCTCCTAGTCTGATGCCATTGCCTGCCCCCTCCCAGCGCCATGCAACCAGATCCTTACTTCAGATGTCTTAATTCCGCTGCCTCGTATTATGCGACGCCAACATAGTCACAGTGTACCCCTGTTCTACCTCCCAGTTTAGAAGAGCTCAAATCGTTATTTTCACACATAGATGCAAGTCACCTACTGGGCTAGCGTTGGAAGCCTATGCCCGGGCTTCAGTACAGGCCACAGACTATCTCTCATGGACACTTGCTCTATACCCATGTGCCTTCTCACACCAGTGATGTTGCCTAATGAAAGGATGGATGGGTTATATGAAATGACCAGGCTATAATGCACGTCATGGTGTACAAGTAGCATGATGTTTCTTTATGAGATCACTGTTTTGAATGTACGGTATTATTCAATGAAATGCTAATAAAAACGATTTACAAAAAAAACATCTTTCAGGCACTAGAGGCATGATTTGAATGCTGCAGCAGGTGCAGTGGCACCGGGCCCAAAAGTTGTCAGAACTCCTCTAAACACATGATATTGGGGCTGAGGGATCTGAGGCACTTTCAAGCACCCAAAAGATTTGTAACTTGAGACTGGTAAGATGCCTCATTAATGTGACAGATATATAACAAGGGTGGCCCTCTTCTAGGCTTGCTCTATGGCATGCCCCAGTTCGATATTTCATCAGATTCTTGAAGCACTGGTTGCAGTTTTCAGCATGATGATATTACAGCTATTTAATGAGTCTGTGAGTGCAGGATGCGTATTTGCTAATTTCCAGGAGATCCTTCATTGGAAATATTCCTGTGGGGTCCCTCTAGTCGGACCTAACAAAAGCTTATCTCTTTAACAGGTTATACAACAAGGCAGGAATTATTTAGTCTTTTGCTGTCATGTGAAACATGCTTAGAAACCACATTGTATGGCATTGGTAATCCTGTTAGGGTCTGCACTGAGCTTGCAGTCTGTGGTGTCTTCTAGTAAAGCAGGTTGGTACTCCTCCCATTTGCTGACATTCTGCTGAGAGTTAGGAATTAAAAATGTGCTCTCAGATGGTGGAATCTCCTTTTTAAGTTTCCCCTAACATTCAGTGAAGATTACATTTTCCGTACGAGCACTGGAACTTCTTTCTTGCGAAAAGCACAGGTTGGTGGCTTGTGCTTGTCAAGGACAACCCTGAGGCCAGGCACAATTGATTTAGTGAGTTTGATTTTAGATTGGAAGTCTTGGGACTTTTCTCTTAAACCTTGACGAACCTGAATTTCCATCTTGAGTGTTTTAAGATTGGTCGTGGCCTTTCCCATTTTGCACAAGGTCTTCATGTTCAGCTAGTGTTGAGTGTTGTGCAAATGTCTAGAATTGGTGCTTTTACAGCAATTGCCAATGACTCACTTCTCTGAGAATTCAATATACTTCTTGATGAGCTTTCTCTACTATTCCCTGCGGAAGTTTTCGATTTTAAATTTATTTTGCATTTGTATAATCCATTGCTAATACATGTATAACCCTGACATACTAGAGAGTTGAGGTATTAATACTACTCTCCATCTGAAATCTAATAATATACTGACAGCCTGAAGCCATGAAAGGTTCAGAAGTAATAGCAATCCCAATGTGGGAAGGCTTTGTAAGCATTTTGTCTCTGGGCAATTGATTGATGTTTGCTTGTTTACAGGTTTGGGCCCACTTGAGACATACTTCATGTCCTAGATCGGCTACTGGCAGGTATGGTGCTTGTGCTCTTTCCATTTCTCAGAGGAAGCACATATGTTCTTTGTAAGTGAAGGGACAGAGGGACCTGGGAGGAAAACTGGGAGCCAGAGTGGTTGGTTGAACATGGCAAGGAAGTCTGGCCACAAAATGGTGATAATACCTTGTTGAATGATCCATATAACTGTGCATTCTCCCAGGGTATTATCAAATTGGCAGGTCTCTGCAGGAGCCCTGGATAGGTTGACTGGGATGCGTTTCCCGGATCACCTTGGAGAGGTCCCAGTTTCATCCCAGGTGGCCTCAATGCTATACTTTGCATGGGTATAGATCAGGGCCAGACTGGGAACCCAAAGCAATCCTGGCAAATTTTGTTAGACCAGTCCCCATATGATGCATAGCACGTGCAGCGAGTGAGCCTGACCACTACAAAGGGGAGAGGGGAGGACTCTCACCCTAAGAAAATTTGGGGGAAAATTGTGCATTCTACAACACATTTGTCATTATATATTCAATTGCATTAGCTTTTAAAGTATAATAAATGATGACCTTACTGTGCACCAGGATACAACAATCTTTGATGGGACTCTTCAATGATACCCTCACTATCACCCTTCAACAGTGCCTCTCATCTGTCCGTAGCTCCTCTCTCACATGTATTTCATTTGTTTTAAAGCACCTCTCATACCAGTGTAGCGTATCAGAGCACTTTACATCCCACACACAAACAGAGACAATGAATCACACATGTGTATATCAGCGTACAGAAAATGTTACATAAGGCAAAAGGGAATACAAGATGTAGGATTCATGGCATCCATACTAGTAGGCATTGTTTAAGTGTGCTTGGTCTGGAGATGCACAAACTCAGGATTCAGAACATAACGCAGCGGCTAGGGTTGACTTTAATAATAGGAATGTATTTCTACCCAAACAAACCTTTTTTAGAACATCAGGATGATGAAAGACTGGAAAAAAAACATAACATTCTACCTGTACCAGGCAGTTTGCATGCAGCTCTTCGATGGCAGTTCTTAGCTCACTGTGTTAGATTACAATTGTAACTTATGAACTGTACAGTAACAAAAGAATCTCTGTGACAAAAACAGTACCCACTGAGCTATGCACATAAAATACTGTTCTTTGGTATGCATGGTACACATTCTTTGCAGCAGGCATTTTAACGCTCTGCGCTACCTTAGATGAGTCAAAACTGCCACTAGACAATACTTCCATCTCTCTACAGAAGGTACATTAATCACCAGAGTTATCTTGACATTTTTATTGTTTCCCGAAAACTGCTGTACATACAAGAACTTTGCAATGCTTTTAAAACTGTTGCACAGCTGCAAAACCAGCCCCCACTAACAAAACTGGCCCCCACACTTCCAGCCTCCCAGGGATACGCCCGATGCCCAGTACAGCCAGTCAGGCTTTGGTATGGATGACAAGTACTAGCACTAGAGGTGCATAGGTCTCTGATTGTTCTTGTGGGATACAAATGGAATAAGATGAAGCCCTTCAATAGATGGGTCCACTTGAGTGCCTGGTGTGGAAAACACTTTGGGCCACATGTCTCATTATCACAAGTAGCGATTACCTAATTTCGATTTTCTCCAAATCGCAATTAGGTAATTGCTAATCCTAATGTATGAAACTGTTTTTAGTTTCACTAGTGATTCTTAATGGGTCGCAAATAGCCCTACCTCATGCATATTAATGAGGTAGATCGCAATTTGCGAGCCTTTAGGAATCTATGCCATCACAGGCATGGTGGCCTGCTGAGGTCAGCAGACCACTATGTCTGTGATTGCTTTTAAATAAAGCAGTCTTTTTCGTTTTTAAATGCAGCCTGTTTTCCTTGAAGGAAAACGGGATGCATTTAAAAATAAAAAATGAAACTTTGCAGTTTCATTTTTTAAGAGTAGGCAGTGGTCTGTGGGGCCACTGCCCGCTCTTAAAAATGCTTTTACAATCATTCACAAAGGGGAAGGGGTCCCTTGGGGACCCTTTCCCTTTTGTGAATGTGTTACCACCTACTTGAAGTAGGTGGTAATATGCGAATGTTTTGCGACCGCATTCACGGTCACAAAACCTTCATGCATACCGTTAGGATTCGGTATTTGGAAGGGATGCCCTAAACACGCCCCTTCCAAATACCGAATCTCAAACCCATTTTGTGATTTGGTAACAGGTTACCGAATTGCAAATTAGGGTTTGCTGCATCTAAAAAGCATTTTTTGCGTTCGCAAACGGACCGATTCTGCGAATCGGCCCATTTGCAAAGGCAATAATGCTTGATGCATGTGCCCCCAAGTCCCCTAAGGATTAAACTTGGGACATTCTCAATTTTAGACCCAATATACCCAATAAGAAACAGTAGCACCCAATATGAAACAGGGGCATGAATAGTAGCGGGTCTTTTACAATGCTGGGATTCATCTGGTTTGTTTCAAGGCCATGCAGCTGGCCTAGTGGTGTTCTTTTGTTAGTGCAGTGAGATAGAGTCAAAGACATGGAAGTGTAAGATATCCTCAACGAAGCATGGACTGGATGGAGGTAGGGGAAGAAAAGGTAATCTTCATTGGTCTGATTCCCCTTTCGTACAACCCACCCTGCATTCCAAAGGTGTTTCTGTCTCGAAACTATAGAAGATTTGATAGTAACTCAGTAAGGCTTTACAGTAGAGTAGCCCATTTATGGGTCCTCCAAGTGCAGGGAAATGGCTCATGGGAATACAAGGTTTTTCCTACAGATGAACAAAAATGTAGGCGTTGGTAAAAATCTGCCTGTTGGTTGAGGTGGTCACACCTAAATAAAATATGTCCAAGAGAAAATTGAAGAGATAATTGCAAGTAAGTAACCTGGCCATCACATCTCTTTTTTTCGGATCAAGCAATGTGTCTAGATTTGATCCTTGTTCCTTCTTGGCACCAAGTAGCCCAGAATGAGATGTTGTTTCAGCAGGAAAACCAGGGTTATATGCCTGGTGCTTATTTCCACAGTTAGTAAGAATTCTCAGTTGCCAATTATGTGCTTGTAAATATGCTTGGCTCCCACACGCCCAATATGGCACCAGGCAAGCACAGCATACAACTCCAAAGTATCACATTAGCTAGAACCAGAACACAAAAATGACCACTGCAGGTGGATAGAATTCAACCTCCAGGATGGGATTCCAATAGCAAACAAGCCAAAAATGTTCACATTTATGGTACACGATATTAAGGCTTCAAATACGGAAGTATTATTACTAATAGATTCTCTATAATTTGCCAGGGCCCAACTAATTGGACATAAAGAATAAAGCAAACAGTCATTCAATGAAAGGGCACAAGTTGCAGACAGAAGATTCAATGACATTGGACTCAAGGAGAAAATGATGCAGTTGACAGCATTGAACAACAATGTTTTAAACCCCAATCAATAACACAGAACATCCGGCCTATGTTAAAAAAAAAGCATAACGTTTGTTTATTATCCGGAAGTGCCTTTTTCACATTATTTTATTTTGTTCATGAATTTAAATATTTTACCATATGATCAATTTCGAGATCCTATTAGTTTCTAACATAAGTATGCTAGATCACTTCAGGATTGAAATGGCATTATTGCTAAAAGATAGGAGTGCCATATAGATATAGGTAAGGCTTCCCCCGTGGGATGGAAACCTGTTATTGCCTCACTGAGAGGAGTGCGACCTCCAACGAAGATTTAAGAAGAGATTCTCTGAGAACATTCTGCAATCAATAAGTAATAACATCGAGTAAACACTAACTATGCATAGCAGAAATACTACACACACCGTATTAGGTTACAATATATTGTCACCTGTGAGTATATCTAGACTTACATTGTTTCAAATGAAAATGAACAATACAATGAAAAGCAGAAAAACTTACCTTCGTAAACCCAATCAGGCACGCCATTAAAAATTTGATTTTCTTTTCCATTTGTAGTAATAGCACGAGCTTCTTCACCTGGTTTTTCCGTCATGTATATATTATTGTCAACCACATAGACCTACAGACGAAAAATATAAAATTGACCAGTCAATGGAAAATATAATTACATTATATTATCCACAATGTAATATAAAATAAATATAATGATAGCAATGACAATGGTCGCACCAACTTATATATCCATTCAAAAGCACAATGTCAAACGAATGGAAATATACGTTTGCTGTTATAAATGAGTTATCTTCCCTAACCATGAAAGAAGTGGACATGTAACAGAGGGCTACATGTACCACTATTTTATTTTGCAAGTCTCTAATTGCAATATTTTGTGAGTCACAGTTATAGACTCGCAAAATGTCTCTGACACAATAGCGATTCCCACTGGGGTGCAATGGACCTGCCTCCTCAATATTCATGAGGCTGGTTGCAATTTGCGACCCATTGGGAATGGGCAATAACACAGGAATGGTGGCCTGCTGGGGACGGCAGACCACCATGTCTGTGTTTGCTTTTAAATAAAGCATTTTTTTTTACTGCAGTGGGATGCGTTTCAAAAAGAAAAATGAAACGTTTCAGTTTTGTTTTTTAAGAGAAGACAGTCGCCCGTGGGACTACTGCCTGCTCTTAAAAACTTTTTTGCTGCCAGTCACAAAGGAAAAGGGGTCCCCTGGGGACCCCTTCCCGTTTGCAACTGCCTTACCAACTACTTGAAGTAGGCGGTAAACTGCAATTGTTTTGCAACCGCATTCTGGTCGCAAAACAATGGTACATACCCCTGCGACTCACTATTAAGAAGGGACGCCCTTGGCACGCCCCTTCCTAATAGCGACTTGCAAACCCTATTTTGTGGGTTGGTAATAGGTTACAGACTCGTAAAATAGAGTTTGTAAATAGTCAAAATGCATTTTACTGGTCGCAAATCACCCAATAGACCGTTTGCAGCCGGTAAACTGCGTCATACTCTCAATTATAAAGTTCAGTGCCATAAATGAGTCCTCCGTCAGTGTAGCAGAAAACTGGCTCATCGCTTTGCGTGTACAAGGCATTATGTACGCTGACGTCATGTGCTCATGACACATTTCAGTGCTGTCCTTCTTTCCTCTATCCAGGTGTTTCCCAAAGATTATAAGATAGTCTACATCACCGTCAGGGCCGGACTGGCTACCGGGCGTTTGGTGGTCTGACGGGGTAGGCACCGGTTTTACTGCCATAGTGGCCAGTGCCTACCTCAGCTTCCTCCCAGATATCACAAAGATTTTTAAGTTCAATTGCTGGTGCAACAGAACTGATGACAGTTAGAACATCAGAAATCTGAAAAAAATAACGGATATAGATCACTCAATACTTGGCCACTGCCTCTTAACAGAATTGGATAGTCTGCAAACACAGGAAACTCAACACATCAAAAAATGTAACCCTATTGTGTGGAACATGGTGGACTATCCCAGCCATGTTTCCTAAGCCCCAAGGAACCTAAAGCACCAGCATTACTCTTCATTGCCACAGGACTGTCAATCATCTTAAGTAAATCAGTTACCCAGATCCTCTTTCCACACTGATCCGTCTGAGGCTCATTTCCCATTCCTGGGTTCTCTCAGTGAGTCTAAGCTACCATGGCACTTGTACTAGATTGCACTAATGGCACTTTCCTTGTGGGTCCTGCCTTCTGTCTTGGGAAGCTACAGTGCTTCTACAGGAACCCTCTTCTACCTGTGATCATTGAAACATCTCGCACCAGCCCGTCGAGCCTGACATTTATTCCTGGAAGCCAGACAAACCTTTTTCAAGGCTTTTTGTGTGGCAAATTGTGCCACCCAATTGCAGGCCATTTTTTACTGCGTCAACAAAACTTAGCGCCTCAAATTAACCTTCCTACACATCAGATGTCTTGCAAAGGTGGTGCAATATTTAGGGTACAGCTTGAAAAGCTCTAAAACTCTCAACCAAAACAAGTAAGCTCACAAGCTTCCTCTAATTTTGAGTTTCTCCCTCTCATATGACTAACACAGTTTAATTTGTTTTACCAACCGGACAGCCGCCCAGAAAAAGAGAAGGTGCTAGAAGGATAACAGCGTCAGCTAAACATTAGCACAATAGGTATGATGGTGTGAAGAATCACTCTGTAAGCCTTACACTTCTCTGTGACATAGGCATGGATATGTACAGTGCTAAGCGCACAACTATAAAGATGGACACCCCTGATCTTTCCACATAGCGGAAAGACAACCGCGCACTTTGCCGACCATGCGTACACACCCTAGTTCTCATCAATTTGGACAAGTACTGCACTCTTCTGTGGAGCAACATAAGTGACAGCCAAGGGCTAAACAACTGTCAAATCCAATCCAGTCAAACCCATCCAATCCAACGCCCCAGACATATCTGGGATAGGATGAAAAATCTGTTTAGTAAATAGACACATACTGATGTTTAATGACACTTTAATAGCTCTCAGTGGGATCAAATTCCAAAACACATTGGAGACAAGAGCACAATGAATTATTTGTGCCAGACCCTGCCACAAGTTCTATTTAGTGGACTGTAGGATTTAAAAATGACTCAAACTAAACCATTGACACAACCTTACATTAATGGTGACCAGAAACTGACCTGAACTAAAATGGTCTAGTTACAGAGGTGATTTTGTGTATACCATAATTAGCAGTTTTCGGTGAATCACTCTTATGGCGACTGTGACTTGAGTATGATATGAAGGTGATCATTTAATGTAATTAACAACAAAGCATCTATTGCTGAATAATGTATCCTATTGGCAAACAACATACACCAGATATGGCTGCTGATCACTGGTGTAATGACAGAAAGTGACAGACTGACATAAACCGGGGTGTAACAGATACCCCGCAGCCTCTGGGGTACGTGGGTGGGGGCAGTCTTCTATACATAAGTTGGGCCCCTCAGATTGTCAGCTCGAGGGTATGGGTATTGCCAGGGCCCCCCTCACCATCCTTTGCGGGGGGGGTAAGGTTTACTTACGCCACTGGACATAAAGTAGATCAGACGTGCAATAAAAGTATATACTGAGGCCAGATTTAAAGGGGGCATGTTGATGTGTACAAAGGAGAATGACCACATACACTCTTTCCGCCTTTGTCTTTTGAGGATAATGTAAAAATATACCCTAATGGATCTACTACAGAGCATCCCAAATGCTTATCCTCTGTTCGTCATATTTTCAATTTCCATAACTTTGTGCACATACTCATGTTGCTGATATAAATTGCAATAGTTACAGTACCACAAGTTCTTTTCATTCATTTTTTACAGTAACAAAATATGTACTGACCAGCTTGTTTCCAACAGGAGACCAGGTTATGTACTGTATGTATTCAGGAAGCACACTAGTGTTCAGCAGTGCACTGTGAAGCAACACAATTAGCAAAAAATTAAAGTCAAGATTGTCAGTATTTTGTTAATTGAATAACAGATCTTGTTAAATCGTTTGTAAATTGTAAATAAAGATACTGACCTATTTTCAAGGTCATAAATGCGATAGGACGCAGTGTAGGAATGTCTCCATAGCTGTAACAGAATAAACATTGCCAGTTATAGCTCGTGGTTGTTATTATTTACAAATTATTGCACAACACATATTGTGATTTATGTAACTAACACCATGAACCTCTGTTGACTCGAAACAGACATTTATTCTTATTGAGGTGCTGAGCAGTGGAAGAAACTTAATGAACATTCATGTAATTAAAATACCTCACTGAGAATATTTACTCTAAACTCATGTGAAATTGATCCTGTGGCGTGAATTACATAAAGTGCCCTGGGGAAGCAATGGACATGAGCACCCGCTTTTGCGACCCGGGTAAGTGTGGGTGCTGCCTGCACTGTGAAAGATGGAGAGCCGGCTACACATAGCATCTCCAGCGCCTACTAATGCACTGCACCCAGGGCAGCAGCCAGTTCCCATCTGCCCGAGGGGTAGCACGTTACCTGTAACTGTATTTGTAATTGCATTTATAAGGCGTTTGCTACCCCTGACGAGGCACAGGGCACATTGTTTCTGTTATTAGCTGGCGCACTAAGTTAAAGGTATGCTGTGGAGTACAAATGGTCTTTGAGCTCTTTACATAATGGGGTCCCAGGTGTCCTCTGCTTTTTATTACAAAATATTTCAAAGGTCAGATTTATATAAGGATGATCAGCATGGAGCTGAATGTTTCCATATTAGCCAATGTGAAAAATAGCATGTGAGCATGTGTTAGACGAACAATGACAAGCTGTTTGTCTCTTCTCTGTGCTTCTAAATAACTAAAGCTGTATTACAACCTGCATGTGACTTGTTTAATGAATGCTAATTCATGTTTTGTACTCACACAAAAAACGAATTTATACTTGCAAAGATGTAATACTACTTGTGACCAAATATAATCACATATTCAGTGTGGGGGTTTTCCAGTGTGAAAATGCCTTGGAAAGTAGGCAAGAGCGGCCCGTGCAGGTAAGAGCGGTGGTGTGGTTGGACGGAGTGGGGTGGGACTCAACAGACGACGATGAGTGTAAATTAAATAAATAATACATTTTCCGTCGTTGTTGTCTATTGAGTCCCCCCTCCACCCCGCCCCAAGCCCACTGCTCTTACCTGCACAGGCTGCTACTGAAAGTAGGTGAACACGCACCAACTTCCAAGTTTCTGGGTGTTCACACAATTTTGTACACCTCATCCCTATCATGCATGTGGTCATATATTTACTCCTATCAATGGCAGTAGTCAATCTTCATCCAAAGCTGGAACTGAGAGACAACACCCACAAAATGTTTAGAGGTACGGTTCTCCTTGAAGAACCGTAAGAAGTTTAATTATTTTATGGGGTGGGAGACTGTCCATCTCAGGGATTAATCACATCTCTTGTCAGCATGAACCTTAAAAGACACTAAATTAACCTGAGTTAGCTCAACCTCCGGTATCTATGGCACGCAGCAGACAGACTGAACTTAGGACAATTTGCAAAATATTAATGCAGTATCAAAACAGGAGTAAAGCCAGCACACTAAGTAAAAAAAAACCCAACCAGAAAAAAAATAAAGTAAAAGTTACTAAATACAATGATACCAAAACAACAAAAATCCAATTAGATCAACCAGAGGTGTGAATTTTTACAGAGTTTAGGGAAAAAAGCACCACAAAGTAGAAAGTGACAATGGTAGTCAGAGCTCACCATAGACCAGGACCTAAGTGTGATTTTAGGTGCTTGAAGAGGTTCTGTTGAAGCTGTTGATTCAGAAAAATAAAAATTTTGTGAAATGTACTTTGCTTTAATTTTTATTAAAAATCCAATTTCACCATTTATTTGGATTTTAACAACTATTAAAAATAGCGGAATCATTATTTTTCTAGCTGGTCCCATTCCCGAGATACAGTACTAGTATTTTTAATCTGAACGCTGATTTCTACAAAGGCGAGCTAGTTCTGCCACAGTGAAAATAGCTTTTTGAACCTTGTCACTGTAGGGATAGAGGAACATTAATTTTCTACATATCTCACTTTTTAAATACCATGCACCCTACCTTGTGAGCTCCAAGGCATATGTAGAGGGGAACGTACTAATATTTAAAAGGGAGGTTTTGGCCTGTCAAAAGGGAATATTTTGAAATGTCGCACTGCAGGTTTTACACTGCAGCAGTCACGCTAGACAGGTTAGGCCTGAAGTGATGTTTGCACTGCCATTATAGTTATTGGCACAATGAGTGCTGCAGTCCAAAAGTCGGCTTTAACTTAAGGGCCCTGAGTGCACTTTGTGTCTCACCCCCATATACTAGGGACTTGCAGGCACGTTAAATGTGCCAATTGGGAAGACAACTATCTAATTAAAAGGAGGAGTAAATAAACTTTACTCCTGGCTAGAAGGGATAAAGTGCACAGAATTCTAAAACTAGCAAAGCAGATAAGGCTAAAATCTGGAGGGACATCACACAAAAGATGGTAATTTCCTACAAGAAAATATGTTTCCATGAAAATAAAAACATATAGATGTTTAACATGGCAATAACACAATTGCAAAGTCTTTATGCATGTTTCAATGTGCCCCTTTTACATTTACAAATTTGTAAAGATGCCCTCCCATGAGAATAATTAGCAATTCTTGAACGAGTTCCAGAAGTATTCATTGGAAACATTCACTGTTGCATCTTTTTCAGCATACTCCTGAAGTCCACTTTATATTTAAAAAAATCACAAATACATTCCAAGGGTTTGAGTAAACCCACAGGTGATATTTCTTGACATTATTGAGAATTGTCCCTGAATAATTAAAGTCACAATGATATCACATGGACTATGTCTCCTTTCACAGCAAATGGAAAGGAAATTACAACGTTTTTAGGTGGCCTTGCATACCTTTGGTTCAGTATAAAGAAGTTGATGAGATAGCAATCATTTAGAGATAAATTGCACAATAACAGACTTGCAAACTTTTCTAAGCCCACAGATGACTGCCTTTCTCAAGCAACATTCAGACAAATGATGTCCAATGGAGCAGAGGGTGTTCACACTAGGGGGGAGATTTACAAAAAAGTTGCGCAATGCAGCGCAGCCCCCCGCAAGGCTGCGCGACAGGGAAGGAGCAGGGGAGCGCCATATCTTCAAAGATATGGCTCTCTCCTCCCCTTTCCCTTGCGCCGGCGCTGATTTCAGCAGCCGTGCGCCTTGCACACACCTTAGCACTGTAGCACAGGTGTGTACATGAGTTTAGCATAGGTTTTGTACAGGAAGGGTACCCTTCCTGTACAAAATAATATGCTAGACACGAGGGAAAGCTTTTCCCACTTTGTATGCGTGCTGCACAGTGCAGCACGCATGCAAAGTCGGAAAAGGAAGGAGAAATGGAAGCATTTCTCCTTCCTTGCGCCTAGTTGAAAAGGGCGCAGCTTTCTCACGCTAAACTCAATCTACTGTTTTTAGTAAATTGGGTTTGGCTTGAGAAAGCTTGGGTGGTTGCATGGGAACGCCCATGCACCACCTTTGGCATGCCCCCACGGCACAAAGTAATGCGAAGCAGCCCAATGCGCTGCTTCGCATTACTTTTACGTTATTTCCAGCGCTAAACAACTTTCCAGTTTAGCGCTGGAAAGTTAATTAGGAAACAAAGATTTTGCGCCGTTTTGCATCACTTTTGTGATGCAAACACAGCGCAAAATATTAGTAAATCTCCCCCTAGATCTCATGTTGCACAGGGCATTCAAACTAGGCAAGAATGACTTCCCACCATAACCCTTGGTCTCGTTCAGTAACAAGCTCAGGAACATTTCTGAAGACCCCCCTTTAGAAATCTAGGGAAGGCACAGTAAAAAAAATTTTCATCCAGTTAAGAAATACAATATTCAATATCCATAATAAACAAAACCAGGGACCTAATAATTAAACAGTTCTTAAAATAAAAAGCAGAAACATTGGGGGATGGGAAAGTGCAACTGGGTAAACGCAAAATGGGAAAAATGTAATACAAGTTTTGATAATGACTGGCCCCTAGGTCCAATCTGGCCCGCAAAGTAGCTTAGTAGGGTCACTGGAATGGATTTGCTCAATGGCATCAATTCTAGAGGTTGAGGAAAAGTAATAAGGCATCTGCTTTCTAAATGTAGTCCATATTCAGGGTTTTTTATGAGGAAATATGCAAGGTTTTCCTCCCAGAGCATGCCCTAGATGTTATAGCTGGTCTTTGGCTGAGAGGGAGAGACCTGTGCTTTGTATTTTGGGGAGGTGACTGGCTGTAATTCAAACCAATGTAGTGCATTGACCCTGATTGGTAGTCGGACATAATAAACTGGGGATTCCCTCCAGTTTGGTGAACATCTTTTGAACCTGAATCTGTGTAGAAGCACTTGCCTTTGGCGAGTCCAGTTTGTGGAGCTAAATGCTGCCCATATCTTCCTGGTAGGGAACAATCTTGAACTCCCTGCTAAATACTCTGCTGGCTTGCACTTCTGCCAAGCTTGACTGTATCACAGTCCCTAGCAAGCCCAATGGATCCATAGCCATTGGCACATAGCCTAGAAGCCCTATACCCCGTACCATGACTGGAGGAAGGATACCTAAGATGTATACTGGAACAACAAGCAGGTGAGCTGAACGACAGCCACCATGCTCCCTCGCTGCAACAACTACTATTATTTTTTATTCTTTGTTTGAATCAGCTGTTGTGGTGGTCCAGAATTTAGTTCAATAAAGGCTTGCGAGGCTTGAAACAAGTTCTCTGGGCCTAGGGCTCTTCAACAAACTATTTCAGTGAGCCAGTAGTGCTATGTCATTCTCCACTACATATATTTCCAGTGAATTAATTCTTTTTACTGTATTAAATCATTTTTACATACATTATTTGTTTATTTTTTGCTTTACACTGTGCATATGTTCCCTACAACCTCATGATCTCCTCAGTTTAGGGCCTGAGCTTCACTGAACTGCGTGATGGTAAGCCAAGAGCACCTAAAGAGAATTATTTTCCTTGGTCTGTGAAGTGATTATCTGTATCATAAGGAGAGTGTGTAAGCTTTTATTCTCAATTCTAGCTCTAACTTTCCAGTGGCTCCTTTCTCTGCTTTTCATTTTTGGTACAGGAGAATTGAGTTGCACATCAAGTTGCATAGTAGGAATTAGCCTTTGGGTCAATATTTAGAGTTAGATGGTAATCGGACGTTGGTGTTTGAGCTTAATATCAAGTTGGAAATATCATCTTACCATAATATAGTCACATTCATATTGTAACATCAAAAATATTGTCATCAGGAATATCGCACCAATTAGTGAAGGCCCCTACACATGATCTGGGCCATATCCTGAACACCATTTTTACCAACTCTCACTTTTTAACAGTAGCCAAACCCATTCCGGTCAGGTGGTCAGACCACCGCCTGATTCCCTTTGGAATTATGGAACCCTCACTGGAAATGGCACCGCCCCTAAAATCCACCTCACGTAAATGGGCTTGGATTACTCCTACCACATTTACGAAGGTTCTAAACTCTCAATGACCAACCCTCGAAGAATGCCCATCTGTAGCTAATACACAGATTAAGGGGTGGATTAATCTAGCCTTAGACACTCTAGCACCACTCAAGTCAATTACTAGCAGACGATCTAAACCCTCCGCACCCTGGTTTTCAGAGGCACTCCAAGGAACAAAGAGGTCTTGCAAAAAGTTAGAGCGTGTATGGGGCAAAGAGTATAATGAACATTATAAATCCACATACCTTGCAGCCTTAAAGAAGTACCATAAGAACCTTAGGTAGGCCCACGCGAATTACTACGCCCTACAAATTGAACACTCCAAAAATTCCACCAGGAAGCTCTTTCAGGTAATTAAGTCCCTTACCTCCCTAGAATGCACCACAGCGACAATCCCCCTATCTACTGAGCACTGTGATCAAATTGCAGCATCCTTTGTGAATAAAGACAGCATCTATGCCTCTTTCCTGGAGAGCGCTAGGACTTTTATGAAACCGCCTCTCTCCAGTTCTTCGCCAGACACCCTGGGTAAGCTTCTCAACCTACAACCCATCTCAGAGGTTGACACGCACAGTCTAATGCTGAGAGTTAAATCTGGATCCCCTCTTGACCCTGCATCCCCAGTTATTTTGGAAAATTGCTCCAGTACTAATGGAACTGCTCAACCTGTCATTCTGTTCTGGCTTAGTCCAGAAAGAGTGAAAGCACACCATGGTTATTCCTCTGCTCAAAACGCCTACCCTGGACCCTTTGCAGCCTGAGAACTTAAGACCTATCTCACTACTTCCTTACTTTGCAAAAGTGGAGGAGAAATTCATCAACCAACAAATAATGCAGTTTGTACAGGAACACGATCTCCTCCATGAGACACAGTCTGGTTTCAGACCCTTATTTAGCACGGAATCAGCATTACTCCTAGCTTCAGACTCATTACGCAAAATTGCTGATGATGGTCAAACAGCGGCCCTAATCATGCTTGAACTGAGCGCCGCCTTTGACACAGTCTCTCATGGCCACCTTCTTGATAGACTTCACCATGCAGGTATAGGTGGTCGGGTCCTGGGTTGGCTGGCGAGCTTTTTGGAAGGTCACACCTTTGAAACCACTCTGCAACCCTATGTTTCATCTATTCAACATCTGAAACGGGGTGCCTCAAGGCTCTGCCTTGAGCTCGACCCTTTTCAATTTGTATATGCAACCTCTGCCAGACCTGTTGAACAAACATGGGGTGCAGATGGTGTCATACGCAGATGATAAGCAGCTAATTCTTAATTGGCCCAGGACAACGGCAAAGAGGCAGAGGATTTCAAGCTCTGCCTGGAGAACATGGCAAACTGGATGAAACACAGTTGCCTCAGGCTTAATGCCAGCAAAACAGATATTCTAGTGGGAGGAAAATAACCCTCCATTTGGTCCTCGAGGTGGTGGCCCAGCTTGTTGGAATCTCCCCCCTCTCCGAGTCAGAAAGTTAAAAATCTCTGACCACATCTCGGCTCTCACAGGCACCTGTTTCGGGATTTTAAAATTGCTGAAAAAATCTTGGGACTCATCCTAGACGATGCAAGAAAGACAGTGGTACAGGCGCTTGTAACATCCAGACTGGACTACTGCAATGTCCTCTATCTGAGGGCACCAAAGAGGAGCATTCATATGCTCCAATGGGTGCAAAAACTGCAGCTTAGATGCTTTTAAACATCCCTAGACTCTCTCCAGCAGGTAGCGCTTTGGAGACTCTCCACTGGCTCCCTGTTGAGGAGTGGATCTCCTTCAAAGCCCTATGCTATGTCCACAGAATACTGCAGGGCAAGGGCCTGAAATATCTCTGCCCCATGATGCACTCCTACCAACCCACGCACAGCCTGAGATCCGCTGGAATTGGTCTGGTCTGCATTCCTAAATTTAATAGGAAATTTTTGGGAGGTAGTTCTTTTAGGTACATGGCAGCCAAGAGGTGGAATTCTCTACCTATGTACCTTAGACAGGAAACATCAGAAGCAACTTACAGGAAGCAACTTAAAACGTGGCTGTTTATAAAAATCTCACTCCCTAGAGTGTTACTGTTTACTTGTGGTCCTTCATGATCTCAGCACGAATGGAATTCAGCACGGGAACACTCCGTATTGGAGTAACCATTGCGCCTTATAAACTGCCATAATAATAAATTAAAGTTATATGTTTTAACTAAATATTTTTTCCATTATTTGTTAAGTATAGATTTGTTTATTCTAATTTTGATTTTTCATTATTAAGAAATGAAGCTTTTAGTAGGTGTCTGGAATAATATTTTGTTTTGCTTTCATGTTTTATCATAACTTATTAAAATTATTTTGAAAAACAGTTTTAAGAATACAATTTAATTTGTGTTCATTTGCTAAAACTTGAAGCACTTTCATTATTTTAATGTAATATTTTAATGTAAAGAAGTGATTTTTTACATACTTTTTATGATTTAAATTTTAAGTTTTGTTGAATTAAAATAAGTTTATATATCAGATACATCAAGCCATCCCATCCACAAAATGGAGTCAGATGAACATTACTGATATGTTGACAAGAAACAAGGCTATACCAGTTTCCAATGACTGTAGCTAGGCAAAAGTAGATGAACAACGGAGGCAGCAGGGGAGACACAAGTAGCAGTGGCACGCCATTCAAGACAAAAGTTACAATAATTCCTGATACGAGTTGCCAGCCTCAATGGAACCTTTTTTTAAGTTTGGTGCTCACACAAGCTAAAGTAACTTCGAAAGAGGTGTCAGAAAGTGGTGTATGATCAGTAACAAATAACTGGACAATTCAGTCATTTCCCACAACACATTACCACATGTTATGCTACAGGGAACTGGAGAAAGCATAATCCTTGAGACATATAGCAAACCAAATATTGGAGAATGCCTGTCTCAAACAGTGGTTTATACAAAGAGTACAGAAGGAACAGATAAGGGTATTCCCCCTAAAAACTAATACATGGAGCCTCAGACTTCTTTGCCTTCATTATTTTAATTAATATAGATATTCTCATGGTATTAAACAGCTCAATAAATACTTCTAATCCATTCACTTGGTGCTACTAACACATCTGATTAAACTTGAATTAAACAATACTTAATTGATCACGGTAAATGACACATTTTGGTATAAGTGAAAGAAAAAAGAAAAAACATTCATATTGACAATCTATTTATAAAAGAAATCAATGGTTCCCAAATGGCCGTTAAATGATATCGATCATTGATTATTAGTATAATAGAATCGTCCATCCCACATAGATCAATGAATTGGGACCACAATTCCCTCATTGTAGGTGGATTTTACCAGGCCATAATTTAGCAATCTGTAATCTAGCCAGTACAATTGCTGCATATTGGAGTCCCTCATATTTTCGTGCAACTGAAGCAGAAAGACCTAAAAATACCAGCTTGGGAGTCGGTGAGGTTATAATACCTTAAAAGTCTATTCAAACTCTCAGAAGACCTGTTGCCAGTATACCTGATTAAAATTGACAATTTATAAAAATATATGTACTGTCAGCTTCACTAACCTGACATTGAAAATATTTAAAATCAGCATGACATCCCCATGAGTAAAGTCATTTTGGGGTGTAGTATATGTCCTGTATACAGTTATAGTGGTGGATGTTTTGAGGTGAAATTTGTTTAGAATCTTATGACTTCGACCAATAGTTTTTTTAATCTCTACGCTGTTGACTGAATCTATAAGGCCAAATGTCACCAATTTGAAAGATATTGCATATTACAAGGCTGCTTTTCCAGCAGCAATTGATAGACAAGTCCAATAAAATCTTTATGCTTTGTGGAGGCCAAGATTCCATTTATGTGATTGGTTTCAGGTCAGTAGGAAATACCATAGTCATGCAGCAGTAAGTATTTAAACATCCCAGGATGGATGAGGACAATGTAGTGAAACAATGGAAAACATGCTCTTTAAAAATATTGACTCAGAGTTTGTAATTTTGGCTGAGACCAAGCTTGTACCAATCCATCATGGATAAAGCTTAGAAAAAATGCACTATACCATAGAGTAAGGTAGCGATTAAATTTAGGAATCTGTTGCTTGTTGGCAATGGCCATCCATACCTATGATTATACTAATAAAATTTAAAATCTTGTTTTCTTGAAATATGCAAGTTCAAACAATTCCCGAGCTGGAGTTTGGTCCCTGTATAAGTTTCTAATTGACCATGTAGTAACTGATAGACCAGCAACCTGTGATAATCTTGTCAAAAACATGTCCAACTATAACATTTTAAGCAGGGGAGAGCCCATCTGCCATTGCATAAAGGTTGTTGTAGCTGAGTGATTGCCCTTCATGGTTTCTTAAATTGCCAGATGACCCGAGACACAGCGACTTTGACTTTATGAAAAAAAGAGTTTGGGATTGCAAGTGGAAATGCTTGAAAGAAAAACAAAAATTTGGGTAAGATTATCATTTTAATAACTTTGCAATGCTCTTGTATTCCCATGCATAGTTTATTCCATTTGTACTAAGATGAGGCACTGTTTTCTTCTCTCCCTGCGCTGGCGTACTTCTGACTGCCATGCGCCAATGTACACACCATTGCACCATAGTGTACAGCTGTGTGCGTTCTGTAAGGAATACTTTTTCTCCAGGAAGGGGACTCCTAAAGTACAAAACTATCCTTTAAAACCTTTTCTGCTTTGCATGTGTGCTGTACAATACAGAAATTAAAACATTTCTCCTCATTGCACCTGCCTCAAGGAGGTGTAGGATTTTCTAGCAAATCCCTGTTGATGAATGTTTGTAGGTATGGATATGCATCAAAGCCCATTAGTGGTCGCATGGGAATGACCAAATACCACCCATGGGACATCTCCTTGACACAATGTAATGTACCGCAGCACATTGTGCAACTTTACGTTACTTTAGGAAACTATCCAACACAAATCATGATTTGTGTTGCATAGTAAATTCCAATATTACACTTTGCATCAGGTTTGAGTGACAAAAGTAATGCAAACTCAGAACAAAGCATTACTACTTCTCAGAATTGCTATGTGAACCAGTATCCTGAGGGGAACATTAAGAGAAATTGCATAATGCAAAGTTTCAAGAAAATGAATGGATTTGCTTAATCACACATTCAGTAATGTTGTCGATTTTACCTGTGTAATTTACAATTATCTCAAGATTACTTGGTAGGACAATTAATGCCTTGAATGTGGACAGCAAACTCATAGAAGCTTTTATAGGTGAGATGTAAGGCATTCCGAGTGAGTCTGTAATGGGCAGGGGTTCATGCATGTTTATTTCCTTTCCTCAGATTAAAGAAAGGACATTTCAGCTACATAAAATAGTAGCCTTTGTACCATTTTAGAAGGCTTCTTTGTCAAAAGTTGAATCAATCAATAGAATGCCCACACCAAAATTGGATGATACTGCCTTTGCAGGAAATGTATTTGTGGTAGAGAGAATGAAGTTATGCACATAAACATTATACTGATGTAGATCACCTCTAGACTTTACAGGAGGAGTGACATTTTTCATAATTTAGGACTGTGTAGAGAGCACATGAGAAGTTTGGGTTGTCCTCATTTACACTGAAGTGCTATTTAGCACTAGGGAGCATATGTACAAAAGCATTTTTGTGGTCCACAGAATCGAGCCGCTACCAATCGCAAAAATGCTTTTTCATATGTGCAAAACACAAATTGTGATTTGGTAACATGTTACCAGATCTCAATTTGTGTTTAGCGATTCGGTATTTAAAGAAGGGGCGTGTTTGGGGCGTCTCGTCCTAATACCAAATCGCAGTGGGATATATGAATGTTTTGCAACCGAATTACAGTTGCAAAACCTTAATTTTTTACTGACACCTCTAGGGTGGTGGTAACCATTCCCAAATGGTAAGGGTTGATTCAAATATTTTTTAACAGCTGGCGATGGTCCAAAGGACCACTGGCTAATCTTAAAAAATGGAGCTTAAATGTTTCATTTTATTTTTTGAAATGCATCCCGTTTTCCTTTAACGAAAATGGGCTGCATTTAAAAAACAAAAGGATTACTTTATTAAAAAGCAATCACAGACATGGTGGTCTGCTGACTCCAGCAGACCACCATCCCTGTGATTGCTACAATTTCTGAGGGGTCACAAATTGACACCTACCTCATTTATATTCATGAGGTAGGTCGATTGCGACCCCATTAGATATTGCTACATGAAACTCAGTGAGATTCATACATGAGGAATTGTGATTTCCTAATTGTGATTTTCTCAAAGAATCACAATTATGAAATCACAATTCCTAAATTTTGTACATATGGCTCTATAATACATATTCTAAAATTGTGCTATTTGTCCCATTTCTTTTTTCAGCAATCAGGACTGCTTAGCAACAACAAAAATAATCACAATTTAAATTTTGATTGTGTAGACTAATGAGCACACAGCTGGACCCTTGGATTGGCCCTTGCAATGCCTGGCAGTACCTTTGGACCCCTGCTTTCAGAGGCAGCGAAATCAGTGCCACGAATATAGAGGAGGCTCACCGTTATAGGTATTGGAATCTCACATCCTTGTTTCCTGCCCATTTTCATTATACTAATGCTGAATAATAGTCTAGCATTCACTATTAGGTTAATACAAAATGGGGCACCAGGAGTTGAAATGGGACGTTAGCTAGTAACTGAGGTAAGTAAAAAGAAAATACTTGTAAATTTACATTGTGTGCAGGTGTGCGAGTGAGCATGTGTTTGTGTGATTGAGATCCTCTATGTGTTATGAAAAAGGATTTGTGTGAGTGAGTGAGAAGTAGTGAGTGAGAGAGTCAGAATGAGTGGGATTGAGGGTCAGTGAGTGAGCAGTAGTGAGTACGAGTGAGTGACAACTAGTGAGTGAGAGTAAGAGTGACCACAACTGAGTGAGAGTGAGTGAAAATAAATGAGTTAGAATTAGTGTGAGGTAGTTCTAGATAGAGTTAGGGAGTATGAGTGAGAAGGAGAGCAAATGAAAATGAGTGAGTGTGAGTTAGAGTGAGTGATTGTAACTGTGAGTGAGAATGAGTGGTTCAGAATAAGGGAGAATATGTGAGACTGAGTGAAAATGAGTGACTGAGAGTAACAGTACTTGTGAGTGTGTGTTTGCGAGTGAGAAAGTATAAGTGAGTCATGGTGTGAGAGCAAGTGAGTGAGAATGAATGAGCGACTCAGGAAGAATGAGTGTCAGTGATTGAATGTATGTGATTGTGACTGAGAATTTGGTGTTATGCTTGTAAGTTTGTCATTGGCTCTGGCATACTAAAGGTAATTCTTTGCTTAGAGAGGCACCCAAGTTAAAAGCCTGGTGCTGACATATTAGAAACAATTCGTAGAATGAAAGGCAACTATGATGAAATACTGGCATTGGCATACTACAGATAATACTTGGTGCTTACAAACTATAGCTAATACTTTATAATGGCATACTAAAAGTAATACTTGACAGATGAGACACCCATGGCAAAATGCTAGCCCTGGAATACTGGAGGCAGTTCTTGTCATAGTGTTACCCATGGAAAAATGCTTGCAGTGGTATGCTGGAGGAAATGCTTGGCATAGAGGTACCAGTGCCAAAAAGCTGGCATTGGCACATAGGAGGTAATTCTTGATATAAGAGAGGACAACCATGGCATATAGGGACAATGTTGGTGCTGATATACTAGAGAAACTTTCTGACATAAGGGTCACCCATGGAGAGTGTGTGTGTGTGTGTGTATATGTATATATATATGTATATATATATATATATATATATACATATATATATGTATGTATATATATATATATATATATATATATATATATATATATATATATATATCCAGTACACAAGTGTAGCCCCAAAGGAAAAAGGCCTCCAGCAGGTAAGTATTTCGTCTTTATTGTTGAAAGCTCACAATCAGGCAACAGCGTTAGACAAACATCCATCGTACAGCAAAGCCAGACGCGTTTCAGGAAAAGCATTCCTTTCATCAGTGGCGTGCATATGCTAAACAGAGACAGCGTGTTCCATGCGCTTTATATTTTCCAAGAGCCTGCCTCAGTAGGCGTTGCCAATCTCTTAGCCTTATGGTTCCTGTAGTGCTTGAAACAAATGAAACTTCAGTGAGTCTGTCTTTAAAAAGCATAAAAAGTATCTACAGTTTTTACCCCAGTGGGTTGGTGCAGGCTAGCGCTCGTAGGCCTTTTTCCTTTGGGGCTACCCTTATATATATATACATATATATATATTCGAACAGGTATTTGGCTCTCCCCACTTCCCAGCCGGCGAAGAGATAGTCACGAACTCCAGTTTAGTGTGGCAGATTTTAGGTCTTTATTATTATAGCCATATGACGCGTTTCGGACAACAAGTGTCCTTGTTCACATGCGGAAACGCAGTCCGCCTACTATTTTATACTTTTGTTTTTTGCTTTCCCCCGTGTCATGTGATGAATAAACATAAACAACATACTATGGTGCTCACTTTCACATAGTCTGTTTTTCGATCATCGTGCTTTGATCATCATACACATTTACTTTTGCTATTAAGTCTTCTGCCTTATCGTGTGTTCAAAATTGTTTAATTCTTTTTAGAAAGTGTACGTGCTTCTTGATATCTGCATAAGTGCATTTTTGTCATTGCAATTTTCACATTATCATGTTTCAATTAATAAATAAATAAATACATATATAATTAAATATTATGTCATTCATTTTATGATAAATGTGTATAAAAACCCTTTTATAATTTTGACATATCTGCAATTTAAAAGAATTGGATATTGTTTTCGTCAACATCAGCTGTGCAAAACCCGCATGTTCTCCTAATGGTTTCTTTCTATCTAGTCCATATAGGGTACTTCTCCTCTGGTTATCTTAATGTATAATATCATTTTGAGGTCCCTCTTATTCTAAATGGTCATCTAGCCGTTATATTGTAGCTTGGATAGATATTAGAAATGTGCTCTATGAAATGTTACGGCACGGATCGATTTGTGTATAAAGTGCATGTTGAGGTGCCCAGATTGGTGTCATTGTTCGGATAGGGCAGCCGCCTTTTCCAAAGAATAATAAAGTGCTAGTGCTACTATATTTAGAAAATAAATAAATAAAAGACAGTACAATTAAAAACAAAGAATTAGCAGCTGAGGATCTTAAAGTGCAAATATTTTCATTTGAAAGTGCCCTCCTTGGCTCTCTTATTTGTGTGTTGTGACCTCTATACCAGACATAGATATAATTGTATGTGTGTCTAGTCTATTTACTATTGGGTCTCATATCTATTGATTTTTACCTACAGGAAGTTATGTAAATCTTCAGTATTGTTGAGCCCTCGAGGGTATCTGCTGTCTAGCTCTAAGATCATACGAGACTCTAGTTGACGCAATGATCGTTCCCTATTTCCCCCTCTGCGGGGGTTTGGGACTGCTGCAATCACATAGTATTTTAGGCACTTCAAATCATTGCCATGGTTCCAGCTTAAAATGCCTGGCAACCGGGTATGCTGTATCATTATTAACGATTGCTCGAAGGTGTTGTAGTATTCTGACATGCACCTGTAGCTTTGTGCTTCCCACATATCGTAGGCCACAGGTGCATGTCAGAACATATACAGCATACTCGGTTTTGCAATTGTAACTGCCTTTGATCATGATTTCAGTGGGGCTGAATGGGGTTGTGTATTTCGTGGTGTTTTCCCCGAATCTACATGCTCGACATGATGAGCATTTGTAGAACCCATGTCTTGGCTGTAGCCACGTTTTTTTCAAATGGGTTTCGGCGCTACTTTTGACTATTTGGGACCTCATAGAGATTCCCTTTCTGAAAGTGATAGTGGGACTATCTGAAAGGTCATGAGCTAAAACCGCATCTGTAAGGACAATTGGCCAATTTTGTTTAATAATTGACCTTATTTGTCTTTCTTGCTGGTTGAAAGTAAGGATGAGTCTGGGCGCATTGCCTTCTTGTGTCTCATCTGTGCTTTTGTTTATCTGTTCCAACAGGGATTCTCTTGATTTGAGGGCCACTTTGGCCACTGCCTCATTGAGGATTGATTTACTGTATCCTCTCTGTCTGAACCTCATTATTGCCTCCTGTGTACATATCTCCTGATCTTTAGGGGATACTCCGTACCAAGTGTTTAGGGTGGGCACTGTACGCATGGAGCGTCGAGTTCCCAGCTGTGTTTTTCCTATGTAGAGTGGTCTTTATGTGTCCTTCCTTGATGAATACTCTAACGTCTAGGAACTCAACACTCTCTTTGCTGATGTGTGAGGTAAATCTTAAATTGGCAGAATTATTATTGATGTTATTGATAAACAAAGTGGCATTGTCCTCACTGCCCTGCCAAACAATAAAAACATCATCTATATACCGAAGCCAGTGCTTCACGTGCTTGGCATACATTTCTGAGTGTGTTGACCTGAGGGCCTGCTCCTCCCACCAGCCCACCAAGAGGCAGGCATAACTGGGGAGAAGCAGGACCCCATAGCCACGCCCTTAGTTGTTTAAACATTTCATTACCAAACATGAAATAGTTGTTATTAAGGCACCATGATATACATTCCTTTAGTGTTTTGTTATGTTCATAACATTCTGCAGGCCTTGTATCTAGAAAATGTTTTATCGCCACGAGTCCTGTTTGGTGGTCTATGCATGTATACAATGACTCTATGTCTAGAGTTATGAACAATATGTCCTCTTCCCATTGTATATTTTTGATCTTATTCAAAAAGTCTCCTGTGTCCTTTACGTATGTCGGGAGATCTTTGACCAGGCTTTGTAAAAAGTAATCCACATATTGCGAAATGTGTTCCCCCATGCTGTTGATGGCAGAAATTATGGGTCGTCCTGGAATTGGGCTGATGTTTTTGTGGATTTTCGGGACAAAATAAATTGTTGGAACCACTGGATACTCTACCCATAAAAATTTAAATTCTTCTCCCGATATCATACCTTCTCGTTTGAACTGGTGGAGCTTTTTGGTCAGTGTTTCCTTAGATTTGTTATATTCCTTCATGTTGGACTTGCCGTAGCATCCTTGGTCTGATAGTTGCCTTTGTGCTTCTTTTATATAGTCTACTTTAGGCCATAGCACGATGTTGCCTCCTTTATCAGATTTCATAACAACTTCCTCATGATTACTGCTCAGTTTGTTGATCAGTTTGTTTTATTCAATCTCTCTATATTGTTTTTGCCGTTTTTTGTGGTTTACTCGATGATATAATTTCTTAATGTCCTCTGTTACTCTCTCGTGGAATATGTCTATTGAGTCTTTAGGCATAGATGGAATGAATGTTGATTTTCTTTTGAATGGGCTGCTGCCTGCCCCCTGTTGCCTAATTTCCGATAATTGGACATATATATATATATATCGTAGCTCCTCAGTTTTTCACCTCCTTCGTGCACTCGCAAACGGGTGCTTTCTCGCGGGCGGTGTACCCGCAATTATGCAAGCTTCCAACCTCACATTCTCCTTCCGAACGTAAAGAAAAGCACTCACGGGGGCGAGTCCAACGTTTTTATTTCATGGACTCAAAGCAACCAGACGCGTTTCGGCAGTCGCCTTTTTCGATGGTAATTTGGCGCGCCAGAAACGGCCATCTTTTATGTCAATTACTTTCATTACACCAACATTAGTGAACACTGAGGAAGGACAGATTTTTCCACATATTGGAGCCATCTTGGAATGTGCGAAAGATCGTTGCGATTTCCTCATTTCATCGGGTGCACAATAAATAATTCAGTATATACATATATACATATATACACGTTCATGCGCTTATTAATTAAAGATCATACACAGTTATATACTGTTAAATAATTAATTGAGCCCACTGATGGGCATTCGAAATTCAATACATACAGCCCACAGATGGGCTCATATAGTGCCCTCGATTATTCCACTTCCACAACATTTCGATACAATTTAATGTTTGTATACCATCAAATATTGCCCTGTATGGGCCTCGAGATTGTCGTGTGAGACATGCAACAGATCCTAGCAACTTAAACCATAATCTATTCCTTTCCCAATGCAAACCCCCTACAAAACATATATAATCACTTTACACAATTCCATCTCAAACGTATCACACATTGATAAATTTCATAATCAAGCACGAAACAGTTTCTTCAATACAGCTCTCCCATAGCCATGAGAGTATCCAACTAATCTCCTAAATGTACTGAAATTTCCTCATTACAGTTCAGACCTTCAGGTACCTTCGTTTGGAGATCGATTATATACCTGGATTCCAGTCTCCTTAGACTGGTAACCCTATCTCCACCTCTTGGATTTAACGGGACATGATCTAAAGCAAAGAAAGTTAGAAGGTCCATATGACTGTTGTGTTTGGCTTTAAAATGTCGAACCACTGGGTACGACAGATCACCATTTTTGATTGCCCGTGTGTGCTCCAAGATTCGTATCTTAGTTTGATGTATGGTACTCCCAATGTACCTGAGACCACACGGGCAATTCAAGCAGTATACTGTGTATGGTGTACTGCACGTGATGAATTTCTTGATGGTGTTAGGTTTCTGTACCCCTGGCATTTGGTATGTTAACACTCTTTTACTGCCTGCGCAAGCTTTGCACTTGCCACAGGGATAAAATCCCTGTAGCTCCCTATCGAACAGCTTTGGTACTTCTCTTCTCATGTAGCTACTCGTGAGTGAATCTCGAAGGGCCCTTGCTTTGCGGAAGGTTAACAATGGTCCCGCTGGAATGTCCATACCTATAACTGGATCCAATTTAAGCAGGTTCCAATTTCTGCGCAAAATGGTTTGCAGTTTCCCTGCTTCATTCGAAAATGTTGTGATCATCCTGAAGCCGCACCCATCAGCCTTTTCAATCGGTTTCTCTTCTAACAATTTATTTCTAGGGACAGAATTCACTTTCCGTAATGCCCCCATTAGAACCTGCTAACCATATCCACGCGCTCTGAATCTATCCAGACACTCACTAGAATGCTTCTGGAAGTCAATCTCCCTGGTGTTATTCCTTTTTATCCCTAGTAGTGCCCCACAGGGGATACTACTAATCAATTTCGGAGGGTGACCACTGTGGGCATGTAAAATCGAATTTCCAGCGGTGGGTTTCCCATACTATGTAGGACAGATTTTATCATCAATCACACAGACTTCCAGATCTAAAAAGTTCACAGACTTGTTACTGATATCAGCATTGAACTTTAAGTTCAGATTGTTGTTATTAAGCTCTTGAATATATTCCGATGCCATATTATTAGACCCCCTCCAAACCAGGAAGAGGTCATCTATGTATCTGTACCAGGCAACGACCCTATTGGTCCAGATGCAGTTGGCATCTGCCAAGGCCACCTGCTCCTCCCACCAGCCCACGAATAAGTTTGCGTAGCTGGGGGCGAAGCAGGTGCCCATGGCTGTTCCAGATACTTGTTTATAATACTGCTCCTGGTACAGAAAAATGTTGTTATTTAAACAGAATTCTAAGAGTTCTAACAGCATCTCACTATGTTTGGTAAATTTTAGTGGTCGATTCTTAAGGAAGTAGTGAACTGCCTGTAAGCCTTGCTGATGTGCTATACAGGTATACAAACTCGTAATGTCCATCACAATCATCTGGTCTCCTTCCTGCCACACAACACTTGTTATGTGTTGTAAAAAATCTTTCGTATCTTTGATATACGATTTCAATTCCACCACAAATCTAGATAAAAAGTGATCTATATACATTAATATGTGTTCTAAAAGACTGCCCTGCGACGAGACAATTGGTCTCCCTGGTGGTAACAAGGCGTCCTTATGCACCTTAGGCAAATGATAAAAACAGGGTGTAACAGGATTCAAACATCTTAAAAATAGATATTCTTCTGTTTCTATCTCGCCTCTGCATGATCACTTTTCGGTAAGTTCACTAGCTCCTAGAACTTATGGAAAAGTGATCATGCATAGACAAAGAAACACAATTTATCTCACGAACAGTACTTGGCAATTGAAAGTATTAGAAAAGACATGTCCATTGTCTGCAAGCCTTCAGACACAGGCGGTAATGTTGTGCTTCAAACGTTTGATGCCTATAACAAGGAGGCATTACGTCAACTGTCTGATTTGGCATTCTATGAAAAAGTGGGGAAAAGTGTATATAATCTGAGCATTGCAAACTGCCATGTGTTATTGAAAAGTTTATGACAGAGGCAAGATAGAAACAGAAGGAATTAAGATGTCTCGAGTCCAGGATGATTATTAAATACCATACTATGCAGTACATTTAGGCTAAGATAGCTGTGTGCAAAATATATGTTTCTCTTAAAATATGCCGAATAGAATAAGGAATTTTAACATATGTTTTTATTCCCACTCTCTCTTATCTAATGAATTTTATGTGTTAATGTAAAAATTTAAATACGCTGTTTATATTAGAAATTCACTGTTTGAATTTATTTTAATTTTCAGATCTCGGACTTGTCTCATTAGCAAGTGGAAGGCGAAAAGAGCTAAAGTATCTGCCGGAAGGGTGTTACATCGGTTTTGAACTGTGAATGTGACTCTTTTTTTAAAAACACACTACCCTATTCATTGAGGGAGTGGTTCCTGTTAAAATGGAATTTGTTTATTATTATCCACTCGGGTTTAAACTTGAGAAATGATGGAGGATGGCAGGGCATAGTGCAACATGTGAGTTGTGGCCAGGTTTTGTGAGTTAACACTACCATTATTATACAATCATATGCTGTATGACCTTTCTGATATGGGTAAGCAATTTATGGATATATCTGAATTTGCCCACTGGGGCTTCGATTGATCCAGAGTAAATAGCAGTGGTATAACTCTGAGTATAACAGTCCACTGGGACATGATTTGGGTTGTTTTGAACCCATGTACAGACACGATGTTAATGGAATGCCCATGGGGGCTTGACAGCTTTAATTTAGTCATGCAGTGATGCCAGCGGCGGTGCTGCAAGTATTTTGGCAATCGGAGTAAATCTCTGAGTTGTCCGGTCCACTTGGACCTTATCAAGTTCCGAATTTTACCTATATTCGGGCACAGGGCTAAGTTTATGCCCACTGGGGCTTGACCTTATATAACCGTTTGGTCATGACGCGATGTCTACGGCAGATGCCGTAATCATTGGAATTATATAGTCACAGAAAGGCAGCGCCTACCGCGTGTCCCATTGTATGCCACAGTGATTGTGGACAATGTAGTCCACCAATAGATGAGGGATTGGTTATTGGGATTTCCGGTTCAATACGAGTCACACACTTGCGATCGCAAAGTTGTAAATATTGTAAATAATGATTTATATCACACTTGTGAACACATGAATTGTAATGTTGCAAATAACGTTATGGGGCTTCGACTATGGCAAACAAGCTTGTATGATCTTCCAATCATGTACAACTAAAGACAAGTGTGATGAAGTCTGTTTTCACTTATCATGATTTTCAAATGTCACATGATTCTGCTATAAAACTTTATTGTTTTTGCATTCACACTACTCGTGAGCAAGGAGCGGACGCTCCGAAACGCGTAGGGTGACTTTGCTGTAAATAAAATCACGCTTGAAGGAAGTTTGGGCCACGGCGTGTTGTCTTTGAATGATTGAGACGGCGCTTTTTTCTTTGGATATATATGTATATATATATGTGTGTGTGTGTGTGTGTGTATAGGTAGTTATAGTTAGGACCTATTCAAAAAGCACTTTTTCTTTTGCCAATGTCTTTAGCGCAGTTTGATGAATCTTCGCACAATTTTCAAAATTAATGGGCGGTCAGGTCAGCTGCTGTATTCGAAATTTTGGGGTGATCCATTAAGCGGGGGCCAAGAAAAAGGGGGGTCCGAAAACGCTTTTTCTCCATGTTAATTTCCATAGGAAACTTTAGACACGGCTACAGCCCAAACTGCTGAACGGAATTACACCAAATTTTGCCAAAAGTTAGCTCTTGACTCAGAAAGCACTCTTGTTGTTAAATAGTGTAAATCCTTTCAGTAGTTCCTGAGAAATTCAAAGATTTCTCAGATATACAACTGTGGCCGCAGTGGATCCGCAAACCCTCCTGAGCTCGTGCCTGAGATCTGATTGGTTGCCAACACTTCAAACCAGGAAGTGTTGGCAGCCATCTTGCGACTCGGTTGAAGTTGGAGTCACAAGCAAAAAGGTGAAAAAAAGTTTAAAGGTTTAAAATCAAGAAAAGGGGGCAGGGTAGAAACACCCTGACCCCCTAGTCCTGCTCAGATGAAAGGGCCCCCCTAGGGCAAAAAAAAAGCATTTTTTTAAAAGAAATTCGGCGGGAGTCACGTTGGGTCCGAATATCCCGCAAAAAAAAAAAAATGAAGCTCGGTGACCCGGCATTCCTTTTCTTGAAGCCCCTGGGTGGGCCAGGTCTCGGGGGTAATTATCAAAATGCATGTGGGCCCCCGCAGCCCCGGGGACTGCCACTTTCCGGGGGCTATCTTGAAAAATAAAGTGTGGGGGGCTTGAGCCCCCTCTACACAGCCCCAGGGACCACCACCTCCCGGGGCTATTTCCAAGATGGGAGCCCCCTCCTTTAGCTGGAAATGGTCCTGGGGACCGCCACCCCCCAGGGCTCGCTCCAGTAATGCCCCACGGTACCCACCCCTGGGACATTGCAGTTTGCTATGGCTTGGCGGGAGCAGTGCAAACTCTGCTCCGCTTCATGGAAGAGATAGCATTGAAAAATGCTCTTGCTTCCATGAAGCGAAGCAGATTTGCTTTTGGATAGAGGGAACTGCATTTTTGCAGCTCCCTCTGCCCAAAAGTAATGCCGGCTCCCGCAGGAAGCGGGGAGCCAGCAGGTACTACGGGGGCCTTGGGGCCCTCCCCTGCGGTCCCTTAGGACGTGGCCATTGCCCGGCAGGTAGGGGAGCTTCGCAGGCCCCCTACCCATTTAAAAATAAAAAAATAAAAAAAGGATAAGGCTTGGCCCTGAGGGATAGGGTCCCCGGGGCTTAAATTGGCCCAGAGAAGGGGGGCCATGCAGCTCCCCTTCTATAAAAAAAAAGAAAATCTGGCAGGGCCCTGGGGTCCCTTGGCCAAAATGGGACTATGGAAGTGGGGAGCATTAAATAAACAAAAATTCTCTCGTTGTAGGAGTCGCGACCCTATTGTGGCTCTCAGCGCGGCCCCCCCAGTGTAATGCCACGGTGGATTAGCGGATTCACATTAAAAAAAATATTAAATACTATACAATTCAGAAGGTAGTGTTACAGTTGTGAACTTTTTCATAGAGCTAGTGAGATTCAACTTCATAATCACATTAAAATTGTCAGAGTTAGAAATAATATTACAAAATATAAATTCAAAGTTAAAGTTGAAAAGGGAAATGTGTTGTAGTACATTGAATTAATGCTTTTGTTTTGCGGATTCATAACAGGTTTGCAAATCCGGCAAATATTTAAAAAGAGTACATATGTTAAAAAATATATAATTTTCACTGTTGGGTTATAGGGTGGCTCTAACAAGATCCGTTGTATTCGTTATGACTTTGTTGCAGCTACATGTAAGTCTGGATGCACAGCTTAAGGTTGTTGAGAAACACGCTGTTTCCTTCATCTGTGAACTGAACTCCATCACTTCTGTAGATGTCATGCATGTCAAAACGTAGATTGTTGTTATAGATAGAGCCCATCTTATGGTCTCTGAGGTAAGCAGAAACAGCTTTATTAACATGCTTCCTAGCTTTGTCAATCTGTGGACAGAATTGATTTGACCACTTCCATTTCTGTCTTTGGCATATATTAGAGAATACAAAGACAGTGTGAGGGAAAAGCAACATCTGTTGTGCAAAGGTATCCTTCATTAGGATTTCCTATCCTACCCCAGTCAATGTGCCTAGGTCATTGCCACCACAGTGCACAATCATGAGGTCAGGGGGTTGGAGATGCAAAAAGGTTTTAACCAAAGGCATCAATTGGTGCCACTTTAATCCTCTCAGTGCAAACCATTTAATATCCACATTTTGCAAACCTAGGTCTTTGTCAATACCTCTGTGTTCAGCATACCTTTTGCCACAGAAAACATAGCTGTGTCCTACAATCCATACTGTAAGCATTTTGAAGGGATGTGTGGAAGGCATCAAAAGATGTCTGTAGCTGAGTAAGTCAGTTGATAGAATGAGAGGTATCTAAAATGGTGGAGAAGATGCTGTTTTAGAAAATGCAGATAACTGAATAGTTGTTAATAAACATTGGGTGCTCAAAAAATAGGATGTCTGTTACTTTGTTGTACAAGCATCTTTCTAATTGGTTATAGAAAAAAGTTTGAAAGGTACAGTAGCCTGGATAGGCTAATATTTTTCAAAAGTCAACCACACCTGCTATTTGCTTTTGTAAGCTAGTGTGCTGAATTTGAAAATATGGTGAACTTGTGACCTGCTGGTACAGTTGAATGTTGCAGAAACTGTTAATATGGAAACTAGGATTAAGCAGAATGGGGGAAGGGTTGAAAGTTAACTGTGGTTTTAAAACATGAAATGGTAAGTTATATATATGTGATATGCTTCTAAAGTAAGTTTTCCAAAATCAGTACTATGTTTATAAGTGGTGTGTTTTAAAAAAATAATACTAGTATTGTTGGAAATAGGTTTTTGAAGTCCCGTAACGGTTTGCGACTCCTTCGCCATGCTACCCTGCGGCACTGCGGTGGAGTTGTGACTCCAGTAAAATACAGAACCAGATTGAACACTTTTAGAAGAGAGTAATAAAGGGTTAGTATGTGCTTTCAATAAAAATAGGTTTTACAATTTGAAAAAATGAAGGGAGCATTTTGATTTGTTACTTACATTCATTTGTGTGCAGAAAGAGAGGGAAAGTTTGCCCTTACTGCTTTAAATTGTTGAGAGTGGTGCATCACATTTATTGTGTGGGAAAGAAAATCTTTTAGGAGTTTCTAATATTTTCAAATTCTGCAATAGTATTTCAGAGGTGAGTTACAAATGTGTAAGGTGTGTTATGTTTTGTGTAGGAGTGCTTCAGTGTTTGTAATGATACTTTTAAGTTTGTAATGTATTATTTATAAAGCTTGCAAAGCATTAGAGAAATATGATGTTTGAAATATGTTACCAAATGTAGGAACTTGTATTGTAGTCTGTTTTACTGTACTGAAATGAAGGTTGAAATAGGTTGTGCATACTAATATGTGTGCTTCCTGAGTCTGAAATGAAAGTAGTAGAGAAAACTGAGGTTTAATACATGTTGGCAGATGTATTACCTGTATCCCAGTCTATATAAATCTCTGTGTGAGAAACATCCATTACGACTCATGCATTACAATGGTACATGTGTTGTAATGGCTTGTATTGTAATAGTATGCCTTGTAATGAAAGCTGCGCTGTAAAAATCACGTTGTGAAAGTATGCTTTGAAATACTTTGTGTTGTAACATCATATATACTAGAAATAAGTTTAAAAGTATAAGACTTACAATAGTGACATGAGAAGAGTTGCTGTTTTATATTTGGCTAGGCCCAACATTCTGAGCAGTCGGTGAATAATGAAGGTGGAAGAGAAAAGTGAGGTTTAAGACATGTTGGCAGAGGGATTAGTGACTAGGCTAGTTCATATGGGTCTCTGGAAAGGTACACTCGAAGTAGGCCGTATAAATTTAGGTGTCTGCTTGAAATGGGAAGTGCACTCTGTCAAGTTTAAAGGTCTGCCTGCTCTTGAGACTGAGGTATGTGTCTACTTGTTCATGTATTCTGACATGAGCTGTGCATCTAAAGATGCTAGCTTAAAAACCTGGTAGCTTCTCATACAGGTGCACAAAACTTCTCAGTTCTGTTCCATCATTCGGTCGCAGAGGCAGACATGTCTTACCTATATAGGTTTCACAGAACCATTTGTGGCCCTCGTGCCTTGTATTTTGAGCAGAGAGGAGTACATACACCTACTTCTACACAAATTTAGAGAGCACGAGGTCTGAAACACAGGTATTCTACTTTTCTAGGCATCTTTTTATGTATCATGTCACTAGGAAACGGCACAGACACATGCATTGATGCCGTCCGAAACATGGTGAGACTTACAACACTGACATGTGAAGGGTTGCTGTTTTATATTTGGCTAGACCCAACATTCTGAGTAGTCAGTGAATAGTGAAGCTGCAAGAGAAAAGTGAGGTTTAAGACATGTTGGCAGAGGGATTAGTGATTAGGCTAGTTTGTATGGGTCTCTGGAAAGGTAAACTCAAAGTAGGCCGTATAAATTTAGGTGTCTGTTTGAAATGGGAAGTACACTCTGTCAAGTTCAAATGTCTGCCTGCTCTCGTGACTGAGGAATGTGTCTACTTGTACATGTATTCTGACACATGCTGTGCATCTGAAGATGCTAGCTTAAAAACCTGATAGCTTTTCATACAGGTGCACAAAACTTCTCAGTTCTGCTCCATCATTCGGTCGCAGAGGCAGACATGTCTTACCAATATAGGTGTCACAGAACCCCTCAAATAGACTGTTCAATGCCGATGTGCCCTGTATTTTGAGCAGAAAGGAATACATACACCTTCTGCACAAATTTAGAGAGCATGCGATCTGAAACACAGGTACTCTAGTATTTCTAAGTTTCTTTTTATGTATCATGTCACTAGGAAAAGGCACAGACACACTCATTGATGCCTTCAGAAACATGGTGAGACTTATAACAGTGACATGAGAAGAGTTGCCTGGCCCAACATTCTGAGCAGTCGGTGAATAGTGAAGGTGGAAGAGAAAAGTGAGGTTTGAGACATGTTGGCACAGGGATTAGTGACTAGGCTAGTTCCTAAGGGTCTCTGGAAAGGTACACTCAAAGTAGGCTGTATAAATGTAGGCGTCTGCTTTAAATGGGAAGTGCACTCTGTCAAGTTTAAAGGTCTACCTGCTCTCGTGACTGAGGTATGTGTCTACTAGTTTATGTATTCTGACACGAGCTGTGCATCTAAAGATGCTAGCTCACAAACCTGGTAGCTTCTCATACAGGTGCACAAAACTTCTCAGTTCTGTTCCATCATTCGGTCGCAGAGGCAGACATGTCTTACCTATATAGGTGTCACAGAACCCCTTAAATACCCACATGCCCTGTATTTTGAGCAGAGAGGAATACATACACCTTCTTCTACACAAATTTAGAGAGCATGAGGTATTCTACTTTTGTATGCATCTTTTTATGTAGCATGTCACTAGGAAAAGGCACAGACACATGCACTGATGCCTTCAGAAACATGGTGAGACTTACAACACTGACATGGGAAGGGTTGCTGTTTTATATTTGGCTAGACCCAACCTTTTGAGTAGTCGGTGAATAGTGAAGTTGCAAGAGAAAAGTGAGGTTTAAGACATGTTGACAGAGGGATTAGTGATTAGGCTAGTTCGAATGGGTCTCTGGAAGGGTACACTCGAAGTAGGCCGTATAAATGTAGGTGTCTGCTTGAAATGGGAAGTGCACTCTGTCAAGTTTAATGGTGTGCCTGCCTGCTCTCGTGACTGAGGTATGTGTCTACTTGTACATGTATCTTGACATGGGTTTTGCAACTGATGACCCTAACTTAAAAACTATGTAGCTTATCATACAGGTGCACAAATCTTGTCAGTCCTACTACACCATTCAGTCGCAGAAACACAGGTCTCTTACCTATGTAGGTGTCACAGTAGTCCTACTACAGCATTTAGTCGCTAAAGTCTAGATCATTTACCTAGGTAGCAATCATAGAACCACAAGAATATAGAGTTAAAAATCTGACTTCCCTGTATAATAAGCAAAAAGTAATGCATACATCTTCTTGTACAGAGATTTACAAAATGAAAGTGTACAGTAATTTATAAATGTTTTCTCCCAGACTCTCAACCATTTACAGCTTTGCTAATGTGCATAGTTAGGTATCCTACCTATTTATTTGTTATGAAGAGAATGCCAATATAATTGTAATCAAATATTTATTGATTATTATGAATAGGAATATAAAATTAATTTAAAATTATTAATTGATGTAACAAACTATTGAAGCTATTCTTTGTTTTTTAGATATTTACTTTATTTGGAAAAAAATTGAAAATAGCAAGAAAACATGAAAAGAGAAGAGAGCAAAAAAAAAAGTACTACTTAAAGAAAAGTGAAAAGAGGAAATCGGAAGAAGCGCAAAAGGTTATACAGGAAACAAAACTCTTCTAGTAAGAGAACTGAGCAGTTTCTTAAAACAGTTTTACAGAGATTGAAAAAAGTTGAACATGTTGAAGAGAAAAATAAGGGTTTTACAACAAATCAGAAGGAAAACAAGAATTGTCATGGAAAAAGAACATCATTTTATGGGAAAATAACACATATTACAAGAAGGCAAAAAGAGCATAAGGATATAAGAAGAGGAATGTTTAGAAGTAAAGTAATTCAAAACGTATTAAACATTTTTTTAAAATATAAAAGAAGATCAGCAGCTTATAAGAAAAAGCAACAGATTGAAAGTGTAGTAGATAGAGCTTTTGAATTGAAATGAAAATGATTTATATCACTATTGAAGAGAATGAGAACATTGATAAAACAGTGGTGTTTATGAAGGAGAAAAGCAAAAGAAAAAGACTGATTAATAGAAGTAACTTTCGTAAAACCTTTACTGGTAAATGGATGCACACTTGCAGTACTGAGCCTTTCTTTAATGAAGAAAGGTATATTCAAGAGAATACATTAGTACATGCAGTTGAAACTAGTAGTCGATGCTATGAGGTGAAAGATGGTTCTCCCATTCCAAAAGAAAAAATGGTTCCTAGGAATGTGTAAGAAGTAATAGCTAAAGAAGTTCAAGGGAGGCGTACACATGCTCCTGTATATAACTGGGATTGTAGCAGTATTTGCAGTATTTGCAGTATTCAACATGAATCTATTGACATATTACGATTTTATTTACGAGAATATGCCAAAAAAGTGTTAAACAGAAGATTAAGATGTTACAAGGACTAGATCTATGTAAAATAAGTAAATATACTAAGTTGCAAGGTCATTCTCTGGCTTGTCTTTCAAGAAAAGTGTGCCAAAGTACTTGTCATCATTTAAGAATGTTAGCTGTACACCACTCTGAAATGCGGAAGTTAGTAAAGAGACTCTACTATGTAAAAACTCCTGCATTATGTTTAAGTAAAATTAACAGAGCTCTTTTACACGGTCCTGTATCAGATGTACAAAAAGTTTGTGACGATATACAGTTTCGTTTTTTTGGTTCAGAGGAGGAGTGTATAAAAACTGTGGGGCATATTCTCAAGATCGTGTGATAACTACCGCAAAATTACCTTAACGCAACCCTTCACATTGCAGTCAATCGCGGGAAAACAACTCCGTGTCAACGTGGTATTCACAACACGGCGGCCCCATGCGATAGTCCCACGCTAACGCGTCAAATGAACATGTTAAAATCAATGCAACGCCGAAAAAACGCGAAACACGAACGCGAAAATAGTAGCGATGATGCCAATCGCGATACAAAAATCTGCGATAACCAGCAATAGGCCTGCAATCCCCACGCGTCATGCGGGAAAATGCACCATAAAAGCAGAGTAAAAATACGGTGAGATGACAATTTACGAGCACAACCACACATCCGTGACGTAGAACAGATGACCATTGTCCCGCATCAAATAGGCATCTCCTCACAGTCACAATGTACATTGACATGCAGTCTGCATGTAAACTGCGCCAATGCTGAAACATGCATGGAACACACATTGAAACCGCATCTCCCCTTCACATTGCAGAGGGACAAGCAACCCCTCCTGCACACAGACGTGTCATGACCATGATCAATCCACCATGAAAGCGTGGACGAATGTAGGGGCAGTGACTCCCGCTTACGTACATGTTGCCCATGTTGTGGTACTCGAGCCACAGGGGGAATCCCTGCATCATGGTGGTACATATCTGACCCCAAAAGGAGCCCTGTTGTAACCTGTAGGACACAAATGGCAGCCAAAATGGAATGATTTGGGACACATGTGAAACGCCAACGAGTGGGATTCCCTACTAACCGTGACACACAGAACTGGCAGTCCAAATACGTGACACCCTAAACAGCCCCTCTGCACAGAGGTGACACACCCACCATCCATGAACAAATCATAAAATTGTCAGCAATACATGTCGCACTCACACTTGTCTGAGTGATGTGCCTGTACAGATGAGTGACATGCACTCAGGGAATGTGTATTTTGAATGCATTTATTAGCACATGCTGTGCCTGTGGTCATATTGTACTGTCCCATGATTGCCAAGGACTGTCACAATGTGACGTGCTCATGTGAAGAAATTGTCAATGATGGTGTTCCTACGGGCAAGTCCTGCTGCGGCTGCAGTGGGGTGTAGTCCACCTGCCTCATCCTCATCATCATCGTCCGGTGCATCTGGCACTTGTATCCATGGGGCCTTGCTGCGTACACATATGTTGTGCAACACACAACATGCAACGATCATCTTGCACACGATGTCTGGGCTGGACAGGAGCCTCCCACCTGTGACGTCCAGGCACCTGAAACGTGACTTCAACACGCCAAATGTGCGTTCCACGATGCCCCTGGTGCGTTTGTGGGCCGCATTGTACTGCCTCTGGGCCTGTGTGTTCGGGGCTCGGAGGGGTGTCATCATCCAAGCGCAGAGTGCATATCCTTGGTCACCTGTGACAGTGCAGAGAGACAGGAGTCAATAGTTGGTTCCGCATGATATGTTGGCAGGCTCAGTGGTTCATTGGTGTGTGATATGTGTGACTTTGTGATTCCTGCATGACATGTACTGCTTGTTGCAAATGAGCGGCATCAATGTGTATTACGTAGCCTCACTGCTGCTCCTCCCTCCCCCCGAGCCCATTCACTAGTGTGCGCAGCGCGGTTGCATCACTTGCACCCCTACGGAACACTATTGTCATGCCTGTCTGCGCATGTCCACAAGCCTGACAACGACACAGTGATGTCGTGCGCTGAAGGTGGACGGACACGTGTGTGTAGGCCTATGGTCAGGACAGGGCGGACACAGATGTAGAGTTCATGCCTGGCTGAACTCGCCATGCGGTTGAGGGTAGACCTTTGGCTTATGCTGCCGAAATAGCGACACACACAACAGTTGGCATGTCTGATCCCTGACCCCGAGCGGGCTTGTGCACCCTCATTCACCCCTCGGCTGAGCCCGTACTCCGGGGCATGCTACATAGCAACATTGTATATTGCGTGACGGGTGGCGCCGACACTACACCTGAGACACACGCATTAGTTACTGCCTTGGCAAGGCCTACACTTAACCACGCCCAGAGCCATGTGTTGAATGACCACACCCCTATGCCGTACTGCCGTACTCCGGTCCACTCCCTCACGCCCACAGGGGGGTCCGACACAGATACATGTCCCAGGTCCACCCCACTGCCTGAGGTGACAAGGTTGCGCACGCTGTACACAGCACAATGTAATGTGGTATGGCCCGGGTCCCACATGCATACAGAATGACCACACGGACACACTGAGATAATTTGTGGAGCTGGCTACGGGCACGTGCGCCCGGCACCTTTTACTGCCAGGGTCACACGTCCAGTGACGCCTGTGCTGGATGGGTGTTGGGTAGTGTAAGCCACCCCTCAGGGGGTTGGTTGGTGCTGGCAACAACTACAACAGTGATCAGACAATCAGGAGTTCAAAGTACAAACAGCAAGGGTCCATGACTTGAGCTGCACAGAGTCGGTGGCCCCGGATGCTCAGCGGCCGGCACAGGCACACCGCCACGGGATGGTGACTTGCGATGCACTGAGGTAGGGCCACGAGAGCTGAGCGGGTCCACGTTGATGTCCAAGGAGAATGTCGCGGAGTGTTACGGGGGACAGTGGAAGGTGTCCATCCAGGGCATGATGCAGAGCGCAGAAGCAAGCAGAAACAGGCAAAATGGAGGAGTTGAATGCTACAGTCTCCTTTTTCCCACAATGTCAGTATCAGCTACATGATGATGAAGACAACCCCCAGGCCATAGACTCAGATGCCACCAACGTTCAACCAGAGAGTGTCCATGACTCCCGTGCCACATAGTCAGTGGCCCCAGAGCTGGAAGGGGATGCAGTCTGCGATGAGGCCTGTACAATGATATAAACTCTGCAATGAACAGATCAAGACTCAGTTCCAATTGTGTGTCCTACTCGACTGCAGTGTGTGCCGGAGGCAGCGGTCAGCGCGGGGCAACCGCTGTGCAGCCAGATCCTCCTGGATCTCTAACACATGGCGTTGAAATGGTATGTGGAGAAGATTCATGGTTGACGGAGGTGGAGGCACCAGAGCTGAGCGGGTGTGCACCCTGCGACGATGCCGTGTCCTGCCTGTTACGGACTGTATTGGATTGGTGTGAGGCCTGCTGGACCGCTGTGTAGGCCGAAGGCAGAAGTCCGCAAGGGCCCACAGACACGTGTGGTCGGAATGTTATGCACAGAGTTGGTGGCACCACATCGAAGGGAGTATAGGGATATAAATGATGCCATAAATATGTACTCTGCCATTGTGTAATCAAGACTCAGTTCCAAATGTGTGACCTACTTGACCGCTGTGTATGCCGGTGGAGTACGTCAACGTGAAAGGAGTACTGTGGGCCTTGTTTGCGGAGGCCGTGATGGTCTGAGGAGGCTGCCAAGGTCGCGGGCCTCTGGCTTTGAGCTAGCACCGGCACGTGGTGGGCCCTCTTGGAGACACGCCGGTGTCGGCAGGTGAGCAGTGAGGACTGGATGCGCAGGGGCGGACGTGACTGGTTTGGGGACCAGCGGCCCGGGCTGCGGCAGGCGCACAGGATCGCAGGCACTGCCGCACAGGGTGGCGGGCCTGGCGGGCCTGGGGGTGGTGGCGGTGGGTGTTGTGGCCCTGTTGGGGCTCCGAGCTGCATGATGAGTAGCTCCATGGCATCTGTTGTTCTTCAGGTGTGGCTGTGGGCTAGGCTCCCTTTTCTGGTGCAGGTGGTCGTCCGACTTTGCACCAGGTCAGAGCAGGTGTTAATTTCCTGCTGCTAACGCACCGTATCGCCTGTTTTGTGTTGTTATCGCCGATCTGGCTGGTCATTGAGAATGTTGCGTTGTGGTGTTGTCGCGGCTTTTTGCCTACTCTGCATCTCATTAGCGATAGTTGCCGGGCTCATCTGTGGCGATGTTTTGGCGGGTGCTATCGCAGGTAAACTGGTGATATCGGCTGTTTGCACCAGCTTGTGAATGGGGCGATAATTTTATCGCGACTTTGGCTGTGATAAAGTGCCGTTAACTCGGCGATAGTTCCTTGAGAATATGCCCCAGTGAGTTTGATAAGTGTAGGTGTTGAAGAACATGAGAAAGAAATTGGCATCGATGAATTTGCAGAAGAAATTACAAAGTTTAACACAGTTTCGTCTGAAAAACCAAACTATATTTGTATTTGCTGTTGACGTATTCACTATAGAAGTCAAACTAGGAATGCTGATTTATATTTAAAAAGTGAAAAGGAAGACAATGATAAGTGGCAGCAATTTTGTGTTTGTTTGTAGAAAGTCAGTTTGACTTGGCTAGTTATTTGTAAGTACTGTTACAACAAATTAGAAGAAAACAAAATGCCAGCTAGAGCAGTACATAACCTATTCCTCATGAACTGCCAGATTTAAATATATATAGGTCTATTCTTATTCAATCTGTACACCCATTTCAGGCCATAGTTTGCATAGACCCTAAAACAGGTAAACTGCCACCAACAGATTTGCAAAAAAGGTCTCAAAGGAAGAGTTGTGTACTTACCTTTAGATTTTAAGAAAAACATTTAAACTGTTGGTGTAGAGAGAGAGGAAAATGAGCCAGTAGGTATGCTAGTAAATGGTGTACCAACAAAGAGTAGGAAAATCTGGCAAGAGTTTGTAGATGTTAATAAACTACAAAAGGCCACATTATACCTGGTACAGAATAATATTTATTATAAGAATGTAAATGTTGATTAACAAGTAATATGCTTGCAAGATGAAACACTAATGTCAAGTGGCCAAATTGAAAAAGTGGACTAGTCCAGGACTGAAGAGATTTATGAACATTATACAATACATCCTCTGCATTCAAAAGAAATTATAGAAAATAGATTTCAATTATTTTAAATGAAAGAAGCAGAGTGAACTCCCATAAGTGCATTGGGAAAAAAGTTTAGAAGCTCATTGTTTTCCACAGCTATTCTCCACTGGAGAAGGTGGACGATTTGATGAGCGAGCTGTACGGATTCCAGCTTCAGAATACCAATCAACAAGAATGTACTGTGAAGATCCAAGATTTCGGCAGTGCATTCCATATATATTTCATCTTCTGTTTGGAAGCGATTTGTTTGCACTTTCATATGCAGTGAACCATATATTAAAAACAGGAGTTCATCTTCAACATGTTTCTGAAAAAGAGTTCATGGACAAAGTTGAACAAAGAGATGAAAATTTAGAATCTCAGTTACTTAATTTGATGGCGTGCCAATGTGGTACCAATGAACATTGGTATCGTCGTCATGGTGAACTTAAATGCTTGTTAAGAAACCTAGGTACACCTTCTGGGTTTCTAACACTTAGCTGTGCTGAATATGCTTTGGATGATTTACTTGAATTCCTACGAGAAGCCAATTCAAATGTTAAAAACATTGAATTGAAGACAGCTGGAGAACTCTGTTCCTTGGATCCTGTAAATGTGTGCAGGTATTTTAACCATAGATTTCAAACTATGATGTCATTTATCTGCAATAGCAACATTCCACCTCTTGGAGAGGTAACTGATTTCTTTTGGTGAAAAGAGTACCAAACTAGAGGTGTTCCTCATAGACACATTAACCCTGGGCGGAGCTGGCGGAGCGGGACTACGCGGAGGTCCACGGAGTTGGGAACAAACTCCGTGGAACTCCGCTCTGCTCCGCTCTGCTCCGCTGTGCCACCCGCCACCACCCCCTATTAAGAATTAATTTAAAATACATTAAAGGTAAAAGAAAAAAGACTTACCTTGACTGCTGCTTCCCCGGGCAGCCCTCCTCCTCTTCCTCGCCGTCTTAGGGTGATCTGCGCCCGCGCATTTCTCACGAGGAATGCGCATGCGCGGGCATGCGCGCATGCGCAGATCACCCTGAGATGGGGAGGTAGAGGAGGAGGGCAGCCCGGGGACGCCGCAGTCAAGGTAAGTTTTTTTTCTTTTACCTTTAAAGTATTTTTAATTTATTCTTAATAGGGGGGTGGAGGCGGGGGCTGGTCATCTCTGCTCTGCTGCGGAGTGTGCGGAGATTTGCCTACTCCACGTTCTCTGCGGAACGCGGAGTAGGCAAATCTCCGGCACACTCCGCGGGCGGAGCAGAGCTCTCCGCCCACGCCTAATACACATGCTATTATCAGTAAAGAATGCACCAAAATTTGGAAAAGATAGTGATGAAACTGTTTTGTCTTTCATTGAACAGTATGTTACATGTGCCATTCCAAGAGATGGAGGAGAAAACTGCTTGAGGCAACAAGTTTTACTCTTTCAAAGTCATAGATGTGGGAAATACTGCAGACAAAAATACAAATGTAAAGTGAAATTTTATACAAAATGTCGTTTTGGATTCCCATGTTCTATAATTTCTAAAGGAAGAGTAAATAGTTTTTTCTCAGCAGTAAGACATACCATAACTCGAAAATCTCCCAAGAATACGTACAACTTAAAAAGAACAGAACCTTCAAAGTACATTAATGCCTACAATCCAGTTATTTTGAAAATGTGGAATGCAAACATGGATATTCAGTATGCTTCAGATAATTCTACTGCGGTTGCTCATTATGTTACATCATATATTTCAAAATCTGAAAAGACACAGATGAAAGAAATGTGGGAAGAAATGTTGGCAGAAAGGAGTCTTAGCAAGAAATAGCATGTGTATTTGTAAAGCGCACGTTCACCCCAGCAACGGGGCATCTTGGCGCTGAATAACAGATGTTTATTGTTACCCAACTCAATGGTACTCATTTTATCGACCTCAAATGGATGAAAGGCTGAGTGGACCCACCAGGATTCGAACCCGTGACCATGAGGTCGAACACAGGCCCCTGCAGTGGATGCATTAGTCCACTGAGCCACCAGACCCGGAATTGTACAGATTCAGTTAGAAAATGCTTTGCCATAGAGAGATTGGATCCTATGAATGTTTGGATCACTTGAGCTCAGCCAGTTTATATTCAAAGTCAAGAGTAATCATTTGGATAAGTCTAGGTCTTGCCTCCACATGAAAGAGAGTATTGAAATCTTTAGAAGAAATTGAATACTTAGCACAGTATGAGCCAGAAAGTACTGATATTGTCAAAACTAATTTGTTGGATACATACGATCCAAAAAGGAGTCAACATCTTGAAAACCTATATCTGTATGAAATACTTCATCATTATAGGTTTAAAAAGAACATTAGAGAAAATATAAAAGAAGAAAAATGTGCAGTACTTGGATGTTATGGATGTTTAGTGAAACATGTCAAAGGCAATCTTTTAACCACAGAAAACTGAGTTGTGAAACTGCAGATAAGAGAGAATGTTTCTATTTAGCACATCTGCAACTGTTCAAGCCTTGGCATAATGAAAGAATTACTTGGAGATTTTGACTGCTATGAAGATTCTTTTAATGCAACTAAAGACAGCATTCAGAGTATGATTCTTCCAACTTACTTACAAATGTTTATAATGAGATTGAACAAGAAAGTACTTTTGCATCTGAAATAGCTAGAGAAAGTTCACAGAGCAGTCAAAGTTCTGGTCCACTGACTCAAGATCCACTGGGACAGCCAATTATTGAAAATGAATCAGCAGTAGCCATGAATGAGGTAGAAACTGCAATGCAGAAAGCACATTATTCATTTTGAAAAGTTAGAGGAACAACTAAATATTGTACAAAAAGAAATGTATCTACAAGTCAAACAATAGGTAGAACATGGTTTGCTCCATGAAAAAAAAGAATCTCAATGCTCATCATTTAAACCTATTCTATTGTACATTAGTGGTCAAGCTGGAACAGGAAAAGGTTTCTTAATTAAAGTTTTCACCAGTTATGTACACAAAATTACAGATTCACATTTATCTTGTGTCATAACAGCTCCAACTGAATTAGCAGCACACAACATTAAAGGTATTACTTTACATAAATTACTTATGCTACCTGTTGAACATGAAAATAAATTGGAATATCAAAAGCTATCAGGAGTAGCTTGTTTAGAAGTTCAAGGGTACTGAAGAAACTAAAACTTTTAATCATTGATGAGATGAGCAGGGTGTCAAATTTAAAGCTTGCGTTTGTACACTTATGAATGCAACAGATTTTAAAAACAGATTACGATGGTTTGTTTGGAGGAAAACATTTAATTGTTAAAGGACAATTTGTTTTTAAAATACTTCTCCATTATGACACAAGAAAATCTTTGGGAATGTAAATATTTGGTTAAACTTTGAATATAAAGAACTTGTTAAGAATATGAGACAAGCAAGTAATGAAGATTATGGAAATATTCTTAAAGACATAATAATTGGTATGTTGACGGAACATGATAAACAAACTTTAGAAAGTCGGCTACTAATGAACTTGTATGCAACTGAAAAAACAGCAGAAGAAGTAATGTACAATATGCTTATAGAAACCAAGTCTATAGTTTGCCTAATGCATACACTGCAAGAGTTTTCTACATTTAATGAACAACTTCTCAAACTAGAAAAACAGCAAATTCTGGAAATTAAAGCTATTGACAAAATCGAACACCAGGGGGAGATAATTCTTCTTACTGAGAAACTACAGGCTAAATTGGATTGTTTGGAAAAGTCTACATCTAAAACTGCAGGATTAGAAAAGAGTTTACATGTATGTAAAAACTGTCAAGTAATTTTGCGGCATAATTTGAATGTAGAAGAAGGATTAGTAAATAGAGCAATGGGAAAAGTTGTTGTTTTTGTACATTTTCAAGATAGAGATGAAATAGAATTTTTGATTATAAAATTTGATGAGATTAAGGAGGTAAGACAGATTGGGCGTTGTGTTGTCCGTTTTTTGCTTGTAACAGACTTTTATGTTTCCTCTGTCTCAAGCATATGTAGTAACTATTCATAAATCTCATGGTTTGAGTATAGACACAGCTTTTGTAAATATTGGAAGTACAGTGTTCAAAGAGGGAATGGCATACATTGCATTGTCTTGAGTAAGAACATTGTCTGGTTTGTATTAGATAGATTTTGATGAGAAAAAGCTTAGTGCTGATGCAAAATGTGTAAAAGAGTACAATCGTTAAAGAAGACTTTATGCTTCTCATTTAGGTGAATATCTAATATATGAGAAACGTATAGTGTGTCCAAAACGGAAATATATCAAACATTCAAGTGACGTTCAAAATAAGAAAACAATTGAAAAGAAAGTTGAAGGCGTAAAGAAAAAGAAGTGGAAAGTGATGATGACATTGTAGGATACCAGTTGGAAAACAGTTCAGGTATCAACTATTATGCTAATGTGATTCTGAATTTTGTGTTTCATTTACCAAGTCTTCATCAGGAAATCATGGAAAATCATGAAAAAGATTTTGTTCTGCACTACATCATTTATTTCAGCAGTTGGTAAGTGACAGAAGTAAAATGCATACTGCTTCTGGCATTCGGCAACTTTTAGATATATGTACTGGTTCATTGACATTTACTCTAAACATAGAACAAGATGCACAAGAATTTCTAATGCTCATGCTTGGAGCATTAGAAAAAGAAGGAATACACACTGATAACTTATTTGGACTAAGTTACAAATGGAACCATAAGTGTGAAGAGTGTTCATTTACTTCTACCACCGAAATACAAGCAGAACGATTCCTATACTTAACAATACCAGATTGCAAATGAGTACCTTTTAACAAATTGATTAAAACAGAAAATCAGAAAATGATATGTTCATATTGTAGGTCAGAGATGTTGTCTACATTACATATAGAAAGATTTGGGAAATATGTAATTTTAATAGTACAACGTTGTAGAGCAAATGGAAGAAAATTGGAAACAAAATAACAGATTTTAAAGGAAGTCAAATATCTATTTCAGGAAGAACTTATACAATAGTGGCTATTATTTTTCATGAAGGACCTACTGCAGCATCTGGACACTATACTGTTTATTTAAAGTCTAACAAAGGATGGACACATTGCAATGATGCCCACCTGGAATTCAAAGGCAGATTGCCTTCTCAATTACCAAATTCCTATATGTAATATCTCCAGCCAAAGTTTGGAGAACATCATTCGACCTATTCGGGAAAATGTCAACAGAAAGTAGAAAGCACTTCAATATATCAGTGTTTATAATTAGTCTTTTGATTATTATTTGGCCTAATAGAGATAACATTTTGAAAATTGTGTTTATAAGCAAATAGTTTGTATATTTGTTGTCAGTATTGTACCAAATGTAAATGAGATTGTACATTATTCAAAATATATTTGTGATAAATAATAGAGTTAATATAGATGAAAGAAGTGATTAACGAAGTGTAGATAGGAAAATGCATAGCTACACATATTGATAATGATGTACTATGCTGATTTGGTGTTTTTTTCTACAATCAATTTGATTTTTTTCCCCGCTGTTCAATGATGATGCTACATTGAAATCACTGTGTATGGGGATGTTATGTGCAATCTGAGAACAGCAAAAAGGGAAACTGAAAATGTTATCTAATTATAAAATAATGTTATGTTTTCAAAAATGTAATATTATAATTTCTTTAATGTATTATCATTATATAACAGTTTTCTTTTTCTTCTTTATAGTAGGTACTGTTCAAGATTGAAAACAGTTTTTAATGCTGTTTAGGATAATACTACTCAGAAATAGATTTACTGAATGATGTATATAAATTACTTGAAAGGTAAGAGTACATAATACAACATGGATGCAGAAATGTTTATAACTTATTTATATGTTATTTGTTTCTAATATAAATGATGTTCAGCTTTTAGACTATTTGAAAAGTTTCATCCTATTCTTGAGGAGCAGTATCACACTTATCTAGTCACCTATTTGCTACCCACACACTCATACAATCAGGCAGGTACTATCCATGCACTAATGCAATCACCCAAATCAGTGCTCATGTACTTATCCATTCACTCAGGCACTATCTATGCACTCTCCCAATCACCTAGATACTATCCATGCATTCATCCAATCACCTAGACCCTACCCTTGCACTCATCCATTCACTCAGGTACTACACATGCACTCGTCGATTCACTCAGGCATTATCCATGCACTCATTCATTCACTCAGGTACTATCCATGCACAAATCCAATCACCCAAGAACTACCCTTGCTCTCATCCATTCACACAGCCACTACTGATGCACTCATCTAATGCCCCACACACTACCCATGTACTCTTCCAATCACTCAGGTACTACCCATGCACTCATCCAATGATGAAGGCACTATCCTTGCACTAATCCATTCACTCAGGCACTACCCATGTATTCATTCAATCACCTAGGCACTACCTTTGCACTCATGCACTCATGCATTCACTGAGGCACTACTCATGCACTCATCCAATCATTCAAACGTTAACATTGCACTCATTCATTCAGGCCCTATGCATACAGTCAGCCATTCTCTCAGCCACTAGCCTTGCACTCATGCAGTCACCAGGTCACTACCCACACACTCATCAATTCACTCAGGCACTACACATGCACTCACTCAGCCATTATCCATGCACTCATCCAATCCCCAGGTACTACCCATGCACACATCCAAACACCCAGGCACTACCCCTCCTCATATGCATTCACTCCGGCACTAAGCATGCGCTCATCCATTCACTCAGGCACTACCCATGCACTCTTCCATTCTCTCAGGTACTACCCATGCACTCATCCAATGACGAAGGCACTACCCTTGCACTAATCCATTCTTTCAGGCACTACCTACGCACTCATTAAATCACCCAGGCACTGCCTTTGCACTCATAAATTCACCGAGGCACTACCCATGCACTCATCCAATCATTCAAGCACTAACATTGCACTCATCCATGCTTTCAGGCACTACAGATACACTCTTCAGTTCTCTCAGGCGTACCCATGGAGTCATCCAATCAACCAGGCACTACGCATGCACTCATGCAATCACCTACGCACTAGTCATGCACTCATCCAATCAATGAGGCATTACTATAACACTCAACCATTTAGTCAGGCACTACCCATGCTCTCATCCAATCACCCAGGCACTACCCATGCACTCTTCCAGTCACTCAAATACTAGCCTTGCACTCACTCATTCATTCAGGCCCCACGCATACAGTCAGCCATTCTCTCGGCCACTAGCCTTGCACTCATGCAGTCACCAAGCCACTACCCACGCACTCATCAATTCACTCGGGTACTACACATGCACTCATGCATTAACTCAGCCATTATCCATGCACTCATCCAATCACCCAGGTACTACCCATGCACACATCCAATCACCCAGGCACTACCCTTCCTCACATGCATTCACTCAGGTACTAAGCATGCGCTCATCCATTCACTCAGGCACTACCCATACACTCATCCAGTGATCCAGGCACTACCCTTACACTCATCCATTCACTCAGCCACTTCTGATGCACTCATGCAATGACCCAGGCACTATGCATACACTCATCCATTCACTCAGGCACTAGCCATGCACTCATCCAATCACTCAAATACTACTCATGCACTTATCCAATCAATCATGCACTAGCCATGAACTCATGCATTCTCTCAAGCACTACCCATGCAGTCATCCAATGACCCAGACACAGACACTACTGTTGCACTCATCCATTCACTTAGGAACTTCCATGCACTCATCCAATCACCCAGGCATTACCCATGCACTTATCCACTCGCTCACTCACTATCCTTGCACTCATCCATTCACCAATGACTACTATTACACTCAACAATTCACTGAACACTACCCATGCACTCATCCATTCTCTCTGGCACTACTCATGCACTGATCTAATGACCCAGGCGCTACCACTGTACTAATCCATTCACTCAGGCACTACCCATGCACTCATTAAATCACCCAGGTACTCCCTTAGCACATATGCATTCACTGAGGCACTACCCATGCACTCATCCAATTATTTAAGCACTATCCTTGCACTCATCCATCCTTTCAGGCACTACACATACACTCACTGATTCTCTCAGGCAGTACCCATGGACTCATCCAATCAACCAGGCACTATGCATGCACTCATGCAATCACCTATGCACTAGTCATGCACTCATCCAGTCACCCAGGCACTACTATTGCACTCAACCATTTAGTCAGGCACTACACATGCACTCATTCAATCATTAAGGCACTACCCATGCACTCTTCCAATCACCCAGGCACTACCCATGAACTCTTCCAATCACTCAGATACTAGCCTTGCACTCAACCATTCACTCAGGTGCTACGCATACAGTCATCCATTCTCTCAGCCACTAGCCTTGCACTCATGCAGTCACCCAGCCATTACCCATGCACTCATCAATTCACTCAGGCACTACGCATGCACTCATGCATTAGCTCAGCCATTATCCATTCACCCAGGTACTACCCATGCACACATCCAATCACACAGGCACTACCCTGTCTCTCATGCATTCACTCAGGCACTAAGCATGTGCTCATCCATTCACTCAGGTACTACCCATGCACTCATCCAATCATTCAAGTACTATCCGTGCACGCACTAAGCATGTGCTCATCCATTCACTCAGGTACTACCCATGCACTCATCCAATCATTCAAGCACTATCCTTGCACTCATCTATCCTTTCAGGCACTACACATACACTCTTTGATTCTCTCAGGCAGTACACAGGGACTCATCCAATCAACCAGGCACTACGCATGCACTCATGCAATCACCTATGCACTAGTCATGCTCTCATCCGATCACCCAGGCACTACTATTACACTCAACCATTTAGTCAGGCACTACACATGCACTCTTTAAATCACCCAGGCACTACCCTTGCACTCTTCCAATCACTCAGATACTAGCCTTGTACTCAACCATTCATTGAGGCGCTACGCATACAGTCATCCATTCTCTCAGCCACTTGCCTTAGCACTCATGCAGTCACTCAGCTACTACCCACGCACTCATGAATTCACTCAGGCACTATGCATGCACTCATGCATTCACTCAGCCATTATCCATGCACTTATCCATTCACCCAGGTACTACCAATGCACACATCCAATTACCCAGGCACTACCCTTCCTGTCATGCATTTATTCAGGCACTAAGCATGTGCTCATCCATTTACTCAGGCACTAACCTTACACTCATCCAATGATCCAGGCACTACCCTTGCACTCATCCATTCACTCAGCCACTACTGATGCACTCATGCAATGACCTAGGCACTATGCATACACTCATCCATTCACTCAGACACTACCCATGCACTTATCCAATCACTCAAATACTACTCATGCACTCATTCAATCACTCATGCACTAGCCATGAACTCATGCATTCTCTCAAGCACTACCCATGCAGTCATACAATGACCCAGGCACTACCATTGCACTCATCCATTCACTCAGGCACTACTGTTATATTCCATATAGGTACCCTTCATAGGCGCAGGTAACATTGCAACCTTTCACCTATATTCTTCCCTACATTACATACATAACGGTTCTTAGGGACTGACCTTTTACCTAGATACAACACTGCATTCAGAACGCGGGTTTCCCCGTAGTTCGAATCTCATACATTATGCATGAGGCTTCTTGGAAGCACAGCAGGACTAACATATCCTGTATAATATCTCTGTATAAAGTTCAGGCCCAACGTCATCCTTTAGGCCGACACAGTAACATAGCAAGGTAGGACCCCTGGGGAGACCTATGGGTATATATACATCACATCTTGTTAGAAGGACAGAGGAGACCGAGACTTCCCGGCTGACACACCGACCAGAGACGCTGAGGTTCCTGCATGCAGACACGCCAGCTCGCAGTGGTCTAACATCCCTCGCGGGGTGCCCAACTCGAGACCAGGACGGGGCCCCATATTCTCTCATTCTCAGGTAATGGGTTTGACTAGATCCTAGAGGGATTCTTGGCATAACACCTACTTAGATGCTAGGTACATTTAGGTACATCTAGTTAGGGAGGTATCGTAGGAGTACACACCCTTTATCACGTGTTTTATGTACTTGTATATATTCGTGATTTCTGCAAGATGGTAGAACTTTACCATCCCTTTACTTTCGCAGTACTGCTAATCATATATCTCGGCTACTGTCTAATGGTTGTTACAGCTCATCTATTCTACACTAGAATAACAACTGTTCAATAAATACTTATTGAAAACGCCCAGCCTGTTTATTCTGTGTAAACTCTCTGAGACAAACTAAGTGAGCATGAGTGACTGAGATAAGGAAGTATATTGTTTCCACGATTCTGAGGGATCAGGGTCGTCATGTTCTGAGGTTGCCAGAATCTATTCTCTCCTTGGTAAGAGGAGATTATAGTGGCACTGTGAGGTAGCTGATACAGATAGGCTTACGTATCCGGTGGAGGTGCCAGGGAATCAGTCTGCCACCAATCCCCCAGTTTATGTTATCCAAACATGCAGATCCTGTATAGGTTATATAGGAACTACACGCACTCATCCAATCACCCAGGCATTACCCATGAACTCATCCAATCACTTGCTCACTATCCTTGCACTCATCCATTCACTCAGGAACTACCCATACACTCATCCAATCACTCAGGTACATAATTATTCACTTAAGCACTACTCAGGCAGTACCCATGCACTCATTCAATCACCCAGACACTACTCATGCACTCATGCAATCACCCAGGTACTACAAATGCACTCATCCAATCAACCAGGCACTACACATGCACTCATGCAATCACCCAGGCACTACTATGACACTCAACCATTGACTAAGGCACTACACATACAGTCAACTATTCTCTTAGGCACTAACCATACACTCATCCAATCACCCAGGCACTACCCATGTAGTCTTCCAATCACTCAGACACTACCCTTACACTCAAACATTCACTCAGACACTATGTATGCACTCATCCAATCACACAGAGACTACCCATTCAGTCATCCATTCTTTCAGCTACTAGCCTTGCACTCATCCAGTCACCCAGGCACTACCCGTGGGCTCATCCATTCACTCAGGCACTACCCATTAACTCATCAAATCACTCAGACACTATGTATGCACTCATCCAATCACACAGAGACTACCCATTGACTCATCTATTCACACAACAAATACTTTTTCTTGTTTAAACCAGAATAGGTGGTTCCGTAAGAACCGTTTTATTTTATTTTTTTTAAACTATTTTATATATTTTTTATTTTTTTCTAACTATTTTGAAGTTTTTTGGGTGTTTTTTAGATTTTTAAAATGAATTTTTTTAAAAAAACAAGCACAAAACAGCATGCTTAATTGGGAGGAAAAAATAATTAACAACAATAGTTGTTAATGGTGTCTAACATGGTTTGGACAACCTGTTCCCCCACACTCAAAACTGTAATACATTTTGGGCAGAAAAGTCCAGCTTTCACCAAATCAGGCAGAGTCAGTGGAATGGTCTGCAGCCTGTCGCCAGGTCTTGATGTAGAAGCCTGGGCATCTTGGCCACCTTCATTTGTGTTTAGTCTTGCAAGTTCTGCTCTTGCAAGACGGTTTTCATGCATCGTCTTCAGGTGCTTGTACATTGAAGACGTCCGCAAGAATATTTTTTCTCAGATCCCTGAGACAGCACCTTCTTGCATATGTTGCAGGTCACCTTCTGCGCGTTTACTTTTTTCTGGCCCTTTGGAATGGTAAAAAAATCCTGTTCCACACTCACCTTCTTAATGCATGGTGGCTCCTCTTCCTCCTCCAAAAGGGTCTGCTCTTCCTCCTCATGCAGGTCTTGTGATATTGCCATTTTAAATTTTCAAAATCGCAATCCAAAAAACACCAAAACACCTGCAAAATAGGTTCTTCTGGAATGAATTTGACTGTTGCCAACCACACCCAAAATTAGAAGAAAGAGGGTGGGATCTAGCAAAGTTAAGTATGACAGGATGTTTAACCAATCAAATCTCTTTTTTTTGTGTCACATGGGGTGCGCGACTCCTACGCAGTGTCACTGCATACCGGACGCAATTCCGCAACTTCTTTTAAATTTACATTTCAAAAATATTTAGTTGTATCTTATAATATTTCATTTACAAATAATGTACCTCTTCATTTAAAATGAGGTAAATGGATCTATATTTCTGTATAATATTATTGTTTAAAAAAACATTAGATTTGCGTCCCGTACACGAATCCGGAAGTTGCAATCTATGCGGACGTACCGCGATGCCTGAAATTATTATTAAAACAACGCTTTATTAACTTTCTTTTATTAACATACAAGTTTATTAACTATCCTAGCAAAATTGTATCCTTGAACTTAAGAGGATTATTGTCTATATATAGATGTATTAATATTGCAAATAAAAAACAGAGAGTCGCGTCCGGGCTGCGATTCTGCATTTAAATCTTCAAAAGAAAGAAGGAGAAACAATATATTTTAAGCAAAAATATTAAAGTAATAATCAACTGTAAAATATGCATTATGTGAAATATAACTGTTAAAAATCACGCTGGAGCAGCGATTCATACATGGATCAATCAATCAATTAATCAGGGAATTGTAAGCACGCTACTCACCCGTGAGGGTCTCAAGGCGCTGGATGCGGAAGTAAGGCCCGGTAGTGTGTGAGATGGTATTGCGAACCCGCGAAATACATAAATTCTATTTTTATTTTGCATTTAGCATAACTGCATATTTACTATATTACTCTACAAGTAAACTACTACCCCTAACATATACATAAAGTATTAATTTCACAATATTTTACACTTTTAAATATATAAATGGGTTCGCGTACAAAACGCGAAGAACCGCGTACGGTATGCAGCTCCAATTTATATTTAAAAAAAACATTTTGATATATATATATATATATATATATATATATATATATATATATATATATATACACATATATATATATATATATATATTATTATTTTTTTCAAGTGACATTGAGGAAGGCGTGCAGCCGAAACGCGTCTGTCCGAGGGAGTTCGTGTGACATAATAAATCAATAAATCAATTTCGCCAGTGTGCACCTCGTTCATGACCACTGAGGGAAGGTCATTTTTCATGACATATATATATATATATATATATTTTTATGTAAATATGAAAAAAAAATAGAAAAAAATATTTACATATATAAATTATATATTTATATATTTATATATATATATTCACTGAAGAAAAAAGGTTTGAGGCACGTTATAGTTAGGAATTTGCATTTAAAAAACTTTAGAGATTCACTGAAAAACCACAGGTTTTAGGGATGTTATAGTTAGGAATTAGCATTTAAAAAACTTTAGAAATTCACAGAAAAAAACAAAGGTTACAGAGACGTTATAGTTAGGCTGGCATTTCACTCGTATGAAACCAGAGAAATTCATCCGTTATAGTTAGCTGAGCAAACTATAACTTGCGCCCCCGCAATGCACCGCATATACCCCGTCAATCACGTATACTGCCTTTCACATACTTAGTTACTCACCCATATTGACACATGCACTCAATCACCGACACAGCCATACAGACACCCACTCTCCCATACAACTTCTCACACATGCAGCAGTACCCATACAGCCACTGACTCACCCACTCACTGATCCATATAGGCAGACACATTTCTCCTCACCCACAAACACAGACACCCAGACAACCATAGACGTAGTCACAAAACCAATGAATCACCCATATAGCCAATCATGTAGCCACTAACACACTAATATACCCACTTAGACATCAACTGACAGACAGATACACACATTCACACAGCATTACCAAAGGGGATGATGGACGGAGCGTTAGAGCAAATCAAACACTCACCCCCAGTCAACTGATCTGGGTTTAATCCATCATCATTCTTTAGCTCACTCCACCACCCCAGTTCAGACATGGCCATATGCAAATCAGTCTGACCCTGTGCCTCATGGGAACAGTCCAGCCCGAACTGCCAAGCCATGTCTTCCCTGGACCGGAAACAAGCATCCTGGGACCGGTTTTGGGTTCAAAACCCTCATCAGCCAGGCTATCTTGAATCCAGTGGCAAAGTGAGCAAGGGACCCACGTCTGGGCATACCCTGCCAACTTAGGGCGAACAAAGCGATACCAAAGGGGATGATGGACGGAGCGTTAGAGCAAATCAAACACTCACCCCCAGTCAACTGATCTGGGTTTAATCCATCATCATTCTTTAGCTCACTCCACCACCCCAGTTCAGACATGGCCATATGCAAATCAGTCTGACCCTGTGCCTCATGGGAACAGTCCAGCCCGAACTGCCAAGCCATGTCTTCCCTGGACCGGAAACAAGCATCCGGGGACCGGTTTTGGGTTCAAAACCCTCATCAGCCAGGCTATCTTGAATCCAGTGGCAAAGTGAGCAAGGGACCCACGTCTGGGCATACCCTGCCAACTTAGGGCGAACAAAGCGATACCAAAGGGGATGATGGACGGAGCGTTAGAGCAAATCAAACACTCACCCCCAGTCAACTGATCTGGGTTTAATCCATCATCATTCTTTAGCTCACTCCACCACCCCAGTTCAGACATGGCCATATGCAATTCACTGAGACACCCAATCACTCACTTATACAGTCAGTCATGCACCCACTGAGTCATCCATGCAGTCACTCGTACTCCCACTGCTTCACAAATACACCTTTGTATATATATTTAACACTCAAACTTTTTAAAAATACTCACAGTCACTGGATGACATCATCACTGATGTCAATAAGTGTACAGATTTAAGGCAACCAAAATGCAGACCATATGATACTCCTGCATATGTAATAATTGTCAGAAAGAACCAAAGACAACAATCAATTTATCAAAAATACAAAAAGTTAGCATTTATTAAGTTTTTAAACCGTGAAAGAAAATTTATTTTAAATCATTCATTCACTTTCATATCCATCATACAAACTCACAACCATACTAAAAACAGATTAATAACATTGTTAGAATGATAACACATTATCATGAATTAATAAATCAGCACAAAATTTGCAATACACTATCAGAAACGTGGCACAAATTCAATTGACTGGTGGAATTCTACGCGCGTTTCGGCACTGCCAAGGTGCCTTCGTCAGGAAGACGGCCACAGTGAAAGCAATTGATGAATTCTTAATTTGGATAGTAAACCTATGATGATGCACAGTTGAATAAGGACAATACGATATTTCAAAGATAACCTCTAAAACAAATGACGATGGGACATCAGTTTATGCCGCAAAATACAGAAAGATATCCTGATGTGATTTCAATAAGGGTATACTGATTGTCCAATGGACATGCATCGCCTGGACTGGCAAAAAGGATTAGTAATGTCTGTAGATAGCTGGATGTCACTTTCTATTCTTTCTGCGTAGTGAATAAAATCAAAGCCTCCGGATATGGGGATTCCTTCTGTCTGCCGGCGTTTCTGGAAAGTGAATGAATGATTTAAAATAAATTTTCTTTCACGGTTTAAAAACGTAATAAATGCTAACTTTTTGTTTTTTTGATAAATTGATTGTTGTCTTTGGTTCTTTCTGACAATTATTACATATGCAGGAGTATCATATGGTCTGCATTTTGGTTGCCTTAAATCTGTACACTTATTGACTTTTTCCCTACTTTAAGGAACCTTATTAGGAACTGTAGGGGGCCTCTTCTTTACACTTATCATCACTGATGTCAGCAGTGATGTCTTTTGAGATGTCACTGACCATGTCATGAGTGATGTAATATGTGAGGTCATAAGCAGTGCATTGCTGGGGCATGAGTTATAGTTAGCTCAGCTAACTATACGGCTGAATTTTCTGGTTTTGTACGAGTAAAATGTCAGCCTAACTATAACGTCCCTGTAACCGTTGTTTTTTCCATGAATTTTTAAGGTTTTCTAAATGCTAATTTCTAACTATAACATCCCTGAAACCCGTGGTTTGTTCAGTGAATTTGTAGGTTTTTTTAAATGCTAATTTCTAACTATAACACCACTGAAACCTGTGGTTATATTCACTGAAAAAACCACAGGCTTCAGGGGTGTTATAGTTAGAAATAAGCATTTAAAAAAACCTTAAAAATTCATGGAAAAAACAATGGTTACAGGGAAGTTATAGTTAGGCTGACATTTCACTCGTACAAAACCAGAAAATTATAAATATATATATATTCACTGATAAGAGCAAAAAGCAAAGGTTGCAGGAACGTTATAGTTAGGCTCCAATTTCACTCATACAAAACCATTGAAATCAGCCATTATAGTTACCGGAGCTACCTTAACTTATGACTCCCGCAATGCACTGCTTATGACCTCACATATTCCATCACTCATGACATGGTCAGTGACATCACTGATGACATCTCAAATTATATCACTGATGACATCATCCATTAAGTATACGTGTTTTCTAAGAGTTTGAGTGTTAAACTTATATACTAAGCTACTACAAAAGTTTAATTAGTATACTAAGTGTACTACTAATGAGTGATACTACTTCTAACATATATTATTAGATTGTCTGTGGTTATCTGTGAGTGAGTCGGTGTCTGAGTAGCTATATGGGTATGTGAGTCAGTGTGTGAGTGGCTGTATTGGTGAGTAAGCGGGTGTGTCAGTAGCTGTATGGGTGAGTGAGTGGCTATGTGAGTGGCTGTATGAGTGGCTGTGTGAGTGACTGTATGGGTGAGTGAGTGGGTGTCTGAATGGCTGTATGAATGAGTGACTGGGTGTGTAAGTGACTATATGGGTGAGTGAGTGGCTGTTTGAGTGAGTGTTTAGTTAAGTGAGTGGTTGTATTAGAGAGTGAGTGTCTGTGTGAATGACTATATGGGTGAGTGAGCAGATATGGGAGTGATTGTATGGATATGGTGTGAAGGGGTATGTAAGTGTTTGTGTGGGTGTGAGAGTGAGTGCGTGAGTGCTTGTATGGGTGAGTGAGAAGCTGTATTGAGAGGCAGTATGGGTTTGTGTGTGGCTGTATAGGTGAATAAGTCTTTTGTGAAAAGCTATATGGGTGAGTGTATGGTTGTGTGAGTGGCTGTGTGGGTGAGTGACTGGTTGTATGAGTGGCAGTATGGGTGAGTGGATGGTTGTGCGAGTGGCTGTGTGAGTGAGTGAGTATGTGAGTAGCTCTAAGGAGGAGTAAGTGGTTGTGTGAGTACTTGAATGGGTCTGTGAATGGGTATGTGAGAGGTTGTATGGGAATATGAGTGGGTGTGTGAGTGGTTATGTGTTTCATGTCATCAGTAATATAATTTGAGATGTCCTCAGTGATGTCATCAGTGATGAAGTTCCTACGGGAATTAACATGGGGAAAACGCATTTTGGGCCCCTCCCTTTTTCTCGGCCCCAGCTTAACAGATCACCACGAAACTTTGAAGACAGTAGCTGAAGTGAGTGGCAAACTAGTTTTGACAATTTCACGAGGATTCGTCAAATGACGCTAAAGTTCTTGGGAAATGAAAAAACGCTCTTCCTATGGAAACTAGGTCCTAACTATAACTAGTTACTGGTGACCACCAGTAGGTAATTATACATATCCAGGACCCAGGATGATTAAGACCTTCCCCTGGGTTCAAAAGATGCAGCAAATGTAGAGCCTGTAGTATAGGCAAAAACACCACAGCATACTTCACCCCCTTCAGTGGCAGGGAGACCAAGATCAGAGGTACATACAACTGCAAGACAAAATCTGCGGTGTATGTCCTTACCTGCACTTGCAATCTTCTGGGCAGTACTACGCTGCAACTACACAAGAGGATCTTACAACACATGAGAGCTATCACTTATGCGGATAGGTCATATCCCTTAGCCCGTCATTGTGAAATTACACACTCTAAAGATCCCACACAAGTCACCTATTTTGTAATAGATGCAATTCCAATTAACAAAATAGGGCATGACAGAGTTAGAGCATTGCGTGAGCTAGAGGCAAGATACATCCTGCTGCTTGATAGCAAAACACCGCAAGGGCTTAATTGCGATGAAGAATTCCACTCATGCCTGTAATTTGACGCTTTGAGTAGGCAAATGGCTTTAAGGAAAGAACAACATTTGAGTGCACTGGTTGCACTGTCTACCCTAAAGAACAGAATGAGAAAAATGACTCCTTGTTTAGCTGGAATATATCATGTAGCAACTAAGCAATCATTATCATTAGGCACTTGCCGCGAATTTTGAGATGTTGGGAGGGTGACAAAAGATTTGTGATTTGATAGGCACTTGCCCTTGAAACAAATGTTTTTTAACAGTAATGTGCTGTCATCTATGAAATGTTGATTTTAGACACTTGTCTATTTGGAAATATATGGCATTAATTATAAAGTGTACCCCCACTGCGCACAGGTTTCTACAACTCTGGTGAAACAATGACACTAGTCATGTTCTAGACAGCATCAGCGCAGGGACTGAATGTTATAATATTTTAACCTTAAGGAGAAGGTTAGAAGTACAACGCATTCCCTGGTTTGTCACATAATACCATGCATCCATAAAATGTTCACAAGTGATATTTTAACTCATAAGGACAGAATGTAAAAAAGTAAATGAAATGAAAGAAGCATTTCAGAATGCGAGTCTGTCCTCATTGCTAGTCAAGCACATGATATGTAAGAGCCATTGACAATGATGATGCAAAACTGTGTGATCAAGGCCGCTGTGTGGGCTGAAACGCGTCATGGCTGGCGTGCTGAAAAATAAATGAAGAATGGAGAATCGCATTTGAAGTTGACTCCGTTTGTCCTAAAGGATTTTTTGCCAAGCGTTTAAGTGATATTTGCGGGAAGGCTGTACCCGCGAGCCAACCACCCACCACAGGACCAGCAGCCCCCGCCAAAGAAAGACTTGCCGCGCATCTGTGCTGCAGTCCAAACGAAGCAGAAAGCAGCTGCAGGCTCCCCTTGCTGGAAAACCAGGATTGAAGTCTATATATATATACATATATATTTATATCTATACATATATTTATATCTATACATATATACATATATATACATACATACATATATAGATATATATATATATATATATATATATATATATATATATATATATATATATATATATATATATATATATATATATATATATATATATATATATATATATATATATAGAGACACACACACACAAATATACATGAACCAAAGGATAAAGTAACGGTATAGTTAGGTGTGTAAAAAGATCTGTTTTTGTTTTTATAAAACTTATTTAACTGAAAAAAACAAAGGTTAAAGTAAAGTTATAGTTAGGTGAATATGTCAGTGACAATATTAACATTTGATCTAAAAAAATGCAGAAATTCACCAGTTATAGTTAGGTGATCTAACTATAACTTGTGCACCCGCCATGCATTGCTTATTACCTCACATATTACATCACTCATGATATGCTCTATGACATAATCTATGACATCACTCATGACATCTCTTTAAAAAAAACATGGCCACGGGGGATGGGGTCCTCAGTTCCTTTCATTGGTACAATAAAGTGGAGGATAGTATTGTAAAGTGTGCTGTCGTACGGTATATTGTGGTGTAGTGAAGTAAACTGAATTAGGTATACTGGAGTGGCGTACCTTGGAATTGCATTCAGCAGAGTGGCGTAGAGTGGAGTTGCATGCAGTGGAGTGGCATAGAGTGAACTAGGATACAGTAGAGTGGCATGTATTGGAGTGGCATAGAGTTTATTGGTGTACAGTGCAGTGGTATACAGTGGGATAGCATACAGTGGATTGTGGTAAAGTGGATTCACATCCTGTTAATATGGTAGAGTGTATTAGAGTACAGTGGAGTGCTATATACTGTAGTTTTGTACAGTGTAGGGGCCCATAGTGGAATATTGTATGCTGAAATAGCATACAGTCGAGTGGCGTACAGCGGAGTGCGGTACAGTGGAGTGGTGTAAAGTGGAATAGCATAGACTGCAGTGGGGTACAGTGAAGTGCCATACACTTGAGTGGAGTACAGTTCAGTGGTGTACAGTGGGCTTACATAAAGTTGAGTGTGGTACAGTGTACTGTTGTGAGGTAAAATTGCATAGCGTAGTGGCATACAGTGCAGTGGTATACACTGGGATGGCATAGATAGGAGTCTGGTAAAGTCAAGTTACATCTTGTAAATACTCTACAGTATATTTGAGTCCACTGTACTGGTGTATAGTGGAGTGCTATACACTGGAGTGTTGTACAGTGTACGGCCATATATTGGAATATTATACATTGAAAAAATGTACAGTGGAGTGTGGTACTGTGGAGTGGCATAAGCTGGAATAGCATGCATTGGAATGAGCTGCAGTGGAGTGCCATACAGTGGAGTGGGGTATAGTTCAGTGGTGCACAGTGAGCTTAAGTAAAGTTGACTGTGGTGTAGTCCAGTGTTGTAAAGTAAAATTGCATACACAGTGGAGAGGCATATCTTGGAGTGTCACAGAGGTCAGTGGTGCAGAGCGGAATTGAATACACTATAGTGGGGTACAGTGTTATGGGGGAGAGTGCAAAAGTGTATAGTGGAATAGCATTAAGTTTAGAGCCATACAGTGGGGTAGTATAGAATTGAGTAGTGTTCAGTATAATAATGTAGAGTTTAGTTACGTTAAGTGGTTATGCGCACACTGGAGTGGCTTATAGTGGAGTAACGTACACTAGAGTGCGGTACAATTTAATAGGGTTAATTATAGAAGTGTCAAGTCTAGTGACGTACAGTGAGGTGTCATTTAGTGGAGTGGTGTAGAATGTAGTCTTATAAAGTGAAATAGCTGACAGTGGATTGTGGTACAGTCCAGCAGCATCAATAGAGTGCAGTAGAGTCGAATAGTGCACATTAGAATAGTGTATACTCCAGTAGTGTCCCATCAAATGGGGTATAGTGGAATAGCATATAGTAGAATAGCGTAAAGTGGAGTTCCGTACAGTGGAATGGCGTACAGTTGCAAGCAGTATTGTTTAGGGGTATCCACTAAAGTGGCATACACAAAAGTATAATAGAATATAGTGGTGAACAGTATAATAGCACACAGTATAGTAGTTTAGACTGGACTGGTGTAGTGTACAATAGAGTTGGGTGGAGTAGAGTGGAGTAACCTACACTGGATTAGTGTACAATATAGTTGCATATACTGGAGTGTTGTAAACTGGAGTGGCATACTCTAAGTAGCAATAAGTGGAGTGGCATCAAGTCAACTGTTATTCAGTTGAGTGGCATAACGTGGAGTGTATCAATTAAATTAATGTTCCGTTAAAGTGTGTGAAAAGATGTCAATGTTATATCTCCGAAATATATATAAGATAATATGTAAATGTAAATTTTCGGGTTGTATATGTAAACAGTGTAAGTAATGTTAAAGTTGTATAAAACATAGATATATATTTTGCTATGGAATACAGTGGTGGGTTCACAGTATTCCGTGGTACATGGTGCTGAGTTGATGGCTGTGTTTACCAAAGGTAAAAATCAGTCGTGTACTTTTATCACAATTTTGCATTTCTGTAAGGACAGCGTTTTGCGGCAATCTGGGTTAGGGTCTTACATATAGTTAAGTATTAAGCTTTATTGTTATTAACAACCAATTACCACTTTATTTAAGTTGTAATATGTTAAGTTTTTTGTTTATAAATTTGTATATATTATTAACATAGTGATTTTTGTAATTTTTGCCCGTTGATAATGTTGTACCCATTTCACGATTGTCCACCAAATTTTGCAGACCTGTTTCATTGTGAGAAGAGTAAAAGTTTTCTGGGGGTAAGTCAAGGGGGTGCAAAGAAAAAGGGGGGGTCCCAAAACAGGCTTAAATCCAATGCATTTTACATACACTTTTGCACGTTAAACTTAGTGATATCTGTTGTTGAGGTATTTTACCGAAATGTGGGGGTATTGCACGGAACTACCAGGGAACACAGTGATCACAACTCATGAGCTGATTGGCTAATCATTTGGTTTACACTAGTTAAAGGCAGCTATGATGTTTTTAGGTACACTTTGCAGGTGTTCTGCGTTATGCCTTACAATTTTATATTTTTCCCCTAACCATTACCAATTTAGTAAAGTGGTACTAGGTAGAGCAAAATATTTCAAAGTTTTCATATATTTTTTAAAAACAATACGGAGTAGCACAGAACTACTGCGGTATTCCAAAAACATTTTGTAAGGTTAACATTTTTGTTTATAAATCTCTATAACTTGTTATACCAGTGTACGGTGAAGCACGTTTTTAAAGTAGCGTGGTCATTTTAACAAATTAACGCACTACTTTGTACACTTTTTGGTGCATATTTAAATATCCACTTTAGCACACTGCATTTTGTAAAATATACAGTCTTATAGCGTATTTCCTTTTTTTACTGTTTTTATGTAAAAAAGAAAAATTGTATTGCGGTAGTACCATGGTAACATTTTTGTTTATAAATCTCTATAATTTGTTATACCAGTGTAAGGTGAAGCACGTTCTTAAAGTAGCGTGGTAGTTTTAACTAATTAATGCACTACTCTGTACACCTTTTATTGCATATTTAAATATGCACTTTAGCACACTACATTTTATTGCAGTAGTACCATGGCATTCCATAATTTAAAATAATATATATATATAAATGTATAATTATTTTTCCCTACCTATTACCACTTTACTAAAGTGGTAAAAGCTATGGGAAAAATACCACACATAATACTTATCAAGACTGAAAGACGTAATGCAGATCACAGGAAAACGTGAGCTGAAAACAACTTGGCTGCCTTTAACTTTTGTAGAGTTACAAAGAAAGGGTAAACCCAAATAAGCCACTGGGACCTGGGTAGCGAACAGTACAGTTGAAAATTGGGTCCCAGTAGGACAATTCTGAAGAGCACCCAAGATTAAATGCCAGCAGGCATTGATTCACTTCTACACTATTCTAATACCTTTTCTTTTCACTTTTCCAATCCTCACTTGATGCACACAACCCTCTCCCCCCTTTTTCTCCCCCTTCGCGTGGGGCACTTGTTCGATATGTTTTCCCAGATTAATTGCTGGTCTGTGAACATCTTATGATGTTTAATAGGATTAAATAATATTCAACAAAGAATTATGGTGTAGAAGTGAATCAATGCCTGATGGCATTCAATCTTGTGTGCTCTTCAGAATTGTCCTACTGGGACCCAATTTTCTACTGTACTGTTTAACTTTTGTAGAGGCAGGCATTGGCCAATCAGCTAATGGCTTATCATCGCTATATGCCTCAGTAATACCATGGTACTACCATGACCACAGATATCATTAGGTTTAAAAAGCTTAAAACTTGAAAAATACTTACACTACTTACCTGTCATACCCCACACAATCATCTGCGCACCATAATATATAATCCTGTCAAACTTCGTAAAATTCCGGTTGAAGGTTTTCTCACTGCATGAAATGCGAAAGTCTATGTTAAAAGCATTGTATTTTATTGTCGTTTTTGGGGCCCTCCCTTTTTTATTTGTAACCCCTTGACCAAACACCACAAAACTTTCAGTACTCTGCCAATGAAACAGGGGCAGCAGGACTGAAAATTTACACAGACATTCATCAAACGGGTGCACAGTTACTAAGCTCCACTCTGTAATATATATATATATATATATATATATATATATATATATATATATATATATAACAGCAAAACCCAATGCGGTCCCAATCAGATGAACCAGAGTCTCCACGGCACAGAGGGAATCCACAATCAAATTTCTTGGAGGTACTTTATTTTTTTCTTTTCAACACCATTAGTGCAAACGTGCAAAGGACGGTCAACGCGTTTCGGCGAATGCCTTCAACTGGACCATAGAGTCCTACCCATCTAAACTGTCTATTTAAAGTGACACAGTGCATGAATCCCTTGTTTGTTTCTGTTAAAAATAGACTAGACTGTTAACCCACATTTGTAAGTATTCACATTGGCTATTAACTATTGCCAACTCACTATGGGCCTGCCCGGGGATTAGTAAGTGACTTGTGCACCTTAGGCAGAAAATATATAGTTAATGTTACTGGATTCTCCACCTTGAGATACATGTACTCTTCAAAGTCTATTAATCCCCTTTCTTTCCAAGTTAACAATTGCGCATGGTATTCTTTAGTCCATTGCTCCATTGGATTCATCTCCAGTCTTTGATAGTGTTCTTGTTTCCTCAATTGCCTGTATGCCTCAGAGATATATTGTTCACGATCTTGAATAACAATATTTCCGCCTTTATCGGCGGCTTTTATAACAATTGCCTGATTTTCCCTTAAATCTTTCAACGCCTTTTGTTCGTTCGGTGTCAAGTTCCATGACCTTTTATTATTTCTTTTTTTCATGGATAATTGATTTGTCTCTTCCTCGACAATTTCTTGAAACAGGTCAATTTTATTGCCTGGAGGTAACTGTGGGCAGAATTTGGACTGGGATCTTAGTCCACTTTCTCCACCTTTGTGTGTGATAATACCTTCTCTCTGACAAACCGCTATATCATTTTCAAATGTTGGAGTAGAGGATAAGTCAGCGTCTGAAGTGTTTGACCCCAGGTTTGACAAAGTTCTTAAGGTTGGTAAGTCATTTTGGTTCAGTGGGGAAATTTCCATCGGTGTTAAATTTGTGCCTCCTATTCTGGCTGGTTTTTCCTCAAAATATTTCTTTAGTTTGGCTTTGCGACAGAATTTGTACAAATCGATGCGAAAGTTTGGAATGTCCATGCTGGAGTTAGGACAGAAGGTGAGTCCTTTATTCAGGAGGCTTATATGGTCAGCGTTTAAAATCATCTAGAGATGTTTATCACCAGATCTTTTTGGTGAGCCATCTTTTTTATTTTTGCTTTTTCTTGTCTTCTCCTCTTTTGGGTCTTGCTCCTTCTCGTGCTTCGTCTGGTTGGGGTGGGTTTTGCCCTCTTCCCCTCCCCCACGATGTTCCTCTTGCTCGCCCTCGCTGTCGCATTTCCATTTGTGCCAGTCTCATTTCCCCACAAAAATCCAATTTAGAAATGTTGGTGCCTTCATCTGCAGAGCTTAAATCAGAGCTATCATTTGTGCCCTGAGTATCATAACTGATACATCTGTCCATTGCTGCTCTGTTCCTCAGGGAATCATATTTCCTCACGAATGTATATATCCGACCATTGGCATAGTCAATACGATCGCGATTAAATTTACTGGCCTTCCTCTTCTCCACATCAATCTCATGTTTGAGGATCTTCTTTTCCATCATCTCCAACAGGTCCTTTTTCTCATCATTGTTTGGGAACTTCTCCAGTTCTACCTCCAGATCTTTAATTCTTTCCAATATTCCTTCAAGTTTCCGTTCTGCATGTATAATTAATGTTCTCATAAGTTTCAATGAGCATTCATTTGTATCCATTTGCCACTGCTTAATCAGGTCCATATCCAAGTCATTCAATGTGGGCATAATTAAAATTTGCAGGCCCCTTGGCACCCTCTTGAATTCAATATATTTTTCTAGCGTGGTCTTCTCCCACCATTTATTGATCTCTACAATTTTGGCTTGTTGTAATTCTTTGATAAGGTTCTTGATCGTTTTTCTCCTTCCTTCTGAATACATGCTCCCGGAGACCTGTGAATCCTTAGTCACCATATTATCGTCAAGTAATTCGTTGGCTCTCTGTGCTCGGCTAGAACTTCTTTCAGCCATATCTTTTAACGTGTTCTTCAGTTACTGGGGTTAATTGCTTCTATTTGCAGTTTGCACTCGGTGTGTTTTTATTTTTGCTTTTATTTCCTTTCTTCCCGGAATAAATGACAACCTCTTAGGCGGTTTCCCTCTCCTTAGTATACTTATTTATTTGAAAGTATACCGGTCCACCAAAAATGTCACTGTTTCAAATCACTGCTATGTTTCTTGTATTGCGTAAGCGGGACGTCACAAAGGAAGCGGTTTTGTATTCAAACCGCAAAGAGCTCCCGGAGCTGCTACTGGCTGAGGCGGCTTTTCGGAAGGACGGAATTAGCTATGGGACACACCTACCCTGCCGCACCGGCAGCGTGGTAAGCGGCCCCGCAATGCCTCCCCCACTCCCCCGTACTCACCGCCCAGCTCTCGCCGCAGCAGCTTGCAGCTTCCGCTTCGTCCCGCGTTGTGACTACCTTCCTTCTTTACTGTGGCAGAGGCGTCGGTCCAGATACTCCGTCACTCAAGAACGGGGCTGAGTCAAAGGCACGGATCCGCTTCGCTTCAATGGTGGAGTGCTCGTGGTGTGCAGATCAGCCGCTGCACCAATATTAACAGCAAAACCCAATGCGGTCCCAATCAGATGAACCAGAGTCTCCACGGCACAGAGGGAATCCACAATCAAATTTCTTGGAGGTACTTTATTTTTTTCTTTTCAACACCATTAGTGCAAACGTGCAAAGGACGGTCAACGCGTTTCGGCGAATGCCTTCAACTGGACCATAGAGTCCTACCATCTAAACTGTCTATTTAAAGTGACACAGTGCATGAATCCCTTGTTTGTTTCTGTTAAAAATAGACTAGACTGTTAACCCACATTTGTAAGTATTCACATTGGCTATTAACTATTGCCATTTTTTCTCTCGTTTACAAATTTCAACATTACTGGTATATATATATATATATATAGGTAGTTATAGTTAGGACCTAGTTTCCATAGGAAAAGGGTTTTTTCTTTTGGCAATATCTTTGGCGCCGTTTGTCGAATCATCGTGAAATTTTCTAAACTAATGACTAGCTAAGGTCAGCTCCTGTCTTGAAAGTGTGGGGGTGATTCATCAAGCGGGGGCTGAGAAAAAAGGGGGGTCCCAAAATGAATTTTCCCCATGTTAATTCCCATAGGAAGCTTTAGACAAAGCTACAGTTCGAACTGCTGAACGGAATTACACCAAATTTGGCAAAAAGGTAGGTCTTGGTCTTGATAGCGTGCTTGTTTTTAAATATATCGATATCTGAGCACTGAGGAGGATTTGCGAATCCTCCCGAGCACGAGCTTCATTTTGATTGGCTGTCAACACTCCAAACCAGGAAGTGTTGGCCATCTTGTGACTCGGTAAAACCGAGTCAGAAGAAAACAGTAAAAAAAAGATTAAAAACAAGAAAAGGGGGCATTATGATTCTAGGTATTCGTTATTCATACCAAGAAAATACCTGCTGCCCGAACCCTTAACCAAATTAATTATGTTTTTTTAAATGTACACTGAAGCACTTTATGGAGTGATATGCACATAGTACACTTGCTATTTTGCACTTGCACTTCAAACAGTTATCAACGTAACATGTTCATTAGATAAATCAAGTCAACGGTAGAGTTGCACCATTTTATAAGCATGATGGTAAATTGTGGACCATTGCGTGGAGAGACCAACATTATGACTAATAAAGTTAGAACAATATGTACAATGGATAAAAACATGCATTTAAGCTAATATTTCAATTGTCATCTTATAATTACATTTTATGGGATTTTAGCATTGCAATTATCTATTTATTACTTTTTAACATTTCTAATTACTATTTTAATTATTAATGTTTTCATAGCAATTGTCAAGAGACGCAACAGGAATGCAAAGTATGTCATCACTCTCCATGGTTGAAGCTGTTTGCACTAAGCACCTGTCACTTTAAAAGTTAAAAAAAATAACGTAACGCTTGTCATGTGATCAAGGCCCGGACGGGCTGAAACGCGTAATGGCTGACTACAAGAAATAAAATAATACTTGCACTCATTTTGAGGTCCGTGCCTGTGTTTTTGTCCAGATTTTGTGGGAAGAAGCGGAAGAATTGGATATTCAGACCAGGAAGGCTTTCCCTGGTCGCACATGGATTCCCTCTCAAAACTGTGGCAACGCGGAGAGCAGAAGCCAAGACTTCCGGGTGTTCACACTGGAAACTACAAGATTGTCCGGAAGGACTGACCGCGTAACAGCCCCCCCGAGCAACGTACTTGCTGCCTTGTCAGAATTGGTGAATTTCGAGTCAGAGGATCCGGCAGACGCCGATATCGTCGAGGTAGGACTTTGTGCATTAGGGGGGTAGAGAGGTGTGCATGGAAATAGAAGAGGCCATAATTACGGGTTAAACTCTCCTATTTTCCAGAATCAATTACATTTAATATTTGACCAAGTATGTCTGGAGACGCGCTGCGGGACCAGGAGGTGGCAGCAGTTGAAATGTTTAACAACAAACCCTCAGTCGAAATACAAGGAAATACGAACATTTCGATCGCAGGCAGTACCACAAGTGATCTGAAAGAGAAAATGAGGAAATTAGAAAAATTAATGAGACGGGAACAAGGAAAATGGTGGGAATTTAAATCCCTACAAAGATACCTAGATGTGGGAAGGATTCCCCGAGGACTTAGAATTCTTTTTGCACCTAGCTACGAGAATCCAAATCCAAGCCTGATGAAGGAATGGGCGGAATGTAACTTAGAATCATCAAAACGATTAGTACAAATTTTGGTGAAATATGCTGAATCCGACAGGGTGGAGTTACAAAAATCATATTGATAATTTAAATAATGAATCAAGCGCAATGGGACAGATCGATGACATAACAAAATTGTGAGAAGAAATGAACAGTCGATTACGTAGAGATGAGGAAAAAATAAAATAGAGAAAAGCGTACAAATTTCAGCGCGATAAAATAGATTATGAAAATGGGCAAGTGTTTACATTTTACAAGAAATATGACTCCCTAAAAATATCGAAATTCAATCCCAAAAAAGATAATGCATCAGTGGCTACTACAAGTAGAGAAGCCCACGTCAACACTTTAAATTCCGACCTCAGCTCGGCAGTGGAGAGCGAGTGGGAGTCAGACCTGCGGCAACTAAGATCTGGTCTAGTACCACAAAAACTCACATTGGCTAAAGAACTAGATTTTTTATGTCAAGACCGATGGCAGACCCTCCGCCCGAGAGCACAAAGGAGCAAAATAGAAAAAGGAGAAACATCAAATGGAGGCAGAGGAGAAAGAAATGCAAACAACAAAACAAATACCAAAAGACGAGGAACAGAGAGATGGAAACGAAAGTAGTAACCTGCCCAGAGAGTAATCATAATATAATTGACTTAGCCAACATCGATCTCAACACTGCGGAGAAACAACTTCTCTCTTTAGGACTCTCTTACTGCCCAGAGAGTAATTTTAATTATGCACACACAAGAATGGACATCTACCGCTTTGTACGCAAACTGAAATTGAAAAAGTATCACATATTACGAACAAAGGATAACACAACATCTAAAAATAATCAGCCAAGTGACTGTCCATCACAAATGAATTTAACAACTTCAGATATGTCTTTATTAAGAGATCTACAAGAACTGCAGGAAGAAAGTGGCGGCATATTATCACAGGATAATGCAGCTGCCCGAACAGACAAATCTCATGAAATTAACACCGAAAGTGTGGGAAGCAGCATGGGCAGAAGATAAACTCCATTTAGATCCAAATCAACCTTTAACCCTATTTCACCAAGGGATACCATTGACATTTTTAATGAACAAGTTACAGCACAGACAAAGATTCTAAATTACAAAGTGCATAATACAAAATCCAAGGTTAATCAACGGAATTATCAATATCGCCAATTAATGACGAAACTACAAAACAACAACCGGATAGTAATCCGGAATTCAGATAAGGGAGGAAATATTGTGATTTGGGCAAAAGAGGACTACATCAAGGAGGCCCTCTCACAACTTAATGACAGAACTTGTTATAAATTAAGCAATGTGCTGTCACTCAGGGCTATCTACAATGCGTTCTTCACCAAATTGTTGGCATGGAAAAGTGCAGGACTGAATACAATGGAAGAATATACATTTCTCAAAAAGGAGAACCCGACAGTACCAACAATTTATTTCATACCCAAAATTCATAAAGACCCCATAAAACCGCCGGGAAGGCCAATAATTTCAGCCCAAAGCAGCTTACTTGAAAACACTTCGCAATGCGTAGATTTTTTCTTGCAGGAACACGTGCAAAAGTTACCCTTGTACATCAGACACTAGTGATTTCCTTATGAAATTGAATGATTTCATCTGCCAGGAAGACTATCTTCTGGTAACACTCGATGTAACATCACTCTACACGAGTATAAATCATATGGATGGATTGAGAGCACTAGAATTTTACCTGGAGGGCAAACCAACACAAATGTCCCAACATAGCAAGATGCTGCTGAATATGGTGAACATTTGTTTAAACAATAACGTGTTCATGTTTCAAAACACATTTTATCAACAGATGCGGGGTGTAGTCATGGGAGCCAGCTTCTCCCCCAGCTATGCTTGTTTACACATGGGCTGGTGGGAGGAGCTGGTACTGGGCAAAACACATGGTGCCTATCTGAAAAACAATGTGCAACTATGGCTTCGTTTCATAGATGATTTGTTCATTATTTGGAAGGGAACACGAGAAAGTACAATGGAATTTGTAACTACTATCAATGTTAATGAAATCAATTTGAATTTTACTGCTACGATTAGTGACAAAATGCTACAATTTCTGGATGTACAGATATATATTGAGAATGGCAAAATAGAAACTAGAGTATACCGTAAGGAAACAGCTGGCAACACAATCCTGCACGCAACGAGCTTTCACCCAAGACATTTAGTGGAGAGCATACCATACGGGGAAATGCTCAGACTAAAGAGAATAAGTAGTAACCAGCAGGATTTAATTTTGGCGCAAGAGGCCAGCATGAAAAGATTTTTAGAACGAGGTTACTCGAAAAAAACCCTAGAAGCTGCCATTTCCAAAACTAACACACTGAATAGACTAGATTTATTAGTGCATAAAACAGCTAATCTTGACAGGAAGAGTCAAACTTCCCCTGGTTTAGCTGTCAGCAATAACAGACATGACAGCTACAGAACAACCAAGGGTGAACTACGGATGATATTAGCTTTTAACAAGCAGGACAAGGCACTGAGGAAGATTATCAGACAGAATTGGCCGATAGTTCTCAGTGACCCCATAATAGGCCAATTACTTCCCAAAAATCTGTCTATTACACACAGAAAGGCACCCTCGATGAGCAACTGTCTTGTAAAGAGTAGTCCGGAGCTAACAGAACAAACAACTTGGCTCTCAAAACGTAAGGGTTTCACTAAATGTGAAACCTGTGAGGCATGCCAATACGGGATAAACAAAATGTCGTATAGCATCCCGTTCAGTAACAAGGAATGTAAGATCCCTAAACCTTTGACATGTAAAACTGATCATGCAATCTATGTGCTGGAGTGTTCTTGTGGCTTACGCTATGTGGGCAGCACCAAACTTCAAGCCCACAAAAGAATACTCCAGCACATGCGAGCAATAGTGAATCATGACCCAACTTACCCAGTTGCTCGTTATTTTAAAGAAAAACATGACAAAAATCTAGAGCATTTTAAATACTACATAATCGATGCAGTACCCCCTAGTAGGAGAGGGGGAAACAGAGAGGGGAAATTGAGAAAACTGGAAACCCAATACATACTGGAGCTAGACTCCAAACATCCGGGTGGGTTAAATACAACAGAAGATTTGTTTACCTGTCTCTAAATATGTGTCAGCAGTTATACTTACATTTAAGGGTCACAAAAAACAAGGTACAGGGATGTTACACACTTTTGAGAGAGGAGGTAAAGTTGTATGTTAATACACTACTCATCATTTACTCAGTGTGGATGAACCCATTTTAAACAAAGGGTATTCAAACCATTATGATTCTAGGTATTCTTTATTCATACCAAGAAAATACCTGCTGCCCGAACCCTTAACCAAATTAATTATGGTTTTTTAAATGAACACTGAAGCACTTTAAGGAGTGATATGCACATAGTACACTTTATGCACAAATATATCTTGCTATTTTTCACTTGCACTTCAAACAGTTATCAACATAACATGTTGATTAGATAAATCAAGTCAACGGTAGAGTTGCACCATTTTATAAGCATGATGGTAAATTGTGGACCATTGCGTGGAGAGACCAACATTATGAATAATAAAGTTAGAACAATATGTACAATGGATAAAAACATGCATTTTAGCTAATATTTCAATTGTCATCTAATAATTAAATTTTATGGGATTTTAGCATTGCAATGATCTATTTATTACTTTTTAACATTTCTAATTACTATTTTAATTATTAATGTATTTATAGTCATTGCCAAGAAACGCAACAGGAATGCAAAGTATGTCGTCACCCTCCATGGTTGAAACTATTTGCACTATGCACCTGTCACTTTAAAAGTTCAAAACAATAATGTAGCGCTTGTCATGTGATCAAGGCCCGGACAAGCTGAAACACGTAATGGCAGACTACAAGAAATAAAATAATACTTGCACTTATTTCAAGGTCCGTGCCCGTGTTTTTGTCCAGATTTTGTAGGAAGAAGCGGAAGAATCGGATATATATTTATATATATATATAACTCCAACTCCTGGCCCGTCAGTGACTCAACGGGACCCCCAGGCACAGACCTCTTGTACGCTTCAAGGAATAGACAACTCCAATGTTGCTTGTTCGCAGTACTGTGATTTATTCACCCATAAATTATAACCTCCAAAGCTGTTCAGGCATAGTGCCTGCCATGACGCATTTCGATCGCCTCATGCGATCTTGATCACATATATATATAACCTACTGGCAGTCGCCAGTAGGTAGATATAGTTAGGACCTAGTTTCCATAGGAAAAGCGTTTTTTCTTTTGGCAAGATCTTTGGCGCCGTTTGTCGAATCTTCGCGAAATTTTCCAAACTAATGACTAGCTCAGGTCAGCTCCTGTCTTGAAAGTGTGGGGGTGATTCTCAAGCGGGGGCTGAGAAAAAAGGCGGGTCCCAAAACGCATTTTCCCCATGTTAATTTCCATAGGAAACTTTAGACAAAGCTACAGCCCGAACTGCTGAACGGAATTACACCAAATTTGGCAAAAAGGTAGGTCATGGTCTTGAAAGCCTGCTTTTTTTTAAATGGTGTAAATCCGTTCAGTAGTTGCTTAGAAATAAAAAAAAAATATATCGATATCTGAGCACTGAGGAGGATTCGCGAATCCTCCCGAGCACAAGCTTCATTTTGATTGGCTGTCAACACTCCAAACCAGGAAGTGTTGGCGGCCATCTTGTGACTCGGTAAAACTGAGTCACAAGAAAACAGTAAAAAAAAAGATTTAAAACAAGAAATGAGGGCAGGGTACAAACACCCTGACCCCCCCATCCCCAAAAAAGCATTAAAAAAAAAAACGGCAGGATTCGCACTAGGTGCGCGAATCCTGCCGAAAAAATAAATGAAGCGCGGTCTCCCGCACTTCATTTCTTTGAGCCCTGGGTGGGCCAGGTCCTGGGGGCAATGGGGAAATTATATGCGGGGACCCGCGGGCCCCCCAGCCCCAGGGACCGCCACCTCCCCAGGGCTTAGTTTATTATGCACGGGGGCACGCGGCCCCCCGCAGCCCCGGGGACCGCCACCTCCCCAGGGCTTGAAAAAAAAATGTGTGGAGGGGCTCCAACCCCCCACACTGCCTCGGGGACCGCCACCTCCCCGGGGCTTACATTAGTTATAGGCGGGGGGCCTCGCAGGACCCCCAAGCCCCGGGGAACGCCACCTCCCTGGGGCTTCCTTCATTAATTAGGGGGCCTCGTGGCCCCCCCAAGCCCTGGGGACCACCACCTCCCTGGGGCATTGTACTCGATGGGAGGGGGGCTGCGCGGCCCCCCTCCTGGAGCCCTAGATGGCCCTGGGGACCGCCACCCCCCAGGGCCGGCTCCTGCAATGTCCCGGGGTGCCCACCCCCAGTACATTGCCGTTTGCTATGGCAGGGCGGGAGCACGGCTCCCGTCCTGCCATAGCAAACACTGCTTTGCTTCTTGGAAGCGAGAGCAGGAAACCTGCTCTCGCTTCCAAGAAGCAAAGCAGAATTGCTTTTGGGGAAGGGGAGCTGCATGTTAGCAGCTCCCCTTGCCCAAAAGCAATGCCGGCTCCCGCAGGAGGCAAAGAGCCAGCAGGGACTGTGGGGGCATTGGGACTCCCCCCACGGTCCCCAACGCTGAGGCCAGGCCCCAGGGGATGGGATCCCCAGGGCCAGAAGTGGCCCAGGAGGGGGGCCACCCGGCCCCCTCCCCTTTAATTTATGTTTTTTTAAAACAAAAAAAAACGGAATGCCAGCCCCGGGGGATGGGGTCCCCGGGCCATAATTGGCCTCAGGAGGGGGGCCACGTGGCCCTCTCCCAAACACTAAAAACTAAAAACAAAGCTGGCCAGGCCCCAGGGGATGGGGTCCCCGGGGGGAAACAGCCATTACAACGTGGCTGTTTCCCCACATGTTATTACATCACATGCGTTACAACGCATGCGATGTGTTAGACCTGGCATCCTTGGCATGAGTCTCCCTTCCATTTTTTCACTATGCCTCCACTGTTGTTGATATGTTTTTGCTGGTCCAGATGCTTTGGGCACTTTGCCACTGCTATTCAGTGCCAAAGTGCAAGTGCTCCCTATGGTAAATTGATGTATGGATTAGTGACTCCATGTTTGGCCTATTTGATTCACTGTCAGACCCTAGTACAGTGCACTGGTTGTGCCCAGGGACTGTGAATCAAATGCTGCTGGTGGGCTTGCAGCACTGGTTGTGCCACCCACAGGAGCAGCTTGTAAAGTCTGTCTCAGGCCTGCCATTGCAGAGCCTGTGTGCAGTCTGGTGCTGTCATGTCGACTTGGTAAGTGCACCCACTTACCAGTCCCCAAACCTTCCCTTTCCTGCATATTAGTCACCCCTAAGGTAGGCCCTAGGGCAGGGTGCATTGTATGTGTAAGGTAGGTCATGCCCTGGTGTGTGTGGCATGTCCTGATAGTGAATTACAGCCAATTTCGTTTTTCACTATTGCAAGGCTACCTGTTCCCATAGGCCAGAATGGGCAGTTTGATTATAACATCTTATAATCCTAACTGACCCAGGGAACATGGTAGAAAAACGAATTTAGTATGCCTGAATGATAAAATACACCTTTTAGTGAAGTTGGTTTTAACATTCTGTGTTTGAAAATACCACTTTTAGAAAGTAGGTATTTTCTTGCCTAACCATCCAGCCTGCCTCTGCAAGCTTGTGTATTGTGTGTCTGGGTTTGTGAGTGACCGGGCTGGGGGACTCCAGGAGGCAGGGTAAGTCAGCACTAGGCTGAATAGATTTTTGCCAAGAACTGCCAAGTTTCACCATGAGCAAAACAGCGTCCATCGCATCTGTTCATTTAGATTTTGAGGAAGAGAAACTAGAAAGTTACACTGTAAAACAGCTGAAACACTACTGCAGGAGATTTAAAGTTGCTTTGACTGGTCTCTCCAAGAAGGATGAGTTCCAAAAGGCGCTGAGGGCCAGGGTGGAAGAGCATGAGGAGGGGGCTGAGGATGCAGGAGGGCAGCTAGATGGGCTATTGGGTCCAGGGGGGAGGAAAGCACCTTCCCCAGCAGGTAGCAGTGTTTCTTCCAAGGGCCTGTCCGCAGAAGAGCTGGAGGACAGGGAGAGAAGTAGGGTGCATGAAATGGAGCTGACCAAGCTTAAGATGGGTGGGCAATTAGAATTGGAAATTAAGAAATTGTCCCTAGAGGAAAAGAGGATGCAAATGGAGCATGAGAGAAGTTTGAGGGAGTTGGAGTTGAAAGCTAGGAGCTTAGAGATTACTCCCTCTGGTGGCAGCACAACGTCCATGCCTGTTGAAGCAAGGGTGTATATACCTAAGGATGTGGTGAAAGAGTTTTATAAAAATGATGACATTGGGCAATGGTTTAAAGCCTATGCGGTAGCTATGACCTCACACCGGGTCCCTGAGAAGGATTGGGGAGCGGGGTTGTGGGAACGATTCCTTAGTGAGGGGTGGAATACCTTATTAGACATGCCCTCTGAAGTCCACAATTCTTATGGTCATATGAAAGAAGCATTGATGTCCAGGTATGGGTTGACTCCTGAACTGTATAGGCAGAGGTTCAGGAATTGCAAAAAGTTAGAGGGCAGTACCTGGGTAGAATATGTAACTTTTTTTTGCAGAGCATTGGATAGTTGGGTGAAGGGTAGCAAAGTGAATGATTTTGAAGCGCTCTTTGATTTGATTGCATGGGAGCACTTGTCAGGAAATTGTTTTCCAGAGCTACGCCAGCACTTTATTGATAGTAGGCTGACTAACCCTAGGAAGCTTGCTGAGGAGGCGGATCGCTGGGTGAGCACCCGGGTCCACAAGGGTCACGTGGGAGACTCCACCAAGGGTGGGCACGGTCCCCAGCAGAGGAGTGGGGGGGACAAGGGTAAACAGAGGGAGTTCTAGAAAGGGCCCCAAAGTAATCCCCAAGGGAACCAAAAGAAGGGTTCCCAGCCTCCCCCTGAAAAGAAGCCAGGGGCCCCGACAGATAAGCGTGTTCACAGGGGGCCCAAGACTTGCTTTAAGTGTGGTCAAGTGGGCCACTGCTCCTGGGAAACTAGATGTCCCTTGTATGGAAAATCAGCACCCACTGGTGCACCACCCCGGCAGGTAGCTAGTGTAGCCCTGGGGAGGAGATGGGTGCCCAAGGTGGGTGGGGTCCCGTAGCAATGTCCTTGGTCTCTTTAGGAGACAGTGAGATGGTCCCCAGGGCCCAACTGCCTGATAACACTAAGAAATACAGGCAGTGGGTGACCATCAATGGCCAAAGGGTGGAGGCTCTGAGAGACACCGGATCCAGTGTGACAGCTGTCAGTTGTCGGCTGGTGTCTGAAGAGCAGGTGATCCCCAATGCATTCTGCCCAGTAGTTGCCGCGGACAACTCAGAGAGCCACTGCAGAGTGGCTCAGGTTCCCTTTGAGTGGGGGGGGGTCTCAGGTACCTTTCAAGTAGCTGTGAGGCCAGCCATGCCTGTAGACTGTCTGTTGGGCAGCGATTTGGAGAGTTCACCTTGGGCAGAGGTGGAGAGAAGGTCTCATTTAGAGATGTTGGGTCTGCCTGAGTGGGCGTGCGTAACCACTCGGTCTATGGCAGCCAGGAGAGGTGTTCAAGAGGACCTGGAGCCTGAGAGAGTGGCCCAGGTGCCTGCCTTGCAGAGAAGAGGCAGGGGGCATGGGAAACCGGCCCCCGTAGTTCTCACGGTGCAGGAGGAAGCAGAACCTGAGGGGGATGCTCTGGAACCTACAGGGGAGGAAGTGGCCGAACTGGGGGTCCTACCTGAGCTGACCCATTGGCAGCAGGAGGGAAGCCCCTCCAGGGAGGAGTTCTGTGAGGAGCAGAACAAGTGCCCTTCTCTTGTGGATTTGCAGCAACAGGCCACAAACCAGGCAGCAGGTGATCAGTCTGGATCACATTGGATCTATTGGGAGAATGGTCTCCTGTATAGCGAGCCTAAGGTTGCTGAGCCTGGGTCAGCCCGTGTGCTGGTGGTAACCCAGAGCTTCAGAGCCTTCCTACTGGGTTTGGCTCATGATGTGCCTTTAGCAGGACATCTGGGGCAGGGCAAGACCTTTGAAAGGCTTGTCACCCACTTTTATTGGCCCCAGATGCGCAAGAGTTCAGACACTCATTGCAGGACCTGTCAGACTTGCCAGGCAAGTGGAAAAAGTGGGAGGAAGCACAAGGCTCCCCTCCAGCCATTCCCTGTGGTCAGCACCCCCATTGAACGGGTGGGTATTGACATTGTGGGGCCACTGGACCCCAAGACTGCCATGGGCAACAGGTTCATCCTGGTCTTGGTGGACCATGCCACCCGGTACCCGGAAGCCATCCCTCTTCGGACAGTGACGGCCCCCGTGGTGGGACGTGCACTGATGGGGATTTTCTCCCGTGTGGGGTTCCCCAAGGAGGTGGTGAGTGACCGTGGAACAAACTTCATATCCAAGTATATGAAGTCCCTGTGGCAGGAGTGCGGTGTTACCTATAAGTTCACCACTCCTTACCACCCCCAAGGAAATGGGCTGGTTGAGAGATTCAACCGGACCCTGAAGGGCATGATTATGGGTCTGGAAGAACCCATGAGGCGTAAGTGGGACGTCCTCTTGCCATGCCTTCTCGTTGCTTACCGTGAGGTGCCACAGAAGTTCTTAGGGTTCAGTCCCTTTGAACTGCTCTATGGTCACCCGGTAAGAGGACCTCTGAGTTTGGTGAAAGAAGGCTGGGAGAAAGCTCCCAGTAAACCTCCACAGGATGTATTTAGCTACATGCTGGCCTTTAGAAACCAAACTAGGCAATTCAAACAACTCACTGAGGCGAATCTGGAAGCCAGCCAGGAGGAGATGAAACAATGGTATGATCAGAATACCACTCTGATCGAGTTTCAGCCTGGACAGAAAGTGTGGGTCATGGCCCCTGTGGAGCCTTGCATGCTCCAGGATAAGTGGACCGGACCATTTGAGGTGGTGGAGCGCTAGAGTAACGTCACCTACCTGGTGGACTTGCGATCTCCCAGGAACCCTTTGCGGATCTTACATGTCAACCGCCTGAAGCCCCATTTTGAGAGGTCTGAAGTGGGCATGCTCCTAGCAACGGATGATGGAATGGAAGAGGAGACAGAACCTCTTCTGACCTCCTGTCTGCAACAGAGCAAGATGGGTCAGTGGAGGGTGTGAACCTCTCTAACTCCCTGACACCTGAGCAGCAGGAAGACTGTCGCCAACTGTTGGGACAGTTTTCTGACCTGTTTTCCCTGGTTCCTAGTGTCACTGATTGGTGCGTCCATGATGTGGACACTGGGGACAGTCCTCCTGTCAAGCACAAGGCTTACAGAGTGACTGACAGGGTGAGAGCTTGCATCAAGGAGGAGGTCTCCAAGATGTTTGCATTGGGGGGATTGAGTCCTCTCACAGCCCTTGGGCCAGCCCAGTGGTCTTGGTCCCAAAGGCTGCAGTGCCTGGTGCCACACCCGAACTTCAGTTCTGTGTGGACTACCGAGGACTCAATTCAGTCACCAGGACTGACGTGCACCCCCTCCCCAGAGCTGATGAGCTCATCGATCGGTTAGGGGCTGCCCGGTACCTCAGCACGTTTGACTTAACGTCTGGGTACTGGCAGATCACCTTGACTGATGGGGCCAAAGAGAGGTCAGCATTCTCCACACCAGATGGGCACTACCAATTCCGGGTTATGCCCTTTGGGATGAAGAATGCCCCTGCCACCTTTAAGAGGTTGGTCAACCAGGTGTTGGTTGGACTGGAAGATTTCAGTGCCGCCTACCTGGATGACATCGCAGTGTTCAGCGCCAGTTGGGAAGAACATCTGTGCCACCTCTGGGAAGTGTTGATGGCGCTGCGGAGGGCAGGCCTCACGATCAAGGCGAGTAAGTGCCAAATCGGGCAGGGTTCCGTGGTGTACTTGGGACACCAGGTGGGGAGCGGCCAGGTGGCGCCCCTACAGCCCAAGATTGATACTATCCTGGCATGGGAGCCCCCCAAGACCCAGACAGAGGTGAGAGCCTTTTTAGGACTCACCGAGTATTACAGGAGATTTGTCAAGGGGTATGGCAGCATCGTTGCACCCTTGACAGAGCTGACTTCCAGGAAGCAGCCCAAGAGAGTGATTTGGACTGACACCTGTCAGAGAGCTTTTGACGCCTTGAAGACTGCCATGTGCACGGCCCCCGTGCTTCAGACGCCCAACTTCTCAAAAGAGTTTGTGGTCCAAACAGACGCTTCAGAGTATGGTGTAGGGGCTGTTCTGGCACAGTTAAATGAGGAGGGCCTAGACCAACCTGTAGCCTTCCATCAGTAGGAGGTTACTTCCACGGGAACAGAGGTGGAGTGCTATTGAGCATGTGGCATTTTCTGTGGTCTGAGCGCTGAAGAAGCTGAGACCATACCTGTTTGGGACTCACTTCCGGGTTCAGACAGACCACAGGCCCCTCAGATGGTTGATGCAGATGAGGGGTGAGAATCCAAAGCTGTTGAGGTGGTCCATTTCCCTACAGGGGATGGACTTCACGGTGGAACACCGCCCTGGTACAGAACACGCCAATGCTGATGGTCTGTCCAGATTCTTCCGCCTTAGTGATGAGAACTACCTAGAGGTAGGATAGTTCTCCCCACATTTCAGCTGGAGGGGACACATGTTAGACCTGGCATCCTTGGCTTGGGTCTCCCTTCCATTTTTTCACTATGCCTCTACTGTTGTTGATATGTTTTTGCTGGTCTAGATGCTTTGGGCACTTTGCTACTGCTATTCAGTGCCAAAGTGCAAGTGCTCCCTATGGTAAATTGATGTATGGATTAGTGACTCCATGTTTGGCCTATTTGATTCACTGTCAGACCCTAGTACAGTGCACTGGTTGTGCCCAGGGCCTGTGAATCAAATGCTGCTGGTGGGCTTGCAGCACTGGTTGTGCCACCCACAGGAGCAGCTTGTAAAGTGTGTCTCAGGCCTGCCATTGCAGAGCCTGTGTGCAGTCTGGTACTGTCATGTCGACTTGGTAAGTGCACCCACTTACCAGTCCCCAAACCTTCCCTTTCCTGCATATTAGTCACCCCTAAGGTAGGCCCTAGGGCAGGGTGCATTGTATGTGTAAGGTAGGTCATGCCCTGGTGTGTGTGGCATGTCCTGATAGTGAATTACAGCCAATTTCGTTTTTCACTATTGCAAGGCTACCTGTTACCATAGGCCAGAATGGGCAGTTTGATTATGTTATGTTATATAGGTTTGTAAAGCGCACTGTTACCCATGGGTGTCCTGGCGCTGAGCACTGTATACCTGGCAATATAACCTGGCAACCTCCACCCCTGAGCCCAACTGAGACTAAGCTGAAAACAACCAGGTTTTCAGACCTTTCCTGAACGAAAGGAATTCAGTACCGGTCCTAAGATATAACGGAAGATCATTCCAGGCATTGGTGGCTCTAAGGACAAAGCTCTTCCCACCCCAGTTAGCCTTTTTGGCTCTAGGAACGACCACCCTCTTTGCTTCCATTGAGCGCAATGTTCTCCCGGGGACATACCATTGGATACGCTTTTGTAGGTCTTCAGGGCCAGTTCCCATCAGGGACTTAAAGACCGTACAGAGAGCCTTGAATTGAACTCGTTGTTTGATTGGGAGCCAGTGAAGGTAACGTAGGCCATTTCTGACCGACATAAACCTCGGAGGGCCTGTAAGCAACCTAGCTGCCGCATTCTGCACCATCTGTAGTCTGTTGAGATGTTTCTTATTAATAGTCAAGTACAGACTATTACAGTAATCCAGACGGGACAGAAAGAGGGCTGAGACGACTGTTCTAAAACTTTCCTCCGTAAGGAAAGGTTTTATTTTCCTCAGTGTCCTCAGAATAAGAAAGCTTGTTGACACCACCCCGCTGACCTGGTCCCCAAATGTGAGGGCATTATCCATGATCACCCCCAAGTTCTTAACTTTCCGTGAAGGGGGTGGGGGAAGGCCCATATCACTGGGCCACCATGCTGGAGTCCAGAGGTTGGGGTTGTTCCCAAAGATAATCACCTCTGTTTTGCCTGCGTTTAACTTCAGGCAATTAGCAGCCATCCAGCCAGTTATTGCTAACATACAGTCGTGGCAACTAGGAGCCTTTTCCGCTTCTTTACCTCTCTGCAGAGATAACACAATTTGAGTATCATCTGCGTAAGAGGTCAGGAGTAGCCCAAACGATCTGATAAGGGCAGCCAGCGGTCTCACATACATATTGAAAAGCGTTGGACTAAGGGAGGACCCCTGTGGGACTCCGCAGGGGATGGAAAATGGTTTCGATCTATCCCCACCTAGTTCTACCATTTGTATTCTATCGGCCAAAAATGATTTTAGTAGGTTCTAGGCCGTACCCTGGACCCCAGCCTCCGATAAACGGCCCATCATCACTTCGTGATGGACCGTATCGAAGGCTGCCGACAGATCCAGCATGATCAGAATGGCAGAGCCTCCCCGGTCAACCGCCTCGCGAACCTCCTCCGTGGCTTTGATCAACGCTGACTACGTACTATGTCCCGCTCGGAAACCATACTGAGAAGGGTCCAACGTGTTGTTTTTCTCAATGAACAGACTTAGTTGCATGTTCATAGCCTTCTCCAGTATTTTAGCTGGTAAGGGGAGTCGGGAGATGGGTCGGTAGCTGTTAGGATCGCTAGGATTTAGGTTGGGTTTCTTAATCAGTGGCAGAATTGAGGTAGTTTTCCATGCTATAGGGTAGTGACCTGCCCCCATTATAAGGTTCAGTAAGGAGGTTAGAGTGTCAGAGATAACTACCGGGGAAATTTTGATTACTGCCGCCGGACACGGGTCCATAGGGGAACCAGATCTGCAACCCATAAGCAGATTGGTAACCTCTTTGTTCACCAAAGGGGTAAAACTGTTAAACGTGGGAGAATTGTTAGTTACCATTGTCCCGGCTGCCAAATCACTGGCCTCAACCTGTAGATTCCTGAAGGAGGAGAAAATAACCTCAACTTTATTCAGAAAAAAAGAGGCTAAGACGTCACAGAAATCTGGACTGCTATAAATAGTAGGTTTAGGGGGGTTCATGAGATTAGTTACTGTTCTGAAAAGTTCCTTCGCAGAGGATTTGGCTCCAGTGATCTGTTCGGAAAAATAGGCCTTTTTCGCTTCCTGAAGTGATTTTTTGTAGATTGTAAGACTGGTTTTATATGCTTCCTTATTAGCCAAACTGTACCCCTTTCTCCAGAGCCGCTCCTGCCTCTTACACTCTGATTTATGCTCCTGTAAGTTCTGAGTAAACCAGGGGGCAGAGGGAAGACTACGTCTGGGGGTACACCATTTGACAGGGGCCAGTCTGTAACAAGCGGCATTAATCCAATTCCCATAGGCCGCTGTAGCTTCCTCTATGTTATTGGAAAGAATTGGGGCCGAGTCTATCAGAGTTTGATCAAAATTGACACTATTAATATTCTTCCAGGCCCGTGTGGCTATTTTTTCCCTGGGCTTGGAGTTGGGCATTTTAGGGGGGGACATAGCGATAGCAAAAATGATGGCTGTGTGATCTGTCCAGGGAAGTGGCAGTATGTCCAAGACGGAGAGGCTGGAGGAATTAGAAAAGATTCCGTCCAGCGTATGACCAGCTTCATGAGTCGGGCCGTCAACCCTCTGCGTGAGGTCCCCTCCTAACATAATTTGCATCAGTCTAGAGGTGTCTGTGTCGATGGAGTTCTCCAGATGGAAGTTAAAATCTCCTAGAATTGTGAAGGCTTTGGCACAGAAGCCCTCCTCCAGCAGTGAGCTGATGGACTCCAGAAAGCCATCTCTGGGGCCAGGGGGCCGGTAAATAAGCATAGCCATAAGCGTGTCTTGCGGCCCAAGTCGCACGCTGACTGACATTGCCTCACAAGCTATATTGGAGGCAGTCTCGAATGAGGGCTCTAGGCTCTTATGGTAGATAACAGCCAACCCCCCTCCTTTCCTTAGAGGTCTATTCAACATGTGACAGAGGAAGTCAGGGATAGAAGCCTTTACAATGTCAGGCCCCGAGGCGCTATCCGTCCAAGTCTCCGTAATAAAAGCCATCTTGATGTTGTGTTCTTCTATAAACAATGCGCATTCCACGCTATGTTTAACCAGTGATCTGGCGTTTAAAAGGAGACATTTAAGCTCAGGCCTACCCATCAACTTCACTGATCCCATTTTGATATTAGAAGGGACTTTACAGGGGAGCGCCAAGATGTGGGGGAGTGCACAGTGGCATTTTAAGCAAAGTTCCGCCATGGCTGAAGGTTTCGCACAGGGCAAAAATCTTGGACAGCACGCTGCACCCCCTAGTGGGTCCAGTTTCCTTAGTGTGTCACTGGTATATGTCCGGCCACCGTGCAACAAAGGTACAGGGGTCCTGGCCCTGAGCCCGGGCCGAGCACGGACGGGCGCAGACGGGCTTGCCTTAGGCGCGCATTTAGCGCGGCGCGCCCACTGCGCGCGTCCGCTGCGCGGTCGCGTCAACATGCGTATTTTATGGCGACCCTGGAACAGCAACTAGCCCGCTAACCTCCCAATGGCCGTCGCTCACCACCCCCAGCCCCGGCAGCAGTGCCAGCCGGCGTAAGGCGGCTTCTGCGATCAGGCAATTAAGAACGGGCAGAGTAGCCGAGCTGCCAGGTGGGTAGAGTCTAAAATCGGGTTGTTTTTAAAATTAGTACAAGTAGCAAGTTTGAATGTGCAAAATACGCAAGTTAAGAGATACCAACAGTATTAAAATTTCTTAAAAACAGATCAAGCCTTCAAGCCTTCAGCGCGCTCAGCCTCTGTCTCACGCTCCTGGAGGGTATTGAACACAACCCTTCCCAGGCATACAATACTGCGCGGTCGAGTCAACATGCGTATTTTATGGCGACCCTGGAACAGCAACTAGCCCGCTAACCTCCCAATGGCCGTCGCTCACCACCCCCAGCCCCGGCAGCAGTGCCGGCCGGCGTAAGGCGGCTTCTGCGATCAGGCAATTAAGAACGGGCAGAGTAGCCGAGCTGTCAGGTGGGTAGAGTCTAAAATCGGGTTATTTTTAAAATTAGTACAAGTAGCAAGTTTGAATGTGCAAAATACGCAAGTTAAGAGATACCAACAGTATTAACATTTCTTAAAAGCAGATCAAACCTTCAAGCCTTCAGCACGCTCAGCCTCTGTCTCACGCTCCTGGAGGGTATTGAACACAACCCTTCCCAGGCATACAATGCTGCGCGGTCGCGTCAACATGCGTATTTTATGGTGACCCTGGAACAGCAACTAGCCCGCTAACCTCCCAATGGCCGTCGCTCACCACCCCCAGCCCCGGCAGCAGTGCCGGCCGGCGTAATGCGGCTTCTGCGATCAGGCAATTAAGAACGGGCAGAGGAGCCGAGCTGTCAGGTGGGTAGAGTCTAAAATCGGGTTATTTTTAAAATTAGTACAAGTAGCAAGTTTGAATGTGCAAAATACGCAAGTTAAGAGATACCAACAGTATTAACATTTCTTAAAAGCAGATCAAGCCTTCAAGCCTTCAGCATGCTCAGCCTCTGTCTCACGCTCCTGGAGGGTATTGAACACAACCCTTCCCAGGCATACAATGCTGCGCGGTCGCGTCAACATGCGTATTTTATGGCGACCCTGGAACAGCAACTAGCTCGCTACCCTCCCAATGGCCGTCGCTCACCACCCCCAGCCCCGGCAGCAGTGCCGGCCGGCGTAAGGCGGCTTCTGCGATCAGGCAATTAAGAACGGGCAAAGTAGCCGAGCTGCAGGTGGGTAGAGTCTAAAATCGGGTTATTTTTAAAATTAGTACAAGTAGCAAGTTTGAATGTGCAAAATACGCAAGTTAAGAGATACCAACAGTATTAAAATTTCTTAAAAACAGATCAAGCCTTCAAGCCTTCAGCGCGCTCAGCCTCTGTCTCACGCTCCTGGAGGGTATTGAACACAACCCTTCCCAGGCATACAATGCTGCGCGGTCGCGTCAACATGCGTATTTTATGGCGACCCTGGAACAGCAACTAGCCCGCTAACCTCCCAATGGCCGTCGCTCACCACCCCCAGCCCCGGCAGCAGTGCCGGCCGGCGTAAGGCGGCTTCTGCGATCAGGCAATTAAGAACGGGCAGAGTAGCCGAGCTGTCAGGTGGGTAGAGTCTAAAATCGGGTTATTTTTAAAATTAGTACAAGTAGCAAGTTTGAATGTGCAAAATACGCAAGTTAAGAGATACCAACAGTATTAACATTTCTTAAAAGCAGATCAAGCCTTCAAGCCTTCAGCACGCTCAGCCTCTGTCTCACGCTCCTGGAGGGTATTGAACACAACCCTTCCCAGGCATACAATGCTGCGCGGTCGCGTCAACATGCGTATTTTATGGTGACCCTGGACCGGCAACTAGCCCGCTAACCTCCCAATGGCCGTCGCTCACCACCCCCAGCCCCGGCAGCAGTGCCGGCCGGCGTAAGGCGGCTTCTGCGATCAGGCAATTAAGAACGGGCAGAGTAACCGAGCTGTCAGGTGGGTAGAGTCTAAAATCGGGTTATTTTTAAAATTAGTACAAGAAGCAAGTTTGAATGTGCAAAATACGCAAGTTAAGAGATACCAACAGTATTAAAATTTCTTAAAAACAGATCAAGCCTTCAAGCCTTCAGCGCGCTCAGCCTCTGTCTAACGCTCCTGGAGGGTATTGAACACAACCCTTCCCAGGCATACAATTATAACATCTTATCATCCTAACTGACCCAGGGAACATGGTAGAAAAACGAATTTAGTATGCCTGAACTCAGAATGATAAAATACACCTTTTAGTGAAGTTGGTTTTAACATTCTGTGTTTCAAAATACCACTTTCAGAAAGTAGGTATTTTCTTGCCTAACCATCCAGCCTACCTCTGCTAGCTTGTGTATTGTGTGTCTGGATTTGTGAGTGACAGGGGCTGGGGGACTCCAGGAGGCAGGGTGAGTCAGCACTAGGCTGAATAGACCTATCTGCATGAGGAGTAGCACCTGGGCCTGAATAGGGCTGTGCCTGCCTTCCACAATGCTGGCTCCACCTCCTGTGGTGTGTCTGATGACCCTAGCCCACACTGACAAAGGAAGAAGTTGTGCACTGGCAGAATGCACCCAGAACTGGTTTGGACTAGGTACAGGACCCTCTGCCTTCAGAGGACAAAGGATTTATGGGTATAAATACTGGGGCCCAGACCCCAAGATTTTAGATCACTTCTGGGAAACAAGAAGAACCTTTGCTGAGGAGAGGAACCAGAGAAACTGAAGGAAGAGACAGACTATCCCTATGCTGTGTGCTGTTTGAGGGATTGGCCTGCAGTGTTTGCCTGATTGCCAAAGATAGGAGAAAGGAACTTTGTGCCTACTTTCATCATCTTGCAGAAAATCTCCAAGGGCTTGAAGATTGAGCTTGCCTCCTGCTGAAGTCTCAGGGATACAAGACTTCTCCAACCAGCTCCCCTTAATTCCCTTGCTGGGAATTTGAAGTGCCTACTGTTGTGATGGGCCTTCTGAGAGACTGCGTGTCGCTGGGAGCTAGAAGCGCGACTCACGAAGAAGAAGCGTGTCGCCGCAGTTGTCATCGCATCGCCGAGAAAGCGTGCTGCTGCTGCCGCTGTCGCCTTCGCATCACCGAAGCGCCTCGCATCACCGGAGAAGAGTGTCACCGTCGCAGCAGACGCCGTCGCATCATCGGAGAAGCGTGTCGCAGGGCCTGTCGCGGCTCAGAAGATTCACTGAGTCGCCACACGGCCGTCGGGCGTGCACGCATCGCCCCCTTCATTGTCGCATCGAGAGGAAGACGCCATTTTGTTTCATTGCCCTGGGTCGTCATCGCATCGAGGCGCTGCTGGTCGCATCGCCACAGAAGCGCAGTAAGAAACCGACGCATCACCTCCCCACGCAGTGAAGAACCGACGCATCACCTCCTCTCCGGTAAGGAACCGATGCATCACCGTCCCCTACGCAGCAGTAGGGAACTGACGCATCACCTCCCCCGGAGCAAGGAACCAACGCATCCCCGTTCTTGCGTGTAAGGAACCGACGCATCACCTTCCCTGCAACTCTTTTGTTTGTATCGCGTTATGCATCCAAAGGTACATTGAACGTAGTGTCGCATTTATCACCTGCATTTGAACTGAACTATCTTCTACCATTTTGACAGTCATATTTCTATTGTATTGTGGATTTTTGTCGTTCTGGTCTTGTGTTAAGTCTATATAAAGAGTACTTATTTTTATATACAACTTGTGTGGTGTCCAACTGTAGTGTTGTCACTGTATTACTGTATGTATTCACAAATGCTTTACACTCTGCCTCTGAGATAAGCTTGCCTGCTCATGCCAAGCTACCAAGGGGGTGAGCAGGGGATATTTTAGGAGTGTAGCCCCTTACCCTGACTAGAAGCAAGGGTCCCTATTTGGATAAAGGTACCTACCACTGCCAACTAGAGACCCCCAGTTCTAACACGATGTAACAACACATAGCCATTACTACGCATACCATTACATCGCATGCGCTTTTACAACGCATGCGATGTAATGGCGATCCACATCATTGTGAGGAAACTGAGGCTCTTCCATTTCCTCACAACGACGTGCACTGTGCACCGCCCCTCAGACGACGCAGGAACCTGGAGAGAGGAACCATGAGGAGAGAGAGGTAAGGGGGATTGGGCCAGGGGTGGGGGTTACCTATTTAGGGTTTAGGGTAGTGTCGGGGGGTCGTGCAGGGTAGTGTTTGAGTGTAGGGACCGGACTGGGGGAAGGGGGAGGGTCGTGCTGGGGGTAGTGTTTTAGGGTTTAGGGTAGTGTTGTGGTGTTTGTGTAGTGTAGGGTAGTGTTTTAGGGTTTAGGGTAGTGTCGGGGGGTCGTGCAGGGTAGTGTTTGAGTGTAGGGACCGGACTGGGGGAAGGGCGAGGGTCATGCTGGGGGTAGTGTTTTAGGGTTTAGGGTAGTGTTGTGGTGTTTGTGTAGTGTAGGGTAGTGTTTTAGGGTTTAGAGTAGTGTTGGGGTGTCGTGCTGGGTAGTGTAAATGTAGGGAGAGGACTGGGGGTCGGGGAGGGTCGTGCAGGGGTACTACATTAGGGTTTAGGGTAGGACAGGGTAGAGTCACTTACCTTTCAAACTTTTACCATGAGTATACCTTTACCACGCATGCCTTTACATTGTAATGGTATCCGTGGCAAAAGCATAGTCGTGGTAAAAGTTTGCGATGTAATGGCCTGTCGTTGTCATTGACATCGCATAGTAATACCCGCTTTGTAATGGCACGTGTGGTATTGGTATGCAATGTAATGAGACATATTCGACAGCCAGAAGTGGCCCGGGAGGGGGGCCACAAGGCCCCCTCCCCTTTTTCATGATATTTAAAAAAAAAAAAAAAAATAAGACCGGGCCCAGGAGATGGGGTCCCTTGGGCCAGAAGTGGCCCAGGGAAGGGGGGCCATGTGGCCCCTCTCCCGCAACATAAATAAAAATAAAAAATAAAAAGGGGTAGTGCCTCGGGAGATGGGGTCCCCGGGGCCGAAATCGGCCTTGGGAGGGGGGCCGCGCAGCACCTTTCCCGTCTTTATTTTTTTTTTAAAGTTAAAAAAATTGCTCAAGCCCTGAGGGATGGGGTCCCCAGGGCCCAAAAAATACTAAAAGAAGGGAGGCCACACAGCCCCCCTTCTAAAAATATTTAAAAAAAAGAAAAGCTGGCATCTGGCCAGAGGCCCCGCCCCCTCCCTGCACCACTCTGCAAACACACCTCCTGGCTCATTCTAAGTTGAGGGATGAAGTCCCCTAGATCCTTAAGGGTCCTTAGGGGCCAACTAGCCCACCAAGTACCTCCAGTAATCCCCACACAGCTGGATTGCTGAGAGGTGGTCCGAGGCCACGCCCCTTTTTACACCACTCTGCAAACGCATCTCTTGGCGCACTGCTGGTGGGGCGAACTAGGTCCTCTTGTGTCCTGAGGACCTCAGGACTAAAGTGGACTTCATCCCCCGAGCAGCAGTGCACCAGGAGGCGTGTTTGCAGAGTGGTTTAAAAAGGGTGTGTGGCCTTGGACCACCTCTCAGCAATCCAGCTGTGTGGGGCTTACTAGAGATAACAGGAGGGCTAGTTGGCCCCCAGGGACCCTGAGGAGGCAAGGGGACTTCATCCCCCAACCAAGAGCACACCAGGAGGCACGTTTGCAGAGTGGTGGAGAAAGGGGGCGTGGCCTGTGTCCACGTCTCAGCAATCCCACTGTGTGGGGCTTACTGGAGGTAAGAGGTAGGCTAGTTGGCCCCTAAGGACCCCCAGCAGCATAGGGGACTTCAATCCCCATCCAAGAGCGCGCCAGGTAGCGCGTTTGCAGAGTGGTGGGCAACGGGGGCGTGGCCAGCTATGAGAATTTAGCAAACCTGCTGTGTGGGACTTACTGCAGGTAATAGGAGGGGTAGTTGGCCCCAAGGATGTCCTTGGGGGCCAACTACCCCTCTTGTTACCTCTAATAAGTCCCACACAGTGGGATTGCTAAGACGTCTTTGGAGGCCACGCCCCCCTTTCTCCACCACTCTGCAAACACGCCCACAGGCAGACTACGGGTTGGGGGATGAAGTCCACTTTACTCCTGAGGGATTTTGGGGGCCAAAAAGCCCTCCTGGTACCTCCTGTAAGTCCTACACAGCGGAATTCCTGAGCACTGGTCGGAGGCCCAGCACCCTTTCTCCACCACTCTGCAAATGCGACTACTAGTTAAAGAAGCATTTGCAATGTAATAGGTTTCGCATTTGCGAGAGTTAGAGCTATTGGCGTTGTAAATGTAAAAGTTTTTTAATGTTTTTTGGAGTGGATGTACGTTGTGTGCAGTGAAATTATGTGGATAGAAAGTATGTGGTATTTAGTGTATAGGAATTATGTAGAGTGGGATTATGTGTTATGTGGAGCAATTATGGGATATAGTAGTCTATGTTGTGGAGTGGTAACCTCAGGTTTAGTCTTCCTCGTTTTCATAGAAGCTAAACTATGAACTCAGTGAGACAAAAAAAAGAAGGAATCACCGAGGAGCACTTGTGGACCTAGTCAGAGGTATGAGCAGGGTCACTGGAATTATGTGACTGTTTGGCTGCACCGACTTTCGCACAATTATACATTTTCCGCATTAGCCACATAATCCATCATCTGCTCCCTAATCTGCAGATTTAAACAAAAAAAGCCTTGTTTCTTGCTCAAACGGCTCAAATGTTACCAAAAATGCAGCGACAAGTGTTACAGCATGGTGAAAGGCCCTTTGCAAACCTAGAATGGTCACCTGTTACTTATTGCTTAATGCGGGTGTTATATTGGTACTAATGGTGTGCAAGCCACTCTTGCTTCTTTCTGGGCCTCTCTTGCCTCTTTCTGCATTTCTGTTGCTTCTTTCTGCACATTTCTTTCTTTTTCTGCACTGCTCTTGCCTCTTTCTGCATATCTCTTCTACTTTCTGCACCTCTGTTGCCTCTTTCTGCACCTCACTTGCTTCTTTCTGTACCCCTCTTGCCTCTTTCTGCACCCTTCTTCCCTTTTTCTTCACCTCTCTTGCCTCTTTCTGCACCGCTCTTACCTCTTTCTGCACCCCTTTTGCCTCTTTCTGCACTTCTGTTCCTTCTTTCTCCACTTCTTATGTTTCTTTCTGCACCATAGGTTTCAGGGACATTATAGTTAGAAATTAGCATTTAAAAAACCTTTGAAATTCACTGAAAAAACCATAGGTTTCAGGGACTTGCTTCTTTCTGTACCCCTCTTGCCTCTTTCTGCACCCTTCTTCCCTTTTTCTGCACCTCTCTCTGCACCGCTCTTACCTCTTTCTGCACCCCTTTTGCCTCTTTCTGCACCTCTGTACCTTCTTTCTGCACTTCTTTTGTTTCTTTCTGCACCATATGTTTCAGGGACATTATAGTTAGAAATTAGCATTTAAAAAACCTTTGAAATTCACTAAAAAACCATAGGTTTCAGGGACGTTATAGTTAGAAATTAGCATTTAAAAAAGCTTTGAAATTCACTGAAAAAACCATAGGTTTCAGGGACGTTATAGTTAGAAATTAGCATTTAAAAAACCTTAGAAATTCACTGAAAAAACCATAGGTTTCAGGGACATTATAGTTAGAAATTATCATTTAAAAAACCTATGAAATTCACTGAAAAAAACATGGGTTTCAGGGACGTTATAGTTAGAAATTAGCATTTAAAAATCCATAGAATTTCACTGAAAAAACCACAGGTTTCAGGGACATTATAGTTAGTTGGACATTTCACTCGTACAGATTATCACGTGATGTCATCAGTGATGTCATTTGGGATGTCATCAGGGATGTCATCAGTGATGTCAATGACCATGTCATGAGTGATGTAATATGTGATGTCATCAGCAGTGCATTGCGGGGGCGCGAGTTATACTTTAGCTCAACTAACTATAACGGCCGAATTTCTCTGGTTTTGTACGAGTGAAATGTCCAACTAACTATTACGTCCCTGAACCTGAAACCTGTGGTTTTTTGTGAATATATATATATATATATATATATATATATATATATATATATATATATATATATATATTATCTACTGGCGGTCGCCAGTAGATAGTTATAGTTAGGACCTATTATCCATAGGAAATTCGTAACATTCTATTCACAATAACTTTGGCGTCGTTTGACGAATCATCTCGAAATTTTCTAAACTAGTGGGGCGCTCCGGTCCGCTCCTGTCTTGAAAGTTTCGGGGTGATTCATCAAGCGGGGGCCGAGAAAAAAGGGGGGTCCCAAAACATGTTTTTTCCATGTTAATTCCCATAGGAAATTTTAGACACGAATGCAGCCCGAACTGCTGAACGGAATTACACCAAATTTTGCAAAAAGGTAACGCTTGGTTCAGAAAGCGACCTTTTTTTTAAATGGTGTAAATCCGTTCAGTAGTTGCGGAGAAATTCAAAAAATAATAGTGAAAAAATCAATTTCCCATAGGAAACTTTATGCAAGGCTACAGCAAAAACTGCTGAACGGAATTACACCAAATTTGGCAAAAAGGTAGTGCTTGGTTCAGAAAGCACCCTTTTTAAAAATGGTGTAAATCTGTTCAGTAGTTGCTGAGAAAATCCAAAATAAAAGTTTCGATATCTATGGCCGCGGTGGATCCGCGCACCCTGCCGATCACGAGCTGCATGCTAATTGGCTGTCAACACTCCAAACCAGGAAGTGTTGGCAGCCATCTTGTTCCGCGGTAGAACCGAGGAACAAGAAAGCAGTAAAACAACTGCGTAAAACGCAAAAAGGGGGCAGGGTAGAACACCCTGACCCCCTAGGCCTGCTCAGGGGGTGCATTGCGGGGGCGCGAGATATAGTTAGCTGAACTAACAATAACGGGGGAATTTCACAGGTTTTGTACGAGTGCAATGTCCAACTAACTATAACTGTCCCTAAAACCTATGGTTTTTTCAGGTGAGCAAGGCAGGGGATCCTGCCGAAACGCTTAGCAGCCCTTTCCGATGGAATAAAATGATTGGAACCATACCTTCGATTTGCTGTGTCGTCTTTCTGGTGAAAACAGTGGCAACCGGAAGTGGTGAAGGATATATATATATATATATATATATATATATATATATATATATATATATATATATATATATATATATATATATATATATATAAACATCAAAGTCCTGGAACGCCTGTGTCACGGCAAGAATCAGGTACGGACCACACGGGGCAAATTCAAAATAGAGTGCTTTTTATTCCGGTGCAGATATTACATCAAATATCTTTCAGATGGCATGTGCCCAGCATTACGCGTTTCGCCCGTGTCACCGCAAACTTGATCACACATATATTTCTTGCACAGTGGAATTTTATTTTGGCTCGCACCACAAATGGCAATGGTCTGAGATGTATATAACGACAATGGTCAAAGATTTTTTTTATTTTAATCGGTGCTGAACAGAGCAGTATTTATTTTACTATTTTAGTCTGATTGACCCATGTGAAAGTACTTAAATAATGGCAAGACAACAGCGTTCGCATCAATTGAGAAAGGCTGTAGAGGAAAGCCGAAACGCGTCCTGAATTTAAGCTGCTACATTTGAACATTTTTCTATATTGTCTGTCATTAAAACCAGCGAATATACTCACGCCTAGAGTGCGGATTTCATCAGTATGTTTGGAGAAAGTTTCTTGAATATTTAAAAGACGCCAGCGGTGAAGTCATTTTCTGCACCCCCAGCGATCTGGAGCACTCAGTCAAAACCGTATCTTCAGCAAGGTCATGACTGGTGAAACATGAGTGCCCCTGGAGCATGTACTGAAGGAAGGAGCGCTATTGCACTTTCTCCGACAATAGAGACATTCCCGGAGCTAGATGCCACGTCAGGCAGTCACCCGAGTGGTGAGGCGTAAGGTAAACAATGACATTGTATCATCGAGACGGAGACTGTGTTCCATGAATGAAAAGCAACAACAAACATTAAAAAATGTTGGCTCTAAATTGATTGATTTCTTGCACAGTGGGATTTTATTTTTGCTCGCACCACAAATGACAATGGTATGAGAGGTATATAACAACAATGGTCAAAGATATTTTGAATTTGAATCGGTGCTGAGCAGAGCAGTATTTTTACTATTTTAGTCTGATTGACCCACGTGAAAGTACTTAAATAAAGGTAAGACAACAGTGTTCGCATCAGTTTAAGCTGCTTCATTTGAATTTTTTTTTATATTGTCTGTCATTAAAACCAGTGAATATACTTACGCCTAGAGTGTGGATTTCTTCAGTATGTTTGGAGAAAGTTTCTGGAATCTATCTATCTATCTATCTATAAATATATATATTCCATATAAAGGTGCTCGAAGAGTGAAGGCGCCACACACGACGTGAAGTAAACCTCTTTATTTGGTAGACAGCAGCACACTCAGACATGCCCTCCCAGCGTTATTCTTTGCCATCCTTGCCATATGCGTTTCGGGATTCCTTCCCTTGTTCACTGGCCCGGCATTTGGGGGAAAAACAGCTATGCAAGTCTCATCGCGCTTGCGATTTTGTTTATAGTCCCGCCCCATAATAATAAAGGCTAAGCAGGGGATGGGGTCCCCTATCAATAAAATTAAAAAAACAAGGCCCAGCCCCGGGGGATGGGGTTCCCGGGGCCGCAATCGGCCTGAGGGGGGGGCGGCGCGCGCCCCTCTCCCTTTTCAATTTTAAAAAAAATGTAAATGGCTAAGGCCCCGGGGATGGGGTCTCCGGGGCCCCAAAAGGGTTAATGGAAGGGGGGCCACTCAGCCCCCCTTCCTAAAATAAAAAATAAATAAAAAAAAAAAAACAGAAACTCGCCGGAGGCCCCTCCCCCTCCTTCCACACCTATGCAAACGTGCCTCCTGGCGCGTTCTGGGTTGGGGGATTAAGTCCCCTTGAATCCGGAGGGTCCCTGGGGGCTAGCTAGCCCACCAGGCATCCAGGAAGTCCCACACAGTGGGATTGCTGAGGTGGTCCGAGGCCACGCCCCTTTTTATACCACTCTGCAAACACACCTCTTGGCGCACTGCTGGTGGGGCGATGTGGTCCTCTTGTGTCCTGAGGACCTCAGGACTAAAGTCGACATCATCCCCCATGCCACAGTGCGCCAGGAGGCATGTTTGCAGAGTGGTGTAAAAAGGGGGCATGGCCTCAGACCACTCTCAGCAATCCAGCTGTGTGGGGCTTACTAGAGATAACAAGAGGGCTAGTTGGCCCCCAAGGACCCTCAGGAGGCAAAGGGACTTCCTCCCCCAACCAAGAGCACGCCAGGAGGCGCGTTTGCAGAGTGGTGGAGAAAGGGGGCATGGCATGTGTCCACCTCTCAGCAATCCCACTATCTGGGGCTTACTGGAGGTATCAGGTAGGCTAGTTGGCCCCTAAGGACCCCCAGCAGCGAAGGAGACTTTAATGCCCATCCCAGAGCGCGCCAGGGAATGCGTTTGCAGAATGGTGGGCAAAGGGGGCATGGCCTGCTAAGAGTACTTACCAATGCTGCTGTGTAGGACTTACTGAAGGTAATAGGAGGGGTAGTTGGCCCCCAACGATGTCCTTGGGGGCCAACTACCCCTCCTGTTACCTCCAGTAAGTCCCACACAGTGGTATTGCTAAGAGGTCTTTGGAGGCCACGCCCCCCTTTCTCCACCACTCTGCAAACCCGCCTCCTGGCACACTACGGGTTGGGGGATGAAGTCCGCTTTACTCTTGAGGGACTTTGGGGGCCAAGAAGCCCTCCTGGTACCTCCTGTAAGTCCTGTGCAGCGGAATTCCTGAGAGCTGGTTGGAGGCCCAGCCCCCTTTCTCCACCACTCTGCAAACACGACTACCAGTTAAAGAAGCATTTGTAATGTAATAGGTCTTGCATTTGCAAGAGTTAGACCTATTGTCACGTCCCATAGGAAGGGCATCAGAGGAACACTGCAGCGACGCGCAAGAGCGCGGTATCGGCAGTAAAAACTACAGCCCCCATGAGCCTTTGCGGGTCCGACGTCGGTGACGTCAACACACGCTAAGGCATTTCGCAGAAAAGGCTTCCGGGGCATCGGAGAGGTGCCGATTACTCTTTTGCAGGAGCTGCGCCGGTGACGAGAGGAGGCTGGTAAGGGTGCTTCAAGCACCACTCTTCATTACTGGTTTTCAGTATTAGAGGCAGCTCTTTCCTGTGTGGCAAGGGCATTGTGCTGTCTTCACGTTGCTCCGTTGGTTGAACCCAGTTCGGAGGTTCATTGCGGAGCAACCGTCCTTGTGAGCACAAGTCCCAAAGAGAAGACCCTCCCCAGCCGTTACCTGGTCTTTCCAATCTTTGGTGGCAACCTGGGATTTACGCATGACACAGAGCATGTGTTTGGCTTAGTAGCTACCGGCGTGTTTTCTCACGTTGGAGAACCGGCAAGCAGCGGTTCATGCGGGGAAAACGCCTACCCGATCCGATTACTAACTGTTTGAGACTTGGTTGGGTTGAAGGAAGAACCGAGGAGTTTCTTACCTGGAAACTATCATTTATTTTTGTGCAACAACCCGTCTATGCATTATTCCCTGGTGGTTCTCACGTTCATCAATTTTGTTCGGCCATTGATCAAGAAGTATTGAGGAAATGTGCCGGATATATTTCGTGTCTGCCTGGGGGTTTGTGGTGCATTGTGGTCATTGAAGTCATGCCTGTTTCCTTGTGTATTTCTTTAGCAGGAGTGCAGTGAGTGAGCAGGAGGACGGCTCTTCCGCACCCCTGTCTCAGCCTTCATAATCTACTCAATTGGTAGGTCAGATTGCTATAGCTCCCGTTCCCAGAGACTGCTGTTAATGGGGTGTTACTGCACTTGTTGACTATAATGCTTTTCCTTTAGATCTGACTGAGCGCTACCACACACCGTATAGGTTAACCGATTTCGAGGAGAAGTTTATTTCTTTACAGGTACGGTTCCCTAAATGGGTACTATATGAAGAGGGGTCAGGGTAGAAACGAATTCTATACTGTTGTTTGCTGATCCCTGTTTCATTATCTTTACAGGTCTCCCTCCCTGCTGTCCCCTTCCTTCCCTTCCCCCGCTTGATCACTCCATGGTGTCTGTGTGTATTTAATCAGACCGTGGGGGTGTCGAGAGGTGGACCATTATTGAGCAACGTACGATCCTGAGGATTCCAGGCCACGACACCTATTGGCGTTGTAAATGTAAAAGTTTTTTACTAATGTTTTTTGGTGTGGAGTGGATGTACGTTGTGTGTAGTGGAATTATGTGGTATGTTGTGCAGTGAAATTATGTGGATAGGAAGTATGTGATATTTAGTGTACAGAAATTATGTAGAGTGGGATTATGTGTTATGGAGAGTAATTATGTGGTATGGTAGTCTGTGTTGTGGAGTGGTAACCTCAGGTTTAGTCTTCCTCGTTTCCATAGAAGCTAATCTATGAACTCAATGAGACAAAAAAAGAAGGAATCACTGAGGAACACTTCTGGACCTAGTCAGAGGTATGAGCAGGGCCACTGGAATTATGCGACTGTTTGGCTGCACTGACTTTCGCACAATTATACATTTTCCGCATTAGCCACATAATCCATCACCTGCTGCCTAATCTGCATATTTGAACAAAAAAAGCCTTGTTTCTAGATCAAACGGCTCAAACATTACCAAAAATGTAGCGACAAGTGTTACTGCATGGTGGAAGGTCCTTTGCAAACCTAGAATGGTCACCTATTAATTATTGCTAAATGTAGGTGTTAAATTGGTACTAATGGTGTGCAAGCACTCTTGCTTCTTTCTGTGCCTCTCTTGCCTGTTTCTGCATTTCTGTTGCTTCTTTCTGTACCTTTCTTTCTTTTTCTGCACTTCTCTTGCCTCTTTCTGTAAATCTCTTCTACTTTCTGCACCTCTTTTGCCTCTTTCTGCACCTCTCTTGCCTCTTTCTGCACCCGTCTTCCCTCTTTCTGGACCCCTCCTGCCTCTTTCTGCATCTCTGTTCCTTGGTTCTGCACTTCTTTTGTTTCTTTCTGCACCTCTCTTGCTTCTTTCTACACCCCTTTTGCCTCTTCTCCACCCCTCTTCCCCCTTTCTGCATCTCTGTTGCGTCTTTCTGCACCTCTCTTGCTTCTTTCTGCACCCCTTGTGCCTCTTTCACATCCCTCTTCCCGCACCCCTCTTGCCTCTTTCTGCACCTCTGTTCCTTTTTCATGCAATTCTTTTGTTTCTTTCTGCACCTCCCACTTCTTTCTGCACCCCTTTTGCCTCATTCTGCACCCCCTCTTCCTTCTTTCTACACCCCTCTTGCCTCTTTCTGCACCTCTGTTCCTTCTTTCTGCACTTCTTCTATTTCTTTCTGCAGCACTCTTGCTTCTTTCTGCACCCCTTGCCTCTTTCTCCACCCATCCACCCTCTTTCTGAAACCATGTTGCCGCTTTCTGCACCTCTGTTCTTTCTTTCTACACTTCTTTTGTTTCTTTCTGCACATCGCTTGCTTCTTTCTGCACCCCACGTGCCTCTTTCTGTACCCCTCTTCCCTCTTTTTGCACCCCACTTGCCACTTTCTCCACCTTTGTTGCTTCTTTCTGCACTCCTCTTGCTTCTTTCTGCACTCCTTGTGCCTCTTTCACACCCCTCTTCCCTCGTTGTGCACCCCTCTTGCCTCTTTCTGCACCTCTGTTCTTTCTGCACTTCTTTTGTTTCTTTCTGCACCTCTCGCTTCTTTCTGCATCCCTTTTGCCTCTTTCTGCACCCCTCTTGCCTCTTTCTGCACCTCTGTTCCTTCTTTCTGCACATCTATTGTTTCTTTCTGCAGCTCTCATGCTTCTTTCTGCACCCCCTTGCCTCTTTCTCCACCCCTCCTCCCTCTTTCTGCACTCCTGTTGCCCCTTTTTGCACCTCTGTTCCTTCTTTCTGCACTTCTTTTGTTTCTTTCAGCATGTCTTTTGCTTCTTTCTGCACCCCTCGTGCCTCTTTCTGCACCCCTCTTCCCTCTTTTTGCACCCCTCTTGCCTCTTTCTGTATCTCTGTTGCTTCTTTCTGCACTCCTCTTGCTTCTTTCTACACCTCTCTTGCTTTTTTCTGCACCACTCGTGCTTCTTTCCACACCCCTCACCCCTCTTTCTGCACCCCTCTTTTTATATTTCATATAGGTACCCCGATGTAGGTCCAGGTAACATCATAACCCTTCACCTACATTCTCTCCTATACTACATACATAACGGATTTGAGGGACTGACCTTTTGCCTAGTTACAATACTATACACAGTACGTAGGATTTTCCCTGAACACTGGTCTCATAAATTATGCATGAGGATTCTTAGTTTCTTGGAACACAGCAGGACCACCATCTCCTGCATAATAACTGTGTATAAAGTTAATTCCCGAAGTCATCCTAAGTCCGACACTGGCACAGCAAGGAAGAACCCCTGGGGATACCTTAGGGTATATAAACATCACATCTTGCCGGGATAGATAGAGGAGATCAGGACTTCCCGGCCGACACACTGACACAAGACGCTGAGGTTCCTGCATGCAGATACTCCAGCTCGCAGTGGTCTGACATCCCTTGCTGGATGATCAGCTCGAGACCAGAACGGGTTCCCGCAGTCTCACATCAGGTAATGGGGTTGGCTTTATCCTAGAGGGATTCTTGGCTTTACACCTACTCACATGCTAGGTACATTTAGGTACATCTAGTTAGGGTGCATCGTAGGATTACGCATTTTATTGCCATGAATTTTATATACTTGCCTGTAGTTATAATTTTAGCAAAATGGCAGAAACCTAGAATCTGTTTACTTTCTTAGTGCTGCTACTCATTTATATATGCTACTGTCTACTGGTGATTTCAGTACACTTATTTTACGCAAGAATAACCACTGTTCAATAAATGCTTATTGAAAAACGCCCCAACCGTTTATTCTGTGTATCTCTCTGAGAACAAGTGAGCACGAGTGGCTGAGCGAAAAGTAAGTTACTTTTTCCATGGTCCTGAGGGATCAGGGTTGTCATGTTCGATAGTTGCCAAGAACTATTCTCTCCTTGGTAAGAGGAGGTTATAGTGACATTGCGAGCTAGCTGCTACACAGGCTAACATACCCTGTGGGGGTGTCTGGAATCAGTCTGGACATTAGGCCCGCAGTGTATGTTGTCTAAATGCGCAGATCCTATATAGGTCTTATATGAACTACACGACATGGCGCCGCCAACGTTGGTATTGGCACTTATTTAACAGTCAAATCTGAGTAGTTCAGTTGTGCTATTCTCAGAGACCGCTACTCACATTTCCCCAGCGACGTCTGGAGTGGGAGGGAACAAAATCCGCTGCAGCTGAGTAGGAAAATTCCTATGTATTGGCTGTTGGTTTAATCAAGCTTGAAAGATACAGTGTTCCTAATTGTGCATAACACCTTATCTCAGTTCCCTTGAAACGCTCTCCTTTCTAAAAATAATGACTGAGCAGGGAGACGTAGATGAAGGGAATGCACTAAACTTCACAACAGAGGAAGATGATGCAGATGCAATACACATTGCAGACAATGTTAGAAATGACGTCACCCTAAAACTAGTAGCATGTGGTGTCACAATTAGGAGTGGGCAAGTGACCTTCATGATTGAGGCACACAAATCAGATAGAACAGAGGTATTCTATTCATTGATTAGATTCCCGCAGGCAAATGCTTTGACAAAAACATTTCACTACTATGTCGAAGATGACATACTGAACAAATACAGTCCATATGAGGACATTGAAATTCCACTCACTTACCACGAACATTTTTACTGGTTTAAAGGCGCCCTCCCCATACAAGAAATAGAGTAAGACTCGGTCCGCTCGGACGAGACGCAGCAACATGGCCAGTACTAGCGGCCTACACACCACATCCTGACATTGATACAATGCCAGTAGGAGACTTACTAGTACAGCATAAAGAATTAATAAGACTTTACAGAAACATGACAGTTTGTGAGGAGAACACTCACACTTCAGCCAACACCGGCTACACAACCAGGACCAGTCCAAAATAATACAACCAAAATTACACCACAAACACTGCACGCAGTGATGGGTAAAATGCCCACTAAACGTGAACAAATGCCCTTCTGGATAGCACAAAAAATAACACACCTGGAGGCAGTGTTTCCGCACACTGGTCCTAAGGAAAAGCATAGAATACTGATGATTTGCTTGCCGATGGGAATAGCTCCCTCTATAGAAGATTGTACTTCTTGGGGTACAGTTTTCGCTGCAATATATACCAGGACTCATGGTATCCCTTCTTTAGCGGTAATACCAGATGTATTAAGACAAATACAGAATGAGTATGGAGCAGAACCTGCTCTAAACTTAGGGATGAAGTTGTTAAATAACTTTGCCCAGGTATCTGCGATAATATTAGCAAATATTAAAGGGGAAGCAGCATCAGTGGCAATACGCCAACGTCTGAGAGATTTCACTCCATTACAACAGGAGATAGAGTACCTAAAATAATTGAAACTGCTTATGCGGAATTAGGTAGAGACAGTGTGGGAGCTAGACCTGTAAACCCTCAACTAGTGGGAGGTACAGATACAGAACAGGCAAAGCAAACACCGGTTTCTTCAAAAAAGAAATGTGACAATAATAAACAGCAAAAGAACCGATCACAGTGCCGCATTAATTAATAACATTGTGCGACAAAAATACAAAACAACATTAGATATCTCAAATGGATTTTTCTGCCAAAACATAGCGCCTGAAAGCAGATATTTGACAGTCTTCTCAGCGCTAGGGTCCCAGCGTCAATTTTGTCAACTCCCCCAAGGGTATAAGAACAGCCCGGGGTTGTTCTCAAGGAGGGTAACAGAGTTACTACAGAATTTGGATGAGGAAGCATTATCCTATGTAGATGATATTTATCTGATGGATGATGACTTAGAGGAACACTTGAACAGGGTGAGCACCATAATTTTGGGTTTCGCCTCTGAGGGCTACAAATTTAATTTAAAAAAATCTAAAATAGCCCACACCAATGTCCTATTTTTGGGACATGAGCTTTCAAGTGAAGGCAAAAGCCTGGCAGCCCATTTTTTTAGAAAAGTGTGCGCTGCTCCAGCCTCCAAAATCATTGAAAAATTTACAGTCCATACTGGGATTTCTGAACTTTGGCAGAACATACATTTTGGATTACGCAGAGAAAGTAAAACCTTTCTACGACCTCATAAGACCTGACTTTTCAGTTAGACAATGGACACAGGAACACACAAATATACTTCGTTCCCTACACGCTGATATGATATCATCAAAGACTTACAGACACAAGTAAACGTTCGCAACCTGGTGATCCGCGTAGTCGCAGGTCAATCAGGGTACACTTACTTAACCTTCAATGAATGGGAAACGGTACCAATTGCATTTAAATCGCATTTGTACACAAACGCTGAAATGCGTTTTGCACCCACAGAAAAAATTCTGACAGCAGTACAGACTGCTGCAGTGAGAGAAAGAGCACTGGCTCAGGGGAAACTAATAATTGTCGTAACCCCGGTACCGGCCTTAGAGGCTGCCACAAAGGCAAGTGTCCCAAATGCGAAAGCATTACATCCAAGATGGATACAGTGGGCTAATTCTCTCACTGCAACAGTTGTAGAATACAGATATGACCCTAGTCTAAAAACACAAGCATTCCTGCAATACGAACAAGAATATCCTCTACCAAATGAAATAATGCCTCTAGATCAATATGAATACATTATTTACACCAACGGATCTGCTCAACCGCCCATTGGAAGTAAGCAACAATACAGTGCAGCATGCACTATTGTAAAAGGTAAGATGCAGGACGGCAAGTTCCGTCCAAGCTGTACCAAAACGCAGTCTCTAGGAGACTGCACGGCTCAGTTGGCAGAATTAAACGCACTACTACTGGCACTGATAAATACAGATCCAGAATTCCCCACACTGATAGTGTGTGATTCCTTTTACTGTGTCCAGTCATACAACGAATACCTCCACTATTGGGGACAAAATGAGTTCAGAGATTCAAAAGGTGGCACATTCAAACATAGGAAACTATGGGAACAGGAAGCAGAGTTGAAGAACGAACTAACAAGAGCTCACGTGATACAGACGCTGAGTCATCAACGTGATGGCGTTCACGTTGAAGGGAATTCATTGGCTGATGAAGCTGCAAAGGGGGCAGTATGCACTGCATCCGTAGCTGCAATCACTCATTCAAAAACGAGGGTAGACGGTAGCACAATGGTAGCTGTGATTGCTTCACGCAAAAACAGCAAAGCACTACCAAAAGGTTTTCCGCTCAAGTACTCCTACAAGTTAGATGCAAACAACGTTCCATTTGCTCAGATTCCTGGAGTGGGGGATAGAGTAATATCAAACATGGATCGCAGGTTAGGTTTAATCTTGGCTGCATACGAGGGTCTGGGGTCTGCGCATGCAGGAATTACGGCAACAGTTTCATTATTGAAACAACGCTATTGGTGGCCAGGGTTAACAAAGCAGACCAAAGACTTTGTCTTAAAATGCGATATCTGTCAACAGATAAAAGGGTCCACCGTAGCTCGTCCCGTGCAGACACCTTTGTTAAGATCAGACAGACCACTCGTGTGCGTTTACCTGGACCACTGCGGCCCCTTACATTCTGATGGGGCTTACAAGTATATCATGGTTGCAGTGGATTCCTGTTCAAGATTCTTATGGGTATGGCCTCAGCGCTCGGCTGACGCTCGAACTGTTATAAAAGATTTGCGAGTCTTCATAGGAACATACGCAGTTGGCGCATTACATTCTGACCGTGGCCCCGCGTTCAGCTCTCGGGCTCACAAGGAAGCCATGGGAAGTTTGGGTGTAGCATTGCGGTACTCTTCTCCATACCATCCCGAGGGAAATTCGGTTGTGGAGAGGAAACCCGGGACATAAAGCAATCGATAACAGCTAGGGTATTAGGCTCGGTGGTAGTTGGGTCAGATACCTATATGGGGTCCAGCGGGCCCTTAATAACCAGCCAAGAAGCTCTCTGGGAGGTGCCACTCCATACGAGGTCCTGTTTGGGACAAGAATGTGGGTACCTGATCTCAATTGTGAGAGCACAGTGGCGGATGAAAAACCGTTTGACCTCAATAAACGTTTGGCTGTTTTACAGGATCTGAATGAATCCAGAGCCTCCTTAAGTAACGTCGAGACAAAGAAAACCGCCACTGGGTAAGTCAAGTCAGCCACGGCAAGACCTGCCTGGATTCCTAAAGTTGGGGATCTGGTCAGAGAAAAGATTGTGGACAAGAAATAATTCGGGCCATCCTATCGAAAGCCTGTACCTGTCCTGGCAGTTGAAGGATCAAGAACTGTACTTCTACCGCCCCTTGCCAGAAAAGAAAAGAGATTTGTCTCAATCGATCGGATCAAACCACACTATGTGGCCGATACTGAACAGTAGGCCTCGTGGGCTCCTGAGTAGCCGACGTCCTCCTCTCGCTACAATACAGGAAGTTCAAAAAGAAAGACTCATAACATTTGAAGAGTCACCTTTACAAAGTAACGGAATTGATAACAATGCAATGGAACTAGTTACCCTTGACACAAAGTTTCCAAATCAAAATGAAAGACAAATTTCAATTCAGCCGGACAAGGATGTCTACGCCAACATGCTGTGACAAGAGCAATCGACAAATTCAACAAAGCCTGCGGAGCTACCAAAAATAGATCGAACTGCATCTGGCTATTTCATCGAATTCGATACCTTTTGATTGGATCCAAGTGAACCTGAAACAACGCCAGCCCAAATTTCTCACAAACAGCGGATCAAAGACTTTTTTAACTTTCTCAGAAAGACTTATTTAGTATCACCTTGGCTAGAGCTTTGGATAATCACTGGTATACTATTTCTTCTTTTTTGGATAGGATCAGTAATTGTTTTCCATTTACTCATCAATGGAACTTATCTTCAAAAGAGCTCTGCAACGTCAAAAGTAAACTTAATTTTAAAACCTCATGTTTCATCTCATCGTGAACAAAGAGACTTGTCCTTCGTGAACATTTCAGCAGTTCCTATACCGGATGGTATAGTGTGGGACAAAGTAAATTATGATATATTTGGACCGACCGAGCTTTTAAAGATTCCACATTTGTTTAAAATTTCACTGAACGATATCATTACCTCCAGTACATTTTCTGATGATTGGGATTTTGAAACTGTTAACAACTTATTGTCTGATTTAGAACAATCTGCCGCATTTTCTAGCACTGAAATGGTAGAAGACACATCAGATTTTGACAAAATGTATTGTTATCAACATTATGGTCATCATTTTTTGCATAAATCTAGCAAACCTAGAAATGTTTTCACATACCACCAGTGGGAACATTGCCCTACACCACCGAAAAAGTAGTTCAAAAACGTTTGCACAGAAGTTCTCATATTTTTCAGGGGTTAACACTTCTGACGTGACCTCGTATTATTATAAGGTTGCACCTATATCTGCACAGAAAAATATGTTAACAAACACCAAACAGATTTATTCTGCTTCCTTTATTACCAGGCTGTCTGAACAGCGTTTCGACTTATGGATGGACACTGTAGATTTAAAATCGATCTGGGGTTCTAGAGACTGGCAAGTCCAGGGAACAGAAGCACTACTTAGAGCATGCCTCATTCCACAGCAGATGATTTTTTTGAATGACACTGTGCAACAGACTTCTTGTCTTGGACTAGCCAAGAGTAAGGACTTGAACAGGCCTCAAATTCCAACACCGTTAAACACCGAGGGGAATTTTTACATCAGATAGAGGGGCTAAGATGGATGACATATTGCAATACAATAGATCAGACCCCAATTGGAAGGGATGGTTGGTTTGGCCCACAGACACTAACAGATGTCAGGAAAGATTCAGGGGCACCACCGAAGGGTTTAGTATCCATAGGCCAGACCCACGATATGTACAATGAGAACATCCAGGGGTAGTGACATCATATAGTGTTGGGAAGTTATGCCTCGATTGGCTAAAGACCTCAACACTACCCCAGGTGAAACACTTGTCCTTACTCACAGAGGATGTGGACCTACAGGACTTTTTATTAGATCCCAGAAAACCACATCAAAAATGTTTTTTATATGCTGTCTATAACGAAATCTGAAAAATCTCACAACAAGAAGCAGCGGAAAGATTAAGAGAAATAGATAGAATCCTAGAAAAGGCATTAGCCGTAGTTGACAATGGCATGACTACATTAACATCCAGGATATATTCACTAGGCAACATTGTATCTTCTGCTATCAAAGCATTAGAACAGGATTTGTCCATATTGCAACACGGACAGTCACAGTTCCGTTCTATTATTTTGCTGAGCTGGACACTGCAGTCATTGCGGCCCGGTTATGTGCCTTGGCGTTTTATCAAAAGTACGTCCTTGTTTTCTGCATACAATCTAACAGAAAAACAGATGAAAACGGCACAGAGGGGAGCAAAATATACAATGCTGCGTATTGAAAAGCTGGATAAGTTAGCCTTTACTGTGGCAGAGTCACCGTCCACAGAGTGGGTAATCCACGGCCATATAACATTACCGGTCGCAACTTTCCAGTTTCAGTATTGCCTAGAACAGCAACAGGCAGGCAGCTATGAAAAAATGGGTAAGAAATTCATCAAGGGATCCTGGGATTTACCATACAGATTTCGATGCAGGAGTGGGGATTTGGAAGTGCTTCTAAGCGGAACTAACTGCGAGAACGCATTAAGTGGATCTCTCATATGCCAGGATATTATGCTACACGAGGCTTGTAATGGGTCTGTGGCAAACTTGTCCTGTCATTTAAGAGGTACCCCGGCAGCTGTGATTAATCCGGTGTTCAGGCTTCTCTCGAATGGGAGTTACTTGATGCTGAATGATCAAGGTTGTTGTGGGATGCTTCCGGGCATCGCATATCTAGTCACCGTGAGCTCCAGGGCTACTTGCTGTATGCAAGTATTGTTTCCACCAACACATACAGTCAGGATGGCACCGTTATGGCCTTCGCTGGATGTTTCCTTTATACGGTTTGATACTCTGAGCAGAATGGAAGCTATGCTTTTACAGCAAACTGTGCCCTTAACCTCCGCCCGGGAGACTTTTGATCTCCAGACCGCAAGAAATGGTAAGTCGTATCTTTAACATATCTGATACGACGGGTATTGTACACCTATTTAAGACCATAGGTTCAGGAATGTTAAGCACCTTTCAGACGATCCTCGGAGTTATACCAAACTTTATACATTCCGTCTTTGGAAGCATTTTTGGAGGGCTTCCGCTGATCCAGTTTCTAATAGCAGTAATCCTGATTGTTACCTTTCTGCTACGCAATGGACATCCCAGCCACCAAGGAGATAGCAACAACTCACCTGGAGCGCAAATACCGTGATCGCATGGTACAACATCTGGGCACACCTCGCCTACGGGAACTGAGCGCCTCTTGGTTCATGTCATTTAGACCAGTCTGGATGGACTGTGTCTTACCTGTTCTCCGATGCCTGTTCTGCGGAGAAGAATGCATGTTGGACCTCTGTCTGACACTTCCATTGGTTGCGCCACCGGACGTTGATGCTTTACTGGGCCTGATAACGGCCCATGTTCTGCAGTGTCCTCAGCACATTCCCATGTTGTTGGCAGCATTCTTAGAGCCACCACAGGTAGTTTATGCTCCTGTTGGTATGGACACCGGCTCCTCCAACACTCAGACGTTGGATGTGGCACAGGCTGCCCCGGCATCTGCTGCTGGCAGTATGGAAGATCATCTGTGCTCAATTGACATTCTTTGTGAGGTGTTACAGGTAACCCTGGGTGTAGTTCGCGGAGTTTTGCTACGCGGAACTCCACGAAGTTACAAAAAAACTCAGCGAAGTTCCGCGAGTAGCGGAGTGCAGTGCGAACTGCAGTTTGTGCTGGTATTCCTGTCGCTCAGGTAGAAATTCTTCCCGAGCGGCAGCTCACACTTGCAAACTTACCGTTTGCGATCGCGAACTTACAGTTTGCGATCACGAGCGGGGAGAAAACCCTGCTGCACATTGGGAAGCGGAGTTTTCTGCACTCTGCGAGCTCCGCAGAGTGCAGAAAACTCCGCAAACTCTGTGAACGGAGCGAAGTTCACCGCCCAGGCCTAGTTACAGGGATCGTCAGCTGCGTATGCAGACAGCGACAATGTTGTGTCTACCAGCAAGGACACATAAACATTTGGCATGTCGCACGCTGGGAAGATTTGGCTTTTTACCTTTTTTCGAAATTCCAAATTAAAACCTTTTGACCTGCATGGCTTTCAGATGCTTGTAGTTGTTCGGACTATATAAATGGACACTTTAGAGTCACTACTTGAATGATTTTTGTTTGTAGAACACTTTTAAAGGGTTTTTTAACGCTTTTTACCTTCTCTTAAAAATGTTTTTATTATTTGTTGCATACAAACCTCTAGACGCCTTGGTAGTACGCTAGAAGTTAGTTATGCTGTCCAGTCGGATGAGGAGTGGGTGTTATATTTCATATAGGTACCCCGATATAGGTCCAGGTAACATCATAACCCTTCACCTACATTCTCTCCTATACTACATACATAACGGATTTGAGGGACTGACCTTTTGCCTAGTTAGAATACTATACACTGTACGTAGGGTTTTCCCTGAACACTGGCCTCATAAATTATGCATGAGGATTCTTAGTTTCTTGGAACACAGTAAGACCACCATCTCCTGCATAATAACTGTGTATAAAGTTAATTCCCAACGTCATCCTAAGTCCGACACCGGCACAGCAAGGTAGAACCCCTGGGGATACCTTAGGGTATATAAACATCACATCTTGCCGGGATAGATAGAGGAGATCAGGACTTCCCTGCCGACACACTGATGCAAGATGCTGAGGTTCCTGCATGCAGATACTCCAGCTCGCAGTGGTCTGACATCCCTTGCGGGGTGTTCAGCTCGAGACCAGAACGGGGTCCCGCAGTCTCACATCAGGTAATGGGGTTGGCTTTATCCTAGAGGGATTCTTGGCTTTACACCTACTCACATACTAGGTACATTTAGGTACATCTAGTTAGGGTGCATCGTAGGAGTACGCATTTTATTACCATGTATTTTATATACTTGCCTGTAGTTATGATTTTAGCAAAATGGTAGAAACCTACCATCTGTTTACTTTCTCAGTGCTGCTACTGTCTACAGGTGATTTTAGGGCACTTATTTTACGCAAGAATAATGACTGTTCAATAAGTGCTTATTGAAAAACGTCCCTACCGTTTATTCTGTGTATCTCTCTGAGAACAAGTGAGCACGAGCGACTGAGCAAAAAGTAAGTTATTGTTTCCACGGCCCTGAGGGATCAGGGTTGTCATGTTCGATAGTTGCCAAGAACTATTCTCTCCTTGGTAAGAGGAGGTTATAGTGGCATTGCAAGCTAGCTGGTACACAGGCTAACATACCCGGTGTGGGTGTCTGGAATCAGCCTGGACATCAAGTCCCGCAGTGTATGTTGTCTAAACACGCAGATCCTATATAGGTCTTATAGGAACTACACAACACTCTTGCCTCTCTCTGCAACTCTGTTCCTTCTTTCTGCACTTCTTTTGTTTCTTTCTGCACCTCTCGTGCTTCTTTCTGCACCCCTCTTGCCACTTTCTTCACCCCTGTTCCCCCTCTTTGCATCTCTGTTGCTTCTTTCTGCACTTCTCTTGCCTCTTTCTCCATCCCTCATCCCTCTTTCTGCACCCCTCTTGCCTCTTTCTGCACCTCTGTTCCTTCTTCATGCACTTCTTTTGTTTCTTTCTGCAACTCTCTTGCTTCTTACTGCATGCCTCTTGCTTCTTTCTGCACCCCTCGTGCTTCTTTCACACCCCTCTTCCCTCTTTCTGCACCCCTCTTGCCTCTTTCTGCACCTCTGTTCCTTCTTTCTGCACTTGTTTTGTTTCTTTCTGTACCTCTCTTGTTTCTTTCTGTATCCCTCTTGCCTTTCTTCACCCCACTTCACCCTTTCTGCATCTCTGTTGCTTTTTTATGCATTTCTCTTGTTTCTTTCTGCACCCCTCGTGCCTCTTTCTGCACCCCAGATCCCTCTTTCTGGAGTCCTCTTGCCTCTTTCTGCACCTCTGTTGCTTCTTTCTGCACTTCTTTTGTTTCTTTCTGCATCCCTTTTGCCTCTTTCTGTACCTCTGTTCCTTCTTTCTGCATTTCTTTTGCTTCTTTCTGCACCTCTCACATCTTTCTGCACCCGTTTTGCCTCTTTCTGCACCCCTCTAGCCTCTTTCTGCACCTCTGTTCCTTCTTTATATATTTATTTTGTTTCTTTCTGCAGCTCTCATGCTTCTTTCTGCACCCCCTTGCCTCTTTCTCCACCCCTCTTCCCTCTTTCTGCACCCCTGTTGCCCCTTCCTGCACCTCTGTACCTTCTTTCTGCACTTCTTTTGTTTCTTTCTGCACGTCTCTTGCTTCTATCTGTCCCCCTCGTGCCTCTTTCTGTACCCCTCTTCCCTCTTTTTGAACCCCTCTTGCCTCTTTCTGCACCTCTGTTGCTTCTTTCTGCACCACTCATGCTTCTTTCTGCACCCCTCATCCCTCTTTCTGCACCCCTCTTACCTCTTTCTGCACCTCTGTTCCTTCTTTCTGCACTTCTTTTGTTTCTTTCTGCACCTCTCTTGCTTCTTTCTGCATCCCTCTTGCTATTTTCACAACCCCTGTTCCCCCTTTTTGCATCTCTGTTGCTTCTTTCTGCACTTCTCTTGCCTCTTTCTCCATCCCTCATCCCTCTTTCTGCACCTCTGTTGTTTCTTTCTGCACTTCTCCTGCTTCTTTCTGCACCTCTATCCCTTCTTTCTGCAACCCTTGTGCCTCTTTCTGCACCCCACTTAGCCCTTTCTGTATCTCTGTTGCTTTTTCTATGCATTTCTCTTGCTTCTTTCTGCATCTCTCTTGCTTCTTTCTGCACTCCTCTTGCTTCTTTCTGCACCCCTCTTGCTTCTTTCTGCACCCCTCGTGCCTCTTTCACACCCCTATTCCCTTTTTCTGCACCCTTCTTACCTCTTTCTGCACCTCTGTTCCTTCTTTCTGCACTTCTTTTGTTTCTTTCTGCACCTCTCTTGTTTCTTTCAGTATCCCTCTTGCCTCTTTCTCCACCCCATTCCCCTTTCTGCATCTCTGTTGCTTTTTTTATGCATTTCTCTTGCTACTTTCTGCATCTCTCTTGCTTCTTTCTGCACCCCTCTTACCTCTTTCTGCACCTCTGTTCCTTCTTTCTGCACTTCTTTTGTTTCTTTCTGTACCTCTCTTGTTTCTTTCAGTATCCCTCTTGCCTCTTTCTCCACCCCATTCCCCTTTCTGCATCTCTGTTACTTTTTTTATGCATTTCTCTTGCTACTTTCTGCAACCCTTGTGCCTCTTTCTGCACCCCACTTACCCCTTTCTGTATCTCTGTTGCTTTTTCTATGCATTTCTCTTGCTTCTTTCTGCATCTCTCTTGCTTCTTTCTGCACTCCTCTTGCTTCTTTCTGCACCCCTTGTGCCTCTTTCACACCCCTATTCCCTTTTTCTGCACCCCTCTTACCTCTTTCTGCACCTCTGTTCCTTCTTTCTGCACTTCTTTTGTTTCTTTCTGCACCTCTCTTGTTTCTTTCAGTATCCCTCTTGCCTCGTTCTCCACCCCATTCCCCTTTCTGCATCTCTCTTGCTTCTTTCTGCACCCCTCGTTGCTCTTTCTGCACTCCTCTTGCCTCTTTCTGCACCTCTGTTGCTTCTTTCTGAACTTCTTTTGTTTCTTTCTGCACCCCTCTTGCCTTTTTCTGTACCTCTGTTCCTTCTTTCTGTACTTCTTTTGTTTCTTTCTGCACCTCTTGCTTCTTTCTGCACCCCTCGTCCCTCTTTCTAGACCCCTGTTGCCTCTTTCTGCACTTCTTTTGTTTCTTTCTGCACATCTTTTGCTTCTTTCTGCACCCATCGTGCCTCTTTCTGTACCCCTCTTCCCTCTTTTTGCACCCCTCTTGCCTCTTTCTGCACCTCTGTTGCTTCTTTCTGCACTACTCTTGCTTCTTTCTGAACCACTTTGCTTCTTTCTGCACCACTCGTGCTTCTTTCTGCACCCTTCTTCCCTCTTTCTGCACCCCTCTTACCTCTTTCTGCACCTCTGTTTCTTCTTTCTGCTCTTCTTTTATTTCTTTCTGCACCTCTCTTCCCTCTTTCTGCACCCATCGTGCCTCTTTCTGTACCCCTCTTCCCTCTTTTTGCACCCCTCTTGCCTCTTTCTGCACCTCTGTTGCTTCTTTCTGCACTACTCTTGCTTCTTTCTGAACCACTTTGCTTCTTTCTGCCCCACTCGTGCTTCTTTCTGCACCCTTCTTCCCTCTTTCTGCACCCCTCTTACCTCTTTCTGCACCTCTGTTTCTTCTTTCTGCTCTTCTTTTATTTCTTTCTGCACCTCTCTTCCCTCTTTCTGCACCCCTCTTGCCTCTTTCTGCAACTCTTTTCCCTCTTTCTGCTCTTCTTTTCTTTCTGCATCTCTCTTGCTTCTTTCTGCACCCCTCTTGCCACTTTCTCCACCCCTGTTCCCCTTTTTGCATCTCTGTTGCTTCTTTCTGCACTTCTCTTGCCTCTTTCTCCACCCCTCATCCCTCTTTCTGCACCTCTGTTGCTTCTTTCTGCACCTCTGTCCCTTCTTTCTGCAACCCTTGTGCCTCTTTCTGCACCCTCTTCCCTCTTTCTGCACCCCTCTTGCCTCTTTCTGCACCTCTGTTCCTTCTTTCTTCACTTCTTTTGTTTCTTTCTGCACCTCTCTTGCTTCTTTCTGCGCCCCTCTTGCCTCTTTCTCCACCTCTCTTCCCACTTTCTGCATCTCTGTTGCTTCTTTCTGTACTTCTGTTGCCTCTTTCTCCACCCCTCTTCCCTCGTTCTGTACATCTGTTGCTTCTTTCTGCACTTTTCTTACTTCTTTCTGCACCCCTCGTGCCTCTTTCTGTACCCCTTGTGCCTCTTTCTGCTCCCCTCTTCTCTCTTTCTGCACTCCTCTTGCCTCTTTCTGCACATCTGTTCCTTCTTTCTGCACTTCTTTTGTTTCTTTCTGTACCTCTCTTGCTTCTCTCTGCTTCCCTCTTGCCTCTTTCTCCACCCCTCTTCCCTCTTTCTGTATCTGTTACTTCTTTCTGCGCTTCTCTTGCCCCTTTCTGCACTCCTCTTCCCTGTTTCTGCACCTCTGCTGCTTCTTTCTGCACTTCTCTTGGGGGCACATGCATCAACCTAAATACTGATCGCAAACGGGGCGATTCGCAGAATTGGCCGCTTTGCGACCGGTATTTAGGCAATTGGGATGCATCAACCCAAAACCCATTCGCAATATAGGTAATCGCAAATTTTGCGATTACCTAAATTGCGAATGCTTTTAGTGAATTGCAAATTGCAATTGCCTATTTGGGATGCATCAAAGCCTTTCCTAAATGCGACTTCGCATTTAGGAAACGCTAATTACCAACAACTGCAAGTTGATGGTAATTTGCAAAAACTTTGAAAAATGCACAAAAGTGCATTTTTCAAAGTGTCATGTGGCGCACACATATGCCTTTAAGGCATATGTGTGTGCCACAGGAGCACAGATGCCAAATTTGGGGGTGCAGCAGGGTGGCCTTAAAGGCCCCCTAGCACCCTTCAAATTGCATTCGCAATTTGCGAGTACCTATTTGGTACTCGCAAATTGCGAATGGCTTCGCATTCATTCCTATGGGCCTCTAGGCCCATAGGAATGAATGGGAAGGCATTCCTTAATTGCAAATTGCAATTTGCGATTCTCAATTAAGGAATGTGTAGGAATCGCAAATATTTTTGCAAAACCTACATGCATAGGCAATTGCGGTTCCTTAATAGCGATTCCTTAATAATCGCTATTAAGGAATCGCAATTGCCTAGCTTGATGCATGTGCCCCTTGCTTCTTTCTGCACCCCTCGTGCCTCTTTCAGCACCCCTTTTCCCTCTTTCTGTACCTTTCTTGCCCCTCTCTGCAACTCTGTTCCTTCTTTCTGCACTTCTTTTGTTTCTTTCTGTACCTCTCTTGCTTGTTTCTGCACTTCTCTTGTCTCTTTCTCCACCCCTGTTCCCTCTTTTGGCACCTCTGTTGCATCTTTCTATACCTCTCTTGCTTCTTTCTGCACCCCTTGTGCCTTTTCCACACCCCTCTTCCCTCTTTCTGCACCCCTCTTGCTTCTTTCTGCACTTCTGTTCCTTCTTTCTGCACTTCTTTTGTTTCTTTCTGCACCTTTCTTGCTTCTTTCTGCACCCCTCTTCCCTCTTTCTGCACCCCTCTTGCCTCTTTCTGCACCTCTGTTCCTTCTTTCTGCACTTCTTTTGTTTCTTTCTACACCTCTCTTGCTTCTTTCTGCACCCCCTTGCCTCTTTCTCCGCCCCTCTTCCCTCTTTCTGCAACCTTGTTGCCTTTTACTGCACCTCTGTACCTTCTTTCTGCACATCTTTTGTTTCTTTCAGCACATCTCTTGCTTCTTTCTGCACCCCTCTTCCCTCTTTTTGCGCCCCTCTTGCCTCTTTCTGAACCTCTGTTGCTTCTTTCTGCACTCCTCTTGCTTCTTTCTGCACCACTTGTGCTTCTTTCTACACCCATCTTACCTCTTTTTGCACCGCTCTTGCCTCTTTCTGCACCTCTGGTCCTTCTTTCTGCACTTCTTTTGTTTCTTTCTGCACCTCTCTTGCTTCTTTTTGCACCCTTCTTGCCACTTTCTCCAACCCTGTTCCCCCTTTTTGCATCTCTGTTGCTTCTTTCTGCACTTCTCTTGCCTCTTTCTGCACCCCTAATCCCTCTTTCTGCACCTCTCTTGCCTCTTTCTGCACCCATGTTGCCTTTTTCTGTACCTCTCTTGTCTGTTTCTGCAACTCTCTTGCCTCTTTCCATAGTTCTCTTGTCTCCTTCTGCACCTCTGTTGCTTCTTTCTGCACCTCTCTTGTAAATTTCTGCACCCCTCTTGCCTCCTTCTGCGCCTCTGTTGGTTCTTTCTGCACTGCTCTTGCTTCTTTCTGCACCTCTTTTGCCTGTTTCTGCACTTCTCTTGCCTCCTTCTGCACCTCTGTTGCTTCTTTCTGCACTTCTCTTGCTTCTTTCTGCACCTCTCTTGCTTCTTTCTGCACTCCTCGTGCCTCTTTCTGCACCTCTCTTGCCTCTTCTTGCACTTTTCTTGCCTCCTTCTGCACCTCTGTTGCTTCTTTCTGCACTTGTCTTGCCTTTTTCTGCACCCCTCTTGCCCCTTTCTGCACCTCTGTTGCTTCTTTCTGCACCTCTCTTGCTTCTTTCTGCACCCCTCCTGCCTCTTTCTGCACCCCTCTCCCCTCTTTCTGCACCTCTCTTGCCTCTTTTTGCTCCTCTCTTACTTCTTTCTGCACCCCTCTGGCCTCTTTCTGCACCCCTCTTGCCTCTTTCTGCACTTTTCTTACTTCTTTCTGCACTTCTGTTGATCTTTCTGCACTCCTCTTGCCTCTTTCTGCACCCTTTTTCCCTTTTTCTGTAACTCTCTTGCCTCTTTCTGCACCCCTCTTCCCTTTTTCTGTACCTCTCTTGACTGTTTCTGCAACTCTCTTGCCTCCTTCTGCAGTTCTCTTGTCTCCTTCTGCACCTCTGTCGCTTTTTTCTGCACTTCTCTTGCCTCTTTCTGCACCCATTTTGCCTCCTTCTGCACCTCCGTTGGTTCTTTCTGCACTGCTCTTGCTTCTTATTGCACCTCTCTTGTAAATTTCTACACGCCTCTTTATGCACCCCTCTTCCTTCTTTCTGCACCTCTCCTGCCTCTCTCTGCACCCCTGTTTCCTCTTTCTGTACCTCCTTTGCCTTTTTCTTCAACTCTCTTGCTTCTTTCTGAACTTCTCTCGCCTCTTTCTGTACTCAAATGGGAAGTGCAAGCTGTCAACTTTAAAGGTCTGCGTGCTCTCATGACTGAGGTATATGTCTACTTGTATATGTATTCTTACATGTGTTATGCATCTGAAGATGGTAGCTTAAAAAGCGGGTAACTTCTCCTATAGATGGTCAAATCTTCTCAGTTCTGCTCTGTCATTCAGTTGCACAGGCAGACATGTGTTATGTATTTAGGTGTTATAGAGCCCCTCAAATATACTATTGAATAACCATGCACCCTGTATTATGAGCAGAAAGAAATGCATACACCTTTTTTTACACAAATATACAGAGTATGCTGTTTGAGACGCAGGTATTCACGTGTTTGTATGTTTATTTTCATTTAACATGTCACTAGGTAAAAGCATAGACACACATGCATACCTTCACAAACTTGGTCAGACTTACAACAGTGATATGCTTAGGATTGCTGTTTTATATTTGGTGGGCCTAACATTCTGAGCAGCCACTTAATAGTGAACCTTCAAGAGAAAAATGAGGTTTAAGACATCTTCGGAGAAGAATTGGTGATTAGGGTACTTTGTATGGGTCTGTTGTAAGGTACAGTCAAAGTAGGCCTCTTTCTGCACCTCTGTTGGTTCTTTCAACACATCTCTTGCTTCTTTCTTCACCTTTCTTCCTCTTTCTGGACTTCTGTTGCCTCTTTCTGCATTTCTCTTGCTTCTTTTTGCACCTTTCTTCCTCTTTCTGCACCTCTCTTGCCTCTTTCTGCACTTCTCTTGCTTCTACCTGCGCCTTTCTTCCTCTTTCTGCACATGTCCTACCTATGTAGGCATAGATAGAAATTAGCATTTAAAAAACCTTTGAAATTCACTGAAAGAACCATAGGTTTCAGGGACGTTATAGTTAGAAATTATCATTTAAAAAAACATAGAAATTCACTGAAAAAACCATAGGTTTCAGGGACGTTATAGTTAGAAATTATCATTTAAAAAACCATAGAAATTCACTGAAAAAACCACAGGTTTCAGGGACGTTATAGTTAGTTGGACATTTCACTCATACAAAACGAGAGAAATTCGGCCGTTATAGTTAGTTGAGCTAACTATAACTCGCGCCCCGCAATGCACTGCTGATGACATCACATATTACATCACTCATGACATGGTCAGTGACATCACTCATGACATCACTGATGACATCTCAAATGACATCACTGATGACATCACTGATGACATCATCCATGTGATAATCTGATGCACCTCCTCACAGCCTAATATAACCTTTGATACACCCACTCTAAAATACAGACTGCCATTCTCGAAACCATAGACACACCAATACCAGTTACTAAATACCCACTCACTGATTCCTAGGTCTACACACACATCCACTCCCTCATCCATACAGTCACTCATATATGCAGTCACTCATCAATACAGCCACTATCATATGCACTCATACACCCATACAGATACTCACACACCGCCACTCACCCATAGAGTTACTCACACAGCTAGTCAGTCATGCAAAGAATCAATCACACTCCCATTTACTCACCTACACAGTTATACACACACCACCTCACTTATTTATACAGATACTAACACATATTAACTCTCTTATACACGCACTGACACAAGGACACACTCATCCATACAGCCACTCTCACAATCACTCACTCTCACATATAATCATGTATATACTCCAACACTCACATATACTGCCTTTCACATATGTAGCTACTCACACATGTACCACTGAGACATCCATTCACTCACCAACACAGCCATACACACACTCACCCACCTATACAGCCCCTCACAGACGCACTCTTGAACCCATACACCCAGTGAATCACCCACTCACACATCCATGCAGGGAGTCACACACCCCACCCACCCACACAGACACTCAGGCACCCATTCAGGTACTCAGACAACCAATCAAAAACCCATATAGACACTCCTGTAGCTACTCAACAACCCAAGCAGCCACTTACACACCAACTGATAGACTGATAGACATTCATACAGATTAGTCAGTCACCCATGTATTTGTAAGACACGTTTAATGACTAACTTATACAGTCAGTCATGCACCTATTAAATCATCCACTCAGACACTCATACACCCACTCATTCTTCAATACACCTTGGCATATATATATATAAAACATATTTAAACTTTTTAGAAACACTCAGTCACTGGATGATGTCATCAGTGATGTCATTTGAGATGTCATCACTGATGTCATCAGTGATGTCACTGACCATGTCATGAGCGATGTAGTATGTAATGTCATCAGCAGTGCATTGCGGGGGCACGAGTTACAGTTAGCTCAACTAACTATAACGGCCAAATTTCTCTGGTTTTGTACGAGTGAAATGTCCAACTAACTATAACAACCCTGAAACCTGTGGTTTATTTCGGGGAATTTCTATGGTTTTTTAAATGATAATTTCTAACTATAACGTCCCTGAAACCTATGGTTTTTTCAGTGAATATAAATATATATATATATATATATGTATATATATATATATATTGCCACCAAGTAGAAAGAATTACTCGCACTCCAGGAGATTAGTTTCAAGACTTCTTTACTTCAGTGTAATACAGCCAACACCATCAAGTCCTCTCACAAACCAACGCGTTTCGACCACTCTGGTCTTGCTCACGGTTATATATATTTTTTCCAACAAAGGACTCGGCACTCCAGATCTGCCTCACAAACAATATATTTGTATTCAATAAAGAGCTCTTTAAACAACAGTGCGGCACTGCCATGGGCATCTCATTTTCACCAAATTACGCGAATACAGTCATGGGATGGTGGGAGAAAACAATCGCATGGTGTACGGACAATCAAGATGCACTGGAACAGACTGTTCTATGGGTCCGGTACATCGATGACTTGTTTTTAATTTGGAATGGTACGGAGGAGGATTTTAAAGAATACTATGAGATATTATCCAACAATGATATTGGGCTTTCCTTCACGTATACAATCAGTAAGAAAGAAATTGCATTCCTGGACACTAAAGTTTTTATTGAGAATGAACAGATACACACTACCCTATTTAGGAAAGAGACTGCAACCAACAGTGTCCTGCACGGAACAAGCTTCCACCCAACTCCCTTGAAGAACAGCATTCCGTACGGAGAATTTATACGGATGAAACGTAACTGCTCTAAGGAAGAAGATGCTGAGAACAAAATACAAGAAACCATGGTAAGATTGAAGGCACGAGGATATAGTGAAAGAACTCTGAAAAAATGTAAGAAAAAGGTTGACCAAAAACCAAGAACAGAGACATTAATTCCCAAAATCGAGAAAGAAGAACGCAATAAACAACTGGCGCCGAGATTCATTACCACATATAGTAAGGAAAGTGGGTTGATACTCAATAAAATCAAAAAATACTGGCACCTTATCTCTGGAGATCCAGATATTGGAAAAATCTTGGGGAAGAAACCTGCGGTCACGTATAGAAAAACAAAGTCGTTAAAAGACATGCTTGTCCCAAGTCATTTCAAGAAAAACCCAAAACAAATTGGTTATTGGACCAACAAAAAGGTTTTAAAAAATGTAATACATGCAAGGCTTGTAAAATTGGCAAAAATATGCGAGCAATCATGGAAATAAATGGAAAATCGACGAAGATTGATCAAAGTATATCATGCATATCTCGCTTTGTAATCTACATTATTGAGTGTGACTGTGGAATGAAATACATCGGTAGCACCACATGCATGCTCAAAAAACGGATCCTTGAGCACATACGTGCAGTAAAGAACAAAGATATGACATATGCTACAGCTAAGCACATGCAGCAATGCCAGAACTGAGATTGGAAAAAGATGTGCTATTATGGAATCCATATGATACCAGTGGGAGAACGCGGTGGAGATCGAATCAAACGATTAAGGCAAACTGAATCACGTTACATTGTCAGATTAAGAACTAAGGCTCCCAGGGGCATTAACAATGATGAGGAACGTTTTATACATCTAGGATAAAAGATGTAAGAAACTGATAGTTGGAAGAGAACAGAAAAAGTTAAATGAATGTTCTATGGTACTATACCAATAACTTGAATTGTCTGCAGATTCTGATTTTATGCACATTGATTATAATATTATATCAAATGAATTTTTTAAGAGAGACAAAGAAATAACGTTGCAGGAACTATTCCTAATGACTTATGTGCATAATATGGTCACCATTATAATGTGATACATAACGTGGTACTAGACCTAGAGATGTTATAAAATCATAAAATCACAAAGTGTAAATATCATAGATAGCGCTCGACTTTAGAGTATTTCAAATAGATATAGCAATCGGATTGCTGAACCTGACACAACATGCAAAGTCCGTATGATCACCTTTTTTATTGTTAATAAAGTTTTGTAGATAATACACTACAGATCCCACAATGCCCCATTAAGGCTATAGGTGGGTATAAATAAGTGTAATAAACAAAGGACTCACTAACCGTGAGAAAAGCCGTGAGAGGGCTGAAACGCGTTGGTCTGAGCAGTTGCCAAGAATAAATTGTGTAGAAAACCAGTTCTGGAGTGCCGCGTCCTTTGTTGGAAAAAATTGCTTTGGGCCAGGATCCGGCCCCTTTGCAGAGCACCAGCTGGTGAGCGCGCCGAACTAAAGGATCACATTGGAGGCCATATATATATATATATATATATATATATATATATACATATATATATATATATATCTATATATATCATGAGAAGTCCTGCCACTTCTTTGACGAAAAGCAGGCACCGGCAACAGGAATCCAAGCAAAAATGTTTATTTAGGCAGACGATGACATCGGATGGAATGACGCGTTTCGGTGGACACAGCCACCTTGCTCACGTAGCGCGGCCGCCATTGTCAGGTCCTTAAATGCTACCTGTTACCACATGAAAGGTAATAAACATGGAAGACATACTATGTTGGAACAGCTACACATGTCCAAACTGATATGCATGTATTAAATATCATACATTGATAAATAAACATACCAACAATTATGCTGCTTATGTCAGGATGTAAACATAATTATGCATACAATAGTGTACTCTGAAAAATTAAAATAATACTGCACTCCTGGGAAAAAAAAAAAAATAGAAATGCCATGAGGGATGGAATATTACAACAAGCAGAGTGTTGATGTTCATTGCAAGACACCCAGTGTGGTGTTTGATCAGTGCCACAATCTGACTTGTGTGTGGAAACAAGCGAACAACATTGTACCTGCTGCTGCACAAAATAACAGAGTTTAGGCTGTACCGCATGAGAATAATTCATAGCTAGTGCTTTACCGACATTGTGGCTGTACTGGAAACAAAGGACTCATCCCCAGAAGCTCAACTGACGCCCAATTGGGCTTGTGGTCTGCCCTAAACTGACCCTGTACAAAATGCACTACATCATGGACAAGTGTCCAATACCTGCACATATACTTGACGGGCTCTTCTACGGGTCACATGCAACTATGACATTAACGGAGTTCTGTCATAACATTCTAAACCATCCTAAACATAAATGTGTATATATAACGTGAAGATGAGTACCAAAAGCGTGTTTGTGATTCTGTGCTATACATGACACCAAGTAAAACAAAAATTACAAATAAATAAGTGACCTGCAGAATGCAATTCTGCGTGCGGCTAAAAGCACTAATACCAGGCTGAGAGGGAGCAGGAAGAAATCCCTTGGGATCAAGGGAAGTATGTGTTACAGATGTATTTTCATCTCTTCGTCCGAATTTAAGCCAACGGGGATCTTGCTGTTGAGCATAAGGATATAGCAGGACTCTAACCTACGCAGCTTGAGCTCCCTGTTGCCACCCCTCACGTGCTTAGGAACTGAATCTATGAAAATAAAAGGCAGATCGCTGCTGTTACCACCATGCTGCTCATTTATGTGTCGAGCTACGGGATATGTTTTGTCATCTTTAGGAAATTGCACGTAAGTGTTGCAAGATCCTAACGTGTACCATGTGATTAGTACTACCCACATATACCTTAAGGCATGAGCATCGCAGCACGTAAACCACAAAGTCACTTCTGCAGTTGTAGGAGTGGCAGATCTTAATGGTTGAATTGTGCAGTGGGGTATGAAACTCACTAAGGTTCAGGCCGATGGTACAGGCCTTGCACTTTTGGCATTTATGGAAGCCCGGGGAAGATGTAAACCAGGAATCGGACTGCGTCATCTCAGGACTACTGTTGCACAATTCACCTCTCATGGACTTAGCCCTTCTAAAAGTGAGGAGAGGATGTTTGGGCATCGATGGTCCAATGACCAGATCACTGCGAATCAAGTCCCAGTGCGATTTGAGGATGCTCCTCACTCTCTGGTGGTATGTGTTGTACCCTGTTATCATTCTGATAGCGCCATGAGTGTCAGATTTGCTCCTTTTTTCCTTGAAGAGTAGCACCTCCCTGCTTGAGGACTCTACTTTAGCTTTGGTAGTCTTCAATAATCCTGGGTTGTACCCCCTCTGTTGGAATCTAAGGTCCAGCTCTGACTGAACCTGTCTCAGAGATTGAATGTCACTACAGTTACGCTTCATGCGCAAGTTTTCAGCATAAGGGATACTTTGCCGGAGTTTGATCGGATGGAAACTCCACGCATGAAGGATGGAGTTGCCAGCCGTTTCTTTTCGGTGAGTTTGAGTGTGAATCTTACCTTTTTGGGCGAAGACCTTCAAATCTAGAAATTCTACCTCAGTTTTGCTAATCTTGCTTGTGAATCTGAAGTTCAAGTCATTGGAATTGAGGCGATCTGCAAAGTCCCTGGCTGATTCTAACGAACCTCTCCAGAGGACAAAGAGATCATTGATATAGCGAGCCCAGAGGACGATGTTATCTGTCTACTCTGTGACAAATTCTGAGATGAGCACCTGCTCCTCCCACCAGCCCATGTGCAGATTCGCATAGCTGGGGGCGAAGCAAGTGCCCATCGCTGGCCCTTGGATTTGCTTAAACAGATGCTTGTCAAACAAAAAATAATTATTGTCCAGGCACCACTCCATCATTTGCAATAACATCACTGTATGTTGGTAAACACTGATGGGTCTGGCACCAAGAAAATGCGTGGTAGCCTTCATATATGCGTGGTCCGCCGAGGCTGCCCTGCTGGGTTGGAGGTTCCCATACACAGAGAACTTTGTTTGGTGTTAAATGATGGGACCATGACCCGCCCGCACCCAAGGATTTCCTTAGAGTGACTTGACCAAAAAATGCAGGTGCGAGCAAGGGAAACGAGAGGGGCATTTGACCGTCTCTTGTGGATTGAATACAAGATCAATATTTAAAAGAGGCATAGCGGCAATACCAGCATTTTGCAGCATTTTAAGAACTGTGTTTTTGCACCATGTTGAACATTGATGCACTGGCTTGAATTCAATACTTACTTTTTGGTGCATTATGGGCATGAAAGGAATTGGACTGCCATCTGTGAGCCCACAGCTGTTAACAAGTGTCTATGATTAAGACTAATGAAGCCGAAACGCGTCAGATTTTAAGAGTGTTGCCGCCCTTGAAACACAATAAATAAGTCTCCTATTCATGGTGTGCTTTGGCATTTTCTTTCATGTGGATGTCACTGCAGCGGGACGCTCCATTCCCGTGGTCTGCCGAGGCTGCCCTGCTGGGTTGGAGGTTCCCATACACGGAGAACTTTGTTTGATATATATATATATACATATATATATATATGTTGATTAAACCTGCATCGCAGGTATCACCACAGCACAGCAGGTACGGACCACTTGTTCCTTTCCGATGTTTAAAAAAAGCAATTCCAGGAAATGTCAGGTTACAGCTCCATAGCTTTATTTGATGCTTCACCAAAATCGTGTGGACAAGTGTCCGCCCCAGACGCGTTTCGATCACAAAGCGATCTTGATCACCTGATATATAATCTTCCACAACAACGGTCTTAATCTAACGATTCAGCTGCACTCTCCCCACGATTCCAGTAAGGGTGACACAGGTAAGTCCGGGTACTAGTTTTTTTATTTATGTGTTTCAGCAACACCCAAAATAGGAGGCCTACGCGTTTCGGCTTATGCCTTTAACCGGGAAATCCCATAACCCACAACCACAGTGCTTTAAAAAAGTTAGTTACATGATCCTAGCACATTTCCCATCAACAGCATCTAGTCTGCCTGACACATAGTCCAGTCTCAAGGCGACAGCCATATTGGAATTGCAAAGTGTCAAGTATCTTAATGTGTTTAAAACTGCATTACATTCTTGGTCTTGGAGTTGCGAATTATCAAGTAACTTAATATGTTTAACCCTGCATTTCATTCTTGGTCCATGCATGAAACATTTAAACCATATTTCCAGAGGTGATATCTACATGTAGCTTCACAACTTGCTTGTGTATTTTAATCGCCTTATAATTACATTGCTATTGGAAGAGACTTGTGCTCACTGTGTCACACCTACACACTGGTGTCACAATCCTCAAGCATGAATATTGCCCTTTACATCGCATGCGTTTACAATTTACAATGCATGCGATTACAACGCGGTTGTTACACCGACTGCGTTGTTACATCGCAGTACCATTACAACGCAAGTCGTTACAACGACTTGCTCTAGGGGGCGCGCTGGACTTAGGAATAGTATAATTTACAATTCCAACTACAGTGTGTGCAACAGTAGGGAAGGTGTTGGAATAGTAAATTATACTATTCCTTAGTTTAGAGCGCCCCCTAGAGCAAGTCGTTGTAACGACTTGCGTTGTAATGGTACTGCGATGTAACAACGCAGTCGTTATAACGATCGAGTTGTAATCGCATGCGTTGTAACGCATGCGATGTGATGGCTGTTTCCCCCAAGAATCAGCACAGTATGATATCTTGCGCATTTCCTGAGGTGTTAAGTTTTAAATAAATAATTTAAATTGCTGTTGCATCGAGCATAATATGTAAATCACATTCCTTGCGCTCCCAGAGTGCATATAGGTTTAAACACCTAGGACATACTTTGATACAATGGATATCCATATGTCTCATATCTACTGTCTATATCTAAATAAGTTAGCGGTGTACACAGTCCATATCCATTTGTTTATATATATATATATATATATATATATATATATATATATATATATATATATATGTATCATATCTATATCTATCTATCTATATTGATATATATCGTATATCTATATCTATCTATCTATATATATATAGTTTAGACCTATATCTATCTATATATATATATATATCTATATATATATATATCTATATATATATCTATATATATATATATATATATATATATATATATATATATTCCTCAAATGCTTTTCACAAATCCAGTAAAGGCGCTGAAGCTTCAAGGAGAGACTGTTGGCGTGGTATGTCCTTCCAGTGATTGAAATGTGTTATCATTGCCCGCCACCAAAGTACCACCAGACACTTTTCGACTGTCCTGCAGCCTTGCTCACTGATAGTGAGGTGCCATTTTAAGTGCACCTACATTTAACAATGCTTGTGACCTCACAGCAACAAAGAAAACAGACTCACATTTGTCTTGTCTTGGCTTGTTAACTTCTGTTGAGAAAATGTAATTGATCAGTACTAGTAAACGAGTGATAGTAAACTCACTATTATTCACATGCAAAGTGAGAGCAACTTTTAGCTGTTCGGGCAACATGAACAACAATTGTCAAAGTAACCAATGATATTGTAGCAGATATTAAGGCCCTCATTACGAAGGCGGGTGGTCGGACCGCCGACTGCCATCGTATCCGGCAGGTGAGCGTCCGACATTGAGTCGGCGGTCCCACCCAGACTATTATGATCAGACCACCGTGCCGGTGGTCAGAAAGAGCCATTTTCTACTGCTGCTTGTGCTGCGGCCCAGGAAAAGGGCCGCAGCACAAGCTGCAATAGAAAAAGGCACTTTGTGCACATTCATGCACTGTTCCCCAGGCACCATGTGGTGTCTGACACACGGTACATGGGTGTGTGGGGGGCACTATATGTCCCCCCAGGCCACTTAGCATTGGCCCACAGGGGCGGGGGCTCTGCTTGGTGCCCATAAAATTGTTTCTGTCTGCCTTTTCATGGCAGTGGGACTGCCATGAAAAGACAGTCGGAAAGGGACATCTTAATCCCTATGGTGGTGCCTGTGCAGGCACCGCCTCCATTGTAGAGATAGGATTCCGACCGCAGCCCTGACGGGATCTTGGATCCTGTTGGGGGTCGCAGTCTTCCACCCGACCTCTGCGCTCCGACCGCCAGTATTGTTATCTGGCAGTCGGGCCGATGGCTTTGATGTCAGTGGGACCGCCACCGACAGCCTGTCAGTGGTAGTCTGCCCGCCACCGTAATGAAGTCCTATGTAACAAGTCAAGAAGTTGATCCTACCCAAGTGGGTGAAATGCCATGCCAAAAACCCTTTTTTATGGCACTGGTATGAAGTGTCCCATTATAATCAAACAATTGTATCATACATGCCTTGCTGCTGAACATCGATTTGTTTGTTTATAACCAGCATCATTGTCACAAAAGGGGTCACCCCATGACTCTTGACATATATTTCACAGTTAAATTGTTCATGGTTTTCCATACCTTCAATACTATCAACGCAATATACCGTCCAATGGTAGAAAAAAGCCTAATGAACCGAAATTCTAAAAAACTAAAAATATTTGGCCCACGTGGGCTAATAGGCAACTTTGTGTTGGCATATTTAATAAATCCAAGATATTGGCACCAATAGGTGCAAACTGTATCATTGCCATAATTACGAGCTTAATATCCAAAGGATTGCATGCACTGGTATAAAGCACTGATCAAATAGTGTCTGCTCCTTGTTGCCTACATTCGTCACTGCTATACCCAACGTGACTCACATTCTGAGTTAAAACCATGGTGTAGACCATCTCATTATATGGAGAGAGAGGAGTATGTACAGGAAACTATATGTGTGTGTGTGGAGCTCTTCCTCCATATTGAGACCATGAGGAATTTTGGAGTCTTATTCTATTATATATCTAGATTCCATTTTCCGCAACAATTTCTCACGATCTCCTCTTCTGATGTTAACCGGAATGGCATCTATCACAAAATATTTGAGGCCAGATTTGTTACTTTGATGTTGTTCTTCAAAATGTCTGGTGAAAGGATAAGCTTTGTCACCATTTGTGACTGCCCTTAGATGCTGTAAGATCCTCCTATGGACTGAAAGAATGGTGCTTCCTACATATATTAACTTGCAGCGACATTGTAAAACATATACTGCATGGTCCGTTTTACAGTGATAACTCCCACGGATATTTTTCCTGTTACTGGAAAAGGCTGCTGAGTATTCCTTGGTGTCAATGCCGTGTTGACATGCTTTACACCAGCCACACCTCTGGAATCCAGGGCTGCGGCTCAACCACGTGACTTGGGCAGAAATTACTATTTCAGGACTGCTTTTGACTAAGGGTCCAATTACATGTTTGGCGGTCCTGGAGCGGGCCGCCACGCGACTGCCCCGCTCCATGACCACCAAACAGGGCAGTCCTGCAGTGGTGCGTTTCGAAGACACCTATGTATGCATTAGAAAGGCACCATTGCAGGGACGCCATAGCACGTATCAGCATGGCATGGACTGTGATGTCGATGCCATGCTGGAACTGAAGGTGCATGCACACAGGGAGGCACAAAATGTACCCCTCAGCATGAACCTCCTGCATGGGGCACGAGGAGGCCATGTAGGGCCCCCTTTGTTTCAGTATGCCGCTGCAAGACTTCTGCTAGGGATCCCCAAGTTTCAATCAGTAGGAAAGCATCTTTAGAAGCTGACACTGGCTTCCAGTTAGGAGTCGCATTGATTTTAAGGCCCTATGCATTACATATAAGGCACTTCATGGTACCGGCCCTCAGTTCTTGAGGCGGTCACTGCACTGGTATTTTCCAAACAGATACCTTTGTGCGGAAGGGGCGAAACTGATGTTCCCTCCCAGATTTCGTAAATCCAACTGGGGCGGCAGGAGCTTCACACTGGGGTCTACGAAGCTCTGGAACAGCCTCACCATTTCCATCAGAATTCTCCCTTCTCTATCAGCCTTCAGGAAGGCTCTTAAAACCTGGCTATTCAATAAATAGAGGTCCCATCTTGCTCAGGACTGCTAGCGCCAAGACACCGTTTGGTATTTGCGCGCTATGTAAATATTAATAACATAATAACATGACCGTCAGAAGTTTCGTGGAGGAAGAACCTCCATGACACCGCTGGCGCTCCTAAAACTTGTTATATGCATGGCAGTTCTGCAGCGGCATCGCCACCATATTGGGAGCCCCTGACCACCACGGGACTGCCAGGGAACGCAGTTCCCTATTGGTTGCAGCGGTGCAATGGCGATCCAACCACCAAAGTTGTAATAAGGCGGTCAGCCCGCCTGTGCAGAGCCGTGACCGTAATCACGCCCTGAATCCTGTCTCATGAATTTCGCTCTCTTGAACATTATCCCTGGTCTGCGGGGGGTCACTTTCCCCAAGACCGGATCATTTTTAATGATATGCCAATCTTTCTGCAAGATTGACCTCATAGCACTTTTTTATGCTGTGATGAGCCTGAAGTATTGGTCGATTTGGATATCTCTGTTAGTGGTTTCACTTGTAAATAGTAGCTGTTCCCTAGTTTTAGACTTGGCCCTCTTCTTGGTCTGATCTAAACTGGTTTTTGAGTATCCCCTATCTGCAAATCTTGTTGTCAGGTCTAAGATCGCTTGATCTTCTTCAATGGTTTCACTGCAATTGCGTTTTACATGCAAGCTTTCATCATATGGGATGCTGTTTACTAAACTGCAAGGGTGAAAGCTAGTAGCGTGAAGTAATCTGTTGCGTGAGGTAGGTTTTTGAAACAATTTTGTCTCTAACTTGTTGTTCTTGATATACACTGTGAGATCAAGGAAATTAACTTCTGCGCTGCTAATAGTGTGAGTAAATTGAGGTTGTTGGTTTCTATTCTTCTGAAAAATGACCTTGCACTATTTTCTGTGCCCCTCCACACTATGAAAAAGTCATCAATATATTCACTCTAATGAATTACATGGTAAGATCATTCTTGGTGGTATTTGGTCTGGATCACCTGCCCCTCCCACCAGCCTATATGCAAATTAGCATAGCTAGTGGTGAAGCAGGCGCCCATTGCCGTATCGTGTGTTTGATGGAACAGTTCTTTGTTAAAGAGAAAAAAATTGCAATCAAGACATCTCTGTATCATGGTTAATAGCATTTCTATGTGCTTCCATAATGAAATAGATCTTGCCCTCAGGAAGTGGCATACAGCCCTCAGCCCATCTGTGTGACATATACTAGTATACAGTGTGACACTGCCAATGGTAATTAGTAAAAAGTCACTTTCCCAAGACAGATCATACATTTTTCTAAGGAAGTCACCAATGCCCTGGGTATAGGAAAGCAGATTTTTCACAAAGTTACACAGAAAATGGTCCACATATTTAGAAGTGTTTTCAAACGCACTGCCCAGTGTGAAAATATTTGGATGACCTAAGGGGTTGCTTTTATCTTTATGTACACTGGGGATCAGGTACATTACCAAAGTGGTTTGGTGATCAACTTTGAGGTACTGATATTCTTCATGGCTAATGAGTCCTAGATCCCGCCAGTCCATTAGTTTATGGTTACACTCTTTTTGCTGTTGTTTCATGGTCGCTGCTGTGTCTCTGAAGTAACATCATTGATTATCAAATTGGTTGTAGGCTTCTGTCATATATTTTTCTTGTGACCAAAGAACCATATTTCTTTTTTTGTCAGAATTCCTGATAATGCAGCCAGATTCGGATTTGAGTTTCTCCATTAGGGCAAAGTAGTCCTTAAGGCCGTGAAATTTCAACTTGACTCTGAATTCAGTTGGTGCATCACCATAGATGTCAATATCTTGCTCCGTGCTGATCGTATCAGCAGAAATTGTGTCACTTAATCCTAAATTGTCACTCTCCAGTTCTTGCAGAGTTATCATTAAAATCATGTCTGCTACATGCAGTGTGTCTTGCATGCCCATTGTTTGCAGCGTAGGTTTGAATATTTTCTTAGGTTGGAGCCGAAAGAATTTTTTAAGTTTCATTGCTCAAATTAATTTTAAGAAATCAATTCTGACTTGTGTGAACTGCATATTTAGACAGGACAGTATGACAGGCCTAGCTTTAAAATGTCTTCTTCTTTTGAGGACATTTATATGCTCGTTAAATTGAGGATTGTGTTGTTACTGTCCTTCGAGCCAGTTTTTTATTATTCCTTGCTCTATTTCTGTTTGGCTCTGCCTCGATTTCCTTTCACTGGCGCAGTGGCGCCTGCTCCTCCTCTGCCTTTTCCTCCTTGTGTTTTTGGATTTAGTTGCTCCCTGGGATGTAGGTTTAACCTGGGGTCTTGCCGTAAAAAATCAAATTCGTCAATGACAGATGAGATGTATGAGGCACCAGTCGTGAATTCCTCTAGATCCGTATCAACCTCTGAACTGGGTATTCTCTCTTGTTCTCAGACTGTTTCTTCAAAGATTCTACTTTTCTCCGACAAGCGCTGCCTCCGTAGACTATCAAATTCCTTTGCAAATGTAAAAATTGCCCTCGGTCATAGTCAATCTTATTGCACTATAATATATACATATATATATATATATATATATATATATATATATATATATATATATATATATATATATATATATATATATATATATATATATATATATATATATATTCTTCTGGGTTTGTGGTTTGGTGGTGTGCATCCAGGCTGTCGGTGGTGCAAGCCTAAGGGTGATACCACCACGACCTTCTTAACTTCACTCCACTTTTCTCCCCAGTAAAGAGAAAGGCTGCACTCAGAGACTACGAGTATTTTCATTTATTTTAAGACAGCGCTTCGGCTGTTCACTCAGCCTTTGTCAACCTTAAAGAACCTCATTAACTTTGCAGATTAAATACTTTCACTTGTGTTCAGGTAAGTAAACATAGACAAAATACTTTCCGTTTAGATCACTTCTTTTATGTCCACTATTTGCCTTCACAAATTAAAATCCGTAAAAGTGCTCAACAACAGTTCTTGCAGCTTTATAACGCAACAAATAGAAAATAAATGCAATAGCTTTCTTTTGGTTTTCCAGTGTTTATAACTTCTGAGACTGTCACTTTCATTATAATTTATTTCTCTTTTTCAGGCTCCTTTAAATATTTTTTAAATGCAATAGTTTACATTATGTGCATAGGAAATCAAAAATAATAATGCTTGCAAAACCAGAGACACAACAACGTAGACAAATTGAAAGTCCAGGTAGTATTACTACCAGCAGATTAAACATGAATCATGCATAGTTTGAAAGAAAATATAATGTAGAGTAAACCTGTAATATGCATAATATATGATTTTACAAACTTTCTTTTCTTTTCTTATTGAAATAATGTGGACTCTAATAGGTTTCAATGTGACGTTGTGTGTTTTATCAAATATTGTTTTTATACATAGAAACGTTTTTAGAACAATGATGTTGGCATTTTACCTAAATTATTCTATGAATCAATTTTAATATTTAACCTGGTTTTAAATAAGTGAAGAAATCTTATTTATGGCAGCATTTTGCACATTGAATTGTAGATGGCATAGAATTTACTGAACAGGAAAAGTATGTTGTTTATGTCCATGTAGTTTAAGTGTCACGTGTGGGCACACTAGCACTTTAAAAGTATCGTGGTAACTCCAGAGCGCGTCATGTGATCAAGGCCGAGTGAGGCCGAAACGCGTCATGGCGAAAAAGGGGGCAAAATAAATTATTTCACGCACGAAATTGAGGTCTCGCAGTCCGTTTTTCCCAGAGGAAGGGAAGTGAGAAGGAACGGCGTTGTGGGATATTACTACCGAGAAGGCTTCCTCGGTATTGGCGAGACCCCCTCCCTGCTGTGGGCTAAGTGACAGGAAGCTACACCCGGCGTATGCTGGGAATTGGTGTTTTTCTCTGAACGAGCAAGTCGCAGACAGCCCCCGGATTTCCTTGATGAGGCTCTGAATCCAGTGGAGTAACGGTAAACGAGTCGGAGAACGCGGACGCCGGCTACAAAGCAGGAGGTAGGAGCAATTGGAATTATTCCGGTAGGGGTGGTGTGCCAAACCAAGTCACTGATATTTTTCGAACGACTTGGGTGCTAACAAGCTCAAAACAATGTGTTGCCGCCATGACCGCCAGCGCGCTACGGAGCCGTGAAGCGGCGGCTGAAATGATGTTTGATGATGCCCCAACAACAACAGTTCAAGTGCCGGTGCAAAGCAGCCCGATGAATGGGGGACACATCAATATAAGAGATAGTTTTAAAAAACTGGAGAAATTAATGAGACTGGAACAATCCAAATGGTGGGAGCATAAATCCCTGGGCAGATATTTACAAGTGGGACGCATTCCCAGGGGATTACGCATAATGATTGCCCCGAGTTATGAGAGCCCGGACCCACAAATGCTAAGTGAATGGGCTGAATGCAACTTAGACTCTTCAAGAAAACTGGTTGAAATCTTAGTCAAATATGCAGAAAGTGACAGATTGAAGTTTCAGCAACAGATTGATGAATTAGAAACTGAAATTAAGAAATTGGAAGTAACACCTATGATAACAAAATACCGGGATGAAATGCTTACTAGATTGGCGAAAGAAGAAGACATTATAAAGAAACGGAAAACGTTTAAATTCCAAAGAGATAAACAGGACTACGAACTGGGGCAGATATTCACATTCGCCCAAAAATATGAATCGCTCAAAACAGCGCAAAAATGTTCCACTCTGGTTAATCCTCAAATTTGTAGAGGAGACCAAGCTACATCGTCGACATCGGTATCTGAGGCAAGTTCCGCACCAGAAAGTGAATCGGAAACAGACCAAAGAGGGTTATCAAGTAGATTGGGGTTTCACAAAGTTACCCTGGGAGAAGAGGTCAATTGCCTAAGACAAGACCGGAAACAGACACTGCGCCCACGAAAGCAGAACCAACAAACAAACAAAGATGTAATCGCAAGCGAGGCGAAAGACGGAGATGCAGCAGAAGGCGTAAAAACAAAGAAGCCTTATCGCAACAAGAGATGGAACAGAAAATGAATGAGTCAGCCAAGAATGTTACCAACACAGTTGTAAACCTGTCATCTATGGTGTTAAACAAAGCAGAAATTCAGCTGTTTGAACTGGGTCTATCGTATTGTCCAGAAAAGAGCTTCAATTATGCGCAAACCCGCATGGATATATTCAAATTTATTCGGAAGTTAAAATTGAAAAAATATTATGAAACCAATCGCAGAGAAAGCAATGTGAATTTAAATCAAGTTTCAAATACACAAACAGGCGATTACAATCTCACTGCGGGAGATGCTGAATTACTGGCAAATTTACAAGCTTTAAGACAAGAAAGTAGCAGTGAAAATATTATGCCAGTAAGTGTGAGTCCTATATCTTATGCAACAGTGACTACGAAATTCAAACAGAAATCTAAGTTTCAACCTTTAACAACAAGAGATATCTTCAGTGAATCGGTAACAAGTGAAATCAACAATCTCAAGATTCAAACTAACAGAACTGTTAAAAAATACAATTACCAACAAAATGCATATAATAGATTGATGAAAAAACTGCAATCGAATGATCAAATAATTCTTAGAAACTCTGACAAAGGAGGCAATTTGGTCATATGGCCAAAAGACATGTATATGGCAGAGGCAAATCTACAACTGGAGGACAAAAGCTGCTACAAAAAGAGTAATGTACAAATAGTTAGGGCAGCATGGAACGAATACTATTCAAAATTGAACGGTTGGCGAAGTGCGGGTTTACTCAGTATGGATGAGTTTACATTTTAAAAAAATGAACATCCCACTATGCCCGTTGTATATTTTATTCCAAAGCTACATAAAAATGTCAACACACCTCCAGGTCGACCAATAATTTCGGCTAAAGGCAGTTTACTGGAAAACACATCCAAATACATTGACTTCTTTTTACAAGACTATGTCAGAAGTTTACCCTCATTTATACAAGACACGAGTGATTTTCTAAGGCACATCAATGATTATGTATGGCATGCAGATGACTTATTAATATGTTTAGATGTAACATCGTTATATACAAGCATATATCATAAAGATGGGGTAAGGGCAACTGAACATTATTTAAATTCCAGACCCTTACAGCTGGCCCAACATAATAAGATGCTAATTACAATGATCATGTATTGTCTAAACAACAATTATTTTTTGTTTCAAAATCAAATCCTACAACAAATCAGAGGAGTAGCTATGGGGGCATGTTTTTCCCCTAGCTACTCCTGCCTCCACATGGGTTGGTGGGAGGAAATGGTTTTAAATAAACAACACAAACTAGTTGTGGAAAGCCATATAAGATTATGGCTACGCTATATAGATGATTTATTTGTCATATGGCAGGGAACAAGAAGTACAGCAGATGAGTTTGTTAAGAACATCAACCAAAATGACCTGAATCTAAAATTTACTGCTACTATAAGCGAGTGCTCAGTATACTTCCTCGATTTGGAAGTGTACATAAAAAATCAGAAGATTGAGACCCGCCTCTATCGTAAGCCAACAGCTGGCAATAGTCTCCTACATGCTACTAGTCATCATCCCCAGCATTTGATCCATAGCATACCATATGGAGAAGTGCTGAGGATAAGAAGAGCATGTAGTACAGAAAATGATCTAAAGGAGGCACAACAGCTTAGCAAAGAACGATTCATTGAGAGAGGCTATAAAAATAATATCATTGATATAGCGAGGGAGAAAGCAAATCGACTAGATAGACAAGCATTATTAACAAAAAAAGTAAAAGCAACGAAGGATCAGAATGAGTCTACTAGCAATGAAACCAGGCTAATAGTAACATACAGCCAGCAACACAACTCACTGCGCAAAATTGTGTACAAAAATTGGCCGATAGTGCGCAGTGATCCGGTAATTGGTAAAATGATGCCAAAATATCCTAGAATTACCTATAGGAAATCACAATCCATGAAAGATTCAATAGTAAGCAGTAGCCCTGAAATCAAACCATCATCTAATTGGTTAACTGCTCGCAGAGGATTTGTGAAATGCAATAATTGCCGAGCATGCAAATGTGGGATTAACAAAATCATGTACAACACCCCCTTTTCACAGTATCCAATCAAGATATCCAAGTTTCTAACATGCCGGACGGAGTATGTGGTGTACGTGTTGGGTTGCCCTTGTGGGCTGCAGTATGTGGGCAGTACTAAATTACAGGCCCACAAACGTATACTGCAGCACATGAGGGCAATTACCAACAGTGACCCCACGTATCCAATGGCAAGACATTTTAAAGAAAAACATGATAACAATTTGGATATGTTAACATATTTTTTAATTGATTCCATTCCCGTGTCTAGAAGAGGAGGCAATCGTGAGGCCAAACTTCGTCTCCTTGAAACAAAATATATTTTAGAATTAGACACCAAGACTCCGAATGGACATAACTCCAGTGAAGACTTCCATACATGCTTATGAATAAAATAAGGATGGAATAATATGAAAGGTTCTATAAACAGAACGCCGCTTCGACATTATGTCATAATGAAATCAACACAGATATTTTAACAACACACGTCTTTTATGTATTAATTAGTTTTAATGGTAGCACTTTATTTATTCTTGCACTTGCACTTTAAATTGGAATTTAGAACATACAGAAAATGTAATCAGTTTTTAAATGCAATAGTTTACATTATGTGCATAGGAAATCAAAAATAATAATGCTTGCAAAACCAGAGACACAACAACGTAGACAAATTGAAAGTCCAGGTAGTATTACTACCAGCAGATTAAACATGAATCATGCATAGTTTGAAAGAAAATATAATGTAGAGTAAACCTGTAATATGCATAATATATGATTTTACAAACTTTATTTTATTTTCTATTGAAATAATGTGGACTCTAATAGGTTTCAATGTGACGTTGTGTGTTTTATCAAATATTGTTTTTATACATAGAAACATTTTTAGAACAATGATGTTGGTATTTTACCTAAATTATTCTATGAATCAATTTTAATATTTAACCTGGTTTTAAATAAGTGAAGAAATCTTATTTATGGCAGCATTTTGCACATTGAATTGTAGATGGCATAGAATTTACTGAACAGGAAAAGTATGTTGTATATGTCCATGTAGTTTAAGTGTCACGTGTGGGCACACTAGCACTTTAAAAGTATCGTGGTAACTCCAGAGCGCGTCATGTGATCAAGGCCGAGTGAGGCCGAAACGCGTCATGGCGAAAATGGTGGCAAAATAAATTATTTCACGCACGAAATTGAGGTCTCGCAGTCCGTTTTTCCCAGAGGAAGGGAAGTGAGAAGGAACGGCGTTGTGGGATATATATATATATATATATATATATATATATATATATATATATATATATATATATATATTCTTCTGGGTTTGTGGTTTGGTGGTGTGCATCCAGGCTGTCGGTGGTGCAAGCCTAAGGGTGATACCACCACGACCTTCTTAACTTCACTCCACTTTTCTCCCCAGTAAAGAGAAAGGCTGCACTCAGAGACTACGAGTATTTTCATTTATTTTAAGACAGCGCTTCGGCAGTTCACTCAGCCTTTGTCAACCTTAAAGAACCTCATTAACTTTGCAGATTAAATACTTTCACTTGTGTTCAGGTAAGTAAACATAGACAAAATACTTTCTGTTTAGATCACTTCTTTTATGTCCACTATTTGCCTTCACAAATTAAAATCCGTAAAAGTGCTCAACAACAGTTCTTGCAGCTTTATAACGCAACAAATAGAAAATAAATGCAATAGCTTTCTTTTGGTTTTCCAGTGTTTATAACTTCTGAAACTGTCACTTTCATTATAATTTATTTCTCTTTTTCAGGCTCCTTTAAATATTTTGTCCCGATTCAGGAGCACTATTTAATCCTTGCACAGTCACAAAATATACTCGTCTATGCATTTCCAGAAAACATCCTTTATATTGTCTTTCAACCACATTCTGTGTCAAGCTGCTAGAATGCAGCAACTCACAAACAAGCACTGTCTGCCAATAATCAAGTCTCTTGCTCTCACTGCTCAGCACTGTGCCTTCAGCAGTGCCCGACTCCGAGCAGCCCCAATATCAAAGAATATATGGGCTTACCACCAAGTTTATTTATATATATATTCTCTGAAAAACCAAAGGCTACAGAGACTTATAGTTAGGCTCAGGTGTCACTTGTATAAAAACAGAGAAATTCAGCCATTATGGTTAGTGAGCTAACTATAACTTGTGCCCCGGCAATGTACTGCTTATGACCTCACATATTACATCACTCATGACATGGTCAGTGACATCACTGATGACATCGCTGATCAACTCAAATGACATCACTGATGACATCATCCAGTGACTGTGTGTATGGCTGTGTCAGTGAGTGAGTGCATGTGTCAGTGGTATATGGGTGTGTAACTGGGTATGTGAAAGGCAGTATAGGTGAGTGATGGGGTATATGAGTGACTGTATGGGTGAGTGAGTGAATGTGAGAGTGGCTGTATGAGTGAGTGTGTGCTTGTGTCAGTGACTCTATAGGTGAGTGAGTCTGCATTAGTATCTGTATGAGTACGTGAGTGAGTGTGTGTGTAACTATATGGGTGAGTAAGTAGTTGTGTGAGTAGCTTTATGGGTGACTGACTCAATGTGTGAGTGGCTGTATGAGTGGATATGTCAGTGGCTGTATTAGTGAGTGAGTGGGTGTATGAGTGGCTGTATGGGTGAATGAGTGGTTGTCTGAGTACCTCTATGGGTATCTGAGTCTCTGTGTGGGTGGGTGATGTGAGTGGGTGAGTCAGTGGCTGTATGGGTTAGTGAGAGCGTGTGCGTGGGGCTGTATGGGTGAGTTGGTGAGTGGGTGTGTGTATGGCTGTGTCGGTGAGTGAGTGCATGTGTCAGTGGTATATGGGTGTGTAACTGGGTATGTGAAAGGCAGTATAGGTGAGTGATGGGGTATATGAGTGACTGTATGGGTGAGTGAGTGAATGTGAGAGTGGCTGTATGAGTGAGTGTGTGCTTGTGTCAGTGACTCTATAGGTGAGTGAGTCTGCATTAGTATCTGTATGAGTACGTGAGTGAGTGTGTGTGTAACTATATGGGTGAGTAAGTAGTTGTGTGAGTAGCTTTATGGGTGACTGACTCAATGTGTGAGTGGCTGTATGAGTGTATGAGTGGATATGTCAGTGGCTTTATTAGTGAGTGAGTGGGTGTATGAGTGGCTGTATGGGTGAGTGAGTAGATGTGTGTGTTAATCTATTAATCAGTGAGTGGCTGTGTAATTACTGGTATGTGTGTGTGAAAGGGTATGGCAATGGTAGTGTGGTAGTTGGAGTGGGTGTATGAAAGGTTATATGGGGGTGTGAGTGGGTTCCTCAGAGATTCTGTGAATTATGTAATCAGTGATGTCATCAGTGATGTCATTTGAGATGTCATCAGCGATGTTGTCAGTGATGTCACTGACCATGTCATGAGTTATCTAATATGTGAGGTCATAAGCAGTGCATTGCAGGGGCGCAAGTTATAGTTAGCTCACTAACTGAAACAACTGAATTTCTCTGGTTTTTGTACGAGTGACACTTGAGCTACTATAACGTCTCTGTAACCTTTGTTTTTTTCAGTGAAGTTCTAAGGTTCTTTTAATTCCATTTCCTAACTATAACGTCCCTGTAACCTTTGGGTTTTTTCAGTGAATTTGTAAGGTTTTTTAAATGTTAATTCCTAACTATATCGTCCCTATGACCTTTGGTTTTTTTCAGTGATTTTCTATGTTTTTAACTAGTAGTCGAGTTTGCAGAGTGGTGGAGAAAGGAGGCTGGGCCTCTGATCAGCTCTCAGGAATCCTGCTGTGTAGGACTTTCAGGAGGTCCCAGGAGGGCTTCTTGGCCCCCAAGGTCCCATCTCTAAACCAGTAGTGCACCTTAAGCCACGTTTGCAGAGTGGTAGAGAAAGGGGGCGTGGCCTCTGAAGACCTCTTAGCAATCCTGCTGAGTGGGACTTATTGGAGAAAACATGAGGGGTAGTTGGCCTCCAAGGACGTCCTTGGGGGTCAGCTACCCCTCCTGGTACCTCCAATAAGTTCCACACAGCAGGATTGCTGAGACCTGATAGGAGGCCACGCCCCCTTTCTCTACTACTCTGCAAACACACCTCCTGGCATACTACTAGTAGGGGAATGAAGTCCCCTTGGATATTGATGGTCCTTGGGGGCCACCTACCCCATCTTTTACCTCCAGCAAGTCCCACACAGCAGGTTTGCTGAGAGGTTTTTGGTGACCATACCCCCTTTCTTTACCACTCTGCAAAAGCACCTCCTGGTGCACTGCTAAGTGGGGGATGAAGTCCCCTTGGCTCTTGAGGGTCCTTGGGGGGTAACTAGGCCTCCTCTTTCCTCCAGTAAGACCCACACAGCTGGATTGCTGAGAGGACATCAGAGGCCACACACCCTTTATTCACCACTCTGCAAACGTGCTTCCTGGCACATTGCTGCTTGGGGTATAAAGTCCACTTTACTCCTGAGGCACTCAGGACGCAAGGGGGACATCATCCCCCCACCAGAAGTGCATTGAGAGGCACGTTTGCAGAGTGTTGTGAAAAGGGGGCGTGGCCTCCGACCACCTCCCAGCAATCCCACTGTGTATGGGGCTTACTGGAGATAATAGGAGGTCTTGTTGGTCCCTAAAGACCCTCAACAGCCAAGGGGACTTAATCCCCCAACCAGCAGCGTGCCAGGAGGCATTTGCAGAGTGGTGGAGAAAAGGAACGGGCTATTTTTTACAAAGGAGTGCCCTGGACCATTTTGGGCCCCAGGGACCCCATCCCGCGGGGCCCGGCCTTTCTTTTTTAGGGCCCCCTTCCCTGTGCCAATTTTGGCCCCTGAACCCTAATCCACCGGGGCCTGCCCTTTATTTCATTTATTTATTTTTTACATGGGAGGGGGCCTCGTGGACCCCTCCTGAGGCCGATTTTGACCCCGGGGACCCTAACCCCTCAGGCCAGGCCTTATTATATTTTTTTAACAAAGGGAAAGGGGGGCTACGTGGCCCCCCTCCCTGGTTCGATATCGACCCCAGGGACCCCACCCCCAGGGCCTGGCCACTGTGTTGGGGACCACGGGGAAGCCTGAAGGCCCCCGTGGTCCCTGCCAGCTGTCCGCCTCCTGGAGGAGCCAGCATTGCTTTGAGACCCAGGGAGCTGCTATCATGCAGCTCCCTGGATCTCAAAGCTATGTCTGTTTCTCTGCTCGCTTGACAGCAGGCAGGAAAACAAACATGCTCTGCTTTCAACAAGCGAGAGGATTTTTTTATGCTCTTGCTTGCTGAAATCAGAGTGTTTGCTATGCCTTAGCATATACCATAGCAAACTGCAATGTCGCAGGTGTGGGCACCCCAGGACATTGCTGGAGCCAGCCCGGGGGGATGGTGGTCCCCAGGGCCATGTACAGCTCCACGAGGGGGGCCGCATGGCCCCCTAATGTTAATTAAGCCCCAGGGAGGTGGTGGTCCCCGGGACTGCATGGGCCGCATGGCCCCATATGTAATTTAAAAGACTTGCCCCGGGGAGGTGGCGGCCCCCAGGGCTGCACAGGGGGGGTCAGAGCCACCCCATGCATTACTATTCAATTTAGTCCTGGGGAGGTGGCGGTCCCCAGGACTGCGGTGGTGGCCATATGGGCCTTCCCCGCATTAATTTATTTTGCAGCCCCGGGGAGGTGACGGTCCCCAGGGCTGCTAGGCACCATGCGGGCCCCTGCATCACAATTTTAAATCTTTGCCCCGGGGAGGTGGTGGTCCCCAGGGCGCGGGGTTGCCACATGGGTACCCCCTGCATTACTATAAGAGCTTGCCCCCGGGACCTATATTGCATTTTTTAGTTTCAGCAGGAGCCACGGATCCAGCACGACTCCCGCCAATTTGATTTTTAAAAAAAATGCTTTTCTGGCCCTGGTGAGTCCCTGTGCGACCCCACCAAGACGCCTAGGGGGTCAGGGTGTTTCTACTCTGCCCATTTTTTTTTATTAATGTTTTTGTCTTGTGACTCGGTCCAACTGAGTCACAAGATGGCTGCCAATACTTCCTAGTTTGAGGTGTTGGCAGCCAATCGGATCTCAGGCACGAGATTGGGAGGGGTCACGGATCCTCTGCGGCCTCAGTTGCATATCTTAAAAATCTTTACATTTCTCAGCAACTACTGAATGGATTTGCACCATTTAACAAAAAGGTCGCTTTCTGGACCAAGAGCTCCCTTTCTGCCAAATTTGGTGTAGTTCAATTAAGCAGTTCTGGCTATAGCCGTGTCTAAAGTTTCCTGAGGAAATTCACTAGGGGAAAAAGCATTTTGGGACCCCCCTTTTTCTCAGTTCCTGCTTGACGGATCACCACAAACCTTTTTAGACAGCAGCTGAAGTGACTGACAAATTAGTTTTGAAAATTTCCTGAAGAGTCGTCAAACAACGCTAAAGTTAATGGCAAATGAAAAAACGCTCTTTCTACGGAAACTACATCCTTCCTAACTATAACCACCTACTGGTGACCGCCTTAGTCGACACAAAATGTAAAATGAGATTTACCAAACCATGCAAGGCCACATTGCGTGGTCCTGTTTGGCTTCATAAATCTGGAGTAACGCAAGCCAGTGCAAGTCGCTGACTTATGTTACTCTGCCCCGGGAAGGCGTTCCGTGAGTGGAGCGTGGGTGTTCCCATGCATCCACCCATGGATTTTGGCACATACCCAGATTTTCCAAGACAGGTAAACCTGGGAATGTATCAAAAAGCTATTTCTTCCCAGGGGAGGTGGAATGAGGAAATGAGGAGAAACATCTTTATTTCTCCTTGTTGTTTCCTCTTTCTTCAACACACTTAGAAGGAATGAAATGCCTCTGAAGACACATGCCTCAAACGTCTTATGATGTCATATGTTCTCACAAAAGTCAAAGCGTGCATAATAACACATCTGCTACCCCTAGAATTTTGGTGAATCGACATCCATGTGGATTAAATATGAGTTTAAGAAGCAAACCATTTGACTTCTGATAGTCTGAGGTAATTAAATAGTAATGCCAGTACTATGCTGAACTCAGTGTCTCAGAGGATCCAAGAATTGCAATCCTACAAACAGCTGAATAGAGCTCAAATGTTCCTCGAGCTACTTTACAATCATATTGCAATTTCTTCTATTTAAAGATTATGTGTGAAATACATTTTAGGAAAGTGAAACAAAGAAGAGTCATTTTACCAAAATTGACCATTTATAGGGATGCGAAATGAGGAAAAGTTATTGGATGATAATTACATGTATATTACCTTTTTATAGTCGTATCTAAGTAGAGCAAATTTTAGGTCAGCAGATAGGGAAAAATAGGTTGCACTGGAGTTGTCCTGTTGATAAAAATTAGAGAATATTTTTAGTGGATGTATTAAATTTTATATGTACAAGTCAGAAGACATATATAAAAGAATCATACCACTGTGGTGTTTTTCAGAATCACAGTAGTGGTATCAGTTTCCACATTGATTCGGACTATATCTCTCTCTCTTGTGGTGTAGATATACTCATTCTCTGCAGAAAGGAAAGAAACACAATCATGCAATTATCTGTTTCGTTTATATATTTTCTCTTGAACATGCAGGATTGGAGAATACTGAATTGGGGTGCCCTGGGCTGTAACACACAAAGCAAGAAGGCAGAAAATGGTGTGTTGAACATAGGCATATATATTGGGTTCAAAGACACTTGCTGAAGTAGGAACCATAACATGTAGTTATGTAAAGAAAGGGATTAAATTCAGGCAGGACTCATGGAACAAAATAATCAGTTCATTTTTTTGACGTGGGTTGGAAGCCTGGGTTCTTAATATACTATGGTTATTTATGCGAGTTGCACAAAGTGACGCAAAATAGCACAAAGCAACGCAAATCATTCCATCATTTTACGCACCATTTTAGAAGCCTGTAGTCACAGAATTGAGCAGTGTAACACAAGTGCATACACTACCTTTAGTAAAGAACCCCTGGATTCCAGGGGGTAGTTGCAGGTAGTATTACTGGTTTGTGCCTACTACTGCAACTCTATAGTTCTGTGTAATATTTTTGAAGACTTTTTCATTTTCACTCCATGACCACTTTACACATGTGAGGACATTTACCAGGGAAAAGTATTAATGCACACTTTTTATGCATACCATATTTGTTAAACGTTTTAAGTCTCCATAGTAACCTTGATAATAATAACCCTTCTCAAAGCAGCCAAAATCTCCAATTCCCAATCCATGATTAAACATACGGGAATCAGATGGGGAAAAACTATTTCTGCATGTTTTTCCTAAAAAAAAGTTAATCTTTGCTATTTCCCTGCCGCCTAGACCCCCACCCCCGCAATTACCACAATAGAGAAATATTGGTAATGATAATTCCAGGATGAAGAAATAATGGGGATTTTAAACAATTGCAATTGTAATCAATGTAACCAATTGTAATGAGGCCTAGCTAAGGAGCGCTCATACGTCACCCTTGACCAATCTGCAAACCACTGTCCAAGACAAACTTCGGTGCCAAAACACCATTTTGGAGGTTCACTACATGGCAACACAGTGGTTATGACTGAGAGTTTTTTTCCTAGAGACCAGGGTACTAAACTATGAGTACAGAGTTCCATTCTGGGCCTTAGGGACTTGCCACCGGGGGAAGCATGGGTTGTGTCTATACCAGCCGCTGGCAGCAGCGGTGAGTGGCCCAAAGAAGCCATCGAGCACAGAAAGCCACAAAACTGAATCTTGGTTGATCACTTGGCTTCGATGGGAAAGGAGTGGTGTAGCAGCTAACAGACTGGCGGACTGTCTCGGGGAAACAGTTAGCAGAAGGGGGAGCATCCACATGGACTTCAGTTGTGCCATGGCCAGTGAGACTCTCCTGGGCTCGGTGAGCAGCGAATTGCAGTTGGAGTGACTGACAGGGCCTGCAGGGCATAATGGCCAACAAAGGAGCAGCTGGCCCAGGTAAGGAGAGCGGTGCCAGGCTTGATGGTACAGAAATAGAACACTGGCTGGTGGCATCACCTAGCAGGCCCAGAAGAATAGCGTGCAGCAGATGGGACCTCAGGGCGGCAATATTTGGAGGAATTCCTGCGAGTCCCTCAAGGACCTGTTTGTAATCCTGGACCCCATGGATCTACAGACTTCAGAAGAAAGAACCCCACAGTAGACAGGGGCCTAATTAAGGAGCAGAAATGGTCGCCGCATGTGCACATTCCTGGGAGCGACTAGAGCATTGTCGAAACCACACAGGAGAAGCTTCAGGGACTACTAGTCCCAGGATTTCCAGTGCTGCCCCAGGTGGACTGAGGGAGCAAGGTGGGGCCACTTTGACCAGCCAAGCCCACACCATGGGCGGGCCCGTCTTTGCCCATCATTGACTCACGGAGGCTGGGCTGGGCCTCTATCATGGTTCACCGCCTTTCAGCCATCTCTTAGGCTGAGCTTACACCTGGGCGGCTGGTCTGGGAACTTTGTAGTGCTTATTTATTTATGCATCCCTCTTTCTTAGTTATTTTGCAGCCAGTGAGGTGGCAGCTAGTCGTGATATTATATGCCTGGTTTCTGACTACTGCAAGTGTGTGAGGATACAACAAGGGCAAATGCAGGTTGTGGACATCTAATTCAAACAAAGCCAAAAACTCAACTCTGGGCGGCTTTATTGATCCGGCAATGAGATTTATTGACAAAGAAATACAGCTCGGAGAAAGGTTGCTCTTCCGTAAGCTGTTGTTAGCCTTGAACTTTCCCCATCTACTGGCCTCAGTGACCTGCTCTCCCAAGCAGGTGGTATTCATGATAGTAGTTCGGAATGTGCCCTAACTCCCTCAAATCAGCCGCCGCTAATGATACCTACCCTGCTTCCTGTGACCAGATCACCCGATGCAAAATGCAAAATTGTGTGAAATTGTCAAGATTGGTGGATGCTGTTGAGGACCAATCAGCGTTACAATCCTGTGACCCTGTCCTCTGACCCTTCCTAAATTTATAATGATACCAATGAATTTCCTACTCGGATGTGTGAGAGGTTTAAATCTATCTTGACTGCCTGCCTCCGTCAGCTGCTTGATCGTTTAGAGGCCATCGAAAATAAAGTAATTGAGGTCATGGGGTTGGGGCCAATGGCATGTCACAGGAAAGAACCTAACATTTATGTTGCTACCACCTCAACACAGACCCTTCCCCCTATTGCCAATAATACAGTTTCACAGCATTCCTGTGCGATCTCTCGTCAACCGCAACCTGTACTGATATCTGGAGCTTCCTTACCTCCTTTGTGCTCCAAGATGCCCTAGCAATCCCAAACCCCAGTTGACTGTCTAAATATGCCAGCCTTGGATGGTACCCCTATATAATGCAGACCGCTGCGGGGGAGTGCTCGTAAGACCTTGACCTCGGTCACAGGCCTGCACTCTCCCCGGCAGCTCCTGTGCTCCGTCGCCGCCGCTGAGCCCCCTGCCTTGGGTGTTCTAGGCTGCTGCCTGCCACGACACAGTAACTGCTGACCGCCTAGTATTGCTCATTTTGTCTGATTTGTCTTAATTTCGTTTTGCCTGCATTTCCTCTGCTTATTGTATTTGGTCATTATTCCTGTGTTTTTTTCATTCCCCTGTGTTGCTGTAAGTGCTCTTTGCCCCCTCGCGCTTTTCACATCTCCCGTTCTCCCGCCGCTGCGGACCCTCCCCCCTGCCTGCGCCCGTTTCCCGCCTCCCATCTGAGTGTCCCTCCCCTATATGTTATGTTATTTGAGCTTATATAGCGCACGGTTACCCAAGGGTGTCCTGGTGCTGAGCATACCTGCTGGTCGTGAGTGATGGGGGTTTTACTGTGAGAAAAGCCAAGTTTTCAGCCCCCTTCTGAAGGAAAGGAGATCTCCTGAGTTCCTCAAATGGAATGGGAGCTCATTCCATGCCTTAGAGGCACAAGTGATGAAACTTTTGCCCCCCCCCCCAACTGGCCTTTTTAATCGGAGGAACTAGGACTTGTTTCGCTCCTGTAAAGCAGAAGCGCGCCCAAGGCAAGCCCGTCTGCGCCCGTCCGCGACCTGACCGCGACCAGCGCCAGGAACCCTGGCTCTCCCAGGCCCCACCGCTATGACTCTACCACCCTCCACGCACTCAATACCGGAAGACACACCGACTGCGTAAGATCCTCGCTGAACACCACCCATGGACAGTTCTCGTGCAGACCCTGCCGCAGATCCTTCACCAACGACAAGACCCCCACTACCGCCGAGGGCCCGACTGATTCACGCACCACCAATACCCTTACATGCATCCTTCTCAAAGTGCGCTCCCTGCACCGACCCGCCATAGAGATCTGGGACCTGATCGACACCCTCTCGCCCAACGTCGCCTTCTTCACGGAAACCTGGACCACCGCCACCTCCGGCCCCGACATCGCCACCTCCATCCCCGACGGCTACAAGATCCAGAGAAAGGACCGCCCCCTCCGCCCAGGAGGAGGACTCGCCATCACACACAAGACCATCCAGCACTAGTGACCCCCACTCCAACACAGAACACCTCAACTTCCAGATCCAGACCAGCCCCAGGACCACGCTACGTGGCACCCTCATCTACAGACCGCCGGGACTTTGCTCCCAGTCCACAACCACCATTGCCGAGCTCGCTGCACCCCACGCAATCACCTCCACAGACTACATTCTACTCGGGGACCTGAACTTCCACCTCGACAACCGCAACGACCCTGACTCCATCACTCTCCTCGACAACCTCGCCAACCTCGGACTGAAGCAGCTGGTCAACACGCCCACCCACAAAGCTGGACACACCCTCGACCCAATCTTCGCGGGAGGGACAAACATCAGTTTCAGCCACACCACCTAGCCCCTCTGAATGGACCACCACTGCGTCCACTTCACCTTCAACACCACCACCGCACCCAAGCCCGCCCCGCGACATCCACGAAGGAGCTGGAGCAAGGTCACAGAGGAACTCCTCATCACCACCCTCCTCCAAGACCCCCCCAGCGCCACGATCGACAGCAACTCCGCAGCCACAGAATTTCACCGCTGGATCTCCGGCTGCGCCGACAAGCTCGCACCCCTCCGCCACCCCGCCAAACAATGCCCTCTGAAGGCCGCCTGGTTCACCACAGAACTACATGAAGCCAGACGCTCCTGCAGACGCCTAGAGAAAACCTGGTGAAACCAGAAAACCACGGAAGCACGGAACAACCACAGGAGCGCCCTGAAGGAATAACACCAGTGCATAAGAGACACCAAACGGACCTTCATAAGAGACAAAGTCCAGACCAACGCGACCAACACCAAGGAACTGTTCAACGTCATACAGCAGTTCGCAAAACCCCCCAGCGAAGCCACGGACGTCACACCTTCCCAGGAACTCTGCGACAAGCTCAGCTCATACTTCCATCTGAAGATCAAGGCCCTCTACGACAATTTCAGCAAACAGACGCCGGATACCAACCCCCCACCCAATGCCGCCGACAAGCCAACCATCATGACCTGGAATCCCGCCACCGTTGAACACATCACCGTGGCCATGAAGAAAACCCACTCAGGAGCCCCAACGGACCCCTGCCCACCGCACATATTTCACAGGGCCGCCGCCGCCATCGCACCCGAACTTGGATTGACCATCAACGCCTCCTTCATGTCCGGCATCTTCCCAGATGACTGGAAGCGGGCGGAGGTTAAACCCCTTCTCAAGAAACCCACAGCCGACCCAACTGACCTGCAAAACTACCGGCCCATCTCTCTCCTCCCTTTCGCGGTCAAAATCACCGAGAGACTCATGAACGCCCAGCTGACCACCTTCATCGAAGAGAACTCCATCCTAGACGCCTCCCAGTTTGGATTCCGCAGCAACTACAGCACCGAGACCGCCCTCCTCGCCGCCACCGACGACATCCGCAAGCTACTCGACCAGGGACACACCGCGGCCCTCATCCTTCTAGACCTCTCCGCAGCATTCAACACCGTTTCCCATTGCACTCTCGCAGCCAGACTTCACAACGCGGGGATACCAGGAGCCGCCCTCGACTGGATCCGATCCTTTCTCTCCGGCAGAACCCAGAGGATCAGACTCCCTCCCTTCCTCTCCGAACCCACCGATATCAACTGCGGAGTACCCCAAGGAACATCGCTCAGCCCCACACTCTTCAACATTTACATGGTCCCCCTCGCCGCCATCGTGAGACAGCATGGGCTCAGCATTGTATCCTACGCCGACGACACCCAGCTCATCCTCTCACTCACGAAGAACCCCGAAGACACCAGACTCTGCTTCCAGGAAGGAATGAAGAACGTGGCAGCCTGGATGAAAGACAGCTGTTTGAAGCTCAACTCAGAGAAGACTGAGGTCCTCATCCTCGGACCCTGCACCTCTGCTTGGGACAACACCTGGTGGCCCTCTGCCCTCGGGAACCCACCCACTCCTACAGACCAGGCACGAAACCTCGGCATCATCCTCGACTCCTCCCTCTCCATGAACCACCAAATCAACGCTGTCGCTTCCACCAGTTTCAACTGCCTGCGCATCCTCCGCAAGACCTTCAAATGGATCCCCCCCGACTGCAGAAAGTCCGTCACCCACACGCTCATAACCAGCAGACTGGACTACGGCAACGCCTTATACGCCGGAATCAACAGAGCTCTACTACACAAACTCCAGACCATCCAGAACGCCGCGGCCAGACTTGTCCTCGGGACTCATGCGTCACGAACACATGACCCAACACCTACGAGACCTCCACTGGTTCCCCATCGAGAAGAGGGTCACCTTCAAACTCCTACAAATCCCTCTACAACATCGGACCCAAATACCTCAACGAGAGAGTATCCTTCCACATACCCAAGAGGAACCTCCGCTCCGCCAACCTCACCCTGGCAGAAGTCCCCCGCATCCGCAGAAACAGAACAGGCGGGAGAGCCTTCTCCTACATCGCAGCCAAGACCTGGAACGAGCTCCCCATGAACATCAGACGCTCCCCAACCCTGCACACATTCAGGAAGGACCTCAAGACCTGGCTCTTCGACTGATCCGGAGCTGCCCCCTGCCCCCTAGCGCCTTGAGACCCTCACGGGTGAGTAGTGCGCTTTATAAACCCCTGAGTGATTGATATAAAAGGCAATGCTTCAGTATGCCATTTACCACCTACCACTTGACTGTGTGTTGCTATTCTGGCCAAGGTCCCTAGACTGCCAGCCAGGCGACCAAGAGTACTGAACAGTTAATGAATTGGCTACATTCCAATGTAATTCCAATATTCGGAGTAAAGCTCGATTGCCTTCAGACATACTGTTCGTTTGCCGAGTGGGATGGGTGGGACCCATGGAAAAGGAATATGTGGGCGATTGTATTATTGTCAATTTTGCTAAACCGATTGTTCCAGGAGAATTAGTCATCCAATTTGGGTCTCACCCGAGGAAGTCGAGTCAAGGTACTACCACTGGAATATTTATATAGAGGTCTGTTAAGAGGTCAGGGGCTTCAAGAGAGTTAACCACTCCAGTGATGGCACAGACTTTGCCCTCACCTGTGCCCACCAACAATTGTTTTTCGGTCCTGGCTGGGGAGTGCAGCAATGATTGACACAAGGGCTCAACTTCCCCCTTCTTAGCAGAATCCAACACCGGTGTTACTACCACTCATAGGGTGACCGCAAGCCTTCTAATACTGATGTGGTTGCGGAGGAAAAGAAATGCTTTCTAACCCCCCAACAGTACCCTCCCGCCTGGCCAAAAGGGTTAAGTTGTTGAGCTGGAATAAAGCAGGGCTTGCTGCCAAACTTCAAATGTAAAACTGGGTGGAATCTATTACTCCTATAACATAGTTATGCTGCAGGAGACTTAGGCCCTAAGTGATATATTTTGTGATAGTTGTATCTGTTTTTCTATCCCTGCCTTGCCCTTCATGTCCAGGAGCGCCCGTGCAGGGTTAGCCATTTGATTGTTCTTTATTGCCCATTCCCACAAATTGTGGACTAATCCATGCATTTCAAGTGAAATGGTTCAATTTTTTTTGTGTTTTTCTAATTAATTTTTACAATGATAACTTCTTCACTATTGACAATCCAAATTTTGCATCTCTCTTTGATTTTATTGGTGAGCTCGAGCACAGCCCTAACAACAGAAATATTGTATTATTCTTGCCAGGGATTTTAATTAAAAACATATTTGTGCCGGATTCCTTGGATAGCCACGTTGGTCCTACTGACCGTAGAGGAATGATATTGTATCACTATCTGCTCAAGATTTACCTTTGCAACACATTGAAATGGGCAGCACCTCAATGACTATCCATTGCCACTTTTAATGGGGGTTGAGGGTGCATACATCAATAATTTACAAATGTTTTTCCACCAGTAACCTCCTTAATTGTAATGCAGATGGGTCAGTGTGCCCTAGCATATATAGCGATTATAACCCACTTTTTACTCTGGAAGTTGTTCTTGGGATATATCTGTAGGGGGTGTAAATGTTCGCCCAAGGGGTAATGGTTTGAGGCAAGTATGGAGGGCTTCAAATCTGTGTGATGTGCAGCGTAGGCTTTGTGCCAACCACTTGGATTTGTTGTATATTTGTCTGAACTCGACCCCATGCCCAACCTATAATGTGGATACCTTTATTGCTCTGAGGCATATTATCAAATCTTTCTTTTTAAAGCTCAAGAAATGCATTAATACAGCTCATCAGCCCTGGCTTGATAAGGCATGGAGGGAGGCCAATAGGTGCTTGCACAGGGCCTTGAGGGCTACACCAAGGGACACTGAGACAATTGCAGTCTGTAGAAGATTATATAAGCAGGCTATAAGTAGGAGGAAGTCGGACCTGAGAGATGAAGTACGGTCCACCTGAAGGACTAGAAATACCAGCTTGTTTGGGCATGCTGTTAATGATCACAAACTCTTTAATGCTACCTAGAATTTAGTGTGTGCCAATATTGCTGCAGAAGAATGAGTGATCCATTTTAGTCAAGTTTACCACTTGCTAGACATAACCACTGATGTTACTGAACTTGTGTTGTTGACCTTTCCCCTTGGTATCGAATTCACTGTCGAAGAAATGGCTGAAGCTATTCACGAAAGCCCTGCGAACAAAGCCCTTGGGCCAGAAGGGGTGCCGATGGATTTATATAAGTTAGAAGTGGACCTAAGAGCACCACTAATTACATATTGCACAAACTTAGCCTGCAAGAATGGCCTGCCTGAGCCCTGGTACTCAACCATCATCGTCCCCATTTTAAAAAAAGGAAACAGTACATCACCTAGTTGTTACAGGCCTATCTCTCTACTTGACTTCTCTGTCAAAGTCATCAGTAGGGTTATGACTAATAGAAAAATATTGTGGCCACTGATAAACAAATTATATCTGCTGTGCAGTATGGCTTTAGAGCCGGGCGAGGCACGCAGGAACAGTGCCTCAATTTGCATCTATTAATTAGCAAATACACAATAGCTAAGGGTGGTCCTGTTTACTTAGCCTTCATGGACCTCTCTTGTACATTTGAAAGCATGGTCAGATCTAAATTAAGGGACATGCTAGAGTCCATGGAGGTGTTGTCTTTCTTCTGTGCCCATCACCTAGATCTTAAAGCATCTATTAGATTCGGATCCACTGGTGAATGCACAGAGAGTATTGCTTTGGAGCATGGTTTCGGCACGGATGTGTTTTAGCGCCTATCTTATTTTTACTATATATAAATGAGCTAGACTCGATTTTAGTTAGCAAAGGCAAGGACATGCAAACTGTCAACGGTCAGCCTGTCCCTGTCCTTCTATATGCTGATGACACTGTTTTGATGTCTAGATCATCTAATGGACTCCAAATATTTTAGATGCTTTTGTTAGTTTTATGGCCAGCTTAGGCTTGGCCACTAATTTAGCTAAAACATTTGTCATGGCTTGTGCAAAGAATCTCAAGTCACGTTGCATCTCGATCGAGGTACCCCAATTGCCAGAATACATGATTATCCTTACTTCGGGGTCACATTTGACTCTTGGGGATCTAGGGCCCCTTGTATGAACCAGAGAAGATTGAAGGATTGTAACTCCATTGGCGTCTTATTTAGTCTGGCCTCTAAAATTGGGGAAAAGCCCATTGCACCACTTATAGGAATTTATAAAAGGATGTGCCTACCTCTTTTAACTTATGGTTTTGGGGTGTGGGGCTACAAAGCTCCCTAATGACTGCAGGATTAGCTAAATAGAGTACGAAGGGACATCCTTGATGTTCCATCCAGGTCACTGACGTATGCAGCCCATGAAGAAATTGGGTTACCCTACATCATGGACTGTATTAATGTGATCCCTGTAAGGTTGTGGTGTTCCATCAGGTGTAATCCTAAAGCCACTTTGACTAGGGATATTATTATGGAATATCTCCTGTGCGACAGGGGTCGCCACATTCACTGGCTAAGGAACATCAAGGATGTTTGCAATCAGCTAGGAAGACTAGCTATATTTTCTAACCCTGATAACTTATCCACTGTGTACAAATGTTTGGGTAAATCAAGTTTTATGGAGTTCAGGAGAGGGAAAGAGAGCACTATGAATTGCAGAAGCTCCCCAATAAAGAGTATTTGCTGATTCAAACCAATCCAGGGATGGAACTGCAGCTTAAGATTGTGCCTAATGCCTGGGGCAAGGTATTATTGACAAGATTTAGGCTTGCCCTAGTCAAGTGTCAGCTTTCATGTCCCTTGGGCCAGTTTGACCCTAAAACTATTCCTATTTGCCCTTGTGACAAAAATTCTTTGCAAACCCTGTCGCTTAGATTTTATCGTATTTATACCAAAAGGTTCTAAATTCAGTTACTCAGAGGTGCCTTGTTGACCATATACACTCCAGCGCTTTTATACTTACAGATGCTCCCTACACCCGAGGTATGAGTTTGTGTCGCCACTTGTCTTAAATTTGCTCTCTGACATAGGAAATATTTATTGTTTTAGATTGTTACACAATTATTCTTGAACTCAATTTATATGTATTATTCTTATCTGGACCTTCTATTTACTGTTTTATATTTTCGATGTGATTATGTGCTTTTATGATGATTTTTTTTTTAATGATCAAAAAATTCTATTGAGTGATTGATTGAAAACAGAGTTTGTTATCACTGTCCCTATAATATGCATTCAGACACTACATGCACATGAGGTACAGAGCCAGAAACACACTGTATTTTATATAAAGCACAGTGTGTACATCATTTCACATATTGTGCTTGTAAATGTGCAATGTTTTCACATAAAAGAAAACAGCTGCCATAGTTAGAAGCGTTTCCGTTTTTTTCTGACTAGTCTATGAGATGCAATTTCAAATGTATTGTTTTCTGTCTGCATATTCCATTCATACATAGTGTAGCTCTTAGATAAACGTAGGGTTTTCACTGAAGATGACTGATTATATATACTTACCTGAAATCCACTGTAAACTGTATGAATTATACCGATATGCACCACTAAAATAATCTTCCAATTGAAAGGTAGGACGCTGGTCAGGCTTGCTGTCTTCTAAAACACAAAAAAGGTATTTTTAAAACAAATTGCATTGATTGTAAAAAAAAAATGGCATTGATTGTATTCAGTTACAATAAACATGCAAACATTATTACCCAATAACTGTTGCTGCAGCATAAGAAATGGATTCGTAGAGTGCAACGTTATTAACAGTAAGAATATAGTGCACACCACGGGCGGATATGAGTTGTGCTGACCCTTATTCAAGTATACCTGCATAATTCAAGTTTAAGCCAAGGCAAATCCATCCGTGATTTCCTGTGAGTTTAGGGCTAGATATACAATTTTTTGGTCACAAATTACGTCCAGTATTTTTGTGACCAGTAAACAATTTTACAAACTGATGCATACACTAATAGGTTGGTTCTAAAAAATCGGACTCGTTGTGGGCAACAATCCGACCTACTACATGAATTCTAATGAGTCACAAATTGAAACTCTCTATTTTTAGAAGCTATCCACGGGATGGTGGCCTGCTGGGGCAGCAGACCGCCATGAATGTGATTGCTTATAATTAAGTACTTTTTTTTATAACTGAAGCCCATTTTTCTTAAAGGAAATGGGACTGTGTTCAATCAATAGTTTGCTGTTAACACACGACCATATGTTCTGGATTTGCTCACATTTCAAGATAGCATAAATAAAGGCGTGTGCCATCATAATTGTTTGCATTTTAAACGTGTACAATCAGTGGAAAGTCCCATCGTGTGCATTCTTTTGCAGTTAAAATATGCAAAATAAATTTAAGGTCCATTAAACACAGATTGGTTTGCATGGCCACCTCTGTTTGGAGGGCAGGCACTTACTCCCAATCAGCCTCCTCAAGGGTACCAACATCCGTCTTATCTCCTATTTTTCCATGTGCCTCACCAGGCAGCATAGCATATCATTGGCAAACGTTTCATAGATCAGTTAGGTTGTCTCCTGCATGAGTTCTTCGTTGCAGAGAACTCAAGGACATCTTCCCCAGTTAACATCATATCAAGCCAAGTCATGCCTAACTGGTAGGTATATATAAACCTCATTGTGTGAGATCAAGGCAGACTCAAAATGGTTAAATGTCTGAAAGACTACCCGTCCCCTCACATCTATGAGAATGGAGTTACCTATCAAGCCCACCCAAAAGCCCAACCACTCCCTAATTCATGCAGACATAAAAGGTTTATTTGGGTTAAATTGTCCTTTGAGCCAGTTCCAAACAAACAGGAAATGTTGATTTTTATTAAACTCTGTACGTAAAACAAACACATATTTAGATCTAAAACAGCGATGATTATCTGATGTTAAAATATTTAACAAATTTTACAGAACTGCATACTCCAAAAAATGTATTGATTAGGTAACTTAAATTGCTTTAGGTGTGATAATGGAAAATACCGAGAGGAGAAAAGAACAATACACAATGCTACAGTCACTACACTCAGCTTAAAGCAGAGGCGCACATACAACATGGCGTGTATCGGTGCTATTGGACAACCAATTGGGGTCTTTAAGTTGACAGAGGTATCTCTGGAAAGTTCCTTGAAGGAGGAGGTTGACCCCATGAAAGAGAGAGGATTTTGCAATGAAGGGGTGAAAGACAGCAATGGACCCAAATCTGGAAGTGGCCCTAAAGTTTGAGAATAGACAGTCAATGAGTGTCAGTGCAAGTAAGAATGAAGGATTGGGTGCACAAATGTCACCATCATTATCATCATGATCATCATGTAAACATGTTTTTCATTTTTCTTAAAGAAAGCAATCACTGATAGGATCCTACCATATCAGATGATTAGAATTTAGCAAAGTTTAGGCATTCCAAATGTAGGTCTTGTGCTGAAACATAATGAGTTTACTTCAAAATTTCATCAGATTGGTTCAATGTGTATCTTGCACCATTGGTCTACCACATTTGGTCCCTGGCCGCTGACTTTGCTTGCATGCTATTGATGAATGTTCTCGAAGTAGTGCAATATGGTTGTCTGTGTCATAAAATTCTAGTCTTTCGGTACCGGATGTGAATTAATGAAATTGAATTAGGTGTCAAGCTGAGAGCGGTCCTAATTTTTGGGGCAAAAAATGATTTCTCATGGATTACTTTCTAACACCGACTGGCTTTTTGCTCTCAATAATGTGAAGAGCAAAAGGATTAAAATCCATAACAATCTCTCCATTAACATGCAGGTCAAAGTATTAGTCTCATACTCTTTCCACCATCATTTAGTATTGTGTAGGATCTCTCCATTTCATATAGTTAATATTTGACGGCATCAATATCTAACATAGATGACTTTAGGCTAGATTATTCCAATTCATTATTTGAAAGGCAGCAGTCGCCTGGTACTGGCCACTGGCTAACAGGATGCCTCCCACGAGCTCCTTGTGATATCTAGAACACAGTTTAAAGATCTCTGTATGGTCCTCTGAGTCATTTAGCATTAGTCTGATTATTTACAGAAAAATTAAACATTTGATCACTCTAACAGAGCTGTCTTTACTGAATCCCAGTGTCCTTTCAAGGCTTTCTCAGTACAATGAGCAGAGATAAGAAGGAGGGTTTTCTTAGCATTGGTTTCTTCCCTGTTGAACAGTCTTTCATTGGCAGTAGAGTTGTTGATTTTTGTAACTTTATTTTGACATGTTTAGCTGTATTTGTTGAGATGTTTTGCTTGTTGTCAGTGCCAGGAAACCTTTCAGTAACACAATGCTTAGAAAATAAAATGTATAAGATAATGTAGGTGACTAGATTAGTTGGTGAGTCTATTGACCACACAAGAGTTGTAACTTTGATCTGCTTGTAGATGAGATTTTAAAAAGGAAAATATATCCAGTCAGTCACAGTGACTATGACCAGATATGATTTCCCACCAACGTACTGCATCAGGTGGTGTTTGTTTAATAGTCCTTAAAAAATGCCCAGATACCAAATGTTGCAATGCAGCAACTGAGGGTACATGCTATAACCATCAAGATTTTCTGTAGAGGCGTTTGCAACAAGTTTATTACACTAGGGAGCTCATTTTGTAAAAGATGATTTATATCATTTAATTTATCTGGAAGCTGAAAGAGAGTCATAAATTGAATATCCCTTTGAGGTATTAGAATTTTGAGTCTTTGGGAGAAAAGTTGGAGGTCAGATCAGACTATATACATGTGGCTCCCAAGGACAGATTATAAATCCACAAACATTAAATCTCCTTCAAGCATAGCTGAACAATTTTAGTTCCAATAGTCTTTCAAGCTGTAAAGGTCAGTTAGGATCCAGGACTACCATAAATGTGTGGATATGAAACTTTATGTTGATTCTGCATTAGATAACTCTAAAGGTAAACAGGTAACTCAATGGCATAACTCCTGGACTCGGCCCACTATGCAGGGTCACTTCCAAACAATTTGCCTCCTCTCCTCCTGTTTTCTGAAATTCGGTTTTCTTGACATTAGAACTCTATGCACTTTACCACTGCTAACCAGTGCTAAAGTGCTTGGGCTCACTCCTTAAGACATGGTAAAATTGGCATAGTCCTGATTTACACATTTAATTTACTCATAAGTAATTGGGCACAACATGTACCTAAGGTTTGTAAGTTTGATGCTATTAGTGGGCGAGCAGCACCTATTGTTCCCCACACTTAAGTAGCCCTTCAAATCATTTCTCAGGCCTGCTATTGCAACAAGTGCGCAGTTTTAAATTGCCAATTCAACTTAACAAAATAACACATTTGCCAGGCCCAAACCTTCATTTTTAATACATATAAATCACCCCGAAGGTAAGCTCCTAGGCAGCCCGTAGGGCAGGGTGCAGTGTATTTAAAGAAATTGGGCATGCACTTTTTAAGTTTTAGTAGTAAAAAACTCATATTTGTTTTTACTGCTGCAAGGCCTACCGTCCCCATAGGATAAAATTGGGTTACCTTATTACACTTAATAAGTGATAATATTTGTTTGGGAACAGGCAGATATGTCATGTTTGGTCTCAAAAGAATTGCAGTTTAAAATCCTTTTTAATAGTAAAGTCGAATATTAAGTCACAATTCTGAAAATGCCACTTTTAGAAATCATTTGGTGCCTGCAGCCTGCGTCCTGGGTCACATGACTGTGAATAGTTGGCAGTTGACCTTTGTGTATTCCTCCCAGAAAGAAAGAAAAAGGGGCACTAGGTGCTGGCAGAATGGGCCATTCTGCCAGGGTGGGAGGGGAAGAGCTGTTTCCTCCTTCATTTGCATTTCAAAGAAGCTACCTTAGCCCACTCACAAAGAACTTGACACCAGTCTTTTGTCACCCTAGACCTCATGGAGCCTGGGCAGGGAGGAAGGAAATTCCAGAACCAACTGTGGGTGGAAAATTCTTGAATTTTCTTCCACTTCAAAGCTCGCACCAGGTACAAAAATAGGACCCTCAACCCCACCCTTCAGTTTAAACCTTGACCAGCGAAGGAATCTAAGAAGGCCTGCCTTGTACTTCAGAAGACTTTCCTGCTGCTTGAGCTTTGTACCTCAGAAGACAGCCCTGCTGCTACCAGCAGACCGTCATGCTGCTTAAAGCCTGCTTGAACCACCAGAAGACTGCCATTCTGCTTGAAGACTGCCTTTCTGTTTGGACCCAGGAGTACCATAATGACTCCAAAGGCTAGTTGGCTTGTCTCCTGTTCTGAGTTACAGGGACACAAAAGGCTTCAACAACTTGAACCCTGCACCTTGACCCTGCCTGAAATGAGTCCTACCCTACCAAGTGGTATCCACCCATTACTGGACCCTTGGAAGTGGTGCTAAAAGTGCCCAAACAGGCAAAATCCAAAACTTGGGAAAGTATCAGCCAAAAAGTGCTCTAAGAACCTCCTGGAGACAGGGACCTACCGGCTTGCCAATCCACTCAAGGTGCATTGCTGGTCAGACTGATTTCATAGTAGCTTCCGCTACGTTCTTCTCCACAGCAGCAAATCCTGTTAAGCGGCTCCTCGCAAAAGTGGTATCCTGCCTCTTGGAGCCGTTATGGGCCAAAGCTGCAGCTTCTTCCCAAAAGAGATTTTTGACTTCCAAAAGAGTGACAAAATCAGAATGTAGAAATCTTCACTGCAGCTTCATCCAGCAACTCCCCGATAATGACGCCTCCTACTCGGACACCGCTGGCTGCCTTGTTCCGCTCACTTTTGCTTTCTCAGACATTTTCTTCTTGAAATTTCTTCTCAGTCCGAAGGTAAGCTAAGACCAAGCCCATTTCACCTCATGTATCAAAACGGTGCTCCATCACTTTCAACTTTGCCACAGTCTCATGCAACCTTCTTTTAGGTGCTAGTTTTAGTAAAAACTTCATAACTCCAGTTGTACTGATTGCAGTTTTGATGTCAAATAATTTATTACATTTTCTCTATTTTGCTAAATTGTGAGGGATTTTCTAGTGTTGTGTTTTCACTTTATTATTGTTTGTTTGTGCTGCATAAATACCTTACACATTGCCTCTAAGGTAAGCCTGGCTGCTATTGTGCAAAGCTACCAGAGGGTTACGCACAGGCTACTTTAGTAATTTTTATCTTTCACCCTGACAGGGATTGTGGTCTGCCACCACACACTACGAACACGCCTTCACGACGCCGGGATCCAAGAGAAGGCCCTGGACTGGACCACATCCTTCCTTTCCGGCAGAACACAAAGCGTCCGCCTCGCCCCTTCCGATCCAAGGCCACCAAGATCATCTGCGGCGTACCCTAAGGCTCCTCCCTCAGCCCAACGCTGTTCAACATCTACATGGCACCCTCGCCCACGTCGCCCGACAGCACAACCTCAACATCATCTCCTACGCCGACGACACCCAGCTGATCCTCTCCCTCACCAAAGACCCTCACACCGCCAAAGCCCACCTCCACGAAGGAATGAAGGCCGTCGCCGAATGGATGAGGACCAGCCGCCTGAAGCTGAACTCGGACAAGACGGAGGTCCTCATCCTTGGTTCCAACCCTTCAGCCTGGGATGACTCCTGGTGGCCAACATCACTGGGAACAGCCCCGCCACCCACCGACCACGTACGCAACCTAGGGGTCATCCTCGACCCCGCCCTCTCCATGACTAAGCAGGTCAACGCCGTTTCCTCATCCTGCTTCAACATCCTCCGAATGCTCCGCAGGATCTTCAAGTGGATCCCCACCGAAACAAGAAAAACAGTCACCCAGGCCCTCGTCACCAGCAGGCTGGACTACGGAAATGCCCTCTACGCAGGAACGACGGCTAAGCTCCTGAGACGGCTGCAATGCATCCAGAACGCCTCTGCACGTCTTATCCTCGACATCCCCCGACGCAGCCACATCACACCCCACCTGAGAGACCTGCACTGGCTCCCTGTCAACAAGAGGATAACCTTCAAGCTTCTCACCCACGCACACAAAGCACTCCACAACTCCGGACCAGCCTACCTCAACAGACGACTCAGCTTCTACACCCCCACCCGCCAGCTCCGCTCGACCAGCCTCGCCCTCGCCACAGTCCCCCGCATCCGGAAAACGACCGCCGGCGGCAGATCCTTCTCCCACCTCGCCGCCAAGACCTGGAACACCCTCCCCACCAACCTCCGACAGACCCAAGACCTACTGGCCTTCAGAAGACTCCTCAAGACCTGGCTCTTCGATCAGTAGCAGCACCACCCCCCCTTCCCCCAGCGCCTTGAGACCCTCGCGGGTATGTAGTGCGCTTTATAAGTGACATGATTGATTGATTGATTGCTTGAGATGGTTTCACACCCCGTTCAACCAAAAACCCAATTTTCTAAAATAACAATATATGCAATAACTCTATAGCAATAACAATAAAAGATGCATCCTGTGAATTTCGCAGGTAATATTTATGGTTGGGCTGACATAATTGTAGTACAGACCTGATGAATTGTATTGTTAGGAAGGAATTTACCTATTAAGTACGGACATTACGTAAGCTATTGAAATTAAGAGTGCCCAATTTTAGACTGTCAGAATTTCGATTAGGTGTTATATTTGCACAGACTGTTTTGTAAAGATAAAAATATTAATATCAATGGATGTATGAAACAAATGGGTCTGCCATGTATTATGTCTAAGCTGGTTAAACATTTATTTATACACAGGTTACAATGGCTCCTACAGTGTGTTTAAAATAAGGGTTGCATAATTCCGAGGCCAGCACAACAGTGGTGACTAGAGTCAAAATCCATATTTAAGAACAGTCCAAACTACGTTCAAGTCGACTTTTATAAAGTTTTTCATGTTCATAATTGGGATATTTGATGGACCACTCCAACCATGGGTTCATTTCAGGAGGTCCTTTACGTGAGATCAAACAATATGTAAAAGACAAATAGTGGTCTATTTTTTATGCATGTTTCACATCAGCCTTGTTATTCTCAGTTTCATATGATGTTTTGAGGCCTTATTTTGTTACAATTATTGCAATTTTGTAACTACATATGGGACTCTATTTATAGTGGATTTCTCCTTTGCTGTTGCCTACACATGCTTTAGGGATTGCTCACGGAAGTGAACATTTGAGGGTGAAAAAATTCAGAGAATTGAGTCCCAGCAAAGCAGATTCATCATTTTATCTATTCAAAGTTGGTCAAATGTGGAGCATTAACATGTTAATAGTATCATCTGTTATTTACAGTGCTTAGTTAAGATGGACATTTTGTATGTAGAGCAATATAAAAAGCAAGTTATTATTAATATTGGATACGTTCTTCCATGTGCCTGAATCTATGACCTTGAGTTGTGGCACCACTGTCTTGTTGGTCTCCAAATCAAATTTTACAGCCTTTGTTTCATCACGTCTCTGGAGAAGCCATTGTTCCTTTTGATTTTTAGGTAGCTAGAAGCCAAAATGAAATAGTTAAGGCAGGATCAGACCAGTACTGGTTGAGATTATGATGTCCTTAACCTTGAAATGAATGATTAAGAGTGTGGTATGGTAGTCTGCTGTTTTAGATCCATTTGTCCATATGAGCAACCCCAGATTTTCTGGCTGCCTCTAATTTCTTAATCACCTTCACTGATTACTACATCCTACTTTTTTGCTTCATCATAATTTGCTTCTTTTGCAACAGCTAAACTTCCATTACACTTCAGCTACACTGGTAAAATGCTTGACTACCCCTCTTTATGACAGGTCTCCTATAGGATGTATAGTGAGACCCTGTTTATAAATTCAGTTCTAAATTAAATCCCTTTGCAAACCAGAGTTTGCACAAGGATCTGAATTACGGGTCGCCTGATAATTATCACACCTCCTGCTTACCCCTGATAGATTCCTGCAGGTCAATTCTGTTGAAATTTATCACGGGAAAAAGCCCTATAAAAAAGTATAACATGATGAATTTAGAGTGTTGAATATTAATTCTGTGGGGGTAGGGTTGCGGCTTGCCAGCGAGAAGAATTGACTACCTGATTCTTGAACTCCCAAAGCTAGGCGACCAGTGCTTAATTTGTAATAGAATGAGTGCTGGTGCCTAAAGCTCTGTTCCGAAACCTGCTACTGGTGCATTTACATGTCTATGCACCAAATACTAAGGCTGCGTAGTCTTAAATCGACCTCTTCCATCAACTACCAGCCACTCCCTGCTTGTTATCTAACTTTCTCCCTTTGCAGCACTTTTCCCGCCTTTCTCTTCCTTCTTCATTCCCCTCACTACTATGTGTTTTCCCTCTCTTGCTCGCGGTCAATGTCTGATGTAAAGTAAGTGTTGGTCCCCAAAAATGAGTGCCTGTGGGCCCCATCAGCACCCACTGTTTCAAATTAAGCACAGTAGACCACAAATCTTGAGAAAATATCCTGCATACATGTCACAGCAGAGAAAAGAAGAAAGTTGCAGAAAGGCGCAGAAGCAGTGACTCCACAAACAGGTTTGAGTATGGGAGCATGGAAGGGAATAGAGGTAATGAAGGAGCAGAGTATCATTTCTTCTGCCACCTGGCATAAAGGGTCAGATTAGGGCCTGAGGCTTCAAAACATTGTTGTGGTGGTCTTAGATAAGAAGGACTCCTGGAATTGTGACAGTGTGGAGGGAAGATCCCAGAAGATATTCTAGTGTCATAGACAGAAATCTAGCCCCAATACAGAAACAATGAAACTAGGGTTCTTGGTTGGGTTCTATTTGAAAAATGCAGTGTATTTTGTGCTATTTTCTGTCACATCACACTTTTTGTTTAGCATTTTTTACTATGATATTTTTCCCATTGAAAGATTTCTGGAGAAAGGTTGGGAGAAATAGGAGACTGTAAAACACAATGGCCGAGATTATAATTTAAATTTATCCTTACAGGCGGTTTGCCACTCTTCATAGGGAATTATTTGTGTCCTGTAGTGCATATAATGCCTATTGTGCCAGTAACATTGATGAAAAGTGGGCAAAATGTTAGGATAATTTTTAATGGGAGTTGGAGGTTCACAACACAAGGGATTTCTGACAATGTTAGTCACAAATCGAGCACTACAAAGAATGCTGGAATATTGTAGTGGAGATGGAATTAAATTCAACTTTAGAGATACATTGTTCTGTCTTGAATAAACTTATTGAACTATTAAGTAGTACATTTTACAGTACAATGGAGTGAAAATGGCAAAAACTGAATATGGGTAATAGGTGATGGTTGAGTGTTCTTCAAAGTAATTTGTGGCACAATATGCAGATGTGGCAATGATGGAGTTTAAAGACTGTTTTGGCTAAAAGCCGAAATATGGGTGTATTTCAACATTAATCCTAACGAGGCTTGCGGTGGATGGACAAAAAAATGTTTACATCAACTCTCCCCTGTGAACAAGAAAGCAAATGATAGTACTGAATTTGTGACCACTAACATCTTTGAAAGAAAAAAGATTCGGAACGATGTGAATCCCCCATCACCTTTGAAAATCATTGCTTTCATAAACACTATGAGCCTGAAGATAGGTTCCCCCTCATTGCATAACAGACCCTAATTAGCTTCAGTAGCATATTGCCACTCCAATGTTAGCATACATGTACTAAAGTGAATAAAAATAATTAACAAATATTATATTTCTCATGTCCTATTACAGTCAAGTATTTTCTTAAACATATTTTTCCTTTAGATACCACTACATGAATTCGTATACTTCAGAACCTATACTTTTAATAGGAAGCAAGGCAGTGTGCTCTTGCCTAAAATTCCATGGCTGGCTTGAGTCACATGTGATATACAATACCCATCTGCCCTTGCAGTCTCTTTTTGAAAACCCTTCAATACATCAATTAGTTAGGATCAAAGACTTTAAAGGGTCATTTAGTATTCTATTACTGAATCAGCATAGGAAATTTGACTAACATCTACATTCTGTTGAGATGTTGTAATCAATAAGTCATTTTGCACAGGAGAACACACAAATATTCTGGTAATTGGCATAAAGAATTATTTCTTTACTTATTCTTGTAATCTATGCATAACACATAATCTCACACCATGGTCGAGTGATCATTACTGTTGATGATGAGACACAAGGAGTTTTTCATTTTTATTTATCAAACCATACTTTTCTGAGAATAACAGATTGGCTACCTTTCCTTTCATTTACTTCAACTGGTTAGAGACAATACATCCTAAATCCTGTGTGGGACAGAATCCCCTCCCCATGGATATAGAATTCTTCCACAAAAACTTCCTGAAAAACCAGAGGAAGACAGTCAGTCATCTCCAGGGACTCAATACAAACCACAAGCTTTCATGTCATTGCTCATCCATTCCTCACCCTCACCTACCATCTAATGCTAATTCCTGAAGACGTACAGTCCTGGGTAAAATGGCACAGTTTTCGCAGATGCCTTCCTAGATTTCATCTCATTAAATTGCCATAACAATCTCTGAACCCCTGGGGACCAGAACATCTTCAACCAACCGAACATCCCCTAATGAAGAACCCTCACTTAGACCTAAAGACACTAGCATCTCCTAGCTCATCCCTGAAAATATACATAGAACTGGCCATAAACTGAAGAGAATCTTATTTCTGTCCAGACTCATCACAGTAATAGGAAACATCCCATTATTTGAACCTACGACCAGCTCATCTACGTTATGGTCAATCGCCCCATGTGATCAAATGATACAGTAACGATTACAAAAAATTTCAGCTACAAAGATAATTGACTCACTCTTATAGCACTCAACTCTCATCGCTCAGCCATGTCACTTCCTGAGCAAATAACAGAAGTACAACTAGCTTTCTAAAGGCTGTGACTTATTCATTTCCTTAAAGATGTCCATTCAACCTAAGACTCTTAGACTTCAATGAAGAACAACATTTTATAACTCATAGGATTCCAAGACCAATGGATAAATTGTAACAAACCGCATGGCAAAATTCACCACCAATGACTGAACCTGTTGCACAAGCAGTAACATAAAAAGTCTATGCTGCCCTCAATGGATCTCCAATGACAAATGCTCTGCAAAGGAACTTCATGGGGTTTTAAAAGAGTTATGCAGAGTACACAATGACAAAGGCAAATCAATCTCTAGCTCTTTACGACCATCAATATTACTTGCTTTCAAAAGCAAGCATCACTTACCAAAATTAATACTATTATGCCCATTCCACTCAGCAGCCTTCCATCAGCAGTTTTCCATCAACAGTCTGACTCCCAATTCAAATAAACTGTCAAGGCAAGTGAGCCAGCAAGATCAAAATCATATGTCTGCTCTCTCAGGCCTTTAAAACGTTCCACTCTTAACATCTCCAATGACCCCTGTAAGAAACTGGAGTGTTAGTTGAGGGGCTAGCTACCCATTTCAAGTAATAATTACAAACTTTGTAAGGGGAACCAATAAGGTCACTAGATTAACCCGAGCTCAACCCCCCAGAAGCTATGGCACAGAGCAGGCAACATTAACTTAGAGAACATTTGCAAAGTATTTATGCAGTACTAAAAATATAAAACACAACACAAGGAAAGTCCCAAAATCAAAATATAGTAAAATGACAACAAAACAACAAAAATCCAGGAAGGGAAATCAGAGATTTGAAGTTTATTAAAAAAGAATGAGCACCAAAAAGGTGTTAAACACCAACCACGGTCATCTGGTTGCGAGAGACTGGGACTTAGGTGCAATTTAAGGTGGACTGTGATGGAGGGCAGGTCAGCTACAGAAACCAGGTGCAACACGTTCGTAAGTTTTACCTTTGGACTTCGTGGTGAAAGACATCAGCCTGTGCTTGAGGAGGGCTCCACGATAGCTGTATGACGAGATCCCAGTAAAGCCTTTGACTTTTGGCTAGAAGCTCCAAGTGCTAGAAATTCGAATTTTGTGCCCAGGGAAGGTACCTCACTGGCCAGATACTATAGGCAGCTTTGACCAGTAAAGATTTCTCCTTTCACACTTTGTCACTTTGTTAGAGCTCTGATTCCTCCAGTGGGGCAGGGATGCAGGTTGTAGCCAAAGAGGGATCCATGAGGCCAGATACCTTCTTCTCCAGGTACCACTAAATCGGATTTGCTGCTGCGGAATAACTCTGAATGGGAAAAACCTGAATCTTCACCCCAGCGGCAACATAGTTTGGATGGATAGGCTTGGCAGGTTTGTCCTGGTCCTCTGGAGGGATTTGGAGCCAAAAAGGTTTCTCAGGTTGAAAGGAGTACATTTTGACACAGCCAGGGGTCAAGACTTCCTCCAGCAGAAGTCACCAGCAGGGTACAGGGCAGCTCCAGTTAGAACTGGCAAGCTGGATAGTTGCAGGAAAGACCCTTTGTAGCTTGTTGTATCCCTGTTGCTTTAACAACTTTAACAGGAGGTCAGCTGTATGACCCATGGAGTCCACTTCTTAGTCCTGGGTGCAAATGTCAGAGCAGGTCCAGTCCTTCAGGGCTCTTCTCAAGTCTCAGACAGCAGGATGAGTCCTCTTATGATCTTCCGCAGGTTCAGTAGTGTTCTGAGAAAAAGAGGACTCCTAGCTCCTCCTTAACCAATAGGGCAAACATTCCTAAAGGTAACCCTATCCATCTTTGCAGCATTTCTTGTCTGCCTTAAAGCAAACCATCCCACATTGCCCCACTGTGCCTAAATCCAAGAAGGAGAACCCCTTATCCTCTTGTGGAGAGGAGAGCCTGTGTGGCCACGCCAAGTGTGTGACCAGGGAAATGAACAGCCCTTCATCTGTGGTCACTTTAAATAAGTTTTGGGGGCAGCTCCCTCCCCACTGTGAATGGAGCCTGGCACTGGGAGAATAAGTGCCAGGCTGTCTATGACAGGGGAGGTACTTTTGAAGATGATTAAGTTCCTGGGCACTGCCCAAAAGGTCATCCTGTTAGAGGAATAGAAAGACCTCCCCACACCCAAGCCTCTATCTCCTTCTCTGGAAGATGTTTTCACAACTCAGTCAAGGTTAAGTGCTCAAGGGGCTGCAGCTAGAGGTTAGTGCAAATTTGCCTCTCAAGGCTTTAGGAAGGTTAAAGGTAACTTTCAAAAAGTATATTTCCCTTAATATTTATTAAACATACGACTTCAGCAGTGAATCGGGCTTTTACTAAATAGTGGAAGTATTACATTTCTAGGTATTGAAGTCATGCTTTATACTGTCATATGAAGTGCATGGCACTATGGGTACTGAGGTTCATTAGTGACATTTAACTTACAAGCTCTGAGTAAATTTTGCACCATATACTTGGGACTTACAGATACGTTAAATTTGTAAATTGGGGAAATATCACTTATATCATGTTGAAAGGTGGGGTACATGCACTTTACCACTGGTTAGCAGGGGTAAATAGCACAGTGTTCTACAGCCATCAAAAACGGTTATGGCAAAAATCTGGGGCACACCACGCAAAGATGTTCATTTCCTACACCCCCATCAAAAATCCTCCTCAATAACTCTACCATCATGCAGGTGTCCCTTCAAACTCAAGACCTCCTCTCTGAAGTCAAGATTTCCCACATTAGACCACAGATCAAAATAAAGAAACATGATTTAGCAACTTTGATAGCTACCAGTCATCGCCAATGACTTAGTCTTAGGACAACTGACTGAAAGAACCTCCTTTTATCAGATCTTCAGGTTCTGAAACTAAACAGTATACTGTCAGGCCAAACAGACAGGGTTCATCTCCATAGAGTCTGCCATGATTTCCATGTGGGATGATTCGAAGATTATGGCGAACAGAAAACGAGTTTCAGAACTTCTAGTTTTGAACCTGTCCCTCTCCTTTAACACAATTCAACACCTTACCCATCTGCTGAAACTAGAGAAACTTTGAATTAAAAGAGCCACCTTCAACTGGATATTGTCCTACCTCTCCAGCAAAGCTAGCATCATCTTGCTGCTCGTATATTTGTCACCTCCTTTCAGAAGTCGATCTGATATACCTGAAGGATCTATCATCTCACATCCCCTCTTCTAACCTCATCAAGTTCTTCAGCCTAATCTGCTACAACTAGGCCAATCACACTTAGTTCATCATAGAGCTGGGAAACTCAAAGGACATAGGCAACTTAGAACTAGACCACTTACTCAAAGTTGTTGATCTATGGATGCTGCGTAACCACCATACCCTTCACTTATCCAAAACAGAGATCTTTACTTGCAGCGTTTGGAAGACCTGTCATAACACAATCTTGCTCCATGGGTGTGGACCAATACCTGGGAGATCAACTGAAAGAAGGATGTTTTCTGTGATCAAGGATTTCAGCCTTTCATCTGTCCTCATAGTGAACCAAGTGACAATAAGTAATTTCTACAATGTGCTAGCTCTTTGATGCATCTTCGGCCGTCTGTGTTTCCATAGGAGCTTAAGGCATCTATTGTCCTTGTCATGTCTTGCCTAGACAATGCAAACAGTTTCTACCTATGGGCCTCACTCTTCCTACTCTGAATCTTACAATAGAGTGCAGGAAGACAAATCCTACACCTTAGCCCACTGGAACACATGACAGAAATTCTCCAACCTCTTCACTAGCCACCCATGGCTAGATGGATTAGTGGGGTTTTTGAGTACAAAGGTTTTTTTTTTAAGGCTCATGAATGAGTTGAGTTTAGGGGTAGAAAGAGCTTTCTTGGTTCAGGCATGGGTGGAGTTTGGGGATCAGGGATGGGTGTAGTTTAAGTGAGGTGAGGCTTTTTAAGATTCAGCAATGGAAGTAGTTTAGGGGTAGAAAGGGCATCCAGGGATGGGTGGAGTTTAGGGGTCAGGGATTGGGGAGTTTAGGCATGTTGTGGGATTTTTAGAAGGGAGAAAGCAATGGTGCATAGGGATTGTGAGGGGGTCATGGATGGATGGTGTTTAAGGGTGGTGAGGGGTCAGCAAATCAAAATCATTCAAAGTAATTTTTTGACAATGGAAACGATATAATCTGAGATAATGTCACCTGGAGCAAAGCACGTAAATAAACACCTCTGACAAAAATGTTTTTGAAAGTAAGACCTGCCACCATTGCATTTACACCTTAAAAAAACATGCAAAAGCTAATTTTGAAATCAACTCATTCCACCATTTTCTTTGAAAGCTTGTCCCACTGAACTAACAGCCCAGTTCCTGCCTACTGAGGGTCAGGATGGAAGTGAAGAGAATCGGAACGGAGAGGTGGAAGGTCTGGTTCAAGGTGAGGAGGTCAATGAAGGAGGGAGCTCTTATTCCTAATGTAGCAACACACAATGGGCTTGAATCACAAAGGCAACTTACACTTTTGAGGACTTTACTCAAAAAGTGTAGATTTACTCCAAAAGTGTAACTAACATGTCTGCACACATAGGCCTGTAAGAAATTGGATTACTGATTGAGGGGAGTAAAACCCTACTCAAGCAGAAACAACAATCCTTGTCAGGGTTAAGTCACAAGCAAACCCCAAATTAACCTGTGCTCAACCCTGTGGCAGCTTGGCACAGAGCAGTTAGTCTCAACTTAGAGGCAATGTGTAAAGTATTTATGCAGTACTTCAAACAGTAATAAAGTGAGAACACAGAGAGGAAAAATCCCACACAACATTAGACAAATAGAGTAAGTTTGAATAAATAAAACAAGAACAAAATGACAAAAATCCAATTAGCAGAACCAGAGATATACAAGTTTAAAGATGTCAATAAATATAGTGCCAAAAGCACAAACACAAATATAGTGCCAGAAAGCACAAAGTGCTAACTGAGGTTATCTGGTCGTGCCGGACCTGGATAAAAGTCACAAGTTCAGGCTGATTGCGATGGAGCACGAGCCGGCTGCAGGGACATAGTTAGATCCACTGAACAAGAGTGCCTTAATTACTGGTTGCGTGGTCCCACGTCAAGGATGCGTTGTACAGCTGAGATGATGCAAGGTCTGGGTCAAACATGCATCTCACAGCATTGGTTCCAGAGAGCTGGGAGGCTGTGATGCGAGGTCCTGTGTCGCCATTGAGGAGGCAGTCAAGAAGGGGGCTTTCAATGCAAAATCCTGCATTGAGGATAAATCGAGCACTGGCTGGTTCAGAGCAAGCTGCAGTTTTTGCAATGTGGAATCCTGCTTTATCATCGAGGCTGCTGTCAATGAGGGGCTTGCGATGCATGTGTCACACAGCGGCAGTTCCAATTAAGCTGCAGAGGTGATGAAAAGTTCCTGCCCAGGAAAAGTCCACTCAGAAGAGGCAATGTTTTGGTTCTGCTCGGAGTTGCGCCGCACAGCAGAGGGGATGTGTTGGGCCTGATGAGTCCACAGATGGGCTGGAAGAGCACCTTCAGCCCACATTCAAATGTCCTGATTGGTATGGCACCACTTGGCAGAGTAGGACTCACAGCTGCAGAGTCCAGGCTCTACTTACAAGAGACTAGCCCTTGGAATTACTCTGGTGGTCCTGGCTACTGGTTACAGGTCCAGCCCAACTCACCAAGATAAGGGGGCAGCAGGGCAGCAGGGCAGCAGTCCAGCAGAGTGGCAGTCCTTTCAGCAGCACAGTAGCCCTTTTTCCTGGCGAAGACTTTCACAGGTTCAGAAGTGCACTGAAGAGTTGGGGTCTGAGGTCCAATATTTATACCTGGTGCCCACCTTGAAGTACAGGAATCATCAAGAGGTTTCTAGCTTCCTGAGGTGTCAGGCATCCCCTTCCTCCCTGTCCTGTCCCAGCATGTCCGGGATCACATAAGACCAGTCTTAAACCTTTTGCGAGAGTGCTCAGGCAGAGCCTTTGTGATGAGCAAGTGTGGTAGGTGACAGCTCCTCCCCCTCTTTAACTAGGAGTGGCCCATTGTGACAAAACTTAGCTTCCCTTTTGCTCACTGTCTGGGAGCAATACACAAAGACCAACTGCCAACTACACCTAGTCATGCGACCCAGGATACAGGCAGCAGACACCAAATGGTTGGCATAGGAAAATGCCAACTTTCTAAAAGTGGCATTTCCAGAACTGTAATTACAAATCTGACTTCACCATGAGACAGGGCTTTAAATCACAGTTTCATAGACACCAAACTCGACCTGTCCACCTGCTTCCAATTGAAAGTTATCACTTATTAAATGTAATAAGGTAACTCAATGTTATCCTATGGGGGAGGTAGGCCTTGAAGTAGTGAAAAACAAATTTAAGATATTTTCACTGCCAGGACATGCAAAAACTTAAAAGTGCATGTCCAGCTTTTTAAATACACTGCACCTTGCCCTCTGAGCTGTCCATGCCCTACCCTAGGTGTGACATATATGTATTAGAAAGGAAGGTTCTGACCTGGCAAAAGGTTTATTTTGCTAGGTTGACATAGCAGTATTAAAAACGGCACACACAGTCTGCAATTGCAGGCCTGAGACATGTTTAAAGGGCTACTTAAGTGGGTGGAACCAATGCTGCAGGCCCACTAGTAACAATTAATTTACAGCCCCTGGACACATACAGTACCTGTTTACTGGGGACCTACACGTAAATTAAATCTGCCAATTGGGTGTAAGCCAATTTTACTGTGTTTAAAGGAGAGAGCACAAGCACTTTAGCACTGGTTAACAGTGGTACGGTGTTCAAAATCCTAAAGGCCAACAAAAATAGGTTCAGAATACAGGAGGGTGAAGGCAAAAAGCTTGAGGATGACCCGTTAGAAAGGGCCACGTCCAGCAGGGCTTAATTCACAAACTGCATTTTGAGTAGATTTACACTTTTGACTAAGTTTACTAAATTTTGGTATTTACAAATTGCACCTTCATAGTAGATTACACTTTTGTGGTAACTTGCACTTTTTTAATAAGTCCAGCACTACTCGTGCCAACCACTGGTACTGCAACATCCATTCCATTATTTTCTATGGGAGGGTGTTGCAAAACTAGCAGTTGGTGATGTGTGGTGGTGGAATTACTACTGCTTGTTTTAGTAGGAACTTAGGGGCAGATTTACAAGCCCCTTGCAACACTTTTGCGCCGCCGTTGCATCACTTTTGTGACCCAGCAGCGGCATAAAAAATGCGGCCAATTTACAATTTGATGCATCTAGGGAGATGCGTCACGTTGTAAAGCCCTGCGTCACATTATACCTGCGTCAGGTATAATGTATGGAGGGTGGGCGTACCCACGCAGGAAAGCCTTGTAAAAGTGACGCAGTGAAATCTGCAAGATTTCACTTCTCCACTTCTAGGATGCCACTGCTTCAAAACCTTGCGCCTGCTTGAAGCAGGCATAAGGAGTGACGCAGTACAATAAGTATAGGCCTCAACATGCATTGCTGGAGTTGCGTCGTGCTTGCGACACGACTCCAGCAATGCATGGCTTTTGGGCCAACAGATGCGTCAGATTTTCTGACGCATCTGTCAATCCTTGCACCATGGTGCACTGTATTGTAAATACGGCGCATCCATGGTGGCACACGAGTATCGCAGGATGGTGCAGGGAAACTGACGCATCTCTACAGATGCGTCAGTTTCTTGTAAATCTGCCCCTTAGAGTCAAAGGGCCAGATTCATAAAGGTAAACTTACACTTTTGTATATTTATTATTTGCTAATCATAAACTTACACTTTTGTGTATTTTTTGTTTTGCTATTCACAAACCGAGTTAACAGTAAGCTCAGGACTGCGGAGACTCCATATTCAGGGCAGAGAACTTCACACATAAAAAGATAGGCCTGTCCTATCTATTTGTGTGAGTAGTTATCCGTCCCGACTATGAAGTCTTCACAGTCCTTACCATTAACTTGCAGTTTGTGAATAGCAAAAGAAATGGTCAACTGACACAAAAGTGTAAGTTTACTTTTGTGAATCAGGCTCACAGTCTGTGAATACTGAAAAGTAGTAACCTAACTGAAAACTGTAAGCTTACTCAAACGTATCTGACACCTTTGTGAATCAACCTCTTTTGGAGTAAAGTTACACTTAGAGTTTGAGAATAGCCAAAAGTAGAAAACATACTCAAAAAAGTCACCCTTGTAAATCAGGCCCAAGATATTCAACCCCAGGATGGGTGTAAGGTAAGGAATCGCTTCAAAGAAAATTAATAAACATACACAAAAATCGAGTTTTCCTGCAACCATACTTAAAGAGGTGATGCAGAAAGAGAAAAAAACAGTTCCCCGCCACGTACTGCATCTCTAACAAAAAAATAGGCATTACATAATATTTCTTTGTTTGATGATGTCTGCTTGGTTTTTGAAACATATTGTGACATAATTTGCGGGGTGATCCATTTAAAGGAAAGGGGTGCTTTCATGAAGTGAAAAAGCAGAATTGAACTGACAATTAGACTTCCCTCAAACATAATTTCGAAAATGTTTGTGTTCACCTGAAGTGAATCTCAAAAAAATAAAAAATATGTAAGATACGTGTATACAATCTTCGCAAAGCTTGACGTGTTCCTTTTGAGAGTTTTTGGCAGCCACCACTGAAACTTGACCCAGATGTTGTAAGTGGAATAGACGTGAGCCAAGAAACAAGCCTACAGTGAAAAGCAGACAGGCTAGAAAAGAAACCGGATGCAAAACAAATCCGGTGTGGCCGATATTCTGTCGCAGTAATCAGCTGCACCTATAAGTGAAGACCGTATGTAAAAATGCATAACTAACTAAGCAACGATCCTCGTTACGCGTTACGCGGCAATCCTATGGGTATTTTGCCATTTTATTTCTTAAACAATGCATGGTGCATACAAGAAAATGATGACCATGTTACGTCGAAATGACTAAACTCTAAAGTCGTTCATTATTTTTTTCATTTTTGGGTATGTTTGCTCGCATGGAAATGAAAAAACGACAAGAAATAGCTACATATAAGCTTGAATGTTAACCTTAACATCGGCTTTGCATTTATGGCATTTAAGGCCAGGTTGTAAAATCATATTGCATGCCACCACTTCTGGGGCCTGATGTACAAAGCAATTTTGCAATTCAAAGCCTGCAGGTTGCAAATTCACAAGATTTGCAACCGGAAAATGCCTTTTTGTTATGTACTAAACCCATTTTGCAATTCAGTAACTTGTTACCGAATCGCCAAATGAGTTTAGAAGTCCATAAAAATTGTTGTTTGGAAGGGGCGTTTGAGGAGTCCCTTCCAAATAGCGATTTGTTCAGTTATTTGTTAATGTTTTTTAACCAAAATCCAGTCACAAAACATTGACATTTTAGCGGCACCTCAAAGGCGGCATTAACCCATTAGCAAATGGCAAGGGGTCCCACTGAGAGCCCTTCTCCTTTGTGAATGTTTAAAAAAGTTTGCCGGGGAATATGCAGTGGTCCACAAGACCACTGCCAATTCTCAAACAAACAAAGCAAAACTTTATTTTTAAATTAAGCCCTGTTTCCTTAAAGGAAAAATAATAGCATTTTTTTAAAAAGTTGATTTTATTCAAAATGCGATCACAGACATGGTGGTCTGTTGAACACAGCAGGCCTCCATCCCTCTGATGGCATCCAATCTTAGTGAGTCCTGATATGTGACCTACCTCACGAATACTGATGAGGTAGATCAGCTTGAGACCCACGACAATTCAGAATTTTGTGAACCGACCTAGAAGTACATAAGTTGGTTCGCAAAATCACTTTCTACTCACAAAAAGCCGGGACCTAATTTATGATTGCTTTTGGTGAATGGAAATTTGATGCATCAGGCCCCTAGTTCGCAGCTGGGTCTTTTTCTTATCGTTTGATACTTGTGACTTCAATTAACAGTAAGAGTCATAATTAGCATCACTTAGCCATAATGTAAGAGAAATAAAGATAATATGGACAACATGTTGTATACTCTGCTCCTCCTCTTTGTTTATTGTCACAATTGATTAACCACTGCCACAATGTGGTCTGCTTCGGAATCAATACTAAGAGGTTTGCACTACCAGATGTGCTGGCTCGAAAGGGCCAGGGGGGGGCCAATTTTCCTGGTCCTGTCATAGTCTATGGGACCAATCAACTGGCCCACAGACTAATAAAGCCAGCATTCCTGACAGTGGCAGAGTGCCCAACAGGCCAGTCCAACGCTGGGTTTATCACTTTCTCTGTATGGGGAAGTCAATCATTAATACTAGATAATACATGAATGTACCCTTGCCTGTGATCTATTGAGGCAAACCTATTCCATTATAAAGATAATAGAAGGTTTGCTAACCTCCATCAGGCTCGTAAGAGAGTGATTGGTTACCTTGATTACTATTATGGAAAGCAATTCCCCTTAAATGTGGGACAAGCCTAGGGAACTAGGAGCAATATGCCTTGACACATCCTTGGAAAATGCATGAATTTCCTATGAAGATATGAGTGTACAATAAAGCAAATTTAGTATGAAGAATTGAGCTTCTTCAGCTTTGCCAAATGAATAATTGTGTAAGCGGGTTGTACCTAAGTGTTTAGTGAAAGTGGGTAGGAACACACTGCTGGCATGTAACAGAGCCATTACCCCATAGCGTCTTGGTAGTTGTAGTTCATTTTTGCACACAAAGTTCATATTATTTTTCAATTAATGCCATCTTTCGAAATCGTATCTCTAGACACCAGTGTTTCGGGATTCCTCCCTCATCAGTTGAGAATATTTACGGGATGCTGGACATGCTGCCAAATTTCTCAGGTATATTCCCAATCATAGCATGCAGGCGTTCCAAAGCTCGTCAGTTTGGGGGCGGCTTACGAGAGCCTTTTATCAGTAAAAGTGGGTAGGAACACACTGCTTGCATGTAACAGCGCCATTACCCCAGTACCTAAGAGTTTAGTACTCGTTCTAGTCCAAGTTATATTATCAGGGCTTGCTTTGGCAACACTCCTGCCTCATCTTGACTTTAAAGAGATGTACTATGTTGGGCAGATTAATTTCACTTCACCATAAGAATCAGTGACAGCAGTTATTATTTTTAGTTATTCCTAATGCTTCATATTGTCTTTGTATCGCACATTCTGAAAAATGAAGGTAGCTGTATGTATTTGAAAGGGGACAGATTATGTTATTTAAATCATGGGAGTAAATGCTATTTAAAGCACCTAGCATATGGCACTGTCTAGTATTTCAGAAAGACTGGCCAAGTAATCATTGGCTGCCATAATTTCTTAAATGCAATCCTTTGATGATTCTTCCACCACTATATGAAATTTTTTATTCTTATTTTTAGTTTTCTCTATACATTTGCCCTGAAATTTTTGCCTGTGCGTTCAGGTAGAAAAATTAACTTTCAGTTTTATACTATCTTCTCTCAAATAATGCCAGTGGCAAATGACTCAGTGTAAAGGTTAACTTCTCGTGACTCCTTTACAATCTTGGTATATTTGCGGAAAAATGTTCAGCAGAGTTTTGTGTACAAACTCTCCTAGATTCCTTGTGAATTGCAAGCAAGTAGCCAAACTTTCATTACCAATCAATGTTTCAAAGCTGCAATTGTGTGCTTTTTATTTTATTTTTGTTTTACATTCTGAAAACTTGCATAAGTCCCAGATTGCTAACATCAAGTAAATCACTTAATAAATCTGCTCCTATTCTTGGATGATCAATTTATCTGAAAATATTCCCAGGAACTTTCCTACCTTTCCTCCCTTGCCTGGTGAAAGGTGCAATTCATGGATTCTGGGCCTCATTACGATCTTGGCGGATGGGATACTAGTCACAAACGTGATGGATATCTTGTCCGCCATATTACTAGTTCCATTACATCCTATGGAACTTGTAGTACGGCAGATGGGATATCCATCACATTTGTGACAGACTATCCCACATTTAAATATAAATAAGTAATCTTTATCTAAACCAAACAAGACCCAAAACGACAAAAATCCACAATACAGTAATAAAAATATGACTTTCAAATGGTAGACATAGTTCAGTTCAAAGCAAATTGCAGATGCAACACTTTTCACACACAGTACCTTGGATGCGTCGCGCACACAAACAAAAATGGGCGCAGTGAAGGTGATGCATCGGTTCCTTACACTTAGGGAATGTTAAGCGTCAGTTCCTTGCTCCGTGGGAGGTGATGCCTCAGTTCCTTACTGCTGCGCAGGGGAGGTGATGCGTCGGTTCCTTACCGGAGAGGAGGTGATGCGTTGGTTTCTTACTGCGTGGGGAGGTGATGCGTCGGTTTCCTACTGCGTCCCCCAATGATGCGACAGACTTGGCTCCTCGATGCGATGTGACAATCCGGGACGATGCGTGGATTCTTGCAGCCACACAGCAGGGCTTGCGTCGGAATCGGTGCGGTGACCTCGTACTTCAGAGATCGGTGCAATCGATGCGGCGTGCAGCGATTTCTTGAGCCGCGGTAGGCGCTGCGATGCATCAGAAACAGGTACGGATGCGTCACGCTTCTCGGTGTTGCGTTGATTTTCCAGCTCCCCGCGGAAAACAGTCTCTAGAGGTCCAAAACAGCAGCAGAAATCTCTTTGCAGGTCAGAACTCTCAGCAAGGAAGTTCAGGGGAGCCGGTGGTGATGTCTTTGTGTCCCTGAGACTTCAGAACAGAAGGCAAGCTCAGTTTCAAGCCCTTGGAGATCTTCCTCAAGCAGGGGACACAGCAAACAGCAAAGTCCATTCTCCTTTCCTTGGCAGCATGTAGCCACTGCAGGCGAACCCCAGACAGCAAACAGCACAGGGGCAGTATTCCTCCTCAGCTTCTCCGGCTCTTCTCCTTGGCAAAGGTTTGTCTTGATTCCCAGAAGTGATCTAAAGTTCTGGGGTGTGGGCCCCAATATCTATACTACAAAATCCTTTGTTCTCTGGTGGCGGAGAAGCCCTGTGCTCAGTCAAAACCAGTTTTGTTCTCTCTGGTGCAGCTTCCTGGCAGGAGGTGGATACAGCATTGTGGAGGGCAGACCAGGCTCATTCAGGTGAAAGGAAATCTCCTCCCCCCACTCTAAATGCAGCCCAGGTCTATTTAGCCCAGCCCTGACTCATCAGACTCTTTGGAGCCACTGCTCCTCAAAGCCCCTGTCATTCCAAAGCCAGACATGCAATACACAAACCTAGCAGAGGCACACTGGATGGCTATGCAAGAAAATACCTACATTCTAAAAGTGGTATTTTCAAACAATGAATGTAAAAATCACCCTCACTAAAAGATGCATTTTAACATTCTGAGTTCAGGCATACCAAACTTTATTTTCCTACCTTGTTCCCAGGGGTAGTTAGGCTTATAAGATGTTATAAGCAAACTCTCCATTCTATCCTATGGGAACAGGTAGCCTTGCAATAGTGAAAAACTAAATTGGCAGTAATTCACTATCAGGACATGCCACACACATCAGGGCATGTCCTACCTTTTACATACATTGCACTCTGCCCACAGGGCCTACCTTAGGCATGACTAACATGTAAGAAAAGGGAAGGTTAGGGCCTGGCAAGTGGGTGCTCTTGCCAAGTCGACATGGCAGTACCAGACTGCACACAGGCTCAACACTGGCAGGCCTGAGTTACCTTTACAGGCTGCTTATGTGGGTGGCACAATCAGTGCTGCATCCCAGTAGCAGCATTTGATTTACAGGCCCTGGGCACACACAGTGCACTGTAGTAGGGACTGACTAGTGAATCAAATATTCCAATCACGGAATCACCAATTCATAACAACAATTTATAAAGGGAGCACTTCCACTTTGGCACTGAACAGCAGTGGCAAAGTGCCCAAAGCATCTAGACCAGCAAAACGAAGTCCAACATACTGCTGAAACATAGGAGGCAAAGGCAAAAAATGCACGGGAGACCCACGCCAATGGTGCCAGGTTTAACAGATGGTCAATGGCTACCCAGCAGGATGCGAGTTCTTGAACATACGCCTTTTCGAATATATCCCCTGATGAAGGGCTAAAATGAGCCCGAAATGCATTGGCATGAGAAAAAAGTGCGCGATCAATGATGGTACGGATACATGTCATGGATACATATTGTTATGGAAAGTGATTCACATTGGCACTTTAATGCATACTTGAATGAGGAAATTCAAGACGGAATACATTTTGAAAAAATTTCAAAATTGAATAAAGGTGGTCATTATATATTATTAATAATGTGAATATCGTCCTCTATTTGGAACCCGGCAGTGCACGCAAGAGACGCTAACCTCTTGAGGGAAATGCTATTTTCAGAGAATCCCATCCGCCAGGATCGTAATCAGGCCCTCTGTCCTGCCCTTGCACCAGTGCACCATTCTTAATAATCACTGTTATTGGTAAGCATTGCCAAAATCCCTTTATTTTTTTTAATGTCTGATCCTTTCAGTACATGCCACAGGATGCCAAGAACACCCTGTCGAAGGCTAGATCAATAGTCATAATGCCTTGTAGTTTAGTTTGGCGGGCTGCTATGAAAATAACACTACTTATTACTGAAACATGCAGTTCAAAGTATGAGGCTAATAAACAGTGTGTGATAGATTATTTTAAAAATTACTACCTCGATTATTTATGGGGAACATGAGTTTCAGCAAACTACATTGTGTACACTGCAAACACTGCGTCAGAGTAGGACCTCTTGAAGTATAAATGAAACCCTGTTGAGGAACTGCGCTGTGATGCTGTGTGGTAAACCTGAAGTATCCTCAGAGTTTAAATTAGGTGTGTTACCAGATTGCCTAAAAATCAACCAGGTCACTTGTCTTCCAAAAACCCACAGCGAACACAGAGGATCTCAATAACTTTCATCCTGTTTCTGGTCTTCCCTTTCTTGCAAAAGTGATAGAAAGCTGTGTTGCACCATAGCCTACTCAGCATGTCTTTCGCAATGATCTTTTTGATGAGCACTAATCTGGCAGCAAACCAGGCCATAGTAAATGAAATGTCCTGCTACAGGTCATGAATAATGCACTTCTCATCCTTGATACTGGCCTCTCCCGTCTTCTCGTGCTGCTAGACTTTGATACAGTGAATCACTCTATGCTCATCAGAATTCCTCATGAACATATGGAGATTGATGTTGAGGTTCTTACGTGGTGTGCCTCTTAGCTCTCAAACTAGTCACAGCAGATCAAAATTGGTAATGCTATGTGCAGTCCAGTCCTCTTGAAACAAGGTGTCACACAAGCTTCCATCATGGCTCTTGCTCCTTTTAGCCTCTAGAATGAGCCCCCTGGAGTCATTCCTATTCATTAACTCAGGGATCTAGTATCATCAAAGCTCAAACTATCACTCAAATCTGCCTAAAGATCTCCTTAAATAATGTTTCAAAATTTGCAAATGGTACAGGACTGGATGTCGTCTTATAATCTGAAGCTTAACCCCCTACAAATATAATTCTTACTTAGCTCACCTAAACACTCAACCTTACCTGTCCAAGTAAGCCGATTATAATTGACATTGTCAAATCTTTAGGGATCACTTTTGACAGCAAGCTTAACATGCTTATGCATATCAATGCTACGCCTAAGTCTGTACATTTCCAGCTGCGCCTTTTTTTGGAAATTCAAAAATTCACCCCTGATTTTGATCTCAACACAATAGTCCACCCCCTAGTGTTGTTGTGGAAAGTTTATGGCATCTATTTATTGACTGGAGTTCCTAAAGCACACCTTACGCAGCTGAAAGTAGTGCTTCACGCTGCACAAAAATTGTTTCTCCTATTAACTCCTCAGAAGTTACCAATAGAAGCTAAGGCTACCTACAATATTGCATGCATCATCCACAAACTTTTACAAACTGCCAGCCAATGTTAACTGTAGCAAAACTGAAAAAGTCTGGTGGGTTATGATCCCTGCATAGCGGGGAACAATATTTTTTTGATTCTCCAAATTTCAAAGGAGAACATATGATAACACAATCCTTCACTGGATACTTGACTAGTATGTGAATCTTTCTTTCTCAAGATTTATGAACCACATCAATCCCAGGCTCCTGCAAATTTGAGCAGAAATGTGTCCTCTTCCAAAGGCAACTTCTGTGAGATCCTAGTTAGCGCATCTGTATGATAACTTCCTTCCTTGTTCCGCTCTCCTTTCTTTCTCACTCCTTGTTCTTGGTCTTCCCTCTCCCCTCATTGTTTTCTGGCACCTGTATCGTTTATAACCCCCTATGTTTTTTGTTTCATTCCCCTCACGTTTACATCACCTAATTCCCTCACACTCTTTCTTGTTGTCTATATTCCCACGCCTAGCCTGCCTCTTTGCTATTCAAGGTAATGACCTTGGATCCACTATTTGTTTCAGGACACTCTCTCACTTCTGCTTCTTTCAGTATTGTACATACATGTACAATTTCCAATTGCTTTGCTTATGATGACATTATTTCTTACTGTATCACTACTGTTGTATCATTATCTTTCCTTCTGTGAAGCGCTCTGAGGCCTTCGGATCATGTTTTCGCTATAGATAATTAATAATTAGCTGTTCATGAATGAGAGATTAAAGCTACTGGAGAGACAGATCAGCATCTGAGCCCAGTCGGATTGCTTCATTTTTACCATTCCGGAAAGGTGTGGAATAGCTCTCAGGGGAGCTTTATTAAAACCACAAGTGCATAGTTATTTAAGGCAAGCGAAATTCTTTGGGCTTCCCCTGGGGTCATGTACACATTGGCATACCTGAAGTGGAGCTTTTGTGTGCCTAAATGTAGGATTATACTATTTTTAAAATATGCTTTTGTAGAGGTATTTGCAAGTGTTTGGAGGTGTACAAACTTCTAAGCTGCTGTCGATTAATAGTTGTATGCCTTTCCTTGAATACATCAAAACAAGGGCTATACCTGGAAGGCTTGTGTATTTAAAATTTTAAAATTCCTGAACGGTCACCTTTGGCATTTTTCTTCAGTTGGTAAACCTTTTTTCACCACCAGCGCTCGGCTTCAATAACCGATCACTTAGGAGCAAACGTTCAGGCAGAGGTAAGAAAAAATGATGACCTTCGATTGCTTGAAAAACTTCCACTGGAAAAGTAGGAGAATTCTCACTGCCTACTGGACGCTGGGTCTCAGAGACTCTACAGTTTGGGATTGACTTGGGAAATGTTAGCTAATTGTTCACTGGCTGTGCTTTCCAAGATATTTCATGTGACTCTTGCACAGAATTTGTGTTCTGAATGTCCCAATCTTTCATCAGTGGATAGGGGCTCCCTGAATCCTCACTGGGAGACTTAGCATGTCCCTCTTGTGATTGAAAGCTAGAGGGGGCTTCAGGCAGCAGAAGCATTCTGGTTTCCATCTGAATGGGACCAGAGCTGAGGAGACTCTTCTTCAAGGTGGCCAAAGTATAACTGGACTTTGAGTACAACCCATAATACCTTCTGTAAGCTCATCTGGTGCCGGGTGCGCCCCACTTGTTCGGGCATAGTAAGAAAGTGATTTATTACCTGGCGTGGATGGCAGTCCACCTCAAGAAATAAAGTCACAAACTGTTAGATCCTGCAGAGATTTCAGTACTTTAACTCAGCCACTGGTAGCTATGGCACAGAAAACACAAGTTTAACTTAGAGCAAAATGTGCAAAGCATTTAGAAATACCTAAAACAATTAGCAAGTCAAAAATACAACACACTAAAAACCCTACTCCAATTAATAAAAATTGAGAAAAATGTAATAAACAAAATGACATGAAAATGGGAAAAATCTAATAAATTGAACCTGGAATAGGAATTTTAAAAGATATAAGGCAAAAGAGTCAAAAAAGGGCATAGCCCGAGATGGGATGAAGATGGTGTCCCATAGATGGACTCCTGCCTGGCACTCCAGAATCGACCAAAGCATGACGATGTGAGGAGACTAGCCCCACTGACAGACGTTTCTGATGCTGGGGGGGGCTGATTTCACTGGGCTCCCATTCACAAAGCTGGATTTTGCGCCCTAGAGAAGCAACCAGCTCCCCCCACAGCCATGAGTGAGAGTTGTGCCAGCCACCTTGGGCCTGTGTGCAACAACGAGTGGTTGAAATTGAGGCCGGGCTCAAGTAAAAGCTCAGCCTTTGCAGAGACTGGAGTTGGGGAGCATTGACAATGAGGCCCCCAGCGTGGAGCAAACTGTTGAGGGGCAGTTTGGATGCTGTTTTTTGCACTCCCCATCCTCTACATGGTTGCTGATCTGTAATTGTCTATGGCTCCCCTCTGCACCATTTACTTGTACCTGAGACTTAAACTGGCAATCCGATAAGATCTACAGTGTATGGGCATATGCACAACAGATTTCATGGACAGAGCCATATATTCTTAATACTACTGGTGCCCCCCTGTAAATTTCAATTGCACAGCCCTATATTTAATTCTACTGATGCCTAATCCTAAAATGGGTGAAAAACAAAGGGGAATTAAGGACTGCTGGAAACATTATTCTGGAGGTTTAGAAGAGGAAACACACAATGACCATCCACCAGAACTGCCAGAAGACATGGCTGTCAAAGGGCCTGAACCCAAAGCACCACTAACATAGGCAGATTTACAGGATTTCTCGCTGAGCTTCATCCAAAGACCTCGGACATGGCAGCAACACAGCTCCAATCAATGAAAACTAATATGACAGCTGCCTTAGTAGACAAAAACTAGAAACATCTAAACAGTAGGGGACTGAGTGGCGACTGATGAAGATGACATAGCGACTTTGAGCCAGGAGATGGAGAAGTCACAGTCAACACAAGCCCAACTGGAGCAACAACTGAAGGAGAGTTGGTAAAAGAGTGCATGTTTTGAGGACAGATCCCACAGGGACAACATTTGAATACATAATGTGAAAGAAGCAGAAGAGGGAGCTGATACAATAAAACACTGTATAGACCTCTTCCAAGCTATAATACAGAAAGCTGATGGTCTCGACCTCCTGATCACCAGAGCCCACAGAGTTAGAGCTCCCTGAGATTCACCTAAAGCATAATCCAGGGACATGATAGAGACACTTGGATCCTCACAGCTGAAAGACAACGTTATGTGGGAAGCCAGGAAGATAATGGAATTTGTATTTCCGGGTTATATACCAAGCTTGTTCTAGGATCTTTCACAAAATACACTGAACTGACGGAGAGCTCTGATTCCCATCACCTCAGAACTATGGTTGTCAAGTGCACTACAGATAGATATTCTCTTTCTCTCTATGGTTCCTGTTGAACTTGAAAAAACACTTGATTTGCACTATTAAGAAGAGTGAGGAGGCCTTCGAAGATGTGGAAGAAGATTAATAAACCGAAACTGAGGTGACCTAGAAGTCAGGAAAGCAGCAAAAGGAGAGGTGGGAGAAATCACGATTGGTGTGGAGAGTGGCATTTATTATTATTTTATTTTATTACTGTGTTTTATAGAGCGCGAACTTGACCCGTTAGGGTATCAGAGCGCTTTACAGACAACATAGCATTGTACAAAAGGTATAGAATCACCTGGTAAAAGAAAAAAACAGATAGTAGAGGCAGGATATAGGATACATAGAAAGACACGTATTTACAAATTACATATACAGTTACTGAAGATGAGATACGTATTTACAGATTACATTTACCATTGCTCAAGACAAGAACCCAGGTTCCTAGGTCGGGTGATTAGGAAATCCGAGGGGAGGCAATAGGCAGACGTGGATCCGTGTCTTAGTGGTGGTTGAAGGCAAGTTTAAACGAGGAATTTGCTCATAAGGAAGGTCTTGGCGTGCTTTTTGAAGCGGGCCAGAGAAGGGATTTTTCTGATGTTAGGTGGGAGAGAGTTCCATATTCTTGGAGTGGCTCCAGAGAAAGCCCGATTGTACGTTTTTTTTTTCCGAAAGCGTGCAGGTTGGAGCAAGAGGTTTCTGGCAGCCCGGGAGTTTCTGGATCCTCCGGAAATCACAAGTTTCCGTGCAAGATATGCAGGGGAATTTGAGTATAAAGCCTTGTGTGTGATGCATGCTAGCTTAAGCTGTATTCTTGCCTCAAAGGGAAGCCAGTTCAAAGCTTTCAGGTGTGGGGAGATGTGGTCGAATTTCCTTGTGCCGGTAAGTAGTCTGGCTGCTGCATTGAGGCAGGCTTTTAAAGGTGCAAGGGAGATCTTGGGTAAACCTGAGAGGGTAGAGCAGCCATATTCCAGTCTAGAGATGACGAGTGCTTGGACAGCCATTTTCAAGTCAGGAGCATCAAGGAATGGTTTCAGTTTCCTAAGGTAGCTCAGGTGGAATCTGGCTGCTTTGGCCATCGAGTTGATATGGTCCCGCATGTTCAGATTGCTGTCAAGGGTAATTCCCAGGGATTTGGCCGAGTCCACGATGGTCGGTGGGCAATTTAAGGCAGTGATAGCATTAATCCATGTTTGGATCTCGTGGTTGGTATTAGGAGGGGAAATTAGGAGAAATTCAGTTTTCTTAGTGTTGAGTTTGAGATGATTGGAGGCGAGCCATTGGACAGTGAGTTTCAGGGCTTCGTTCAGGGAGAGAATCTCTTCGAGAGATGAGGTTTTGATGTAGATCTGAGTGTCATCAGCATACATATGGAAGGAGATATTTGCAGTGCGTAGCACTTCGGCAAGCGGTTCTAGGTAAAGGTTGAAGAGGGTGGGGGACAAGGTTGAACCTTGAGGGACTACAACCGTGACCGGGGAGGGTGCAGATAGGTTGCCGTTGATTAGGAATCGCTGTGATCGGTTGTGGAGGAAGGACCTAAACCATTCTAGGACAGTGCCATCCAATCCCATCCTGAGTTTGAGGCGTTCAAGTAGTTTTTCATGGTTGACCGTGTCGAAGGCCGAAGATAGATCTAGGAGGATTAGGAGACATGTTTTGCCTTGGTCAAGGGCTTGGAGGGCATCATCAACAATGTGGAGCATGGTGGTTTCAGTGCTGTGCCCAGGTCTAAATCTGGATTGGAAGTCATCGAGTAGGTGGAAGTTGTTGATGTGTTGACTTAGCTGCTGTTGCACACACTTCTCCAGCACTTTGGCTAGGAGGGGGATGTTGGAGATGGGTCTGAAGTTGTCAGGGGAAGCTGGATCCAGCGAAGGCTTTTTCAAAATGGGGAGGACTTGGCCGGCTTTTAGAGAGTCAGGCATCGATCCCTGCCGGAGAGAGGCGTTAATTATTGCAGTCCAGCTAGGAATAATGGATTGGGCGACGGCAGCTAGACAGTTGGAAGGGAGCGGGTCATTAAAATGGTTATTTGGTTTTAAGGAAGAGAGGATTTTGGAGACGGAGTCTTCGTCATAGACTTTGAAGTCGGTCCAGTGAGCTAGATTTTTAGGTGGAGCCTGTGGGGGCGTCACGGCCGGAGGAGGCAGGTCAGAGAGGGGTTGAGAGTATGTGGCGGAGCTGAGTTTGATTCCTAGGGATTTGATTTTGTCAGCGAAGAAAGAGGAGAATTCCTCGGAGGATATAAGAGACTTGGGGGTTTCTTTCGATGTTTTGGCCAGTTTATTAGATTGGTGTTTGACCAGTTCGAAGAGCTTGCGGGGTCTGTTTTTTGCCTTCTCTAATTCAGTTCTGAAAAATTCTTTTTTTGAATTGAGGATGTTCCTGTTATAGACATTTCTGGCCTGGCGGAGAAGTTTTAGATGTGCGGCTGAGGGGTGCTGCCTCCAGGTTCTTTCAGATTGCCGGAGGGATCTCCTCTCATTGTTGAGGGATCCTGTGAACCAGGGGTTTCTGTCTTTGATTTGGGCTCTTTTCAGTTTTAGTGGAGCTAGATCATCCAGGATGTTCGATATAGTCGCAGAGTAGTGATCGTTGAGGCCACTGACCGTTGCGATATGCAAGGGGGGGGAGGTCAGAGGCATCATTTTAAACAGTTGCAGCACTGAGCCTGGGATTGCGTAGCAGCTGACAAGAGCACGCATTCAGAACCGTTTCGAAGAGGTTGTTACCTGTGTGCCTGTCAGGAGCATAGAGCATAGTTACTTTGCTGTGGCAATGACCTACGATTTAATGGCTATTTCTCAATACATGGAACATCAAAAAATGAACGTAAACAGCAGGTCTCAAACTGACAGCAGCAGGACTGTCAGGATGCTGACTTGAACCTAAACAAGAATAGTGTCAGAACTTGCATATTCCATAATTCATCCACTTATACATTCATCACAGTGACTTAAGCACCTACTTCAAAAATCTGTCTGTAACCTACCTGTCATGCCTTACCTATATGTGTTCTATGAAGGAAGTAAGATTTCTTTCTGACTGCCATACTCTCCCTGTTCTGTTAGGAAGTAAAGCTTTCACTGCTACTGCCTGGACTGTACCTGTTCTGTGATGGGAAAGAACGGTTTGTGTTGATGCAACCCTGGCTGTACTTGTGCTCTTAAGTTGAGAAGCTTGAACAGTTTCTTCCCAAGGAGCACCTGTTCTATGAAGAGAGGTGTTTCTGATGTTGCTGCCCTATCTTATAAAATCGCAAAGGATAATTCGAATGCACTCGGATAACATGCCCAGGCCAGTCAGAAGCTTTTGTAGGAGCCCTGACCCAGATAATCTGGCTTTAATCACAGTTTCCTAGCTTGTCCAAACTGTGTGACCCTGGACAATTACTTTTCTTTCGCCTCTGACTCATTTTCCGTGATCCACACATTAGAGAGCAGCTTGGAATAATTCAGATCACGAGTTGCTGTGGACAAAAACCCCTCTTGTACATGGTATGGTAGACCATAATGTTGCTTCATCAATAACAACAATAAAGGCCTTGTATAAGTGGCACTAAACAACTGACATGCCTCTTTGGTCATCCTACTCTCACTTTCACTTCCAGAACATTTCTGTCAGAAGTATCTGTGCGCCTAACAAAATTTCATACATTCATCCTCAAATAAAGTTGTCATTAGGGTAGAAGCAGAAAGAATGTGATACCCATCGGCACTGTAGAATGTCTAATCAGGAAACCTGGTTTCAATCCTGGCTTCCAAGCCGGATCAAACACTGCGACCTTAGCGATTACTTTTCTTCCCTGTGCTTCCTTATCTATGACCATCGCATCTGAGAGCACCTTCAAATAATTTGCTAGTACAACAATCTCTCTTGTGCATGGTTTAATAGGACCTAATGTTTCTCCACAGGGGAAACAAGACAACTGACTTGCTTCTATAATGAACCTGTCAACGTAGAAAGTGTGTGGTAAATTAATTCTAATAAAGACCACTGAGTGCAGTCATCTAAGGTGCTAAAGGGAAACAATAAAAAGTAAACTTTTTTATATAAAAGTTCACACCCCGGTTATAAAGAAAGTGGCAGTCAGCACCACTTGGAGCAGCTTAGGAGGCCCAGGATGAGCTAAGAGCTACTCTCTTCAGCATCCACTGCACTGATTTCCAGTCAGGATGTAACACAGATGGGACTGCTCAGAATTATGGGACCCAACCATCACCGCTTCACTACCACTCCCCTAGTGTGCAGGTAGCGAGACAGGAGATGCTTTGATGTTGGACACTTGATTCACGGTCTGAATGCCAAAGCACTCCCACTTTCCACACCCAGTCAGCTGTGAGGGTGGCTTGGCAGCATGGGCATAGCCTGTTTCATAGTGCAGGCTACGATTACAGGGACTCACTTTGTGAAACATGCTGCACACTCTGACAGCCTCATAAATAGCACATTGTGAGGCCTCTTCAAAGAGTGAGGCCTAAGAAAATTTGCCCCATAGTACTCCCCACCCTCTTTCTGTGGCTGGTGAACATGCCATATGAAGCAGGGACGATTTCACAATAACTGCATTCGTGGAGAACACGTCTGACTCCATATGGCCAATACTAGAGCAACAGAAAATACTGATGGAAAAGAGAATTAGAAACCGTTGCTCTTACTGCCATTTTTAATCTTGGGACAGGGAAACACCAGTAAACAGCTCACCCATATATAACTTAAGTGACATAGCCGTACCAAAGCCAGGGGACCCATAGTTAGGAGGCAGCTCAAACAGCGAACAGTTAGACTTATGAATGCTTCGCAGTACAAAATATGAAACCCACTGATTAAGAGTAGCACACTAGGTAGCTGAGTGCTCGTCATCCTATAGGAGTAGATGCATGTATGTTAATTCCTTAACAGATTTCACTGTTTGTTCCAGATGTTTTGTACTTCATGCATGTTTATGGAAATTGTACAACAGTCCTCTGATCCATCTCACTTGCTCTTTAATGTATCAGCTGCCTGTGTTGTAGCCTTGCATGTTTGAGGGAATCATTTTACGCTCCTTCTACTACTGCCACATGCCTTAACATATTATTTGCGCTAGAGAGGGTTGTGCTGCTGCTATTCATGTTGTACCGTTTTTGTGTTGTAAGCTACACAAAAGAAAAAAATCATATTGTGAATGCTTTTGTTAATGCATGATGTGAGTGAAAGAGTGAATCCTTACAAATATGTGATCAGAGTTTACTTTTGAATTTACGTGTGAAACAAGATTTTTTTTCAAATGGAGTAGTCTACTTTGTAAAAAGTTAAAACATAGCTGATGACTTTGTACATTTTTTAAAACATAGTTGACAAATTGCCAATTCTGGGATTTTAACCAACAGTGCATTCTATGCTGGGGTTTTGAGCCAATGATGAAACGGTTAAAAGCAAAACTACAAGGCCAACAATGCAACATGACCTTGGTTGAAGCAAACAAAAATAGATGATGGTATCGTCTGTCCTACTGTGAAAGTGCAGAGATGCGAAATGCAAAATAAAAATTATTTGCTGGCTTTCTTGCTATTTTCTTGTAGACAATGCAGGGTTAAACAGCCCAGTAGGTGAGAGGCAGAGATCCTTTCAGGTGTAGCTATGTGTATCTCACTGTAAACCGGCTAACATTAACACTCCTTAGGAAACCTGAAATGGGAGTAATTTACCAGAACAATGCAAGCAGCAAAAGTTAAACGTGTCTAAAGACACGAAGAAAGGAATAACAACGCCCTGTGATGCGCTTCCCAAACATCCCTGGGCCTCGAAAGTCAACCAGTGGTGGGATTTAGGTGGCGCACTTGCACCATTACTGTGAAGGCCCTGCTTGATTAACTGCAGGTGCTTCCCTGCAAAGGCCGCCTGTGTGTGAAGGGATGATGACAGATGAGACCGACTAGATATGCGACGGGGGTCTGTGGAACACCTTAGCGCTCTGCCAAATCATAACAAGGGGGCACACTACACTGGAAGCACTGTTTTCGTTTTTGTTTTAGGCTCCAAAGTGACTGGTATATGCAAATTAGCATGCCAATCTTCACCCTGCCTACAGGGGAGAGGCAGAACACAGAGCGTCTCATCATCACACTGGGAATGTATCTATTCTCTCTCCCAGAGGGAAGTACCAAAGTTTGAGGTACTTGGGTAAGTTGTTCCTGTTGGGCGGTTCGGCAGGAGGGAGGGCTACAGGGAGGTTAGGAAGATATATCAGGGATTCATCCCACTCGAAGTTGTTTACCACCAGAACATGGGAGGTGCATTGACCTTACGGGCTAACATGGGCCTAGCCATTTAATAATAGTATGGCAAGATTTTGCCATGGAACGCCAGGGGCTTAACCTCCCCAGTTAAGCATTGTAAGAAATGGAGAGCTGTACAGGAGGGACACCCTGACATAATATGCATCCAGGAAACTTGCGTTTTTAGAAAATACATTCCATTAATGAAAAATAGAGCATATTGTTTTCAACATTGGGCTACCACTAGTATGAAGAGGTGTTGAGTACTACTTGCTATACATAGAAATCTTCCTCTATAAGTAGATAAAGTGATAAGGGACAGAAGAGAGTGCAGGTTTATGTATTTAGAGGGACCCCTGCCATACTCACTACATGCTGAGCAGGGTATCTTTAATTCATCTATCTTTGATAAGTTGAAAGACTGGCTCCCACAAGAAATTATATTGGTGGGAGATTTTAATTTGGTTCCATACGCCACCCTTGATAAGCATCCACATGATAGGTACTTACAAGGGATGATGTCAAGGAACCTACAGGTTAAATTTCAGGACAAGGGACACCTAGCTATGTGAAGGAAAATACATGTCCAGGTTAAGGGACCTTCTTACTTCCTCCTTGTCTACAGGTCTTATTCTAGAATAGATTTGGCCTAGGACACTGAATCACTCTTGCAAGCCTTGAGGGATATGACACTGGGGCTGATTATAATATCAAATCATGCCATGCTTATTTGGGAACTAGACTAGGGTGTGCGACTCAATAGAAGAGAGAGCTAGATATTTGTTAAATCTCTTTTGAGATAGAGGCTCATAGAGCAAAACCTAGGAGAGGGTATTCAAACTTACTTTGAGGAGAATGTCATGGGTGAGACATCTTCGCATGTTCTATGGGACGTGTTTAAGGCATTCTGCGTGAATGGAACAGAGGTGTATAACTACCCTTTGTAAGGAAAAGTAAGGAACAGACCTAAAGACGGCGTAAGACAGATATAGAACCCTGGCTCCCTTAGGCTTCTCAGACAAGTGACATCCCTGGGGGGACAACCTAATCTTCTATCAAAAGAGAAATTGAAAAAAGCACTTTTATGCCTGATGCAAAGGTTTTTTGAAAAGGCAAATACAATGGACTCACTTCTGGTGAGATGGCTTAAAAAGCTCTTTGTTGTCAGAAGAATCCCTACAGTAATATAATTAAAGGGACACAGGATGCATTTACAAGGACTTTTAAGATGCCAAAATTAACGCTAGTCAATAATTAAACACTACATTACTGCTTAAAAACAATAAACAGTTATCCTCCAGATAAAAAACAGTGAGATCAAATTACAAGAGTACTCAATAACAGTTTTCTAATACAATTCCATAAACGTTATGTATAAAGACACAAAATAAAAGCATAAAACATATCTATGACATATAAAATTATCCACAAATTAACTGAAAAAATCAGCTTGCATCCTAAAAATACCAAATAAATATCTGAGTAAGATAACGACGTAAGGCCCTAAAGACATGTGAGAGAGGCCCCCAATATTAATCAAACTGTAATTGTAAAAATGAGATGAAGAAATATTTAAAGCTGTAGCCAATATTTACAGATAAAGAGCCTGGTGAGGAGAACGCCGCACATAAAAAGATAGCCATGTCATTTATTTTTAAGTACGGAGTTCTCCGCCCTGATTCCAGAGTCTCTGCAATGGTAAACTTACTATTAAAATGCAATTTTGTGAATTCCAAAACAAATGTAAACTTACACAAAAGTGCGAGTTTACCTTTGTGAATCAGGCTTAGAGGGTTTATCATAAGGTTTAGGGTCCACGCATATGTTGTACTGACAAATCTAAAACATATGGGGGCAAAAATATTATTTATAATGTTACTCAATACAGGACAGAAAAACAAAATATGAACTACATCCTGAAAAATTGGCACCTCTGGGGCCCTTGTGTTCGTTCTACCTTTACCTATAGATTAACACATAATGGAAGCAAGCTAAATTTAAACTTCATGAAAAAGCTCTGTGCAGAAGGTTCAGATGCGCTTTTAGGTAAAACTGGATAGTGCCAAATCTGGAAAATGTGCAGTTAGGCAATGAGGCCCACAGTAGATGGGGTCCTGCTAGCGATCAAGTGCTTAAACCTTAATAAAATCCCGGGACCAGACGGACTTAGAAATCATTTTTACAAACATTTTCGAAAGGAGTTAGCCCCAAGATTGGCAGCATTATTCAACTCCTTCCTTCAGTCATGTGTAGTTACCCTCTCTATGACTGAGGTAAACATCACTCTTATTCATAAAACTGGCAAACTTGAAAATACCTGTGCCACAATGGCACTGTTGAACTCAAACCCCAAGTATAACCCCTTGCCTACCTTACCTGGTGCATCCAGAGCAGTCTAGATTTATTCCCAAGAGGCAAGGGTTGGATAATATCAGGTGAATCTTTCACCTCATAGAAAAATCAAATTACTGTAAAATGGCAATACTTTCACTGGATACAAAAAACACATTTGACCTGGCTAATTGGTTGTTTTTTTAGTTGAGTGCTGAAAGGCCTTGGTCTGGGTTCTGAATAGGAAGAGTTAGATAGAGGCTATCTATAAGACTCCCGAGTGCCAGAATGGGAAGAATTTGTGACAGGTCCCAACTGTTTGGGAACACAACAGGGGTGTTCACTGTCTCCTCTCCGTTTCGCATTATTGGTATAACCGTTAGCTGCCAGAATTAGCGAACACAAGAGAATATAGGTGATGCATTTTGGAATGTAACTATATAAAACACACTTGTTTTACAACAATATTTTCCTTACTTTAATACAGCTGGAGATATGCCTTAAGGGGCCCTAGACGCCATACATAAATATAGTGACGTGTCCAGCTTCAAGATTTATCTGGAGGAGTCATAGTCAATGGGTGTTGATCTACCTCACAATCTGAAAATTCAGCCCTTTGGGTTGACTCAACTCAGGTGGGCCAAGGAGAAGATTACATATCTGGGGGTTTATATTACTCCCACATTGCAGAAGCCATATCAGCAAATTACCCCAATCTCTATGCACAATTAGGAATTACCTTTGAAGGTGGCACCCCTCTTCATACTGTGGTTGAGAAGGATTGCCGCCATCAAAATGAATGTGTTACTGTAGGAATCTGGCTTACTGGGTCAGGGGGTGAAGCCCTACTCAAGCAGCAACCACAATTCCTGTCAGAGTGAAATACAAGCAAACCCCAAATTAATCTGCGCTCAACCCTCTGGTAGCTTGGCACAAAAGAAATCAGGCTTAACTTAGAAGCAATGTGTAGAGTATTTATGCAGCACTTCAACAGTAATAAAGTGAAAGCACAACACAAGAAAAATCCCACACTAATTTACAAACACAGGGTAGAATTTAATAAATTATTTGACATCAAAATGGTAAAAATCCAATCAGTAAAACCAGAGCTATACAATTCAAAAGGTTTAAGTACAAATAGTGCTTAAAAGCACAAAGCACCATCTGTGGTCATCTGGGTGCACCGGACTGGGACAAAGTCATAAGTTCAGGCCAACTGCGAAGAAGCACGGGCCAAATACAGGAACCAAATTAGAGCCGCTGAAAAAACTACCTTAAATCCTGGTTGCGGAGCATTGCAAGGTCCTGCATCAAGGATGTGCCATGCAGCAGCAGTTCCGAGGTGCTGCTGGGCTGCAATGCGAGGTCCTGCATTGAGGATGCGTCACGCAGTAGCGGTTCTGGTACAGAGCTGTGAGATGATGTGTAGCGCTGCGTCGGTTTTGCTAAGATCGCAGTTGGGATTGCAAAGTATCTTCAGGCCCACATCCAAGGGTCCACTACAGTGTTGGCACCACTTGGGGGGCAGGACTCACAGCAGGCAGAGTCCAGGTGCAGGGTTCAAGGTGGTTGGAGGCTTTTCTGTTCCCGAGGCTCTGATCAGGCGGCCAGCCAATTAGCCCCTGGAGTCAATCTGGTGATCCTGGGTTCAAGATGCAGGTCCTGTCCTTCTCACTCAGGCAGTAGGGGAGCAGGGTACCAGAGTAGCAGGACATCAGACTAGCAGTCCGTGTTGCAGTAGAGTAGCACAGTAGTCATTCTCCAGAGTCTTCCAGAAGTTCAGTTGTGTACTGAAGAGTTGGGACCAATATTTAAACTTGGTGCCATATCTGAAGTGGGAGAAATTTCTAGAGTCCTCACCCCTACAGAGATGCCTGGAAATTCCTGCCTCCCTGCCCTGGCCCCAGCTTGCCTGGGGGCACAAAAGACTAGTGTGAATCCCTTTGTGAGTGTGCAGCGGCAGAGTCTTTGGGATGTGCAAGTGAGGTAGGTGACAGCTCTACCCCCGATATGAAGTCAGTGAGGGCCCATCCTGCCAACACCCATCCCCCTCTGTCTCACTGTGTGGAAGGAATAAAAAAGACCAACTGACTGGTTAACCTAGTAGTGTGACCAAGGATACAGGCTGTAGGCACCAAATGGTTAGGACAAGAAAATGCCAACTTTTTAAAAGTCACTTGTGTTTTCTTGGAAGGGTATAACGTCCCCACTTTTCACTCAGATTGAAAAGTTTAAATCATGTATGCATTCTCTTAATTTCCCTTTGTGTTAGTAGTCACAACGTAGTCTACTGTATCAATTACAGGCATCATTTATTATGATTGATTCATCAAATTAATAGTGTTGGTCCATCACAATACATTTGTGCATCTTTATGCATTTCTTGGGAATCCCAATGCATTTCGTGACTGGCCCTTCATCAGGGGAATATGTCCTATAACATAATCAAAAATAACCAATAATGGAACAACCTGTCACCAGAACAAGCTATTAAAACCTGTCAGTATTTATGCCAAATAGCGTTAAAGTAACGTCAAGAGAACCAGAAAAAGTGTATCATAACATGCAGTACTAAAGTAGTCAATTGCATGCAGTCCTAAAGTAACCCATTGACACAAACTATGCTGCCCAAACGACAAAATATGATGAAAAAAGTACACAGAACATGCCGACCTTCAGATACGTCTGATGGTAAACCTATATCTAACGTACTGAAAACCCACAATGGTGTACAAAAGGTATTAGAAAAGGAAAACATGCGGTCCAATAACAAAGCTGTTACTCCTTGGACTACAAAATTGTGACTTGAGTGTTTTTTATGGTATGATAGTTAACAGCACGTGTGTTCATGGCGTGTAGAGAAAGAAGCATGCAGTTTGCTGTACAAAGACTGTTACTACTATGTCAGAGAAGTAAACGTGTATACTCACAGTGTGTACAAAACACCATGTGGTTCAAAGAAATAGTAAAGAAAGAAGCATGCGATAGGTTGTACCAGGTGCACTATGAGGTGCAATATTTAGCTGCGCGTATATTTTGATTTCAAAAGAGCAAAATGCGTATTCCCGGAACCCAAGAGTGTACGCACCTTAAGGGCGATTCATATCCTGCATGGATTCAATGTTCGTGAATACTGTTGTCATTGGTGCTACTGTGAAAGTAAGCGCCCAAATGAATAAAAAGGCAATGAAATAGAAAAAGGCTGCAAGTAAAATAAATAAAGGACTTGGTAGCATAGAAAAAATTAGCGCCATGTTGTAAGGTGAAAATAAGCAAAAATGAGAACAACTAATGAATTGAACATAATAAAGGCCATGAACAACAATATCAAATGGCTGACAGTAACCATTAAATGTTAAAAAAGAAAAGTGAGCAGGTCTTAAAAATAACAACTGAGGTCTAATCATTCATTTAGGCCCTTCGGGCTACACGAGTCCAGTTTTTTCATCCAATAGATTTTCCTTTGGAGCAGGTATTTCTTGTTATCTCTACCTTCTTGAATTGATACAAACTCCAGGATAAGGAATTTAAGTTGGCTCACATTATGTTTGTGTATATTGAAATGGACAGCAATGGTAGATTTCTCATTCTTATTACAGATGTTACTTTTATGTTCCGTAAATCTAATTTTCATCTCCTGTTCTATTTGCCCACGTATGCTAGTCCACTTGGGCACTTCAACATATAAACAACATTTTTTGAGTCACAAGTAGCTGAAGTATACAGTCACAAGTAGCCAAAGTATACAGTTCACAAATGGATCAATATATTAAGGAAATTAATGAGAGGAAGATCCACAAATTTAAATGGGACACCATAGATTATGAAATGGGTAAAGTCTATAGTTGGGCTGAATATATGCCTGAAGACGTCAACAAAAACCATTTTCAACCAGATTTACAGAGAGTGAAACCTCGTCATCAGATGATTCAGTCGATAAAATCAGACATCCTGGAGAGAATGTCAATCAAGCGGCATCAACTTCCTACAATACCAGCTTACTAACCCTTAATCCACCCACTTTAGACACATCTTTTTTAGGGAGAGGCCAAGGCGCCGTCATCGAACCTGGAGGGGACATTGTCACAAAGAGAAAAGAACAGCCAATTGCAAAATCGACCAAGAATCAGAAAATTTAGTGATTAACATTTCCAGCTGCCAATTGACACCCGTTCAAATTAAGACCTTACATAAAGGAACATCATTTGTCCCCACTTAACATTCTAATGAGTTTGAAACACAAATATGTTTTTTAGGTTTATGAGGAACTTAAGACTTAAAAAGTTTTTGATAATGTGGTTGAACAACTGTCTAGCAAAGAAGAAGGTACCTTATTAAGTCTAAAAAAGAAGAGTACATTTTTAGCACCCATCAGTCATAAAATTCTTGATTCATTTGAGACAGTAGTCCAAAAAGAACTACACGAAGTATTCAAAGGAAAAAAATCCTCAAATTTCCAATTTAACTAAAAAAGAACGAGGAGTCATCGCACAAATTGTCAATAACAAAATGATTACTTGTTGTAAGGCAGACAAGGGGGTAAGCCCTTGATATCTTGGACACAGACTTATACCAGAGGAATGTGAATGATCATGTGCAAGATGCCACTACATACATGAAAATGAAGTCAAACCCTACATATGAATTTTCTAAGATACTATTGATTATTTTGAATAGGGCAAGATCAACGGTTACAATCACAGAAGAGGACAAACGTTACCTCATACAAGAGCATCCGAGCACATCACATATATACTTGTTACCCAGGATTCACAAAGATTTGCATAAATCTCCCTTTTGACCAATAGTTTCTGCAAGAAATTCCATACACAAACCCACTGGAAGATAGCTGGATTTGCTTCTCCAACCCATAGTTCGAAACATGACCACCTATCTTAAGCATACAACTGATTTTCTAAACAAGATAAGGTTAAATGAATTTGATGAAAACACTACTCCTATCCTCTGTACTACAGACATGAGGTCATTGTACGCTTTAATACCTCATGACTTGGGTCTTCAAGCAGTGGAATTATTCTTGATAAATGCCACGATAGAAGAGGATCAAAAACAAATTCTATTGGAATTACTACATTTTACGTTATATCACAGTTACTTTCTGTGGAACAATGAATACTTTTAACAACTTTCAGGAACTTCCACGGGAAACTGAGCTGCACCATGCTATGCGAATACCTTAATGCATCGTTCTGAGTTGGATAACGTCTTTCAAAATCAAGAATGGTTAGAGAATTTGGTTACATAGTGGAAATATATTGAAGATATATTTCTTATATGGAAAGGCCAACTAACCCAGCTGACTTCTGCTATAAATGACTTGGTGACTTGAATGCGATAGATGAACGAATTGGCTTTGCCAACATAATCATATGTGGGATTTCACTGCACCCGAGATTTTGTATTGGTTTTGTGCCTGTTACTTTATGCTGATGTATTCAATAACTCAATATATAAAAAGTATTTTGAATACTCCAAACCTCTACTTCTGTCTTTTTTTAAGAACTGTACCCATAGAATACGGTGAGAACATATTAGACTGAGTTTATTTTAAGGAAAAAAGATGTCATAGAGGGACAGGTTATAATAATTCCACTTTCTGTTCATATTATTGGTGTTCGGCCTGAGATTTCACAAAGTAATGGACCCATCAGACCAACAAAAAAGCTCACGCGCTGGCAACAGCAGCTCTGACCTACATCCAAAATGCAGCTTAAAAGCGCTCAAAGGCAGTTATGCTGGATGCCAACTTTCTCCTGCCCATGTTTCCGCAAACAGGATCCACACTGCAACATCAACTATTGAAATAAATAAAGAATGATATTTCATGCTGTATAATATTGAACATCTTAACTTAAGTTTTGGTCTTAAGTTTAACTCAGACTAGACTTTTGGACTCAGTTATCTCAGCTACACTTAAGACCAAAACTTAAGTTAAACTGAGACAAAAGTCTAACTTTACTTCTCATAAATGCCCTTTGTGAATACCGAAAGTCGTAAAGTTAGACTTCCGTCTCAGTTTACCTTTCTGAATCAGGCCTGATAGGTTTAGACCCAGCTCTCTGTACTGGGGTGAATGTTTGTTCATCATTCTGTCCATCAATTGTTCTTTTTGCATTTGCCACCCCGAGTGGGACGGGTATACCAGATGTGGGTCCCATGCTCTCCATGCCACTGGAGTTAAGCTAGCCTGGCTGATGAGGGTTGAAACCCTGAAACCGGTCCCAGGATGCTTGTTTCTGGTCCAAGGAGGACCTGGCCTGGAAGTTCGGGCTGGACAGTTCCCATAGGGAGCTGGGACAAGACTGATTTGCATATGATTGGGTTTAAACTGGCATGGCATAGGGAGCAAAAAAAATGATGGATTTAGGCCCAGATCTCTGTAATGTTAATGTTAATGTTATTGGGACTTATATAGCGCTAACTGTTACCGGAAGGTGTCCTGGCGCTTTGTGAAGTCCTGGCTGAAAACAACGTCGGTATAGTTCTAGGCAGGTTTATTTAGAGAAAAGCCATGTTTTTAATGCCTTACGGAAAACTAGGAGATTATTCATGCTTCTCAGGTGAGGTGGGAGGTCATTCCATGCTTTGGCCGCATTGGCAACAAAGCTTCGGCCTCCCCAGTTAACCTTTTTCACCCGGGGCACCACCACTAGATTAGCATCAGAAGACCGCAAAGCTCTTTTTGGAGTATACCAGAGAAATTTTTGTTTTAGAAAGTCCAGCCCAGTTCCATGCAGGGCTCTAAAGACCAGACATAGCGCCTTGAACTGAGAACGCTTCCTGACCGGAAGCCAATGGAGCTTTTTTATTTTGGCTGAGATCGATTCAAACTTTGGTGTGCCTGTAAGAAGTCTGGCTGCAGCATTTTGAAGGATTTGTAATTTATTCAGTGATCCTTCGTGGATCTTGAGATATAGACTATTGCAATAGTCCAATCTTGACATTATTAGCGCAGTGACCACTGTTTGTTGCGCCTCTTTAGGTAAGAATGGCATTATTTTTTTGCATGATCTGAGAGTATATGATGTTAAAGAAACCACTTTATTCACCTGGTCCCTGAAGCTAAGTTTGTCGTCTATCCACACTCCCAAGTTCTTCACCTTACTAATCGGGTTTGGGAGCGGGCCTGACGCTTCCGGCCAACACCTAGGGGTCCAGAAGTTAGAATTATTACCGAACAACATAACCTCCGTTTTTGTGGAGTTAAGTTTTAGGCAGTTATGGGCCATCCATGTGCCCACGGCCTTCATGCAATTTTGCAATCTCGATGCAGTTTCCTGGATCACTTCTGGCAATATAGTCACCACAATCTGTGTGTCATCCGCATATGACGTCAAATTGAATCCAAAGGATTCAATTAAAGGAGCCAAAGAGGACACATAAACATTGAATAACGTCGGACTAGCGATGACCCCTGTGGCACCCCACAGGGTAGAGAAAAGGACTCTGCTTCAAATTTGTCAAGGGCCACCATTTGTGTTCTGTCCGAAAGGAAGGATTTGAGCAGTTTCCAGGCAGTGCCCTTGACTCCTATCTTGTCCAGACGGTCCATCAGCAAAGCATGGTGGACCGTATCGAATGCTGCGGACAGATCCAACATGATCAATACAGCATTTCCTCCCTGGTCAAGAATAGTCCTAATTTCTTCTGTGGATTTGAGGAGCGCCGTTTCCGTACTGTGGCTCTCTCTGAAACCATACTGAGTTGGATTCAGTGCTTGAGATTTTTGCAAAAACTGGTTGAGTTGAGAGTTCATATTTCTTTCAATGATTTTTGCCAGTAGTGGTAATCTGGAAATGGGTCTGAAATTATTTGGGTCCTTAGCGTCAAGATTAGGTTTCTTCAACAGGGGCAAGATTGATACCTGTTTCCAATCTATTGGAAAATATCCTTCCCGGTACATTGTGTTAAAAATGGAAGTCAATTTATGTGACACCAGCTCTGCCACTAATTTGACTACGGCTGGTGGGCATGGATCGTAGGGAGAGCCTGACTTAACTTTAGCGAGAAGATTGAGAGTGTCAGATTCCGTTAAAAAGACGAATTGGTCAAAAAGAGGGGCATCGTTTATTTCTCTCAAATGGCCATTTGTGCAATTATTCGATGTTTTTACTGTAGAGTGTGAGAAAGTTTGGAAAATGCCATTAACTTTGTCAAAAAAGAAATTGGCCACTTTATTACACAAGTCTTGGCTAGCAGGGATAATGGGAGAATTTGCGAGGGCAAGTGTATTTACAATTTTAAACAGCTCTTTGGGAGAGTTTTTGGCCAATTTAATTTTATTGGAATAGTACTCTTGTTTCGTTCTTTGAAGTAGCCGTTTGTATTGAACAAGACTTTGGGGCACATGCATCAAAGCTTTTTGCGATCGCAAACGGTGCGATTCGCAAAAATCGGCCGTTTGCGATCGCAAATTAGCTTTTGCGATGCATGAAACAACTTGCCACTCGCAATTTGAGAAATCGCAATTTTTTGCGATTTCTTAAATTGCGATTGCATTTAAGGAATCGCAAATTGCGATTCCTTAAATGCAATGCAAGATGCCTTTAAAAATAGCGATTTCGCTATTTGGGCCCGCTATTTACCGTGGAATCATACCACATGGTAAATAGCGAAAACTCTGAAAAATGCATTAAAGTGCATTTTTCAAAGTTGTAGGTTACACACACACATGTCCTTGGGACATGTGTGTGCGCAACATATGTGCACAGATCAATTTCAGGGTTGCAACATGGTGTCCTTTGGACACCCTTGCACCCATGAAATTGCATGCGCAATTTGCGAGTACCTATTGGTACTCGCAAATTGCGCTTGCAATTTCCCATTCATTCCTATGGGCCTGTAGGCCCATAGGAATGAATGGGAAGCCATTCCTTATTTGCGACTCGCAATTTGCGACTCGCAAATAAGGAATGTGTAGGAATCGCTATTTTTATAGCGATTCCTACATGCATAGGCTTTTGCGAGTCCTTAATTGCGATTCCTTAATAATCGCAATTAAGGACTCGCAAAATCCTACCTTGATGCATGTGCCTGTTAGTTTGTATTCCCATTTATCCTTTTCCTTGTATTCCTTCCTCCAGTTTCTTTCCAGATGTTTACAAGCCAATTTTTGGAGTCTAAGTTCCTGAGAATACCAAGGGGAGGACGGTTGCTGCCTGGTATGGTGAAGAAGTTTTTTGGGTGCTAGCTTGTTTCCTGCAACTTCTAACCATTAGTGTAGGCTCTGGTAGCCTCGTCAAGATCCCTAGGGGTTGGGGTGAAAGTTGAAGTTAATAATTGATGTAGCTCCCCTGCTTCTAATTTGTTCCACGCTCTTTTTTCTAAATATTTAGTTGATGATTTTGGGGCCGTGCGGTCAGGCAAGGTAAGCTTAAAAAGTACCGCTATATGGTCAGACCAAACCAGAGGGAGGATGCTGGTGAATAACAGCTGAGAGTTGTTAGAAAAAATACCATCAAGGGTATGGCCAGCCTGGTGAGTTGCCCAAGTCACCAGTTGCTCTAAATTACCGCCCCTCAGCAGGTCCAGTAGGCTGGAGGTGTCTGGATCAGAGAGTAACTCAAGATGGAAATTGAAGTCTCCTAAAATAGTGTAGTCATTTAAGCTGATTCCTTTTTCTAAAATGTAGCCTGCTTGTGTTAGAAATCGTCCTCTCGTGCCTGGTGGCCTATAAATGAGGGTGCCTTTAAAAGTAGATTTGTGAGAGAGAAAAAACAGAACTCTAGCGCTTCGCATTCATCATAGGTTATAGGATTAAAAGATGCCGTGATAGAGTTGTGATAAATAATAGCTAGTCCCCCTCCTCTCCTATGTAACCTATTTAGCGTGTAGCAGAGGTAATCTGGAGGTGTGGCTTTGACTAAGTCAGGGCCTGACGCCCCGTCTGTCCATGTTTCAGTGATGAAAGCAATAGTTATCTTTTCATCTTCAATAAGGGACGCGCATTCAACACTGTGCTTGACCAGGGACCTAGCATTAAAGAGGGTGCACTTCCGAACTATAGGAGCAGTGTCCTTTCTTTTTGTTGTATTTTGGTATTTTAATGCAGCTATCGGTAGGAGCAATAAATCTGGTAATTTGGTGCTGAACCCTGAACAAGCTGCTTGTGTCAGGGGGGGCATAGCATCAAGTTGGAGGGCACAGCACATGTGATGAATGTTTGACATTGTTCAACATTCTGTCCATCAACTGTTCTTTTTGCATTATGCAAATACACTGTATCATAAGACACCAGCCCCCTAAAACATGTCTACTATAGAGTAGAGGCTATCAACATTAATTCCTTGCCTTGTAGTGGAAGACCTTTCTTACATGGTGACATAGAGATAGGTTAACAAAGGTGTTTTCACTATCTTTTCTGGAAAAAAGAATGTGTGTGTGTTTCTTCTTAAACTAAACCTACACATCTGCAAAATGTTCGGTGTGTGGCAAAACTACTTTTGCCCTCAGTACAAAGAGTGTCAAGGTGGGATGTGTCAAAGAGTCAGACATATACTTTTCTGCATACTTCATCCATCCAGCATCATATCCAGATCTCCTCCTGGGGCAACACTATGTAAATTTACTGCTGCTCCCAGATCAAGCAGAGACAGTGCACCATATTGCACACAAAATCTGTTGTCCCCAGTGCAGGTGCGAAATCACACTGCACTGGGGATGATGGAGAATAGAGAGGAGGACTGGCAGCTTGAAATTGCTTGTTCATCTTTTACTGTGCAGGGAATCACGGTGCTTTCAGGAAGGTGCAGGGATTGACCTCATTGTCAGGTAGAATATATGACTTAACCTGGCTGGAGTGATGTATGTTAGGTTTCCCATGCCCCTCTCCCAAAGGGCACCTTTGGGAAAATATTATACCTTAACATCATAGCCAAAATAATGAGGACAAAAAACTGAAAGATACGTGCATATAGGGAAGTATAGATTTACTATTCTTAACTCCACATCTATGTACCAAGAAAACATATCTAACTATATTCAAGGTACATATTGGTGAACTTAATTATAGAAAATCTGTGCATTCTTTTCTGTCAATATCTTTGTCCTCGAGATTATGGCTACGATATTAAGGTATAACAATATTGTTCACTCGATATTCAGTCTCTCTCAATAAATATGGGACAACCCTGTATTCCTGAAACCTGGGTATATAATGTAAACCTGAAAAAATAGTGATTTCCTCAGAGAGAGCTATTAGCCTATTCTCTCTTGGCAATACACAATGCCAAAGAACAAACACAATATTTAGATATATTCATACAAATGTATACCTACTGTTTTAAAAGTAACAGTGGTAAGATAATAACAGGGAACATAGGTGCTCCAAAATACGGTGCAGTGCACGTGAATAGTGACAAAAAGTGATAATAAGTGCACTTGTGATATAAAATCAACAAAGAATATATATACAATTGAATGTTTGGCAATGTCACTTTAGTACAACAACCACCTTTTTTGATGAATTGCACCTATGTTATATGTTATTATTCATATCACTCAGATTTGAATAGGGTATTTTGTTATCATCTCTTACTATATTATAATTTTGTCTCAACATGTACTTATTATCCTTCTTACTTTCCTCTTTCCACTCTCTTCATTTTCCTTCTCTTTCTTTCTTCTTCTAGCTTTCTTTCTTCTTTCTATTATAATATCACTCCATATATTGCTTTTTTGGTGACTTATTCACTTTCATTTTTTTTATTTTCACATCCTACTATGTTGGTGACTATATGATGTACTGGCTATGATTTATTGTCTTGATTCTTCAATTAAAAAAGAAACTAATGAAAATGCACGAACAACAACGAGAATGCTACACTATAAGGGCCTTTCGCATAAATAGTTGTTAAATACAATGATTTGACCACCCAAAACCAATTTCTAACACAACAAGGAATATCCTTGGTAATCCACTATGATAAAATTATAAAAGTAATTTTCATGACCAATGATTCTTTATGGACTAGAAATAAGGCTTTCATTGTGGAGACAGACTGACAGATTGGAAGCTGTTTGCTGTCTGTATAATATGCATAGAAGATTGCCAGACACATGGGTCTTACACCTCATAGAAATTGCAGATAGACTACTATGTTGACGAGGTGGAGCAAGTCAGGAGTGTTGTCTTTGCCTGCAGAGCAATGCAGCAAAAAAACCTGCACTGACCTGTAAGTAGCATGCCTTTCAGTACAGGGTGTTACATTAAAATCTCACATACAGCTGAGCCATGCACTCACTGGCAGGGTATTATGACAACATAAAGCTTGCCCTCCCTGTGGACCTTTGAACTTTCTGCCAGGGAACTAAATAAGCAATCTCAAATATGGGAAAGTGTTTCTCAATCATGCCACACAACGCTGCCTAGGATACTTGACCTGCAAATATTCATGTGTTGCATAAATATTTTTAGGAAAACATACAAATAGGTACTGTATCCCTTACAAAAAACTGGATAGGAATACTCTTTAAGATCTGGGTAGCTTACAGGCGAGGAAGGAAGAGGTTGCTGTTGTGGGAGTGTTTTTAATAATTAGAAGTTAATGCTTAATTCAGATTTGTTTATGTTAGCATAATTGGGCCACAGTCAACACGACAAGGCCGCTCCCAGTTTGCATTAACATCCATTCATATTTGCCTTAAGAAAAGTGCACTTTTAGTTTACAAGTACAAGTGCCTCTCCATGGGCATGTCTCTGTGAGCTTTTCTATTTCAGAAAAATAAGTGAAATAAAAGCTCCCTCCATGGTGTCTGTTGGAAATGGCCCTTTTTGTAGGGTTACCCCAAACATTTTGTCTTCCTCCTCTTCTTTTTCTGACCCCTTTTTTGTTGACTTTAGGACTCTGAGCACTTTGCCACTGCTAACAAGTGCATGTGCTTCTCCCCTAAACATGGTGACATTGATGTAAACCTGATTGGCATATTTAGTTTACCTGTAAGTCCCTTGTAAAGTGGTATACCATATACTAAGGGCCTGTAATCTAAATGCTACTAGTGATCCTGCAGCACTGGTTGTGCCAACCACACAAGTAGCCTTTCAACCCTGATTCAGGCCTGCCATTACAAGGCCTGTGTATGCAGATTTACTGCCACTTCGACTTGGCATTGAAAACCACTTGCCAAGCCTTAAACTCCCCTTTTATTACACATAGATCACCCCTTAGAAAGGCAGTAGGCAGCCCTATGGGCAGGGTGTTGTGTAACTATAAGGTAGCACATGTAATTTTAAGTTTCACATGTCCTGGTAGTGGAAAGCAGCTACATTTGTTTTTCACTACTGTGAAGCCTAGTCTTCTCATAGGCTAGCATTGGGAATTCCTTAAAACACTTTTAAGCTGTAATTTCTGATTAGAGAGGAGTTGGTAAATCATGTTTCATATCTTTGGAATGGTAATGATAAATCCAAATTAGTGGTAAAGTTGAATTTGACATTAGTATTTTGGAAATGCCACTTTTAGAAAGTGGACATTTCTCTGCTCTTAACTTTGCGCTGTGTGCCTGCAGCCTGTCCCCAATACACGTCTGGGCTGGGTGACAGCTACACTTTGCATTTCCTCTAGAGAGCCACAAACACAGGAACGATGAGTGTGACAGAGCACTCATCTGCATTCATCCGCATTCTGACAGCCTTCCTAGGCAAGAAGTGGGAGAGGGAGCTCACACATACATTGGAATAGGCTGTGTACTGTCCCCACACAAAGGACTGATTACCCCCCACAGATGGCCTGGCAGACGAGGCTGGGATGAACGGAGACCTGTGCACTTAAAGGCACTACTTTGAAGCCACCCACCCATTTCAAAGGTACGTTTGGCTATAAGTATTGGGGCTCTGACCCTACCAAATCAGTATACTACTGGACCAGGGAAGAACTCTGCTGGAGTAAAGACTGCTGTGCTGTAAGGATTGCCACTTTGCCTTGACTGACTGTTCTGAGGAACAGCTTCTCTGCTTTGTTGAGCTGCCCTGCTGATTTCTGCCCTGCTGAGGACAAGGACTGGACCCATCTCACTTGAACCCAGAGTGACTCCAAGGGCTTGCTGGCTTGCCTCCTGTTTTTTGAAGTCTCAAGGACACAAAAGTCTTCCTTCAATCCTGCTGAAGCTGCTGGACTCTACCATCTGTGAGTCCTACCCATGCCTTAGGTGCCCCTTCCAGTCCTGGGGCTCAGAAGTGGGTGCTGCAGCTGATTTTCAGCAAAACCGCAGCATCCTCACCACTGCGTCGGTCGGAACAGATGCATTGCCTTTCAACGCTGATGCAGAGGCTGTTTGATGACAGCAGTTCTACAGCCTGCGCGGCCCGACAAGGATGCTCTGTGCGGCTTGACGAAAACGCATTGCCTGTGTTTCAATGGAGCTCGGCTCAGTGGCCCGATGCGTGGAAAAGATAAACGCATCATGCCATCAGTGCAACGCTTTGCTTCATCCGAGGTACTGTTTCAGCAGGACCTGCATGAGTCTCATAGCTGGCCTGCCCCCTATCGCGTTTGGCCTGAACTTTTGATTTATCCTGGTTCCTCGGGACCTCAAGTAACCTTTTAGTGCTATTGACATCCAAGCACTGTTTTTGAATTTATTCTTTAGGAATTCATATCTCGACTGATTGGATTTTTGTCATTTTGGTCTTGTTTTACTCAGATAAATATGCTCTATTTTTCTAAACCCATGTGGAGTCTTTTTGAGGTGCTTCCATTGTATTACTGTGTGTGGATGTTGCACAAATACTTTCCACATTGCCTCTTAAGTTAAGCCTGCCTGCTCTGTGCCAAGCTACCAGAGGGTGAGCACAGGTTCATTTAAAGTGTGTATCTAGCTTACCCTGACTAGGATTGTGGTCCCTACTCGGACAGGGTGCAAACCTTTGCCAACTAGAGACCAATTACTGACAGAGCCTACATGCTGATAAAACACCATTGCATTAATTTGCCTCCTCAGGAGAAAGCTGTGACTGCGATGTTCTGGTATGTTGCAATAGTCAAAGCCCTTTGCTTATGATCGAACCAGAGAACCATTCATGCTCTGAACATGTTATTGTTGATTAAATTACATAAAAGCCCTGAAATTGCCTTCATTTCCGATGTATGTAAAACATATTAGTATGCAGCAGAATAGGTGTTCTCCAAAAGTAGCTTATTTGATGTATCTTGTGAATTTGAACAGTCTTTGGTTAATTCACATAGATTTTTGTTAATTGAGCCCTATTATGTCATTTCACACCATGTCGTGTGTGTGGCATTTCTACCTAAAACCCTATGAAATGCATTGATTGTGAGAGATGTGCCAGAGCTTTCAAGCCTTTCCAACTGTGCACACTCTGTGCTAGTCTGTTATTATATTTATACTTAGAGCTTTTTACACTTGCTTACTGAGCAGAATAAGTGCTTATCTATCTGTTGATTGATACTTAGACTTTCTTTGCCTTTTAAACTGAGTAGACTTTATGGTAGTTGGATTACTTATGTTATACCATTTTGTCTGTTGACTTACTTTGGAGCTAACCTTATGTTGATCCTCTTGCATTATTTGATTTTGACTTATTATAAATGCTAACTTCCCTCTGATTGACTAATGATCTTTTTGCTCTGTAATGAAGTAAAAAAATATTAAAATTACACAACGGTACATACATATAAAGAGAAGGCAAAACAACTACACGTGAGCAACAACATGTATCACTATAACTTAAGACACATGATAATTATTATAAAAACCTAAAGTACATACTGTCCCTCAAGTGCATGGCACAAGACAGAATAATTAAAATCAAACATCAGAAAATACAGCACCTAGGCCGGTGCCACGTTGCCATAATGTATACCAAGAATAAAGGCCCGGCATTAGCCTGGGGGCTATAGAGCTTGGTAAAAATTAGGTTAGCTGCAGCAACAATGTTTGTCTGCACCTCAAGGCATACCTGTGAAACATTGTCGGCGCCGCAAGGCATACCTGAGAAAGACAGCCACACATATACATACTTCCAAAGGTGGGGTGTTTCTCAAATATAAAAGCTGGGATATATCTAAAAATAGAAGCACTTTCAAGGAGCGAAATTAAAAGCCTTCTGGTATAGCAGCAATAGTACCTAAAATAACACAAAATATGCCAAAGTCTGTAGGGAGTGCTCATCGCAAGGGCAAACCAAAATCAATTTGAGGTCAAACTGGGCCAAGAGCTGGCACCTAATCTGGCCAAACCTAAATCTGTTCAGAAGTACCCTATCCCAAGATTTGGGCACCATCTCTAGATAGGGTAAAACTGATACTCCCTACTAGCGGGCTTCTTCAGCTCCAACAGTTCCCTCTCACTCCATATGAGATCTCTAAAGCTGTATTTAGCCCATTTTTTGTCGCGATATTTGTAGGCAGGGAAAAGAGGTAGGGTCTGCCAAGCCTATGCCTGATATCCCTGACATACCTTAGCCAAGGGATAGAAAGACCTCTGTCAGATGAAAGGCAGTCCCAAACAATCTCCCGTTTCAGGAAAGCTTCTGGATTGTGCCATATTGAGCATGATAATAGCATCGGAGCCAGAAGGATGTCGTGAGCTACATACGGGAGCCCATGTTCTTCATGCACAGCAAACGTGGGTGATCTTGGTGAGACACCAAGGATAATACACCTGCAGACTCTGTCCTCCTCATCCTTCAAAAATGTAGCTGCCTTATAACCCTACAAGCCAGAACCATAGGTTAAAACAGGGAGGCACTTTCTCTTATACCCTCAACCATAGGGGCTATAAGTTTGTTGATGATTTTGGAGGCCAGACTAAAGAGAAAGCCAAGCGAATTACAAAACTTAAGCCTCCTCTGTTTCAGACAGAGGCCCCAGGACCCCTGGGAGTCAAAATTTACCCCCATGTAGGAGAATTTGTGGGTTCTAGCAATGGAAGTTCCCTGTAGCATAAGACTTCGCAGTTTCAGGTTTTCGGAGCCACAGGCCATGATAAAAGTTTTAGCTGAATTATTGATCAAACCTAGGTTATCCATAAAGCTCAAGAGAATATCTAACAATAACGGAAGGCCATTAAGTGTTCTAGCCAATAAAATGGTGTCATCCACATGAAGAAGGACGGGGACGCTCTGCCCATTCACAGTTGCCATATCCTTCCCTTTGCTGACTAGTGTGAAATTCAAGTGATTGATATACATGGTTCCAAAACGCAGCCTTGTTGGGCACCTCGGTCTAGGCTAAAACATTCATTGTACTCACCATTCGGCCTGTATCATAGAGAAGCAGTTAAATCCATATTGAGGTCACATAAAAAAGAAACCAGGCCAGGGTCCAAACCCTTGGATTTTAAAACATCCCAAAGTATGGACCTGACCACACTATCAAAAGCACATGCTAGGTCCATGAAAGCAAGACAGACTGGGCCATTTTTCGCAACAGTATATTTGTTGATTAACAAATGTAAATCGAGACATTGGTCTTGAGTGCCCAAACATGATTTGAAACCGCATTGGACCTCAGAAATGATACAATTCTCGGAGGACCAGGACTTAATTCTATTGACTACAACTCTGCCAATGACTTTGGCCATGGAGTCTATTAAAGAGATAGGTCCGTAGAAGCTTGGGAAGCCCTGTCACCTTTTTTTAAAAACGGGCACGATAATGGCTGAACACCATGACTGGGGGATGCCGCTTTTGCATGTGACATTCACATAGTTGGCAATAACGGGAGCCCATAGGCTCATCTCCAATTTGTAGAGATCCATGGGGACTCCATCAGGACCTGGGGCTTTATGCATAGGGCTTCAATTAATGGCCTCCACTACTTAATCCACAGAGAATCCAATACTCAGTGGAAAAGTAGATAGATTAGAATTGGGCACCTCACTGACACAATCTATTGAATGAAACATATGGCTGAAGTGGTCAACCCAGGCATCTATGCCAATATTGGCACAGACCAAGTTAGAATCAGTTTGAAAGATTTTGTTATTATTGACAGTGTGCCAAAATAAACCAGAGTCTCTGTCCCTACAGGAGGTGACCAATGTAGTCCAAGCTTCCTCCCTTAGTTCAGCGGTACTCCTGCTAAAAGCCTCTGTATAAGATCTCCTATTGGCAGCAGCAACTGCCCAATCCCTAGCAGTTGCTTTAAGGGCACTGTATAAACATTACTGTGCCTCTCTGCAGGCCTTATTGAACCAAGAATGAGCAAACTTCTTAGCATGAGATATGGGTCTCATAAGATATGTTCAGATAGCATTACCTAAGATTAAAACGGAGTCCACATACAACTAGAAAGGTCAATCGACCTAAGGCAATCAAAAAGTAGGGTCATATGGTTGACACAGAGCCTATGCTGGACATTTGTCAGGTTACAAGATTTCCAGGCAAGCCTAAGTCCATTGTTCCTCGGGAGGACATTGGTGCCACCTACAACAATGATGGGGGGTGATGCACTGGGCACGTCAGCGTGATAGAGAAGAGGTTATGATCGCTGAATGTACTAAAAATGACTGCCCCATCCTTAATGTGTTCAAGAAAATTCCTCCTGGCAAAAATATAATCAATAGTGGATGTAACAGTACCTCCAACAAAGGTAGGGATCATGAGATTCTGTGTTGCCACCAGTGCTTAATTTGAGCCGGTGGTTTCCGATGTTCAGCACTTAATCATTAACACCGGCAAATGAGCTCAAACTCAACCCAAAGGTATTGGAGCGCTTTTCATGAGCACCAGTTAAGGACACAGTCATTTTTTGTAGGCACAGGAAGATTAATGATTTGCCTAGAATCACAGGATGTTGAGACTACGCCAGGGCTCGAACCTGGTTTCCCAGCTCCAAAGTAGGCAGCGCTGGCCCTTAGCCACATCCTCTTCCACTTGGGGAGAGGATGTGGTCTAATGGCTAGGGCGGTCAATTGCACATCTGGGGAACCGGGTTCGAGTCTCGGCAATGACGCTCAACATCCTGTGATTCTGGGCAAATCACTTAATATCCCCGTGCCTGACAAAATGAATGTGTATGTGTGTAATGCAACTGGCGCTCATGTAAAGCGCTCTGATACCTGATACCTTCGGGTCAAGTTCGCGCTATTTAAAACTCCCACAAAAAAAATAATCTTGTAGGGTTTCATGGTTAGTGGTAAGTTCTGTTATAGGCAACGCTAATGGGAGCAATGGGCTGGTGCAAGCTGCCTCCTGACGAGAGCCCCGGTACTTATTTTTTCACAAATTAACCACTGGGTGCTGCACATAAAGGTGTATTACAGAAGTTATATTTGTGCAAATAGGGAAGCAGCATTGACCCTTTACGATGATTAGAGCCCACAGGGACTGCCAGGAAATAGGGAATAAAGATATTATAATCAGATCCAGCTGGGTTGTTCACCCCAACGCCTAGTCTAGCATTGAAATCCCCAGCTAAAATAACTTTCGAAACAGTATCTGAGCGGGTGAAACTATGTTATAAATCCCCAATAAAACCAAAAAGGGATACAAAATTAGAATTATCATGATTGAAAAAATTATCATTATAAAAATTAATAATAAAACTTAAGGTGTTGAGCCACTTTAAAGAAAACGCCTGAAAAAAACTGCTATTTGTGTCAATAGGTGATATAACACACTCAAGAAAGGTCTTAAACCACACAGTGAGCCCTGCCAGGGCCCTGCTCATCACAGAAGGTGTTGCTGGAACAGAAAATCAGATAAAACCATCACAAAAAATATATTTGGTGGCCCAGGTCTCCTGTAGAATAACAATGTCAAATACAAAAATGAAGTCCACCCAATTCTTCCTATTATTTTTGGCTGCGAGGCCTGCAAATGTTCCAACTCAATATTTTAACATTATTAACAGAATAAAGAGGGAAGGGAGGAGGTCTAGTAGAACAATTGTCGGCATCCTCATTAGTTGTGTTGTCATGTGGTTTGTGGCCTCATGGTCTGCCTTGCTAAGTTGGCTTAGCCTGCCATGGTGCCTTCTTTGCGCACGTTACTTTGTGCCTTTGTTTTTCCAGCCTATGCTTCTGCTCGGCTATTTTAGAACTGTCTGCATTTCTGCCTTTCACCTTTTCTACTGTTCCCTATGGGTTACGTCTGCACAACATGTACAAGGTCGAAAAACAACGTCCCTTGTTCTTGCTGATCTGGCCAGTCCCTCGCACTTAGACATAACACTAAGTACAGCTGCACTGGAGAAATTTGTGTGCTTTTAATATTGTGATTTCACTGTTAAAGGCACTTGGAGAAAAACCTTTCCAGAGAGAAGAGCTGTGCTTGTCTGATGATGTAAACCTTGCATCTAGATATTGAGGTATGGGGGTATGCCTGACAATGCCCAGAGGTCTTCTGTTTTTATAATAAACTAGCTACTAGCACAGGGAGGGTGGTATGGTCATTTAGCCCTATATCCAATGCTTTATGAAATGCTTTCCCCGTTTGTATTCTATGGAATTGTAACTATGCTTATTATTTTATCCTTATGCATTATGCTGATAGTACTGGCACGTGTACTGTATCTTAGAGCACGATAGTTGAAATAAACATTTTAAACTATACTGTGTCTCTTATTACGCACATTGTGGACAGGTATGAGAGAGTTATGAAAGGGTGTCCTTGCTCCCGCGAGTCCTGAGAGAGAGAGACCGTGTTCTGGGTTGTCTAATCATTGGTAGCATCATTGCTAATGAGACGCTAAAGCTAGTCGGATTGGGATTGTGGGTACTAAGGTGCATGGTTGGTTCACCACTATACTCCGAGGTCCTATTATCCTGTGAATAGCTCTGTGTATGTGCAGAATCCCTACAACATGGCGCAACCAATGAGTGGGCTCCTTATCTGCGAGACGCTTGAGTAGTACTTGTGCTTGTCCACAACCCCCTTCGCGGACGCTTCCGGAAGCGTGTGTGAGGGTGATACCTCCTATATTGACGTTTTTATAGGTTCTTTCAAGCTTGAAGTTGTTAAAAGGTTTTTAAATAAAACCCTATATTGTGCTGCCTCATTTTAGGTTGTCGAATATTTTTAGCCTAAAATGGCTGTCCAAATTGCGGCACATAGTCGCGCGGCGCTCCGGGCTCACTTGACAGCGTATGGAGTGCCTGACGCAGGTGTCGATCTGATCTTTGTGGTACAAGCGGATCCCGCTTACCACTTTGAGGTGTTTTACTCTTGGGTCACCTTTCCGGCGGTGGATGGGACTGATAATTTGTTCCATGAATATACAGCCACCGCTATTCCTAATCTCTATAGGCCTGATAGGAATCTTGAAGTACCGCTCACGGCATGGCAACACCGTGTTTGGTTTGATGGCACCCTCCCCCAACCGGTTACCTCGGTTCGTTTAGGCCCCTTATCGATTGAAGGGGCCACTTGGCCTGTTTTGGCCGGGTATACCCCACATCCGCGTTATATGACGCTTGCAGTCGCTGAACTGCGTAATTTGCATTTGTCTTTGATACGTGTGCATAGAGCTTTAGTACAGTTTGTTACAGGCAACATCCAGGGATCCCCGCCTGGAGTTGCAGCGCATCCAGCTGGACCGGGCGGTGTAACCATAAGTCCCGTCATGGTTAATTCGGTGATGTGCAAGCACCCACAAAATAAGGATGATTTTCCTTATTGGCTTGCGGAGAAATTTGACCAGCTGGAGGCAGTTTTTCCAAATACTTCTCCTGTGGAAAAACACAGGATTTTGACGATTAGTTTGCCAAAAGACTTGATCCCTGAGCTGGCAGAATGCAACAACTGGGGTAAGGTATTCGCCGCAGAATATGTTTCGGCACTCCTTCCATGACGGTTCTCCCCTCTGTAATTAAACGAGTGCAGGATGAGCATGGCCCTGAAGCGGCTGTGGAATTAGGGATGAGACTGGTGGGAGTGTTCTATGTAGTAGCTGATTTGATCCTTGCGAATGTCAAGGGCGATGCAGTTAACTTTCAAGTAGCTAATGCTTTGGCTTTGATCCCAGAACCGGACAAGCTGCGCGAATTACCGAAAATTATTGCACAGGCTTACAAAACAATTGGCCGCAATAGCTTGGGAGTCAAGCCTTTTGCTAAACCGCAAACACAATCGCAACAACAACCAAAAACTCAATCTGAAAAAGATGAGAAGCCGTTCTTTACTAAAAAGAGCTGGAGGTTGAAAAAACAGGGTAAGCAACAGAAGAAGCCAGGGTCGTGAGGCGCATTCGGTTTCCGTCTCTTCTGAACGCACTTATGATTTGCGCGATAGGGCGAGAATTAAATCTTCAGAGAGATTTCAAGTCCCTGATTCGCGTTCTCCTCGTTCTTCACAGGCACCAACAACCTCCCAGGCTGGTGGAGGAGATCGCCAGGATAGAGGAAGGGGTCGAGAGGCTCCACAGGGACGAGACCAACCTCGACAGCAAGGCCGAGGGAAACCAGAAGAATTTCAACGTTCTCGCCCACAGTTTCAGAAGAAAAAAGTTGCAGCTGTAACAGCGAGATATGCCACAGACAGTGAGAACGAGACTCCTGAATTGGACGTGGGCAGTGACGCTCCTAGACAGCGCCGCAGAAGTTACCATAGTGCGGGAGGCGCTACGTCCTCATGTGGAGGCGACAGCAACTGAAACATTCATTACTGTAGGTGACATACAGCGTGTTATTAAAGGGATTTTTTGGGAGAATCTGACCTTTTCTTACGACATTCTGTTGGCAGAGGCGGATTGGCCGCCCCCATTCGTACTTGCTGCGCGTAGAGGGGAGGAAGTAATCCTTCCGAGCTTTTCTCGCCATGTCCCCAAGGACAAAGCGGAGGCTCTCGCAGCTGAATGGGCTGTGTCCCTGGCTCCAGCGTTATACCGCAACCACGTGGGCTGGGATGAAGACTCTCCCCCCATGATATTCATTTGCGGTCGCTGCCACAGCCACAACCCCAATATCCATCAAGCGGGAAGCTAAAGGTCCTGTTTCCGAAATTCTGACACAGTTAGAATATCAAGGAGTGATTGAAACATGCGTGTCACCCATGAATAATCCCCTTTTTGCGGTTTCTAAACCCGACGGATCATACCGCTTAGTTTTGGATTACCGACATTTAAACTCTCATTGTCGGACCTTTGCGGTACAAAATACACACAGTTCTGCGCTTGTAGACAGTTTTGTTCGTAAAAAATATAAAACGACGCTTGATCTATCCAATGGATTTTACACGCACAACTTGCCCCCGGAGTGCAGCCTATGGAGCGCTTTTACCTCCGGTGGTAAGCAATTCAAATTCCGGCGTTTACCATGGGCTACAAGAACAGTCCAGGTGTATTCGCCGCCTGTGTTGTCTCTTTGTTAGACGGCTTAGACCCAGATGCGTGTTCGTACGTCGATGATATCTATATGACAGACGACGAATTGTACCCACATCTTACCCGAGTGGACCGCATTATTCTTGAATTTGCGGTTTTAGGTTACAAATTTAACTTTGCCAAATCTCACATTGCTGAATTTACCGTTTTGTTTTTGGGCTATGAGCTCAACAATGAAGGTAAGGGCTTAGCCCCCCATTTTTTGGAGAAATGCGCACTCCTGTGCCCTCCAACCACTTTGAAGAAGCTTCAGTCTTTACTGGGCTTTCTAAACTTCGGGCGTACTTACATTCCCGAATATGCCCAGCGTATCAAGCCACTTTATGCCTTGATACAACCTAACTTTTCGAAGTCATGCTGGCTTCCCGAGCATTCTTCTATACTGCAGTCTTTGCAGTCAGATCTACTTGAATCTAAATTCTTGTTGACTCGTGACAACCACACAAACCTGGTGATTAGAATCATTCCGGGGGCAGTGGGTTTCACGTACTTAACCTTTAACGTAGGTGACACAGTACCGATTGCATACAAGTCACATCTGTACACTTCCGCGGAAATGCTCTTCTCCTCTGTTGAGAAAGTTTTGACTGCAGTGCAAATGGCGATTCTAAAGGAACGCGCACAGGCACAGGGAAAACGCATTCTGGTGGTAACACCATATCCTGCCCTGGAGGCAGTGACGAAAGCAAGTGTACTTAACTCTAAAGCTTTGCACCCCCGTTGGATACAATGGGCAACCTCTTTGACGTCCCCGGATGTCACTTTTATCTTTGATTCTTCTCTTCAGACACAGGAGTTTTTACAGTATGAATTCGTTCATCCTCCTCCTCTGTCTTTGCTACCGCTTGAGGAATACGAATGTATTATCTATACCGATGGTTCGGCACAACCGGCCACGGGGTCCAAGCATGCTTATTCAGCAGCATGTGCTATTGTTGCAGGTACCATGGTGAACGGTAAGTTCAAATCAACTGTAGTGCACACTCAGGCACTAGGAGACAGTACTGCACAATTGGCCGAGCTGCGCGCATTGGTGCTCGCACTTGAGTTCGCTAATCCAGATGTGACCACTCTTATTGTGTGCGATTCTTACTACTGTGTTCAATCTTTCAATGACAATCTATTCTTTTGGTCGCAAAACGACTATAGAGATGAGGAAAGGTAGCACAATTAAGCATAAAATGCTTTGGGTTCGAGTGGCAGATCTGAAACAACGTCTGCCTCTCACACAGGTGATTCACACTCTTGGCCACCAACGTGTGGGCGCACACGCTGTTGGTAACGGTTTGGCAGATGAAGCTGCCAAATCAGCAGTAGCCACGTGCTCAGTCGCAGCAGTTACAAGATCCATGACTAAAATAGATAATGACATTTTGGCAGCTATTGCTGCAACAAAGGAAGGTGCTAATTACCCACGGGGTTTCCCTTCCAAATACTCTTATCTGTTAGGTCCCGAACAGGCTCCTTACGTAAAAATTCCAGACGTTGGTGATCGGCTGATTCCCAACGCGGACCGCAGACTTTCCTTGATAACGGCCGCACACAAAGGCATGGCTTCGGCTCATGCTGGCGTGTCTGCGACGGTGACCATCTTGCAGCAGCGTTACTGGTGGCGAGGTTTATACAAACAAACCCGTACCTATGTGCTTTCTTGTGACGTTTGTCAGCTGATTAAGCCTTCCACGGTTACACGACCACCACAAACCCCGCTCTGCATTTCTAACAGACCTTTTGGGTGTGTTTACCTGGATTACTGCGGTCCATTTTCTTCTGACACTGCATATAAGTACATCTTGGTTGCAGTGGATTTGTGCACACGTTTCATCTGGGTTTGGCCACAACGGAGTGCTGACGCTCGAAATGTCATAAGGGATTTGCGTGTCTTTGTGGGAATTTTCACCTGTGGCACCTTCCATTCTGACCAAGGTCCGGCGTTCGCCTCTAAGGCGTACAAGTACGCAATGGGTTCACTGGGGATGCGGGTGAAATTTTTGTCTCCATATCGGCCTGAGGGCAATTTGATTGTTGAACGAATGAACCGTGACTTAAAGCAATCCTTGACAGCTAGAGTCTTAGGTACTGGCAGGAACTGTCTGGCCCACTTGTATACAGTACAACGTGCACTTAATAATCTCCCTAGAAGACCTCTGGGCGGGCGGACCCCATACGAAATGCTCTTTGGCATAAGAATGTTTGTGCCCGACCTTGATGGTCTAGACATGGCGGCGCAATCCGCAATCTTTGATGTAGATAACCATTCTACTATGTTACAGGACTTACAAGAAGCCCGAGACAAACTTGCAATCGAACATTTACCTTCAGCCACAGACGCTGCGCTGCAGATTCTGGTTGCCGGCTGGCTTCCGAAGATTGGAGACCTGGTCCAAGAGAAGGTGGAGAACAAAAAAGAATTTGGCCCCTCTTATCGTGCACCGGTTCCAGTCCTTGGCTTGAAGGGTACTCGTACAGTCATCTTACCACCGCTTCCTGGTCGCAAGGAGAACAGATACATCTCAGTGGAAAATGTCACTCTACAACATCTGGCCGATCCTGAATAGTGTAACACCAGCGGTCTCTTGTCCAGTCATTTACCGGACAAATGTTTGTGGCCCTCCTGCCCGAACGGTCACTGATGTTGCTATCGAGATGGTAGACTTGCCTGATCACTTACTCGACTACCCGAACTCCCCCTGCAACGAGGAGACTGAGTATACCTACCCAGCCAACGAGTCGGTGGCTCACCTACCAACAACGCCACTGAGCCCAACACGTTATTCCTTTGACTCGGATTCTACCTCATCACTTGTCCCATCCAAATTATGTATTTTTGTATCCTGGTTCAGAGACAATTTTTTGATTCCTCCATGGACATACATCTGGTTGGTTCTTTTCCTGATTTTTCTGTTCATGTCCATTGGCTTTGTCACAGTTTTTTTCCTACTCATCAATGGTCACTATTTACCAGAACGCTCTGCAGTGAACTGTGTCGCTGGAACTTTGGCTCCGCATTCTTCATCTCACATCATGAAGCGTGACCACACATTTGTGAACATTTCAGCTTTCCCAGTCGCTGATGGCATCGTATGGGATGCGGTAAATTTCCAAATTCATGGACCAACCGAGATTATTAATGTACCAAATGTCCTCCGTGTTTCAATGGGTGATGTCGTTAAAAGTAATATTCATTCTGACGATTGGGATGTGCATGCAGTTGAATCATTATTTACTGATTTGAAATATTAAACCACCACAAAAATGGTTCAGCACCACAGACCGTCAACAACAAAATCCACAATTGTACGAAACAAGTAACAGTAGAAACAAGTCACTGCTAATGCAAAATCTTCTTGTCTTATTCTTCTTTATTATTCCACTTAATCAATAAAGTTTTTTTCAACAGCCAACGTGTTTCGTCCTATTAACTTAGGACTTCTTCAGGGCTGAAATTTGAAAACATATATATGTACAACTTTACAATAGACACTGTACAAACACATATACAAATATTTTACATGCCACAAACAATATTTACACCATTTTCCGTACAAAAAGAAGAAAACGAAAAAAGCACATATACATATATATACACATATGTATGCACATATGTATATATAAAAAAAGAAAAACATACAAGCATTATATAATTAGGCACCATACCCAATATCCATCAGATAAAAACTACCAAAAGAAGAGAGAGGAAAAGAAAATAATAACAATCACTACACAATTCATTAGAACATAAGAAAAAATATATAATCAAGAGAAGTAACACTCAAAGATTAACGCAAGAAAGAAGAAAAAAAGGGGGAATAACGTAGATATAAAGAAAAAGCAAGATATACAGATTAAAAATACATATTCTACAAATCCTCTATGCCAACGACAAAGTTATTAAAACACCTCACCACCCTAAAAAAATGTGTATGAGTGTGAGGAGCTTATCAGCCAAACGCATGCAACCCTATCCAAATGACCTAAAAGAAACACCCAAGAATAACCAGTGCAAAAAACAATAAAGATTCTTAAAAACAACATACCAGAAAAGTGGCAGACCAGCCACAGATAAATCAAGAATTGTAATTGTCCATTTTTAACCAGATATTGTTATCATGAAATTTCTACAGGTGTAAAATGAAAAAGGAGGAAAAAATTATATTTTGGTTTGAGATAAGTGCCATGTTAAAGAAATATAATAGCGTAGAGCGTTCCATATATAGTCATCCCGCTTACCTATATTAAAATATTGCCAAATAATCCAAATCAGAACAAGGTAAAGTATGCAGATGTCCAATATTCATCTGTGATTACACATTGATATCCAAGGAATACAGTGGCTTGATAACCATAGCCTTAGAAAAGAATAAAGCCAAAAGGTTCCATTAAGAACATATGGCAATGGATGGATAGTCTCCGGTTCAACCTGCTCTTGAAGTAGATGTTTGGAATGGTCGCGTAGCCATGCGTGATCCATTTTTAAAGATGGTGCTTGTCGATATATACTATTCGGGTCTTCGTGACCACACGTGGTTTAACAATCATGTGTTCTGTTTGAAATTGGTTAGGGAGGACATGAGAAGTTTTGCCCATTTTTGGTCTTATATTGGACGATTTTTTAAGGATATTGTGCTTTACGCGTATATGAGCGAGTGACAATCATTATATATAAAGAATGTTCCGTTACCCAGTTACACTACAATTTGCAAAATAGGTTTTTAAATAGTGAAAGGAATTTGGAATAATTAGTTACTAAAATTATATTTTGAATATAAATTATCAGAACTATTGGTGATAGTTGTTTTTAGTGTTTTTTAGAGTTTTTTATGACTTTTTGGCCATTTCAATATGGCGCTCCCGTTTATACACATTGGGGGCGGTTATGTAATTCCAATAGGCGCACTCGTCACGTGATCGGGGTGTGATCGGTTAGGGGGAACTTTAAGATGAATGCCATATCGGTCTCGTCTTGGATGACCATACGGAAGGCTACGTCTGCTTCGAGTATAAGTAAGTAGTATATCCAGCGAGATTGGGGCAACCACTTTGTCCATAAACCAAGTGCACTGCGGGGTCCTTTTAACTACACCCAATGGGAGCATTGTCCAACCCCTTTACCAGGTAGCTCCCAGACTCTTAGAAATAAGTTTACTTACTTTACAAACTTTGATAGATCGAACCCTGGGTCCTATTATTTTAAATTAAACACTTCATCCACACAGAAAATCATGTTGGCCCACACCAAGTTGCTATATTCGGGTTCCTTTTTGAACGCCTTAGCTGTGGGCGGTTATGAGTACTGGCAGGACAACATTGACTTAAAATCTATCTGGAGGACCAAATCATGGCAGGTGCAAGGCACAGAAGCCTTGCATCGTGCTTGCCTTATCCCGGCCCAAATTTTATTTTTAAATAATACCATCTATCAGACTACGTGTTGGGGTTTGGCTACTTCCAAACAATTGAATGCACCTTCCATTCCTGTATTGTCTTCCGCTCCCAACACAAGCTTGCATTTCAATGTTTCCCTTACAGATTTGCAAGCTTTGTTTCAGAACAATTCATTTAATATCTCCACGTTTGTTCAGTCACCCTGGTTGGCTTGGCCAACGGCGGCAAATGCCTGCCAACTGCGTTTTCATGACTCAGCTCCTGGTTACAAACAGGATAGGCCAGACCCGAGGTTTTCTGACTCTTGTACTGTTACAACATATTCCGTTGGTAAATTATGTAAACAGTGGTTGCAGCACTCTACTTTAGATTCTGTAAAACAGCATTTATCCCTCCTATCAGGCAACATTGATCCGTCCGATTTTGTTCTGGGGCCTCGTGGCCCTCGACCTAAGAGATTCATTTATGAGACTTACAATGAACTCTGGAAGCTTTCGCAAATTGAAGCTGCTTCCCGTCTACGGGAAATAGATCAAGCAAATTTAAAAAAGGTGCTGTTGTTGACAATAGTATTAATACCCTGTCTTCCCGCATTTACACATTAGAGAATATTGTTTCCTCTGTTGTTGATATTGTACAAGATGATGTTTCTGTGTTATATCATGGTCAAAATCAATTGCGTTCAGTAATGCAGTTTGCATGGACTTTGCAAACACTTAAAATGGGTAAAGTTCCTTGGCACTTCTTGAACACCTCTGCCTTATTCTTGCCTTTTAATTTAACTGACAAACAGCAGTTCATGTCCATGAAAGATGCAACATACACTCTGTTACATATTGAAAAAATAGAGCCTTTACCATTCTCTGTGGCGGAATTGGATTCTGCCGTGTGGCTAGTGCACGGGGTTATCGCCTTGCCTTTTTCTTTGTTTGAATTTAGTTCATGCATGAAACATTATCCTGTGGGCCGTTTTCAGCCCTTGGGCAGTGCCTTCCTGCATGAACTTTGGTCCCTGCCTTTCATGTATAAATGCCTTAGGGACGACAAGGAAGTTTTTCTCACAGGGGAGTCATGCGATTCTACTGTGGGTCATTCCCTTATTTGAAAAAAATTAAATTGCACGGAGCTTGTAACGTTTCGGCTCCTAATCTTGCTTGTGTTTTAAAAGGCATTCCTTCTCCTGCTATTTCTCCTACTTTCACTGTGCTTGCAAATGGTAGCTATCTGCTTCTGAATAATCAGGACTGCTGTGGCATGCTGGCCGGCATACCCTATATTGTTACAGTTTCCCACAGGGTTGTCTGCTGCAAAAATGTGGTTTTTCCTCCCCCGCACGACATCATAGATAGTTCCATTTGGCCTTCCATTCCTACTTTGAAGGCGGATTTCAATAAATTGAGCAGAATAAAGGCACTATTATTGAACCAGTAGGTTATGCTCACGTCCGCCCGGGAGACATTCATCCTCCAGGTGGCTAGTACCCACAGTGAAATACAGGCCCTTTTGAACACTAACCTCCCACAACATTTCGGTGAACTGATTCACCGTGTTTTTAATGCATCACGCACCTACGGTCTTGTGCACTTTTTTAAAGTTGTGGGCTCTGGCCTTGTTACCTCCTTTCAAACTATCTTTGGTGTAATACCGGCTTTTATTCATTCCATTTTTTCCAGCGTCTTTGGCGGCTTTCCGTTGATCCTCGCCTTAGCTGCTGGTATATTACTTTTGGTCTGTTTGCTGCGCAATGGCTGCACTTCCTTGGGCCCTCCTCGACCCAGGTCGACTCCAGATGCTCCGTGAGCGCATCCTCACCGGCTTTGGCGTCCTGCCATTGGCGACACTGAGTGTGTCCTATAAACTTTCTTTTCGCTTTGCGTATTTCACTTGCGTGCAACCTGTGATGTCTTGCATCAGATGTCCTTTCTCGTGGTCCTTGGATTATTGCCTCTCCAATGTGTCTCTGTCTCGACCGGATTTTGTCCAGCTAGTGGGTCCCTTAGAGGCCCATGAACGGGACTGTTCCGGTGCAGGCTACATGGTGCGTGCGGCTGCACTGGGGATTTTGGCACAATGGGATATCTGGGCGGCTGCTCAGAATCTCCTACAACAAAGTTATATTGAGTATCACGCAAGTTGTCCCGCAATGCTGTTCGCTGCTCCCTCTTGCGAGGAACATGACTGCAGTTTTGATTTATTGGACTGGATGGCGTCGCTTTTTTCTGACGATTCCAACAATGTCCTCTTGGAAGGTGTGGCGTTTTTCTGCACTTACACTCTGTTGGATTAAGGGGGCTTTCGCTTTCAGCAATCTGCCTCACTGGACTTTTTTATTCTGCAATTTTTTTTTTCCTCTCCCATTCATTGTCCTTCATGGGGACTATTCCAAAACAGACGTTTCTGTTCTGCTCCATCTATTTGAACTCTGTCTTCGTCCAATGGACTGACCAGGGGAGGATGTCATGTGGTTTGTGGCCTTATGGTCTGCTTTGCTAAGTTGGCTTAGGCCTGCCATGGTGCCTTCTTTGCGCACGTTACTTTGTGCCTTTGTTTTTCCAGCCTCTGCCTCTGCTCGGCTATTTTAGAACTGTCTGCATTTCTGCCATTCACCTTTTCTCCTGTTTCCTTTGGGTTACGTCTGCACAACATGTACAAGGTTGAAAAACAACGTCCCTTGTTCTTGCTGATCTGGCCAGTCCCTCGCACTTAGACATAACACTAAGTACAGCTGCACTGGAGAAATTTGTGTGCTTTTAATATTGTGATTTCACTGTTAGAGGCACTTGGAGAAAAACATTTCCATTGAGAAGAGCTGTGCTTGTCTGATGATGTAAACCTTGCATCTGGATATTGAGGTATGGGGGTTCGCCTGACAATGCCCAGAGGTCTTCTGTTTTTATAATAAACTAGCTACTAGCACGGGGAGGGTGGTATGGTCATTTAGCCCTATATCCACTGCTTTATGAAATGCTTTCCCCGTTTGTATTCTATGGAATTGTAACTATGCTTATTATTATTATATCCTTATGCATTATGCTGATAGTACTGGCATGTGTACTGTATCTTAGAGCACGATAGTTGAAATAAACATTTTAAACTATACTGTGTCTCTTATTACGCACATTGTGGACAGGTATGAGAGAGTTATGAAAGGGTGTCCTTGCTCCCGCGAGTCCTGAGAGAGAGAGACCGTGTTCTGGGTTGTCTAATCATTGGTAGCATCGTTGCTAATGAGACGCTAAAGCTAGTCGGATTGGGATTGTGGGTACTAAGGTGCATGGTTGGTTCACCACTATACTCCGAGGTCCTATTATCCTGTGAATAGCTATGTGTATGTGCAGAATCCCTACAACATGGCGCAACCAACGAGTGGGCTGCTTATCTGCGAGATGCTTGAGTAGTACTTGTGCTTGTCCACAACCCCCTTCGCGGACGCTTCCGGAAGCGTGTGTGAGGGTGATACCTCCTATATTGATGTTTTTATAGGTTCTTTCAAGCTTGAAGTTGTTAAAAGGTTTTTAAATAAAACCCTATATTGTGCTGCCTCATTTTAGGTTGTCTAATATTTTTAGCCTAAAATGGCTGTCCAAATTGCGGCACATAGTCGCGCGGCGCTCCGGGCTCACTTGACAGCGTATGGAGTGCCTGACGCGGGTGTCGATCTGATCTTTGTGGTACAAGCGGATCCCGCTTACCACTTTGAGGTGTTTTACTCTTGGGTCACCTTTCCGGCGGTGGATGGGACTGATAATTTGTTCCATGAATATACAGCCACCGCTATTCCTAATCTCTATAGGCCTTATAGGAATCTTGAAGTACCGCTCACGGCATGGCAACACCGTGTTTGGTTTGATGGCACCCTCCCCCAACCGGTTACCTCGGTTCGTTTAGGCCCCTTATCGATTGAAGGGGCCACTTGGCCTGTTTTGGCCGGGTATACCCCACATCCGCGTTATATGACGCTTGCAGTCGCTGAACTGCGTAATTTGCATTCGTCTTTGATACGTGTGCATAGAGCTTTAGTACAGTTTGTTACAGGCAACATCCAGGGATCCCCGCCTGGAGTTGCAGCGCATCCAGCTGGACCGGGCGGTGTAACCATAAGTCCCGTCATGGTTAATTCGGTGATGGGCAAGCGCCCACAAAATAAGGATGATTTTCCTTATTGGCTTGCAGAGAAATTTGACCAGCTGGAGGCAGTTTTTCCAAATACTTCTCCTGTGGAAAAACACAGGATTTTGACGATTAGTTTGCCAAAAGACTTGATCCCTGAGCTGGCAGAATGCAACAACTGGGGTAAGGTATTCGCCGCAGAATATGCGAAGTGTTTCGGCACTCCTTCCATGACGGTTCTCCCCTCTGTAATTAAACGAGTGCAGGATGAGCATGGCCCTGAAGCGGCTGTGGAATTAGGGATGAGACTGGTGGGAGTGTTCGATGTAGTAGCTGATTTGATCCTTGCGAATGTCAAGGGCGATGCAGTTAACTTTCAAGTAGCTAATGCTTTGGCTTTGATCCCAGAACCGGACAATCCGCGCGAATTACTGAAAATTATTGCACAGGCTTACAAAACAATTGGCCGCAATAGCTTGGGAGTCAAGCCTTTTGCTAAACCGCAAACACAATCGCAACAACAACCAAAAACTCAATCTGAAAAAGATGAGAAGCCGTTCTTTACTAAAAAGAGCTGGAGGTTGAAAAAACAGGGTAAGCAACAGAAGAAGCCAGGGTCGTGAGGCGCATTCGGTTTCCGTCTCTTCTGAACGCACTTATGATTTGCGCGATAGGGCGAGAATTAAATCTTCAGAGAGATTTCAAGTCCCTGATTCGCGTTCTCCTCGTTCTTCACAGGCACCAACAACCTCCCAGGCTGGTGGAGGAGATCGCCAGGATAGAGGAAGGGGTCGAGAGGCTCCACAGGGACGAGACCAACCTCGACAGCAAGGCCGAGGGAAACCAGAAGAATTTCAACGTTCTCGCCCACAGTTTCAGAAGAAAAACGTTGCAGCTGTAACAGCGAGATATGCCACAGACAGTGAGAACGAGACTCCTGAATTGGACGTGGGCAGTGACGCTCCTAGACAGCGCCGCAGAAGTTACCATAGTGCGGGAGGCGCTACGTCCTCATGTGGAGGCGACAGCAACTGAAACATTCATTACTGTCGAGACAGCAGACACCAGAGTGGCACCCCCTGACAGATTATATAATATTGTCATTCAAATTGAAGGTGACATACAGCGTGTTTATTAAAGGGATTTTTTGGGAGAATCTGACCTCTTCTTACGACATTCTGTTGGCAGAGGCGGATTGGCCGCCCCCATTCGTACTTGCTGCGCGTAGAGGGGAGGAAGTAATCCTTCCGAGCTTTTCTCGCCATGTCCCCAAGGACAAAGCGGAGGCTCTCGCAGCTGAATGGGCTGTGTCCCTGGCTCCAGCGTTATACCACAACCACGTTGGCTGGGATGAAGACTCCCCCCCATGATATTCCTTTGCGGTTGCTGCCACAGCCACAACCCCAATATCCCATCAAGCGGGAAGCTAAAGGTCCCGTTTCCGAAATTCTGACACAGTTAGAATATCAAGGAGTGATTGAAACATGCGTGTCACCCATGAATAATCCCCTTTTCGCGGTTTCTAAACCCGACGGATCATACCGCTTAGTTTTGGATTACCGACATTTGAACTCTCATTGTCGGACCTTTGCGGTACAAAATACACACAGTTCTGCTCTTGTAGACAGTTTTGTTCGTAAAAAATATAAAACGACGCTTGATCTATCCAATGGATTTTACACGCACAACTTGCCCCCGGAGTGCAGCCAATGGAGAGCTTTTACCTCTGGTGGTAAGCAATTCAAATTCCGGCGTTTACCATGGGCTACAAGAACAGTCCGGGTGTATTCGCCGCCCGTGTTCTCTCTTTGTTAGACGGCATAGACCCAGATGCGTGTTCGTACGTCGATGATATCTATCTGACAGACGACGAATTGTACCCACATCTTACCCGAGTGGACCGCATTATTCTTGAATTTGCGGTTTTAGGTTACAAATTTAACTTTGCCAAATCTCACATTGCTGAATTTACCGTTTTGTTTTTGGGCTATGAGCTCAACAATGAAGGTAAGGGCTTAGCCCCCCATTTTTTGGAGAAATGCGCACTCCTGTGCCCTCCAACCACTTTGAAGAAGCTTCAGTCTTTACTGGGCTTTCTAAACTTTGGGCGTACTTACATTCCCGAATATGCCCAGCGTGTCAAGCCACTTTATGCCTTGATACAACCTAACTTTTCGAAGTCATGTTGGCTTCCCGAGCATTCTTCTATACTGCAGTCTTTGCAGTCAGATCTACTTGAATCTAAATTCTTGTTGACTCGTGACAACCACACAAACCTGGTGATTAGAATCATTCCGGGGGCAGTGGGTTTCACGTACTTAACCTTTAACGAAGGTGACACAGTACCGATTGCATACAAGTCACATCTGTACACTTCCGCGGAAATGCGCTTCTCCTCTGTTGAGAAAGTTTTGACTGCAGTGCAAATGGCGATTCTAAAGGAACGCGCACTGGCACAGGGAAAACGCATTCTGGTGGTAACACCATATCCTGCCCTGGAGGCAGTGACGAAAGCAAGTGTACTTAACTCCAAAGCTTTGCACCCCCGTTGGATACAATGGGCAACCTCTTTGACGTCCCCGGATGTCACTTTTATCTTTGATTCTTCTCTTCAGACACAGGAGTTTTTACAGTATGAATTCGTTCATCCTCCTTCTCTGTCTTTGCTACCGCTTGAGGAATACGAATGTATTATCTATACCGATGGTTCGGCACAACCGGCCACGGGTTCCAAGCATGCTTATTCAGCAGCATGTGCTATTGTTGCAGGTACCATGGTGAACGGTAAGTTCAAATCAACTGTAGTGCACACTCAGGCACTAGGAGACAGTACTGCACAATTGGCCGAGCTGCGCGCATTGGTGCTCGCACTTGAGTTCGCTAATCCAGATGTGACCACTCTTATTGTGTGCAATTCTTACTACTGTGTTCAATCTTTCAATGACAATCTATTCTTTTGGTCGCAAAACGACTATAGAGAGGCGGAAAGGTAGCACAATTAAGCATAAAATGCTTTGGGTTCGAGTGGCAGATCTGAAACAACGTCTGCCTCTCACACAGGTGATTCACACTCTTGGCCACCAACGTGTGGGCGCACACGCTGTTGGTAACGGTTTGGCAGATGAAGCTGCCAAATCAGCAGTAGCCACGTGCTCAGTCGCAGCAGTTACAAGATCCATGACTAAAATAGATAATGACATTTTGGCAGCTATTGCTGCAACAAAGAAAGGTGCTAATTACCCACGGGGTTTCCCTTCCAAATACTCTTATCTGTTAGGCCCCGAACAGGCTCCTTACGTAAAAATTCCAGACGTTGGTGATCGGCTGATTCCCAACGTGGACCGCAGACTTTCCTTGATAACGGCCGCACACGAAGGCATGGCTTCGGCTCATGCTGGCGTGTCTGTGACGGTGTCCATCTTGCAGCAGCGTTACTGGTGGCGTGGTTTTATACAAACAAACCCGTACCTATGTGCTTTCTTGTGACGTTTGTCAGCAGATTAAGCCTTCCACGGTTACACGACCACCACAAACCCCGCTCTGCATTTCTAACAGACCTTTTGGGTGTGTTTACCTGGATCACTGCGGTCCATTTTCTTCTGACACTGCATATAAGTACATCTTGGTTGCAGTGGATTCGTGCACACGTTTCATCTGGGTTTGGCCACAACGTAGTGCTGACGCTCGAAATGTCATAAGGGATTTGCGTGTCTTTGTGGGAATTTTCACCTGTGGCACCTTCCATTCTGACCAAGGTCCGGCGTTCGCCTCTAAGGACGCAATGGGTTCACTGGGGGTGCGGGTGAAATTTTCGTCTCCATATCGGCCTGAGGGCAATTCGATTGTTGAACGAATGAACCGTGACTTAAAGCAATCCTTGACAGCTAGAGTCTTAGGTACTGGCAGGAACTGGCTGGCCCACTTGTATACGGTACAACGTGCACTTAATAATCTCCCTAGAAGATCTCTGGGTGGGCGGACCCCATACGAAATGCTCTTTGGCATAAGAATGTTTGTGCACGACCTTCATGGTCTAGACATGGCGGCGCAATCCGCAATCTTTGATGTAGATAACCATTCTACTATGTTACAGGACTTACAAGAAGCCCGAGACAAACTTGCAATCGAACATTTACCTTCAGCCACAGACGCTGCGCTGCAGATTCCGGTTACCGGCTGGCTTCCGAAGATTGGAGACCTGGTCCGAGAGAAGGTGGAGAACAAAAAAGAATTTGGCCCCTCTTATCGTGCACCGGTTCCAGTCCTTGGCTTGAAGGGTACTCGTACAGTCATCTTACCACCGCTTCCTGGTCGCAAAGAGAACAGATACATCTCAGTGGAAAATGTCAAGCTACAACATCTGGCCGATCCTGAATAGTGTAACACCAGCGGTCTCTTGTCCAGTCCTTTCCCGGACAAATGTTTGTGGCCCTCCTGCCCGAACGGTCACTGATGTTGCTATCGAGATGGTAGACTTGCCTGATCACTTACTCGACTACCCGAACTCCCCCTTCAACGAGGAGACTGAGTATACCTACCCCGTCAACGAGTCAGTGGCTCACCTACCAACAATGCCACTGAGCCCAACACGTTATTCCTTTGACTCGGATTCTACCTCATCACTTGTCCCGTCCAAATTCTGTATTTTTGTATCCTGGTTCAGAGACAATTTTTTGATTCCTCCATGGACATACATCTGGTTGGTACTTTTCCTGATTTTTCTGTTCATGTCCATTGGCTTTGTCACAGTTTTTTTCCTACTCATCAATGGTCACTATTTACCAGAACGCTCTGCAGTGAACTGTGTCGCTGGAACTTTGGCTCCGCATTCTTCATCTCACATCATGAAGCGTGACCACACATTTGTGAACATTTCAGCTTTCCCAGTCGCTTATGGCATCGTATGGGATGCAGTAAATTTCCAAATTCATGGACCAACCGAGATTATTAATGTACCAAATGTCCTCCATGTTTCAATGGGTGATGTAGTTAAAAGTAATATTCATCATGTTGACCCACACCAAGTTGCTATATTCGGGTTCCTTTTTGAACGCCTTAGCTGTGGGTGGTTATGAGTACTGGCAGGACAACATTGACTTAAAATCTATCTGGGGGACCAAATCATGGCAGGTGCAAGGCACAGAAGCCTTGCATCGTGCTTGCCTTATCCCGGCCCAAATTTTATTTTTAAATAATACCATCTATCAGACTACGTGTTGGGGTTTGGCTACTTCCAAACAATTGAATGCACCTTCCATTCCTGTATTGTCTTCCGCTCCCAACACATGCTTGCATTTCAATGTTTCCCTTACAGATTTGCAAGCTTTGTTTCAGAACAATTCATTTAATATCTCCACGTTTGTTCAGTCACCCTGGTTGGCTTGGCCAACGGCGGCAAATGCCTGCCAACTGCATTTTCATGACTCAGCTCCTGGTTACAAACAGGATAGGCCAGACCCGAGGTTTTCTGACTCTCGTACTGTTACAACATATTCAGTTGGTAAATTATGTAAACAGTGGTTGCAGCACTCTACTTTAGATTCTATAACACAGCATTTATCCCTCCTATCAGGCAACATTGATCTGTCCGATTTTGTTCTGGGGCCTCGTGGCCCTCGACCTAAGAGATTCATTTATGAGACTTACAATGAACTCTGGAAGCTTTCGCAAATTGAAGCTGCTTCCCGTCTACGGGAAATAGATCAAGCAAATTTAGAAAAGGTGCTTGCTGTTGTTGACAATAGTATTAATACCCTGTCTTCCCGCATTTACACATTAGAGAATATTGTTTCCTCTGTTGTTGATATTGTACAAGATGATGTTTCTGTGTTATATCATGGTCAAAATCAATTGCGTTCAGTAATGCAGTTTGCATGGACTTTGCAAACACTTAAAATGGGTAAAGTTCCTTGGCACTTCTTGAACATCTCTGCCTTATTCTTGCCTTTTAATTTAACTGACAAACAGCAGTTCATGTCCATGAAAGATGCAACATACACTCTGTTACATATTGAAAAAATAGAGCCTTTACCATTCTCTGTGGCGGAATTGGATTCTGCCGTGTGGCTAGTGCACGGGGTTATCGCCTTGCCTTTTTCTTTGTTTGAATTTAGTTCATGCATGAAACATTATCCTGTGGGCCGTTTTCAGCCCTTGGGCAGTGCCTTCCTGCATGAACTTTGGTCCCTGCCTTTCATGTATAAATGCCTTAGGGACGACAAGGAAGTTTTTCTCACAGGGGAGTCATGCGATTCTACTGTGGGTCATTCCCTTATTTGAAAAAAAAATTAAATTGCACGGAGCTTGTAACGTTTCGGCTCCTAATCTTGCTTGTGTTTTAAAAGGCATTCCTTCTCCTGCTATTTCTCCTACTTTCACTGTGCTTGCAAATGGTAGCTATCTGCTTCTGAATAATCAGGGCTGCTGTGGCATGCTGGCCGGCATACCCTATATTGTTACAGTTTCCCACAGGGTTGTCTGCTGCAAAAATGTGGTTTTTCCTCCCCCGCATGACATCATAGATAGTTCCATTTGGCCTTCCATTCCTACTTTGAAGGCGGATTTCAATAAATTGAGCAGAATAAAGGCACTATTATTGAACCAGTAGGTTATGCTCACGTCCGCCCGGGAGACATTCATCCTCCAGGTGGCTAGTACCCACAGTGAAATACAGGCCCTTTTGAACACTAACCTCCCACAACATTTCGGTGAACTGATTCACCGTGTTTTTAATGCATCACGCACCGACGGTCTTGTGCACTTTTTTAAAGTTGTGAGCTCTGGCCTTGTTACCTCCTTTCAAACTATCTTTGGTGTAATACCGGCTTTTATTCATTCCATTTTTTCCAGCGTCTTTGGCGGCTTTCCGTTGATCCTCGCCTTAGCTGCTGGTATATTACTTTTGGTCTGTTTGCTGCGCTGCATGGCTGCACTTCCTTGGGCCCTCCTCGACCCAGGTCGACTCCAGATGCTCCGTGAGCGCATCCTCACCGGCTTTGGCGTCCTGCCATTGGCGACACTGAGTGTGTCCTATAAACTTTCTTTTCGCTTTGCGTATTTCACTTGCGTGCAACCTGTGATGTCTTGCATCAGATGTCCTTTCTCGTGGTCCTTAGATTATTGCCTCTCCAATGCGTCTCTGTCTCGACTGGATTTTGTCCACCTAGTGTGTCCCTTAGAGGCCCATGAACGGGACTGTTCTGGTGCAGGCTACATGGTGCGTGCGGCTGCACTGGGGATTTTGGCACAATGGGATATCTGGGCGGCTGCTCAGAATCTCCTACAACAAAGTTATATTGAGTATCACGCAAGTTGTCCCGCAATGCTGTTTGCTGCTCCCTCTTGCGAGGAACATGACTGCAGTTTTGATTTATTGGACTGGATGGCGTCGCTTTTTTCTGACGATTCCAACGATGTCCTCTTGGAAGGTGTGGCGTTTTTCTGCACTTACACTCTGTTGGATTAAGGGGGCTTTCGCTTTCAGCGATCTGCCTCACTGGACTTTTTTATTCTGCAATTTTTTTTTTCCTCTCCCATTCATTGTCCTTCATGGGGACTATTCCAAAACAGACGTTTCTGTTCTGCTCCATCTATTTGAACTCTGTCTTCGTCCAATGGACTGACCAGGGGAGGATGTCATGTGGTTTGTGGCCTTATGGTCTGCTTTCCTAAGTTGGCTTAGGCCTGCCATGGTGCCTTCTTTGCGCACGTTACTTTGTGCCTTTGTTTTTCCAGCCTCTGCTTCTGCTCGGCTATTTTAGAACTGTCTGCATTTCTGCCTTTCACCTTTTCTCCTGTTTCCTTTGGGTTACGTCTGCACAACATATACAAGGTTGAAAAACAACGTCCCTTGTTCTTGCTGATCTGGCCAGTCCCTCGCACTTAGACATAACACTAAGTACAGCTGCACTGGAGAAATTCGTGTGCTTTTAATATTGTGATTTCACTGTTAGAGGCACTTGGAGAAAAACCTTTCCAGAGAGAAGTGCTGTGCTTGTCTGATGATGTAAACCTTGCATCTAGATATTGAGGTATGGGGGTTCGCCTGACAATGCCCAGAGGTTTTCTGTTTTTATAATAAACTAACTACTAGCACGGGGAGGGTGGTATGGTCATTTAGCCCTATATCCACTGCTTTATGAAATGCTTTCCCCGTTTGTATTCTATGGAATTGTAACTATGCTTATTATTTTATCCTTATGCATTATGCTGATAGTACTGGCACGTGTACTGTATCTTAGAGCACAATAGTTGAAATAAACATTTTAAACTATACTGTGTCTCTTATTACGCACATTGTGGACAGGTATGAGAGAGTTATGAAAGGATGTCCTTGCTCCCGCGAGTCCTGAGAGAGAGAGAGACCGTGTTCTGGGTTGTCTAATCATTGGTAGCATCGTTGCTAATGAGACGCTAAAGCTAGTCGGATTGGAATTGTGGGTACTAAGGTGCATGGTTGGTTCACCACTATACTCCGAGGTCCTATTATCCTGTGAATAGCTCTGTGTATGTGCAGAATCCCTACAACAGTGTCAGTACCAGGTTCTACAGTGGACACCCTGGGAGATGCATTGCCTCCATTTTCCCTAACCCTGAAAGATGGAAAGGCCGGGCTATGATGGCAATCATTGTCACCCCACCCCAATCAAGGCTGAGAAGCGATTAGTGGTGGGACAGAATAAGACACAGTCTGTGGTGGCAAAAGGACAAGTCTAGACCTTGATGCACCACCCTTCAGGCCCACATCTCTGTAAAAGTAGCCCAATGGCAAAACTTTCACATCACTGGGCCTGACAAGGCTCAGATCAGAGAAACAAATCAACTCTCCAGCAACAGACGGCTTAGCAAAACCTACAACAAAACAATCACCTTCTAACCCCTTATCCATGGGGTGATAAAGTTAATTTTTAATACATCTTTAAGGTGGTTTTGCGTGAATTCTTGTCTTGTGAAGGATTTTTTAATGGACACTAAGGGCCCGATTCCGATCTCGCTCAGACAGCCCTCCGTACGACTCGGATCCGGAGGGCTTTCCGAGCGAGACGTGCTCCGGGAGTCCGAACGAGCGAGTACGATGCAGCCGTATGCTTACAGACTCGGTTCGCTCGGACTCCCATTGAACTCTATGGGAGCCTGTGTACAGAAGCGTACACAGGCTCCCATAGCAGAAAAGGGGTGGGTGGGGAATAGCGTACACCCTGTGGCAGGAACCCCATGGTGCCCGCCACACTGTGGACCCATGGGCACCCCCCGTTATAGATTTGGAGGGCCCCGGGTGAAGGGGGGCCTGGTACGGCCCCCCGAAGTACGATTCCGACAGCCATTTCATCTCGCTGGGACCGAGGCGAAGCGGCTGTCCGAATCGTGCATCGTACTCGCTCGGTCGGAAATCGGCTCCATTGCGCGGCACGATTCGTCTACAAACAAGACGTACGGATCGGTTCGGGTCCGGAAATGATTCGGACGGCGCTTACGCGATCTTCGCATCGTACTTGGTTGTTCGGACTTGTGTGAGATTCGGTTGTGAACAAGGACTACGAATCGGATCCGGTAAAGCCAAATCCGATTCGGAGGCCTTCCGAGCGAGATCGGAATCGGGCCCTAAGACATAATCTTACAAAAACATACTAGGTCTTAAGAAGACTCCCCTAGTCCTGATTCTGAGCATCAACCCTCTAATTATTTAATTAGAGTGTTGACACTGGATTCTGTCAATATGATATAAATACATTTGTGCAGGCTGGTTTTCACCTATGGCTTGTTAAACTTATGAGCATTCAACAATTTAGAGAAGCCCTCACCCTTGATCTGACAATGTGTTCACAAATATAATAATAAATAATCCTAGTGATGACATTACATATCACATTACCCATTAACACTATGAAAATGATGGCTATGAATGTAGCAGTATTTATCAGTTTGAGTTGTTGTAATTTATTTTCTTTGTGCTTTCGGGAATTGGTATTTATTAGTATGAATAGGGTGAGGTAATAACCATTGCATTTGGTGTGTGAGTTATGGTTTGCATGGCTTCTGCACAAATTATGAAATGCACTCCTTTTGTGGCCCTGTCTTGACGGACCTGCAGAAATCCCATGCCTTGACAAACCTAAAGGGGATGTATCATTTTTGAAAGTTTTGTGCAGATTTGTCAAATGATGCCAAAGTTAATAAAGAAAAAAATATGTTTTAATGGACCTAACCAGAACTCCACGGGCCCTATCATTACCTGTGTTTGTGTGTGTGTATATGTGTGTGTGTGTGATCATGCATGTATTTGCTTTCAGTTCACTTAGAAGTTTAAAAATGTGGGTTTCATTATCTATTTGGAAACTATGGAGTTTTATGATGAAGTGAAAGCGAATCATTAGGCAGACATGGTTCATGATAAAACTAAGACATACAAATCAAAGACTTCCTGCAATAATTTAAAAGGCTTCTCCGAGACGATAGCACTAAGTGAAACCTTGTCCTATCTTTGACCCTGTGGAATTTGCCCGATCTCCTGGCTACTGGATAACCGGGTACAGTAAAGATAAATGCAATTATCATCCCTGTTTACTTGGAATACTGTTATCTCTTCTCCAGGGCAGACAAAGCAAATCTGGGGAATCATTGCTTCATCATTCAAGATCTGGCACATTACTTGGAAGAGAGTTTGAACAAAACATGTTAGTTTAACTCCTCCTGAATCATCAGAATCCTTATGAGCTGTTTCATATTATCACCAATTTCTGTATGTTAAGTATTTCAAGTTGCTCTGTAGAAAATATTTTTGTCCCATTTACTTTTTAATGTTTATGTGCATTGCTAATTCATATTTTATCTCCTGCTAAAACAATTGGAATGCTTTCCTTTTTAAGGCTGGTGAAATAGCTTAGTGAGTTTAGTACATACTGCTAACATATGGTTGTTATCTGCAAGCCAAAAGTTTTTTATCAAGGCATAGACAACTTAGACGCTCGTCCTTCATTTTATCACGGCATAGACAACTTAGACCCTCATCCTTCTGCTGTCACTAAAATGTGTACTAATTATTATGGAAGCGGGAAATTTACCGAACCACTTAAAGGCAAAACGTTGGTAACAATAAATATGAATGGAAACATATTTTATAATTGATATGAAATGTTGGGAAATGACAATCTTTGGCTTGATTTCCCCCATTTGTGTCCCTTTCTGTTTTGCTAGCTTTAGAACATGGTGCTCTTTTTACCCCTGCTAAGCAGGAGTTAAGTGCCTGTGCTCCCCATTTAAACATGGTTGAATTGGCTTACCAATATTTGGCATATGTAACTTTCCTCTAATTCCATATATCATGGTGTAGACAATAGACCAATTGCATGGAAAGGTAAATGCCATTTGAGGACTGCAGCATCTATTGTGCCATTCATTTAAATGATAGGGAAAACATGGCATGAGCCTAACCTGTACAGCCTGACAGCAGAAGCCTAAAACCTGCTGCACAAACCTGTCAAAATAGCCCTTCTTGGAAAACCCTGCTTTTAAATATTCATAAGTCACCCCTAAGTACACCTTGTTGCTCATAAGGTTGGATGCCTGATATTTATGCAGAATGCAGCACACATGTAAAAAGAGAAAAAAAACGAGGAGAAATAAAAGTATTTCTCCTCGTTGGGGGAGGCGTAGGATTCTGACGCATTCCCAGCTTTACAAAGCATTGTAAATCTGGGAATGTGTCAGGTTCCATGGATGTTGCGTGGGAACACCCACAGCAACACCCATGGAACGCCCCTTTCACGCAGATTAATGCGTGAAAGGGGCCCATATTTACAAGGCCATGAAAAGTCACGCAGGGTGACTTTACGTGGCCTTGTAACATAGGCAAGCCCATTGCTCCACCAGTGCGTTAAAAAAGCAACGTACCAGGGGCGCAATGGGCTTCTAAATGATGCCCCTTGTTACAGAATCAGAGAAAGATATGTTAAAAATAAGGTATTGTCAAGGTTTAATCTTTGTAATCTATGTTATCCCATATGAAGCTCTTTCAAGATGTTAATTTTCATTGTAAACCAACTAAGATCACAGTTTACCCAATGCTCAAAAATTGTATTATTAGATTTTCCAGGCAGTAGTTGAAAAGATCCAGTATTGCAGAGCCATATCATGGTTTATCAGCCAAAAAAACCATTCTCAGTAAAGGCTATCCAGCTGGGACAGAAAAAGGAAAAGCCAGTGTTAAGAAGCCAAAAAAAAAGAAAATGGTTGTGGAGTAGTTAATAATCACATCTAAAGTCTGAATAAGATCCAGTTATTCCTGTAACAACCCCTCCATTTATGCAGAAGAGTAAATGCCTTGGAAGGGGAATTGTAGATCTAACCTTCACCCAGTGAACCGAACGAAGGGGCATATATTCACAAACCCCTATCGCCAAAGGGACATCACTTTTTCTGACGTTCCTGTGGCGATAGGGACTTCGCCTTATTCACAAAGCGGCGTTAAGCTTAACATGGCTTAACACCACCTTGTGAATAAGGCCCTCTTTCATGCTACACTTAGCATGAAAGGGGTAGGCAATGGGTGTTATTCATGTAGATACATTTGCAAGCATAAATTTACTGATGTGTAAATCTACTCCTGCACCTAAGTGTAAATCTATAGTGTATTGCCATTCATCATTTCCGAGTCTAGTTTTGCAACTATGTTTAGACTTTTATGTCTCCACCCCCTCAGTTCATGGAGTAGAGACATCTAAGATTGAATTTACGAGTGTAAAGTAAATACTATTAACTTTTCACGAGTAGGTGGAGATCTCCACCACCGTGGTGGAGATCTCTCTATGGCCATGATTAGGGAAAAATGATTATGTTTTTATTCTTCAACAACAGTATTGAAATATTGTTACATAAAACATAAATTTGCAATAATTGTAAATATTTAACCCGTTGCGTGCTTCTGTCGGCCAACGGCCGTTGCGAGCACTACCTCTGTAGTGCTGCGCACGTCCGTTGGCCGACGCGGCCCGGCCACTCCGCTAAACCGCCGCACCGCGGCGGAATTGCCGCCGCGGTTAAGTGGTTAATATTAACATAAGGTTAATACAATAAAACAATACAGAATATTATCTCATCAAATTAAATTTGTAATAAATATTTCTTTCTTAAATAATTCTAAAAAATTCCACTCACAGTAACATTTTTAGGTCGAGCCTAGAGCAGCGCATGCGCTGCTTGCTCGACTTTTAGTAAGGGGCATTTGAAAGTGCTACCAAGCCGGCCACCAGCTTGATGTTACGCGCACAAGCACGCGCGACGTTCACAGCAGCTGCCATCTGGCTTTTAGTGCCCGCGACGTGCACAATCACCTCCCCTACCCCCTCCCACTCCCTCCTCGTCAGCTTAATGTGTTTGCTTTTAGTGCGCGCGACGTGCACAATCACCTCCCCTACCCCCTCCCACTCCCTCGTCAGCTTAATGTGTTTGCTTTTAGTGCGCGCGACGTGCACAATCACCTCCCCTACCCCCTCCCACTCCCTCCTCGTCAGCTTAATGTGTTTGCTTTTAGTGCGCGCGATGTGCATAATCCCTCCCCTCTCCCACTCCCTCCTCGTCAGCTTAATTTGTTTGCTGTACACCTCCTCAGCTTCATTTTTGTTTTCTATTTCTTTACTTTTGTTATAATCGCGGCACCCGCGCTCACTTTTAATGTTAAAAGTAAAGCGCGGGTGCACGATTATAGCAAAAGTAAAGAAATAGAAAAAACATCTATTTGTTTACTTTTGCTATAATCGCGGCACCCGCGCTTCACTTTTAATGTTAAAAGTAAAGCGCGGGCGCCGCGATTATAGTAAGAGTAAAGAAATAGAAAAAAACATCTATTTCTTTACTTCTGCTATAATCGCGGCACCCGCGTTTCACTTTTGATGTTAAAAGTAAAGCGCGGGTGCCGTGCTGCAACGACGCACTTCTTGTCTCGCTTTTGGGACTTTATAAGTATTTACTTATGCAGCGCTACATCCTTGCTGCAACAACATTAACTGTTGCATAGTTAAATACTTATAATGTCCGAACAGCGAGACCAATTGGCTATGCCAATGCTTGTTTATATTTAATCTGTATTACACTTTGCTAAAATTCTATGTGAATTCATTGACATTATTTTTTTTATCAAAGGTTTACGAGTTTAATATATAGCTTTTAAATGAAGTATAAATACATTTTATAATAATAAAAAATTGTTTCTTTATTATATTTTTTACATCAACCAAAAGGTGTATATACTTTTTAAAGTTTGATTTCATTTGTTTTACATTATTTCTGATGGTATGTTATTTTAAGTCCCTACCTTAATTATTTTCTATGTGAGTGTGTTGAAGTTCCTGTGAGTGGCCATGTGTGGTGCTTGACTTACTCTAAGGCTGGGCTGGAGTACATATTCAAATTTTTAAGGGCTGGAGTATATTTTCTAATGTTTTGTCACCTTAAGAGCTGTAGTAACTTTAGAAGCTTAGTTTGTGATTAGCAATGTGATTACTTTTTCATGGGCCAATCATGGGTAACCTACTATGTTCCCAATTTACACAGAGAGCATATGCACTTTAGCACTGATTAGCAGTGGTAAAGTGCCCAGAGTACTAAAGCCAGCAAAAACAGGTCAGGAAAAAATAGGAGGAAGAAGCAAAATCTTTGGGGATTACCCTGCAAAAAAGGCCAAGTCCAACACAATGTGATTACTTTTTTGTGGGTTGATGTTTGTAGTAGCTTATCCCTCCCTAAACCCCTCCTTACTTCTCCCTATACCACTTCCACTTTACAATAGATACCCCCGATTTTCCAGCACTCCCTCTGACATTTACTACCAAGTAGTGATCTTACATGTGTCGAGATCTCCCCATAGAAAAGACAGAAGAGGTACAGGTGGAAATTTCCACTTTTTCCACTTAGTACTACTATAGAACTTCTTTATGTACTACGAAATGCAGTTTGTGAATTGGGACCTTAGTGTTTCTTTAAAGAGACTGCAATATTTAACTTAGTCTAAGATATTATGGAAAAATGATGTTAGTGGACATGATGCTAAGAAAAGTAATTTTTGCAAAATATGCTTGGAAATATTTATCACATAATACCACAGCCTGAACTCCCACTATGTCCAGGGTGATCCACCCCAATTGAGAAGTTGTTTTGTCTACATGGGGTGAAACCCTTCATCAGCCTATTGTGTCCTTGAAGTAAATAAAGAGGCCAGCCAGCTAAATTTTGGAGAGAACTTCGATTACCTGGATTGAAGTGGAGAACAGGATACCTCTCAGCCTCACTAGATAAGCTGGTGGTGGGTGCCCTTTTAACCTGTACACTAGCCAGTGAGAAATGCTAATCCCTGATCTGGTTCCTGCAGAATTTCCGTACACCAACTATCCCAATTTGCAACAGTTCCTATTTGACTGCCTACAAACTATCGCGGAAGCCTGTGTACAGAACTCCCAAACCTCTCGCAGGGCTTGGCCTATCAGAATCAGGATCATCCAACCATTTTCACTCTTCAAGAAACAGGTTTAACACCAAATGTTCACAGAGACAGCATTATAGAAGGGATACCATATTGAAAGGCCTTCTTCACACTAACACTTGCCTTCCGTCAATAAGAGAAGAAAGCCAAATATTGGCTATTTCTGATACCATCCATGAGCATGCCCACTCCCAACTATCACATTGCAAGACAATTGGACATTGATTACTTTTATCAAACTTAGCAACTCACAAAAATAGCTCTATTGTTTGTTTGTAGGAAGACTTGTTTATACATTCTCAAGGCCTAATCAGGTGCAGTAGGAAATTTCAATGGAAGTGAATTCATTGCTGTTAAAGCTCACATGCCGCACAGGGCATGATCCTACATAGTTACCTTTCTAGTAAAGTTATCAAAAATTCTACTTTCACAATTGAACTTGATTTATGATAAATATTAAAAAATAAACAGTGAATGCATTATTTAGTTGTTTCCTTACCAGAATTGTGTAAAAACAATGTTTAATCAATGTTGGGTTGGAAAAGTCCCCTGCTTGGTGACAGATGTGCTGCCCTGCCCAAAGCTCCACAACTGCATAGATATCTGGACCGCTGGTAATGATTTTTGGTTATAGGCGGACATTGATAATGCCTGTGCACCATGACTTAGGCCTGTGCCATGATAATGGGTCTTATTGAACCGGGCGGGTGTACCAAGCACTACTCTTATGATGGTAGTAGGAGTTAAGAGACACAGTGGTGGTAGCATGCCTGTTTTGTGTTTCATAGTGATCAGTACTATGAACAGGCTTTTTTTTACCTGTATTACAGGAGTGGTGCCTACTGGTCCACCCATGTAATATTTTGTATGAGTGTACCCAATTTATCCATGGCCTGTATGGATTGTGTGTAACGCCGGACAGCACTTATACTTGAGTGTCCATGCTTGGATGTGTTTGTGCCTGTGTATAGTATGTACCATGAAGTCCTGTGGGTTCCACTTTGGAAACAGCTGGCCTGGAGAGGCGAGGAGAGATGAAGAGTGCATCCACAGACAGGTGACATTCCTGATGACCAGGGTCAGAGCATACACTGAAGGAAGAGGAGCAGAGCATCCTCTTTGCACGTCAAAGTTCTCTTTGATTCCAAGAAGAGTCACTGTTCAGGGGGGTGTAGGCAAATTGTCAGGGAGATGGTGAGACTGATAACGTTAGCACTGTAGACAAGAATATCATGATAGAGAGGAAGGCTTAGGCCTTTGAACTTTTATGAGGCATATTTCAGTGGAGGCTGACAGCCAGGCGTGATCCCCAGTTGCTCTCTTGGCCTGTGTTGTGGGTCAATCAAAATTGGAGCCACTCCTGCTGTGGCAGACTGCCTCTTTGACAAATGCCAGTGCAGAGGAGAGAGCACTTCAAAGGAACTGACAACCACAACCTGAATTTCAAAGGATCAGACACTAAATCACATTTGTGTCTGGAGCTAGATTATAAAGTGGGAACAAGACACACACAAGTTGTTCAACAGCACTGTTCATCCAGCAAAAGAAGATCACCAGGACTTCTAGCTAGTGGAATCAGGACTAGGGACCAAGGTCTGCTAGTCAACCTGCTAAGTGAGAGGACATCACCCAGGAAGTCAAGACAACTCACCCTTAGCCTGAAGCACCAGCCTTCTGCCTCCCTGCCAAGATCAGTAGAGTCTGTGAGGAAGAGAACACCTGGTGGAGCGAGGCCCAGTGAGGTTTCTGGCAAGTGGATCCTTGTGGGTGAAGTGTGAGACACGAGGTCCGGTAAGGATCGCAGCAGAAGTACAAGCTGCCCACCCATCTTCCCAAAGTTGGTGACCTCCGTGTAACCAGGAAGAGTGCCACCTTAAACTGCGGGACGTCACTCGTGTGAACCCCAAAGTAGACAACTCCTGTGAGAACCGGAGGGGGGCCATTGTGAAGTGCCAGCCATCACCATGTAGGTACAAAGACAGCCGACCCCTGTGTCACCAGAAAGCGGGCAACCATGAATACAAGGCCATTGCCCATGTGTGAGCTGAGATCGGCAACCCTCAGTGTGACCAGGAAGGGGGGGACCGTGATTCAGGGACATTGCCCTCGTTCTTCATGTGAGGAAGCCAGGAGGAACACTTACCGATCACCAGAGGAGCTAGGAAACGACATCTGACCCTGACGAATCCATCCAAAGGCTGCGGGCAGACGTGTCATCAGAGAAAGACTAAAAGAGTTGTGAGTTCTCAGTGTTGGGAGACTGGAGCTTGCGAAGGAGCGCAATGGTCCTTCCAGGATTGTTTGCCATGAGTCTGGGCAAGACTGTTCCTAGCTGCTGGGCCTCCTGGGGACTTGCATTAAATTAGCAAATAAATGTTGGCTAGCATTGCCTCTTAAGTCGAGATATAGACTTTGTTGCATGGGGGCTAGTCTGGGCCACAAGTCGCCTCCAGTATAGGATGGGGAATAATCAAATCCACAAGACTGGAAAGAGGGATTCTACCTGGGACAACACTAGCACACTGTCCTTAAAAGTCTATGCTTTTTGTGATCAATTTAAAATACTACTTTCTAAATAAAAGCAAGTATTTGGCATAACAATAACTGTATTGCTGTTACAGTGTGTACCTTGAGTCTTGAGCCTGTGTATGCCTCACTCCTATCTTCACATTGAAGAACTTTGGTGAGCTCGACCCACGCTACCACTGAGAGTCAAGTGCTGAAAGGAATAGTACTCTGTCCAGTTACTCAGAACCTATAGTAAGCTGGACACTGGGATATCAGGAGTAAAAGCCCTCAACCCCCATGGTTGGGCCCAATAGCTCCTGCTTACCCTGTGGCCCTCTGAAAGAGGTTGTGCCAACCAGTCACACATGTCAATGGTTGAAATGTTTATGCAGTCCACATGTGACATTTAACTTCTATGTGGCTGGTGCACTTACAGCAACAAGTAACTGTGTGCTTTCTTAAAAGTTGACCACCAATTGTTTGTCCCATATTTTACCCATTATTTTAGGGTACTCCGAATATCAGTCTCACGGTGGCTGGAGTCAAAATGCAGAGAAAATCTACACCAAAAAATGTTATTGACTATGCAGATTTACACAGCTATATTTTCTGTCACAACCTAACACTAGAAGATTGATTTCAACATTGAAGATCATAAACAATTAACAGAATGAATTCATCTCCAATCAACAAGGAACAGCACCCAGGCGGCTGCCGCAACCAGTGAATGTTATGAAATCCAGTTTTTTATTTTTTGCAAGCTCACACCATACTTTCTAAGATACACTGTTATTGCAAAACTAAACTTCAGGAGGTTTCTACTGTGAGGGGCTTATTACGAGTTTGCCCGTCCTCCTGTGAGACTGCCACTGCTGTACTCACAGGACGACCACCAAGCCTGTGGTGCATGCACCCGCCAGATTCCAAGTTGAATCCAGGGCGGGCGGCAGTGTCACGGCGGTGGTCTGTTAGGCTCATAGGAGACCTAGCATGCGAACCTCTGCCGTGACTTTGTCTACAGCACATTCCTGCACCATGTTTTGCATGCCACACAGTGCAGAAACATAGGTGCAAGTATAGGGGGACAAAACATATCCTGCATGCACCCCCATGGGCAAATTCGCCTGGGGGCAGGGCCCCCTTCCTTGCATGTCCGCCACCCTTTTCATGGAGGGCTCACCGCCATGAAATGGGTGGTGGAAATGCAACTCGAAAGTGCTGGCATCGGCACTGCCGCAGGATCCTGGCAGAGGCGGCTGTCCTGTGGCGGTCCAACCACTAAACTCTGAATACGGTGGGCAGACCAGCAGGGGTGGCGGTGGTTGGACCAGCACCACAAGTACGGTGGTCCTAGGACCCCGTACTCATAATAAACCCCTAAGTCTTTTGATATTGTCATCTAAATGTCTTGCTGGGCACCATGGTTAAGGCTGCCTTTAATTTCACACTAGTGGCAGTGGAGGACACACTTGTAGTGGCACATTCCTCTGGATCCACAATTTATTGATCATCTTGTCACAAGAACATGCAAAGCCTACAGCAGCTTTAATGTTTTCTCAGTGACAGGTTCCAATATTTGCACATGCAGATGTTCTAGTTTAGCTGTAGCCTTTGCTCAACCTCCCAAAGCGGATTTTTACAGGGGGTAAAATTACAAAAACATGTAATTCTCATGACAATATCAGGACATATTTATCAAAATGTCACGCAACGCAGTGTAGCAAGACACCTTGCTGCGATGTGTTGTATGACAGGTAGAGGGTTGGAATGCGCCATATTTAACATTAAATGGTGCATTCCTGTCTTCACCTTGTGCTGGCGCACTATGTGCTACATAGTGCCAACGCAAGCACCCTTGTACCATGGTGCAAGGGTGCTTGCATTGCAGGCAGCATTGTTTTTGTGCAGGAAAGGGCACCTTCCTGCATAAAAACAATCCTTTGAGGCTTTTTCTTCTTTCTATTTGTGCAAAACGCAGCACGCGTAAAAAGAGGAAAAAACAAGGTGAAATAAAGATGTTTCTCCTTGTTACGACTCCCCTGCGTAGGCGTTGCGATTTGATGCCTTTCCCAGGTCTACCACTCTTGGTAAATCTGGAAATGCTTTAAAATGCATGGGTGGTGCGTGGGGGACACCCACAGTCCACCCATGGAATGCCTCCTTGAGGAAGAGTAACTCAAGGCAGCGATTTGCGCTGCCTTGCGTTATTCCAGATTTACCAAGAACTGCAGGACCATGCAAGGTGGCCTTGCGTGGCTTGCTAAATCTCATCTAGGTTTTGCGTCTCCCTTGCGTTACCTTGCATGGCACAACGACGAGGCAAAGCTTTGATAAATATGAACCATTGTTTTTACTTTTCTCAGGGCACCCATGTATAAATTGTACAATAGTTATCAATCAATAATCTTTATTCGGTTTAAAAAGAAACCATAAATATACACAAATAAATTTTACAAATTTAAAACATAATGAATAAATAATTAAAAGAGTTATTAGATTTTGGATTTAAAATGCAATTGCGTAGCAAAAAGTTTAACATTTTACAACTAATTATTCGTTAAAAAAAGAATAAAACAGTTTGACAAATACAAATGTTATACAAATACAAATCATGATATATTCGCAGAGGAAATTACAATACAATTGGTGCAGTAGTCAACTTCTAGTTTAGTGAATAGGGCAACCGAAAATTTTTGTGTTTGTCAAACAATTGTACAACCAGGGGTAGTCCTATGATATCAAGTCGTAATAAGATGTATAAAGTGCAGGTAATGACTACTGGCGATATTAAAGTGAAAATACAGCAACATGTGTCCAGGAGGAGAATACATCCCAAAAGAGAAGAAGAACAGCCATCAGAATTCCAAACCCTTTCTCTTACGGGTGAGGTTTACTGCAGATAAATATCTGCTTAAACTAAAAACAATTTTCTGGGATGTATCTGCTTTTAGAATTCTCAAAGCTTCTAGATGTGTCCTGAATCCCATATTCCGACATATTGGTTTGATCCACTTTTTCCTAGAGGTAGCATAAATTGGGCAAAAGAATAGTATATGGGAGTCTTTTTCAACTACATTTTGGGAGCAGAGGGAACAGAAACCATCCCTATCATCTATTTTACTACCCATCCACTTTGATGTATTGTGTTTTGTCCTCAGAACATCAAAGCGGAACTTCATATATAGGGTTTTGGCCATCAGGGGTTGTATTTCATCTAAATATTCCTCAAAGGTAGGCAGAGGATTGATGGATATAAACTGCGAAGTCAACCTTCCTAGCTTTGAGGAGTGATGTATGCTGTTTCCTATATACATCCAATAAGTACTTTTTGATACTGATTTTGATAGCCGTGAAAGAGACTCAGGAGCATCCCAATAACTATTCAAACATAGTTTGTAAAATCAGGTTCGAATATATTGGACCCAGGGAAGCACAATGCTTTGATCGAGTTGCAATATCTCGATTAACCCATCTTTGTAGTTTTTCAGTTTTGGTGTGGTCCATAAGCGGACCCAGAACAGCATTGGTCTTAGCGCTGCTTGATGATCAATGCGCCTGATGCTTGTGTCACATATAATGGGAATCAGTGGTGTGCGTGTCAGTAATTTTAGCAGCATTCTCAGAAATTTGTTCTCCTCCCTGGTCAACACTTCCTGACCGTCAACCCCCCATAGCTCTGCGCCGTAAAGGATTGCAGATTGTGCCCTATACTTATAGATTTCTAGTGCTGGTGACACTGCCTTTGATAAGCTACTTTGCCGTTTTTTTACTACTGCCATGGCGGATTGTATCAGGACTAGCTTGGATTTTTGAATGTGAGCTTTCCATGATAGCTTCGTATCGAGTGTAATGCCCAGATACTTAAAATTTACCACATAATCCAATTTTTGTTTCTGTAATACAATGTTTTTCTTAAAAGATTTGTGAGGGTTGACCGCCATATATTTGGTTTTACTTGAATTTATTTCGAGGCCCTTTGACATACAAAAATCATTAAAGGTGTCTAAAAGGGCTTGCGAACCCTTAGGTGTTTGAGATATCAAGATCGTATCATTAGCAAAAAGTAGTGCTGGCACTGGCACCCCTCCTAATTTTGGTGAGTCGTGGTTACAACCCAGATGATATTGCACAAGATTGTTCACATATAAAGAGAATAGGGTTGGTGCCAACACACAACCCTGCCTTACCCCTCTATTTATCGGTATCGCGTCCGTCAGTTCCCCCCAGGTCCCCATCTGACTTTTGCATAATTATCCTTGTATAGCCTCACAATCTGCATCAAAAGGTCATCCGGAACTCCCTGACTTTTTAGGCAGTTCCATGGCAATTTCCTAGGAATAAAATCAAAAGTGGCTTTCAAATCTATAAAAGCTATATACAAATGTACTCTTTTTAAAATAGTGTATTTCCAAACTATACACAACAATCTGAAAGCCTGATCTATTTTGCTGGTTTTTATTCTAAATCCAGCTTGATATTGAGATAGGATACTGTTTTCCTCTAACCAATTATTAAGCTTTGCCAACATTTGTTTTGCATAGACCTTTTGTAAGGTGTCTATTAGGCTTATTGGCCTATAATTTGTGGGGTCTTGGCGGTTTCCTTTCTTAAAAAAAGGTACTATTTCGGCCCCCTTCCAAGAATCGGGTATTGGCGCCCCCGTAGCCAAAGCATTGCAGAATAAATTCACATATGGTACCCAAACTGCTTTATCATGCCTTAAGAGATCCCCTGGGATTTTATCAGTCCCTGGTGCTTTCCCTGGCTTAATACTTTCTATTGCAGCCTCTGTGTCTTCTAATGTAAAAAAAGGGGTGCTGTTTGAGCCCTGCCAATCGATTTCCTGGAAATTCGTTTCCATAATAGGAATGTCATTTGTTACTGGATCTACAGCTTCAGAGTATAAGGTTGAAAAATGACTACTCCATGTACCCGGATCCAGATAGTGATCTAGGCCATGGTTTCCAGTTCTATTTCCCAGCACAAGTATGTTCCAGAAACCAGCATGATCCTTCTTTTTTGATGCTATGATTAGATCATTCCAGTTACAATCTTCCCAGTCTTTCTTAGCTTGTGCTACTGTTTTCTTATACTTTGCCCTATTGTCTCTTATTTCCTGTGTATTGCTTGATCTGATTGCCCCTAGTAATTGGATTTTTGCTTCTCGACAAGTCTTGGTGAACCATAAGATATAAGAATTACTTTTTGTACAATTTAACCGCTCTTTCTTTTGGAAGTTTTTGCTTAAGAGTGGCTTAAGTTTTTCCTCCATGGTATGATGTATCTGAGTAATTGGTATCTTACCTGAAGTGTTTTTTGTGTATGGGAGAAGAATGTCTGAGAATATGTTATAGATCTTAGTCATAATTTCGCAGTTGTCTGCTATAGCTGTCCATTTTAAAGCTATGCAATTATTGCTGATGACAAGTTGTAATATATTCCCACTATTGGGGTCCATCCCCTGTTCCCAGTCTTCAAAAAAGGTTCCCCACAGTGTTAAAAATAGTGGGTGGTGGTCGCTATCTTCTCTTGTTTCAACCTTTAAATCTATTATACTATTCCACATGTTAACGCTAGCCAATATATAGTCAATTTTGCTCCTAGTAGTGCTTCTTTTAAAAGTATATGCACTGGGGCTATCTGACGGTAGCCTACCATTACAGGCCATTAATCCTTGCCCCATCGCAAATCGAGCTAGCTGTATCGCTGCGGTTGTGCAGAGAACAGAAGCACCAGCCTCTGATATTGGGATCCATCGGGACATGTTCTCTTCTTCCAAGATGTTCTTGAGGCCCACTAGTTATCACTTATGTACATAAGGTATGCGTGATACCAGCTCCAACATATGTTTATCAGGTTTTAAAGTCATGAGGTAAATCTTTGTATTCCAGTGCGTCTGGGTGCAGTACACAGGCAGTTTCAAAGTTTCTGCAAGACATTTTCACCTCCATTTATTTAGAGGAAGAACATTACACAATTGACATAAGCGCACAGAAAGCAAAAATTGTTTATAACATGCTTAGCTTAATAATCTGGGTTTGCATGATATTTTCACGCTATTAAAATTACATGTAGACCTAAACATGTTTGAACATGCTGAAAATGACATGACATGAAAATATTCCTGCCTCACTCACACACTGCTGTGGAGGCTTCACAGTGTTAGAATCTTCTTCTCCAGAGCAACATATGTTCAACTTCTTACAAAGCTTTCAAATTCAACACCTTGGAAAGCTTGCAAAGTTTTCTCAGATTTATTAAACCCAGGGCCTTATATATATATATTCACTGAAAAAACCATAGGTTTCAGGCACGTTATAGTTAGAAATTAGCATTTAAAAAACCTTTGAAATTCACTGAAAAAACCATAGGTTTCAGACACGTTATAGTTAGATATTTGCATTTAAAAAACCTTTGAAATTCACTGAAAAAAACGTAGGTTTTAGGGACAGTTATAGTTAGTTGGACATTGCACTCGTACAAAACCCGTGAAATTCCCCGTTATAGTTAGTTCAGCTAACTATAACTCGCGCCCGCAATGCACTGCTGATGACGTCACATATTACATCACTCATGACATGGTCAGTGACATCACTGATGACATCACTGATGACATCTCAAATGACATCACTGATGACATCATGCAGTGACTGTGTGTTTCTATAAAGTTTAAATATGTTTAATATATATGCCAAGGTGTATTGAATAATGAGTGGGTGTATAAGTGTCTGGATGGATGATTTAGTAGGTGCGTGACTGACTCTATAAGTGAGTGATTAAACGTATCTTACTAAATGCATGGGTTAGTGACTAAACTGTGTGAATGTCTTTATCCGTCTGAATGTTGGTGTGTAAGTGGCTGCATGGGTTTGTAAATAGCTACATGAGTGTCTATGAGTTATTAATTGGTTGTCTGAGTATCTGTATGGGTCCCTGAGTGTTTGTGTGGATGGGGTGTGTGTGACTACACATAGATGTATCAGTGGGTGATTCACTGGGTGCATGGTTTCAAGAGTGCATCTGTGATGGACTGTATGGGTGGGGGAGTGTGTGTATGGGTGTGTTAGTGAGTGAATGTATATCTCAGTGGTACATGTGTGAGTAACTACATATGTGAAAGGCAGTATATATGTGTGTTGGAGTATATAAATAGCTATAAGCGAGAGTGTGTGATTGTGATTGTGAGAGTGACTGTATGGATGAGTGTGTGCTTGTATCAGTGATTGTATAAGAGCGTAAGAATGTGCTAGTATTTGTATGAGTAAGTGAGCTGGTGTGTGTATAACTGTATAGGTGAGTAAATGGCAGTGTGATTAATTATTTGCATGACTGACTAGGTGTGTGAGTACCTCTATGGATGAGTGGCGGTGTGTGAGTGTCTATGTAGGTGTATGAGTGCATATGATAGTCCTGTACTGAGTGAGCGTAAGTATGAGCGACTGTGCGGGTGAGTGAGTGGATGTGTGTGTAGACCTAAGAATCAGTGAGTGGGTATGTAGTTATTGGTGTTGGAGTGTCTATGGTTTTGAGAATGGCAGTCTGTAATTTACAGTGGGTGTATGAAAAGTTATATTCGGGTGTGAGAAGATGCATGAAATTATCACATGGGTGATGTCATCAGTGATGTCATTTGAGATGTCATCAGTGATGTCATCAGTGATGTCACTGACCATGTCATGAGTGATGTAATATGTGACGTCATCAGCAGTGCATTGCGGGGGCGCGAGTTATAGTTAGCTGAACTAACTATAACGGGGGAATTTCACGGGTTTTGTACGAGTGCAATGTCCAACTAACTATAACTGTCCCTAAAACCTACGTTTTTTTCAGTGAATTTCAAAGGTTTTTTAAATGCAAATTTCTAACTATAACGTGTCTGAATCCTATGGTTTTTTCAGTGAATTTCAAAGGTTTTTAAATGCTAATTTCTAACTATAACGTGCCTGAAACCTATGGTTTTTCAGTGAATTTCAAAGGTTTTTTAAATGCTAATTTCTAACTATAACGTGTCTGAAACCTATGGTTATTTCAGTGAATTTCAAAGGTTTTTTAAATGCTAATTTCGAACTATAACGTGCCTGAAACCTATGGTTTTTTCAGTGAATTTCAAAGGTTTTTTAAATGCTAATTTCTAACTATAACGTGTCTGAAACCTATGGTTATTTCAGTGAATTTCAAAGGTTTTTTAAATGCTAATTCCTAACTATAACGTGTCTGAAACCTATGGTTTTTTTCAGTGAATTTCAAGGTTTTGTAAATGACAATTTTTAAATGTATTAATTGTTATCTTTATTTTTTTGATACTGCTTTACTACATTTTTTTAAACTATTTATTTTTTAAATTACATTGTAATTACATTATACATTACATTACAAAATATACTTTCTCAGAATGAATTACTTTAGTTTAAATTCTTTGCAAATAGGCAATAGACTTTTAAGTACAGTAGTTACAGTTGTTGCAATGGGCAACACAATTTCAAACACAATGCAACATTGAGCTCAATGTGAATTTCTAGTTAAATGCAATTAGTTACTTTATGGATTACTTTTCTAACCACAGGACTGGATCCTAGATTCAGTCCTGGGACATCTCCTGTAAACAGTTGAGTAAAAGCGTTTTGGTTACAGTACTGATTTTTAAGGAATATTATTGTATTTTAAAAGTTGACACTTAGAAACTTTTTCACATAGAATCACCAATGTTATCCTACGGCAGGAAATTCACTTAGCAGGTAAGTAGTGTTATCGTTACTTTTTCTTACTCAGTGGTGGATCCTGGATCCAGCACTGGTGCATCTCCTGTAAACAGTTGAAAGAATGCGTTTAAGTCATACAGGCGATTTTTAAGGAATATTTGTAGTTTGTGAAAATCGACACTTTGAAACTTTTCTGCTGAAAACCAGACAATGGAATCCTATGGAAGGAAATACAAGTTACTGGTAAGTACGGTTAGAATTACTTTTCAGGGTCAGTGCTGGGCTAAAAGATGCAGCACTGGGTTCTCTCCTGATAACAGGTGAGTAAATCGAAATTCGTAGTTCGGCTGATTTTAGAGGAATATTATAAAGTTCCAAAACTCCACACTTAGAAGAATTTCCAAGTGAAACCAGTCAATGTTAGCCTATGGAAGGAAATTCAAGTTACTGGTAAGTACAGTTAGAATTACTTTTCAGGGTCAGTGCTGGGCTAAAAGATGCAGCACTGGGTTCTCTCTAAGGCTGGGCGTAGTTCGCGAAGTAATGCTTCGCGAAGCTACGCAAAGTGCAGTTCGCACTACGCGAGCTTCGCGTAGCACTACGCGAACTGCGTAGTACGTGTTCGCAATGATTGCACAGTGCCGGATGCTTGTCCGCACTGTGCAATCATTGAAAACGGCAACTTGCACAGTGCGAGCTGATCTTTACTGCCGCTCGAGTAGATTTTTACTCGAGCGGCAGCTTTCTAACGCGGACTGGTAGTTTCTCATCGCGAGCGGTCGCGAGCATACGCGACCACTCGCAATGAGAAACCTGACCTCCCCGCGTTGAGAATCTCGCCGGGAGGTTTATTTTTCCAGGCTCGCGATCGGCAACTTGATGTTGCTGATCGCGAACGAGGAAAAAGTCTCGCCGGGATGTCATTTTGCTTGCTCGCGGTCGCCAACTTGACGTTGAGGACCGCGAGCAAGCAAAAATGACCGCGGCACTACGCTACGCTACGCTACGCGTGTTCGCACTGTGCTACGTGCAATTCGCGTTGTGCGAAGTAGCGCAGACTTCGCAAACTACGCGAGCGTAGCGTAGTGCTTCGCCCAGGGTTAGTTCTCTCCTGATAACAGGTGAGTAAATCGGAATTGGTAGTTCGGCTGATTTTAGAGGAATATTATAAAGTTCCAAAACTCCACACACAAGAATTTCCAAGTGAAACCAGTCAATGTTAGCCTATGGAAGGAAATTCAAGTTACTGGTAAGTACGGTTAGAATTACTTTTCAGGGTCAGTGCTGGGCTAAAAGATGCAGCACTGGGTTCTCTCCTGATAACAGGTGAGTAAATCGGAATTCGTAGTTCGGCTGATTTTAGAGGAATATTATAAAGTTCCAAAACTCCACACTTAGAAGAATTTCCAAGTGAAACCAGTCAATGTTAGCCTATGGAAGGAAATTCAAGTTACTGGTAAGTACGGTTAGAATTACTTTTCAGGGTCAGTGCTGGGCTAAAAGATGCAGCACTGGGTTCTCTCCTGATAACAGGTGAGTAAATCGGAATTCGTAGTTCGGCTGATTTTAGAGGAATATTTGCACAATGGTGAAGGAAGGGGGTGGGGCCTGAGGTGACATGTCTGCAAACACGCCCTGTGGCGCGTTTTAAGTTGGAGAATTAATTCCTCCTCAATCCCGAGGGTCCCTAGGGGCCAACTAGCCCACCAGGTACCTCCAGTATGCGCCAGAGAGCTGCGTTGCAGAGAGATGTTCAGAGGCCACGCCCCTTTTTGCACCTCTCTGCAACGCAGCTCTGTGGTGCTTTCTGGACGTACCTGGTGGGCTAGTTGTCCCCCAGGGACCCTCAGGATTGAAGGGGATTTAATTCCCCATCTTAAAACACGCCACGGGGTCTGTTTGCACACATGTCATCTCAAGCCCCGCCCCCTCCCTTCACCACTGTGCAAATGCACCCCGTGGCGCGTTTTAAGTCGGGGGATTAACTCCCCTTCAATCCTGAGGGTCCCTGGGGTGCAACTAGCCCACCAGCTCCCTCCATTATGCGCCACAGAGCTGCGTTGCAGAGAGGTGTAAAAGGGGCGTGGCCTCAGAACACCTCTCTGCAACGCAGCTCCCTGGCGCATACTGGAGGTTCCTGGTGGGCTAGTTTGCCCCAGGGACCCCCAGTATTCAAGGGAATTGTTCTCCATCTGCAAACGCGCCAGGGGCGCATTTGCAGAGTGGTGAAAGAAGGGGCGTGGCCTCCGGCGCAATGCCAGTGTTTTTGTTGTTTTTTTTTAAGAAGGGGGGCTGTGTGGCCCCCCTTCTTTTTCTAATTTATTGGTCCTGGGGACCCCATCCCCCAGGGCCTGCCCCTATTTATTTAAAAAAAAAAAAACAATTTGGAAGGGGGCCGCGTGGCCCCCCTCCCGAGGCCTTAATCGGCCCCGGGGAACCCATCCCCCGGGAAATGGCCTTTTTTTTTTTTTTATTGTTTTGGAGGGGGCTGCGTTGCCCCCTCCTCAGGCCACTTATGGCCCCGGGGACCCCATCCCCCGGGGCCGGCCTTTGTTTTTTTTTGTTTTTTGTTTTAAATTTTGGGGAAGGGGGCCGCGTGGCTCCCCTCCCGGGCCACTACGTGCCCCGGGGACCCCATCCCCCGGGGCTGGCCCTCTCCATTGGGGACTGTGGGGGGGGTCCCCAATCCCCCCACAGTCCCGCCGGCTCCCCGCGTCCCTTGGGAGCCGGCATTGCTTTCCACATGGGGAGCTGCTAAGATGCAGCTCCCCATGTGGAAAGCAATTTGCTTGGATATTGAGCGAGAGCAGGTTTCCTGCTCTCGCTTCCAATATCCAAAGCAGTTTGCTATGACAGGACGGGAGCCGCGAGGCTCCCGTCCTGTCATAGCAAACTACAGGAGCCGGCCCTGGGGGGTGGCAGTCCCCAGGGCCATCAAGGGCTCCAGGAGGGGGGCCGCGCGGCCCCCCTCCCTTGAATTGCACAGCCCCGGGGAGGTGGTGGTCCCCGGGGCTCTGGGGGTCCGTAACGGACCCCCACATTAAAATATTTAGTGCCCCGGGGAGGTGGTGGTCCCCGGGGAGTGTGGGGAGGCTCAAGCCCCCCCACATAGGTTATTTAAAAAAAATAAAAAGAAGCCCCGTGGGGTGGCGGTCCCCGGGGCTGCGGGAGGGCTGAGAGCCCTCCCGCATCATTTTTTTTATTAAAGCCCCGGGGGGTGGCGGTCCCCGGGGCTTGGGGGGCCTTAGAGGCCCCCCACATCATAAAACTTAACCCTCCCATGCCCCCGGGACTTGGCCCACCCGGGAGCCAATTACCAAAGAAGCGCGGGAGACCGCGCTTCGTTTTTTTTTTATCAGCAGGATCCGTGCACCGTAAGCGCATCCCTGAGCAGGCCTAGGGGGTCAGGGTGTTTCTACCCTGCCCCCTTTTTGCGTATTGCGCACTTTTTTACTGCTTTCTTGTCCCTCGGTTCTACCGAGGAACAAGATGGCTGCCAACACTTCCAGGTTTGGAGTGTTGACAGCCAATTAGCAGGCAGCTCGTGGTCGGGAGGGTGCGCGGATCCTCCGTGCCTCTAAATATCGAAACTTTTATTTTGGATTTTCTCAGCAACTACTGAACGGATTTACACCATTTTTAAAAAGGGTGCTTTCTGAACCAAGCACTACCTTTTTTGCCAAATTTGGTGTAATTCCGTTCAGCAGTTTTTGCTGTAGCCTTGCATAAAGTTTCCTATGGGAAATCGATTTTTTCACTCTTATTTTTGAATTTCTCCGCAACTACTGAACAGATTTACACCATTTAAAAAAAGGTCGCTTTCTGAACCAAGCGCTACCTTTTTGCAAAATTTGGTGTAATTCCGTTCAGCAGTTCGGGCTGTAGCCGTGGCTAAAATTTCCTATGAGAATTAACATGGAGAAAACGGAGAAAACACGTTTTGGGGCCCCCCTTTTTTCTCGGCCCCCGCTTGACGAATCAACCCGAGACTTTCAGGGTAGGAGCGGAGCGGAGCGCCCCAACAAGTTGGAAGCCTTCGCGAAGATTCGTCAACCGGCGCAAGAGTTATTTCAAATAGAATGTTGCGGATTTCCTATGGATAAAGGTCCTAACTATAACTATCTACTGGCGACCGCCAGTAGTGCAGTGGTGTTTGGGTTGTGTAGAGGGTCGTGCCGACAGACTGACTCACAGAGCTCTGAGCCAACGGACTGGCTTCTAAAGGCATAGCCGCGACCTCGTGATGTGGGGAGAGGCAGCGTGAAAGGAGTATCTTACACAGACACAGATGCCAGTGTTGCCTCGCAGAGGTAAAACTACACACCCGATGGCTTCTACACGGAGAGATGCGAGCTGATGGACTAAGTCACAAAATGGCTGCCAACACTTCCTAGTTTCAACCGTTCACAGCCAATGATCTGCGAGCTCGTGCTCGTAACCCTCAGCCAATCAGATGTCAGAATTCTCAAATATCGATATCTGTAAAATGTAATATTTCTCAAAAACTACTGAACGGATTTACACCATTTCAACAAAAGCGCGCTTTCTGGACCAGAACCTTTCTCCCTTACAAATTTGGCATAATACCGTTCAGCAGTTTGACCTGTAGCCTTGTCTAAAGTTTCCTATGGAAAATGCATTGAGAAAACACATTTTGGGACTCCCCTTTTTTCTCAGCCCTCCCTTCACCAATCACCCCCAAACTTTCAAGATAGGAGCGGATCAAAAAAGAGAAACTTTTTTGAAAATTTCATATAGATTCGTCAAACAACGCCAAAGTTATAAGCACATGGAGGGCTCCAGGAGAGGGGCCGCGCAACCCCCCTCCCAACATGAGTGAAGCCCCGGGGCTGCGGGGACCCCAGCGGGCCCCGCAGCCCCAGCGACCCCCAGCTATTATTTTTTAAGAAATACCCGCTGGACCTAGCCCACCCGGGGACCTCATTAAAATAAAACGCAAGAACCCGCGACCCCAGCGCGAATTGCGCCGATTTTTTTTTTTAATAAAAAATGCTTTTTTGGGCCCTGGGGTCCTTCTGGGACCCCACTTAGCAGGCCTAGGGGGTCACGGTGTTTCTACCCTGCCCCCTTCTCTTGTTTTATACCTTTGTTTCTCTGTTTTCTAGTGACTCGCTTTTACCGAGCCACAAGATGGCTGCCAACACTTCCTGGTTTGGAGTGTTCGCGCCAATCACAGTGAAGCTCGTGCACGGGACTTAGGCTCCGCCCAGATATCGAAACTTTTATTTTTCTTATTTCTCAGCAAACACTGAATGGATTTACACCATTTTACAAAAGGTCACTTTCTGAGCCAAGCACTACCTTTTTGCCAAATTTGAGGTAATTCCGTTCAGTAGTTTTGGCTGTAGCCTTGCACAAATTTTCCTACGGGAAATTGATTTTTTTACTCTTATTTTTTGTATTTCTCAAAAACTACTGAACGGATTTACCCCATTTAAAAAAAGGTCGCTTTCTGAACCAAGCTCTACCTTTCTGCCAAATTTGAGGTAATTCCGTCCAGCAGTTCGGGCTGTAGCTCGTCGCAAATTTTCCTTTGGAAATTAACATGGAGAAAACGCCTTTTGGGACCCCCTTTTTCTCAGCCCCTGCTTGACAAATCACCCCCAAACTTTCAAGATAGGAGCTAACCTAAAAAGTGCAACTTTTTGCAAAATTTCATAAAGATTCGTCAAACGACGCCAAAGTTATTAGCAAATCAAAAAATGCTTTTCCTATGGAAACTAGGTTGTAACTATAACTACCTACTGCCGACCGCCAGTAGGTAATATATATATATATATATATATATATATATATATATATATATATATATATATATATATATATATATATTTGAAAGGAGACAGTGGTATGTATATATATATATATATATATATATATATATGTGTGAACAAGGGCTAGTGGTGCCCGAAACGTGTAGCAAGGAGACAGCAATAAAGATTTGATTTGCCTGCATTTTTGGTGGTTCGCGAGTCCTTTGTGGCGGAAGGAGCGCTGGGAACGCTACGAGCAGACGAGGGACTTCTGGTGATTTGTATATATATATATATGTATAGATATATTTATAGCTTAGTGGAAAGAGCACTGCATCACAAACATGGCGGATGTCTCGTCCTCAGTGTTTAGAATGTCATTGACTATAAGCATGTGTAAAACTGTGGGCGGGATATCGGTCACCTTTTTGATGGCATACTTTGTCTGACAAACTTCAAGTAATACCCTTTGCAAGCCTGTGATAATAGTTTTCTGGATACATTCTCCTGTAAAAAAAATTTTGGGTCTTAGTAAGCTGTCATGACAATTTAGTTTCTGAGGAATTTTTCCTGCGAAACTCATATTTGCTGTATTTTCCCTTGCATTTTCTTTTTTTTAATTTTCCAACCCTTCACAAAGCCTGCTGCACTTGTAAACATGCAAGAATCTCCTCCCCTCCAGAACTTTAGAAAGGAATTGGAGCTAATCTCTACAATAGGAACGTACGTGTAACCTACTTCTCTAGTGAACGACCTGCAGCTACATTCCACGCGATACAGCAGTCCATTGCTTAACAACCAGGCTTGAATTGTACAAGTACTACTAAATACATCAAATACAGCAAACTTCTTGAAGATTCGATGGGAAACGTTTGCAGCTGTTCGTGCCAAGCACAGATTACCAGCTTCAGTGTGTGTTTTTTTTTGCTGGGAAATACTACTACAAACAATATACTGCTCTCACTATATCACTTTCTTTGAAGTATAGCTATTGCTAGATAATGAACAGATGGTGAACACAGTCCGAGTTACACCTTTAAAAGTCCCACCATTTGTTTGGCACAGGAAAATCATGTATTTCCACCTGTGGCCATGAAAGCTATCCCACTCAGAACAATTTAGATTTTTTTATGAGTGCAGAAAATAGAGAAATCACTTTATTTTATCTGGGAGTCTACGGGGCATATTAGCAAGGGCACTATCGCCGCTTTAGCAGCACTTTTTGCCGCTAAAGCGGCGATATTTATATCGCCCTATCAGCAAACTGTCTCTAACAGCAGTTAGAGACAGTTTGCGGGCATTAGCGCCCGTTTTTTTACCGCTTTGCATGTCAGCGATATTTATCGCTAATGACATGCAAAGTGGGCGTTCCGACGAACAAACCTGGGAAACACTCGCTAACAGGCCTATCGCCTATTAGCAAGGTGGCCATGGCCCCAGTTAGCGACGTGAAAAGTCGCGCTAACCGGGTCATCTCCATTTATTTAACACCTGCAATTAGCAGGTGTTAGCCATACCTAACATGGGGGTGGATTATGCTGATACGACCACAGGGTCGTATCAGCAAGGTGTTCTCCCTTCTCCATGCAACATCGCTGGTTTTTCAGCGATGTTGGCCCATTTCCCCCGCTATCGCTGGAATATTCATCGCCATAGCGCTAATCGTTGCTAATACAGCGTTAGCGTGGCGATATATTCCAGCGATAGCCGGCGATAAAAAAAATCACGCTAAGCAGGGTTAGCGATGATTATCGCCTCTTCTTGCTAATATGCCCCTACATTCTATGTATTCTTTGTTGATAAAATGGTATTAAAAAAAGATTAAACTGAGAAGGTAGTTCACAGAAAATTAAAAATTGAACCCTAATCTGATATCATGAATCGTAGTTTTATGACCTCACAATAGCTGTTTAATGAACCTGAATTATAGAGCCCTTCGCTTGCACCTGTTCATTGTGTGCGGTGCTTTCCTACCTCTACAGTGGCTTCGCAAGTGTATCCTCTGGGCCCTAGTGTAGACAAGGAAAACGGCAATGTCCTGGGACGGGTAAGAAATGACAGCAACAAAGGGATGCAGTGGGCCCATCTTTGCCTGGTCCCAGGTGCCACTGCACCTGATGCACTATAGATAGAAACTATCCTCCTTCTTGCACGGCGCTCACTCTTCAAAACATTCACCCTTCCTTTGCTCATTTCGTTTTCAATTGGTGTCATGCCCAATTCACTGTATAAATGGGATTTCTGACAGTCCCATTTCCAAAACATTCTCTAAATGTGTTGCCAAGTGCTGTTCTCTGCTGCCAGACGCATTGGGCATGTTTTACTAAACAATGTGGTAGAAAGAAATATTTTTCATCGTGAAGTAAACTTTGACCTCAGAAATATTTCCAGAGAGGACTTCATGATTAACTTTTACCAAGACGACTTCATTTTACTAAACTCGTTCCAGTGAATAATCTGCCTAATTACAGATCATCCTACTCATCGTTTTAGTTGGAAAAAGGGACTAGATTTAGAAAGAAAGATAAGTAATTGGTCTTGCTGAGTGACATACACATTAGCAAAGCAGTCTGACTACATTCCACTTGTTTGAGATTACATTTCTCATTATACACCTGGGTCAAAACACATCTTAGGAGACTTCAAAAAAACTTGTAAAAAAAAGTTGCATTACATTTTGTACTTTCAGTATAGCCTATGCACAGTTTTTTTCATTCAATCATTTAAAAAATCTGTTCCGTTATCCATTTTCATGGTCTGGCTTGACAGCGCGGCTGTCGCCAGACAGTTAAATGATCATCACTAAAGAGGGCCTTTGGCTCCGCCCACCTGTTGAGAGTCAGGAGTACATGTTTTGATTGGGCAGACGTTGTGTGCTTCTACAAAAAAAAAGTGCTTGCCCTCTAGCAGCTGTGATCATTGTATTCATTTATCCAGCTGCCTAAACTCGAACCTTCAGGGGCACACACGACATTGTGAGGCTATTAAAGTGTCCTAGATAACAAGTTCATTTATGTTGTTTTTCTCTAACAACTGCACAGATGGGAGGAGGACAGTTGTTAAGAAACATGGCTTTTTAGGTCTGGCTTGACAGTGCAACAGTCACCGACCTTTTAACTTACACCAATATTATTCTACTGTTCTTTGCTTCCACACAAATACATATCTATTCCCTTGCTATTTACTTGTAATGATTGACATTACCATACATTATTCCTCTAACACCAAACCAGTTGGCATTGCCAATGCTTTTTAAAGGTGAAGTTACAGCAGGAGCAATATTTGTCTCCATATGATAAATTACAAAAACTATGATAGGAGCATAAGTTTAATGGAAACCCTTATATAGTTATGCCATGGCAGTCAAAATAAATGCCCAATAACACAAGGTATTTAGTTCTGTACTTCTACGCACATTACCTAACTCTTACTGCAGTGCAAAAGTCATATTGTAGTTTATTACCATAGTAGAGCGAACTTAAAAAACTCTTTACTGCCTCATAGATTGCATATTACAGGTAGTTAATACTTGGACACACTATTCTACTGGTCACGAGGCCTCTTCAACGTAATGCTAACATACCTCACAAATCTAACCCCCTTGCATCCTGGTTTTGGTTTAATACATGGTAAAACACTATGACATGAATCATACATGCAGATGTGCAGAGTATATCATGCTAGTTATTACCGTTGTTGAAGGAGTGGGGTCATGACTAACTCTGGAGGTTCCACCTTACCTTACCTCTCGTAAGTCATGGCCCCTCCCCACACTCAAGAACGGTAATAAATAGCATATTACAGTTTTATATATGTATAAAACAGAGGAAATGCAATGTCATTGTTGATGCTACTTGTGATGTGGCTTCATGTACGGTGATCAACAGTGCATTCAAGCCCACTTTAGTTTACTCCAATATAAAAACTGGATGTATTTGCACAAGGCTATCTTAAAATATCCTATTGTTAATCATCACCCTAATGATTAGAAAGTAACAAAACTCAAATGTAACCTTCTCATAATATATTGCATTGTAACATTTGCACAGGGCCTCATTTTACTGGCGAGTCCATGCAGCAGTGACTTGAGGTGCTGGTTAAGAGGGTTCCTAGATTATTATGCATAATTGTTATTGCATTTCCAAAAAGGGGATTCTTGTGAAAACCTCAAGGATTACAACAGAGTGCACACCTGTGGCCCTGCTAAGACACAAACCCTCCGGGCTACTTTCCCCCAACCAAGCACAACCTAATTTGACACCATTTTTCCACACCTCAAACAAGGGGTTACTATTGAAGGGGCGTGACAAGAACATATCTTAACTTCAGAATATTATAAAATGCATTTCAATTTTTATTACAATAATATGACACAAAGTCGAACGTAATTAGGTGTACAAAAATATCCTTAAAACATGACATCAATCAAAAAGTCAACGTAAGAATACCAGTCTTACACTAGAAGAAGGAATACGTAAACAAAAGATGTGTCAATGAACATAAGTCTTGCAATCTCCAATTGAATCAAAGATGAACTATCGTCTTGATGAAGCAGAAGAGACTAAACTCTGCGAAACATATGTTGGCTGTTGGTCATGTAAAACAAGATTCGACTAATTTTTAAGGTATTTTTGTAAACCTAATGACGTTTGATTTTGTAGTATATTATTGTAGCAAAATTAGAATTTTAAAATAAAGTGAAGATATGGTTGGTATAGTATTGTGTATGTTTCTAGTGGGACCTCTGTGGAAAGAGTTTGGAGTAGTGTGAGGAGCAGTGGAATGTTTCAATAATGTTGTGACCTTAGTGTACCACTCTCATGTGTCAGTGTTCTAGAAGGGTGGAAGGTGGATAGAGCCAAGCTTAGGGAACATACCATCATTGAAGGTAAAGTCCTTTTTGGGTGTGCGAGTGAGATGCGTGGCATGCATGGCAACAACCTAGCCCTTACACTCTTGGAAAATCCAGATCACTCTGAAGCAGTCATATTACCGCTGTCAGGGGCATCCACTGCTTGGTTGTTTGCAGTGAAAAGGAGGTTCCACCGATGTGGAATATTTGGAATTTTCTAAATTTGAGAATGATCTATATCGAGGACAGTCTAGATTTGAGGGTCCTTCTTGGGTAGTAGTTGCTCTTTGTATCGAACGTTTTACAAAAATTGTGCCACTGCAGGTAATAAGGAGAACACAAGCACAGAAAGTTCATGCAGCTTTTCGTTTTAAAGAAAGATTATATTTTTCCAAGAATGCAACTTTCACAAGAATAGAAATATGTACATAATTAAATGTATACCAAGTGAGATAAATATCATAATGTTGCAGGAAATATTTTAGGAAACTGTACAGAACAGAAAATACAGTTACCTTTTATATGTAGTTTTAAACTATAAATAAACATAATGTTCACATAATGTCACTTTAAAATTTTGTGCTCATCCACTGTTTATGCATAGGCTGCTAAGGAAGAGGTGTGGTGCAAAGGAAGAGGTGTGGTGCAGTGGCCAGGGTGGCTGAATCCGGAACACAGGGGCTCACGGTTCGATCGCCGGCGGCAGGTTAGCCCAGCACCATGTGACTCTGGGCAATAGCTCGCTTAATCTTCCCCACAGTCCCCGGCGCCGAGACACCTCGCCTTGCCTGAGGTAGCTGCGCGCTTTACAAATGCTGCTATTATTATTATGCATATTGTTAGAAATTGGGTCTCTAGTTGGCAGAGGTATGCACCCTGTAATCAATCAAGAACAACCCACTGCCTGAAAGTAATTTATAGAAAAGCTATATGTCAAGGATAAGACAAGGGAACTGCAGGTTCACATCCCCCAAGAGCAAAAACACAGTGTGCTAACAGCAAAAAGTGGCAGACGCTCAACCGCTAATACCTAGAGACCATCATTATTAGAGCATATGTCTTAAATTTATTGTACCAATTCTCAAGGTATAAAAATAGGCAATTAATAAGCATTCAATAAATATTCCACAAAATACAATATCAAATCAGAACATGGTTATACATATGGATGAAACCCAGGCACAACACACATACACATGACCAACTCATGCTCTCAACAGAATCATACTCACTCATTTATGCAATCACATTATTCACAAAGGGTCCACTGCATCAAAACCAATAGTCTCCACAAGTAGATCATTGAAGATGTTATACATAGAATAAGCCACAAAGTGCTTCATAATTGTTCCATCATGTCCTACAACCACCATTTAGACATATGTTTCCATTAGGTAAAATTATATATTCTTCAAAGCTTCATGTAAACCCCAAAAGAGGCCAAGACATAATGATATTGGAGGAGATGTATTGATCAGGGAACACCAGCGTCGACGCGCGTTTCGGTGAACGATCCCGAATGTGGGTCACACCTTCTTCAGGGCGCAATAAACAAGATTCAGGGGAAACTGCAGGCGCCTGGGAAACCTGAAACAATATCAGTTCAGCATGAACTGACCGGATAACCTGAAAATCAGGATTAAGTTTCGAATGAGGGAGGCCCCAAGGGCTAAACGTTAATCGCAGGGGGCCTACAAGGCATCACTGGAAAGCAGGGATTTGATAATCCACGAGCCAGATGCAAGGGATGTCCAAACGTCTATGAGGTGGAGCGAACCAAGGGCGAAGATAGATTGTCCCCAGTTTCTGGAAATAGGCCGATCGAAGGGTTGAAAAGATTCCGGATGTCTAAAGATCCTCGGGGACTCCCCAAACGAGGACGAGGTATGCACCCTGTCCGAGTAGGGCCCACAATCCTAGTCATGGTAAATTAGATACACCCTAAATTAACCTGTGCCCACCCTATGGTAGCTTGGAACAAAGCAGTCAGGCTTAACTTAAGAGGCAATGTGTAAAGTATTTGTGCAACTGTTAAAACAGTAAAACAGTGAAAACGCCTCACAAAAATAATGCACACTAGGGTAGAAAATAGAGCTTAATTTAATGAACCAAACAAGACCAAAACGGCAAAAATCCAATTAGTAGAACTGGAGCTATGAATTTTTAAAGATTATCTTGAAATATAGTGCTTAGAAACATAAACAGCCAACCTGGGCTTTCTGTTCGCACTGGACTGAGTTACATATAAAAGGTCAGGCCGACCACGATGGAGCACGGGTTGGATTCAGGAGCCACGCAAGGCCAGCTGCAAACAGTACCTTCACTGAAGAAGCGTCAATGTCAAGGAGCAAGCTTTGAGTAGCAGTCAGAGGCGATACATCAGCGCCGATCCGTAGGATTGTAGGCGATGAGTCGGTTCCAAGTTCCGCAGTGGGGAGATGTGTCGTCGTCGAACTGCTGGCAATGAAGGTAATGAATCGTTATCGAGCCGTGCTTTCAGAGCTATGATGTCCTCGAAGCAGCGATGCGTCAAATGTGTTGTTTCCGACTGGTGCAAAGTCGATGATGTGTGGATTTAACAGAAACAGTCAAAAAACTCACTTCCAAGGTCCCAGGACTGAATTTGCACCAATTGGCATGGCAGGATTCACAGTTGGCAGACTCCAGAGGCTGTAGCAGAGTTGAATGAAGTATTTGATGTCTCTGAAACTTCAGAACAGGAGGCAAGCCAACAAGCCCTTAGAGACACTTGGTTCTTGGGATGTAGAGACGCAGGTCTAGCCCTTCTCACTGCCATGCATGGAGGGCAGCAGTCAACAGGGCACACATAACAGAGCAGGAGTCCAGCAGAGTGACAGTCCTATCAGCAGCACAGCAGTCCTTCTTCTTGGCAAAGTGTCCTCAGGTCCAGAAGTGTAATGAGTTGGTGGTGTCAGGGATCCAGTAAGTATACCCAGTTGTGCCTTTGAAATGGGGGGACTTCAAAGAGAGGCCTTTGAAGTGCACAACGTCCCTGCGCTTCCTGCCCTGGCTTCAAACTCACTACAGGGGGGGTATGCAGCTCTGTGTGTGGAGACAGGCACAGCCCTATTCAGGTGCAAGTGTCAGCTCCTCCCTCCCATCCTGCCCAGGATGGTCCATCTGCCTGGTGATGGCCCATCAGGCACACCTAAGTTCTTTTTTGTGTGGCTGTCACGGGGAATGCACAAAGCCCAGCTGTCACCCATCCCTGACATGTATTCAGAGACTGATAGAGACACAGGATGGTGAAAGTAAGAAAATGCCAACTTTCTAACAACTAAAACCTAAGGAAGGCTTGGGTCCTAAGCTAACTGGATAGGACCACCAATAGTATATACCCAGAAGTATCCATTAGCTATTATTCAAATGTAATCAGAAACAGAGCCAATGGAATTAATTCATAGGCTCTTGTGATTTATTTCACAATTTTTCAAATCATTTCGTAGATTCAATGACATTCAATTCATGTCAAACAGTGAGGGCAACACAAACTGGTAACATTTTTCAACATAAGAATTACATAAACAATTAACACATACATATAAACAATCTTTACAAATGTGTATGATACATCAAAGATTTAAGTGCAATCACGTGCAATCACAAAAACCAACGGGTAATTAAAGCACCAGTCCATAAATCAAAAGATTGCAATAAGGCGGAGAGGCAAGTTACAACTTGATAATCACTTTTCGTTCTCCTGCCTATATGCACAGCTCTGGGGGTCCCATGAATCAGGTTAAAGGTGGCTTAGGGAGTGTTAGATTTGGGGGTCTCTAGTTGGCAGAGGTATGTACCTTTGTCCAAATAGGGACCCTTGAGTCTAGTCAGGGAAAGTAGGTACACTCCTGAAATAACCCCTGCTCACCCTCTTGGTAGCTTGGCACGAGCAGACAGGCTTAGTTCAGAGGCAGTGTGTAAAGCATTTGTGAACACATACAGTAATCAAGTGACAACACTACAAATGGACACCACACAGGTTATATATTTATAACAAGCATTGGCATAGCCAATAGGTCTCTCCTTTGGGACCTTATAAGTATTTAGTTATGCAGCACAATTGTTGCATGGCTAAACACTTATAAGGTCCCAAAGCGAGACCTATTGGCTATGCCAATACTTGTTTTTTTTCTTTTCCCCTCTTCCTCCTATACCCCATTGGATATGTGTATTTGTTTAATCTATGCTCTAGTAACTCATGCTCCTGTAACTGATGGAATTTTGTAACTCGATAATCCTCATGTAAAGCGCTCTGATACCTCCGGGTCTAGCCAGCGCTATATAAAACTCTGCAAATAAATAAATAAATGTAAGACATTAAATGACAGGTGGACTTTGGCATTAAATGGCATACTAAACTATGGGCTCACTGATAAGATGTGTATTCAAACTACAGATCACAATTTAGAATCACCAGTCCTGCCAAGTACCACGCATCAGGTGTTAGACTAACGCATTTTAATGTGGTGGTCCGCATCACCGCATTAAAATGCATTAATCACGCATTTTGAGCCCACTGATCGGGTGCTGTGAAGGGTGAAGCAGGACGGCTGCAATGCTGCATTTAATCACAGCAGCACTGCATCTGAGGGCTTTGCTGAATGAGGGACAACCGTCCCTCTGGGCTGCACAGCGGGGCAGCTCTGAAGAGATGACAGGAGCATTGTGAGCCCTGGAGTCGGCCTACGGCGCTTACAGCCTGCTGTTGGGGCGCTGCTGTGTGAGAGAGAGGCTGTGTGAGTGCTACTGACCACGAGTCAGGTCTGCACTGTTTTTCATAAATATAAAATGTTATCAGTCAGGCTGCCTGACACAAACAGAACTGAAACAATATAATTTAATTTGCGGCCCAAATGATGGACGGCAGAGGCTCATGGGAAGAAGTTCAGGAGGCATCACACGAAATAAGCTGTGAAGCATCTGTGGCAAGTCGTGACACGCACGTATGCCATCCAATGGCTTGTGGTCTCCTGAAACTGCAGCTTTCTAATTGTACCAGAACTGTCTACATTTGGACTTGGTTTGGTTGGTGGCTGGAGGTCAGCTCCAGTCAGTGCAGGCTATGGCAGGATGTTTCATTTCAATTTCCTGCCTGCCCGGGCTGGTCCCCAGGAGTTGATGCTGCCGCCCTGCGCCTGAGTGTTCGTCCTCCTGGCCTACACGTGCAGCTGCCCAGCCCGTGTCGTGGCCGTCCCCGGGAGTTGTGTCAATCCACAAGTTGTGAGAGCAGGTGTTCTGTGCCAAGTGTCTTTAACAGGCACAGGTATGAACCACGCACTGCACTGCACTGCACTGAATAAGCTTCTTGCTCTCACCCTGATATCATGACAGACACTTCAGCGACTCAAACATCAGCATGGCTTTATTTTACTAGCTGCATCACCCACTAACTTGGTAAGTGCCAAAAATTAAACCCTGCTGCGGCTGTTCTGATGATAAATCCTGTTACTCTCGGAGTTTTCGTCAACTGGCAGTTGACTCGCCATGATTTAGTTGCACAAATTGTTAATCCCTGCTGTAAAATCAAAACGTATACTGTGTACCATGAGCCATGCTGCATATTCAGCAACCTGTATTTTATAAGGTCGGATGCCTGTGAGTTATCTTTCTCATAGAGATTTTTTGTTACTTGAGGAACTTGTACGTCGCATAGATAACATGGGCTTAAAACCACCTGACAGTGAGCTGAATTCCTTGTGTGTTCAGGAGTTTTCAAGCAACAATAAAAACGTCAAGAAAACTGGTGAATGATGTTTCTTGTAGAGCGAAATCAGGATTTAGTTGGTGACAGTTTTCACTCATTATAAAGAGGCGCAGAGGGTTAATATGCGGATTCACGCTGATCTCTGAAGTCTAGCATCTATAGGCAATATTAAACAGAAGCACAGTTCTGTACTGACTGTACTCAGCAGTCTAGAACATTGGCTGTTCGTTAGTTGGGGTCCGGGGTCTGCAGCTATGGTGCACTTCGTCATGGGTGCTTTTTCTTCAATAAACCGATTAAATCTTACTGGCAATTTGGCATTTATTTATTACTACGAGGCCCTCCTGCTTAGTTAGTACCCTTCCATTTCTGCTGCTTTGCAGCAGTTTTAATTTGTTCTTGGAGTTTCTTGTTGCTCACATAGGTGTCATTTTCGATATTTATATATTTCCCTCTTCTTTATTGCTATGATTTTGCTTGCGAGAAAGTGTCACTCATAGCTGTCAAATGTCACTCATAAGTACACTAAAATTATGAAAATGTCACACATAAGCAACCTGAAACCTTGGCAGCTATGAATCACTGCTGGGCCAACTTAAGACTTTCATCTTTCAGAGAACGATAAAATGAGTACCACTGATAGACACTGATGAGTAATAACCCTTAACCAATCACTCAGTCTTCTCAGAGCAAGGCATCTAGACCCCCGATGGTCAGAGGCATAAATGAAGCAGCGCCGCAAGCTGCTACAACGCCTTCTTGCCACATTTTCTGCAGGCTCTACAGTCCAAGTACAATCTAGGCATGGCACTTACTTTGTCAGAGAGTGTTGCAAAATCGACATAAAGAGTAGTTTCTTATATAGTTCCTCTCCAACGTATACGCTTTGCAATCTATTCGAAAATGTGGCTTATGGACTCTCGAGTACGGCTCTACAAATGAATTTTTTTTGATCCATGCCATCACACTGGACCTTAGGCAGAACTGATTTATCAAGACACTCCTGAGCAGAAATCCAAAAAGAAAGATATGACCCTGAACTTTATCATGTCATGGAGGTTGTATGGAGGGGGTTGTGGACATGTGTATTCCCCAATGTACATTTTTTTCTCTTTTATTTTGGATAAAGTTATACAGGGCTCAATCACCGGTGATGTATGAGAACAGGATCCACTGGGCGCAATCTATTTTTACTGGGCTAGTCACTATTTACTGCCTGGGTTGGGGAGGACGCATAGGAAGGATGGGGAGAGAATTGTAAACAGACAAAGACTCCCGAGTTAAATATTCATATAACTTGGGGAGACTAGTGCTGAAGGATCTTAAAACGTCATTAGGAATGCTGGCACATTCTGAGCACCCAGAACAAACGAAGAAGTTGAACCTCTGAAATGAAGGGGAGGCGCGAGTGCACAATCGAGGGGGCTGGAGGTGGTTTTTAACTGAGAGCCACTCTTCCACCTCGTTCAATATCACGTGTTCTTGTAGTGTGTAACGCTAATGTACCACGGCCCCCTTGGTACAGAGCAGAGTTAATAAAAAAAAAAAGTCACTAAAACTTCAGAGTCATTTCCAAATAGTTTTTAGCATGCAGCTAAACGGATCAACAACTTGCACATGTTCGGGTGGCTTGGTCCTCCTTTAGTTTAACGGAAGAGAATATATTAAACAAGTTATGTGGTATTTGATACATCTGCCCTGCTTGTTTCACAATATTATCTTACTGTTTCGTGTAACTAGGGAATTTGTGCTTGCGCTCATGCTGCTTTGAAGTGGTTTCAGAGCGGGCAATCATCTGCTTGATTCAACGAGGGTGAGCTCCTGCCGCATCGGTTCTGTGGCCCGTGTGCCGGTGGAGGAGGCGCCGCGGCCGCGAAGGGAAGGGTGCTGCGGGAGTGGAATAGACCGTCTCCAACTGAGGCGGGCGGCCTTTGAATGAGATGCGACTCACACAAGCTATAGACCGCACACATTGAAGGGGCCAGGAACCACTTGAACAACAGAGGAGCGGGGGCGAGCGTGCGCGGCAGCCTGCAGAGCTGACCAAACGCTCGTGCATCGTGGCTGGCCTTTGGATGGGTACGCGCGGCAGACATGTGTTTCCAATTATCGCGCCCGCGTCTGGGCACGATAATTGGAAACACATGTTTGCCGCGCGTACCCATCCCAAAAAGCCAGCCACGACGCACGAGCGTTTTGGGACTGCTTTTCAAACTCGCTTACTAAAAGTCTTCGCCTCTAAGCAGCGCTTGCGCGCTACTCGAGGCTCGACCTAAAAATAGGTATACTTTATATAGATTTATCACAAGACCATAAACGACAAAAATAGTCCACAATACTGTCAAGAGTGCTTAGTTCTGATCAAAAAGGCTTAATTCAAGGTTCTGTGCGAGTCGGTAGCCTCCTCCGGCTACGGCGATGTCGAGAACAAACAGAGTCTAACAAATCCAGCTGACCGCGTCGAGACGGGCCAACACAGCATAGACAGACTCGGTCACAGTACCTTTACTTGAAGCGGCAGGCATGGGCGTGCGAGCCGGATGGCTGTTCGTCGCGGTCGCGATGCAAAAATGGAAGCGTTGCAGGACGCGTTGTCCCTCGATGCGGTGCATGCAGCGGCTCGTTGACGTCGTCGAGACGGAGTCGGTGAGACCAGGGCCGTGCGTTGCAGGGCGAGACGGTGCTTCGATGCGGTGCTGGCAGGTTGCGGTGCGGCGACGGAGCCGGATTCAGGAGCTGGCGTCGATCAGTCCGGACAGCGGTGCGAGTCGGGCGGTGCGTCGCAAAGCGTGCGAGCAGTGCCCAACTCCGGTGCGGTCACAGGACTCGAACTCAGCAGCAGTGACCGTGTCGGTCGGACCAGTTCGATTCGGCGTAGCGAAGCGTTGCAGGACGCGTTGTCCCTCAATGCGGTGCAGGCAGCGGCTCGTTGACGGAGTCGGTGAGACCAGGGCCGTGCGTTGCAGGGTGAGACGGGGCTTCGATGCGGTGCTTACAGGACACCGAGTCGGTCGTGAGAGTCGGTCACAGCTCCCTACCTCTGTAGCCACTGAAACAGAGTTTCCAGCAGCAATTCACAAAGGGGTGAAGTCCAATGGTCCTGGGACTTCGGTCAGGGGGCAAGCTCTCTTCCAAGCCCTTGGAGATCCTTCACAAGTTGATGAAAGTCACAGCAAAGCAAAAGTTCCTTTCTCCTTTCTTTGGCAGTCAGGCAAACCACTGCAGGCCAATCCCCCAAGCAGCACTTCAGGCTGAGGGATAGTCTCTCCTCAGTTTCTTCTTGGTTCCGCTCCTCAGCAAAGGTTTCTTCTTGTTCCCAAAAGTGATCTAATTTTCATGGGGTCTGGGTGCCCCTCTTATACCCTGATTCTCTTTGTTCTCTGGAGGCAGAGAGGCCTCTGCCTAGTCCAAAACCAGTTCTGGTCAGTCCTGGAGCACTTTGTTTTTCTGACTCCTTCTTTCCTTTCAGAATGTGGGGCAGAGTGCTCAGCCGCCCGGCAGGAGGTGGAGCCAGCATTGTGGAAGGCAGGCACAGCCCTATTCAGACCCAGGTGCAACTCCTCCCTCCACTCTGGATGCAGATCTTTCTATTCAGCCCTGCGCTGACTCACCCTGTCTCCTGTAGCCACCCCCAGCCCCTGTCACTCAATCTCCAGACAAGGAATACACAACCTAGCAGAGGCAGGCTTGGATAGTTAGGCAAGAAAATACCCACTTTCTAAAAGTGGTATTTTCAAACACAGAATGTCAAAACCAACTTCACTAAAAGATGTATTTTATCATCCTGAGTTCAGGCATACTAAATTCGTTTTTGTACCATGTTCCCTGGGTCAGTTCTGACTATAAGGTGTAATAGTCAGTCTGTCCATTCTGGCCTATGGGGAGCAGGTAGCCTTGCAATAGTGAAAAACGAAAATGGCTGTAATTCACTATTAGGACATGCCACACACACCAGGGCATGTCCTACCTTATACTTACAATGCACCCTGCCCTAGGGCCTACTTTAGGGGTGACCAACATGCAGTAAAGGGAAGGTTTAGGGACTGGTAAGTGGGTGTACTCACCAAGTCGACATGGCAGCCCTAGGCTGCACACAGGCTCTGCGATGGCAGGCCTGAGACACATTTTACAAGCCGCTTCTGTGGGTGGCACAACCCGTGCTGCAAGCCCACCAGCGGCATTGGATTTACAAGCCCTGGGCACACTGAGTGCACTGTACTAGGGACTGACAAGTAAACCAATCATCCAATCATGGAGTCACTAATACATACATCAATTAACGATAGGGAGCACTTGCACTTTGGCACTGACTAGCAGCGGCAAAGTGCCCATGAGCATCTAGTCCAGCAAAAACATATCGGCAACAGTGGAGGCATTACGAAAAAATGGAAGGGAGACCCACGCCAAGGATGCCAGGTCTAACACGTGTCCCCTCCAGCTGCAATGGGGGGAGAACTATCCTACCCCTAGGGAGTTCTCATCGCTAAGGCGGAAAAATCTGGACAGTCCATCAGCATTGGCGTGTTCTGTACCAGGGCGGTGTTCCACCGTAAAGTCCATCCACTGTAGGGAAATGGACCACCTCAACAGCTTTGGATTCTCACCCCTCATCTGCATCAACCATCTCAGGGGCCTGTGGTCTGTCTGAACCCGGAAGTGAGTCCCAAACAGGTATGGTCTCAGCTTCTTCAGTGCCCAGACCACAGCAAATGCCTCACGCTCAATAGCACTCCATCTCTGTTCCCGGGAAGTAACCTCCTACTGAGGAAGGCTACAGGTTGGTCTAGGCCCTCCTCATTGATCTGTGATAGAACAGCCCCTACACCATGCTCTGAAGCGTCGGTCTGAACAATGAACTCATTGGAGAAGTTGGGTGCCTGGAGCACAGGCGCCGTGCACATGGCAGTCTTCAAGGTGTCAAAAGCTTTTTGACAGGCGTCAGTCCAAATCACTTTCCTGGGCTGCTTCTTGGAAGTCAGCTCTGTCAAGGGGGCAACAATGCTGCCATACCCCTTGACGAATCTCCGGTAATACCCGGTGAGTCCTAGGAAGGCTCTCACCTCTGTCTGGGTCTTGGGGGGCTCCCAAGCCAGAATGGTATCAATTTTCAATTGGAGGGGCGCCACCTGGCCGCTCCCAACCTGGTGTCCCAAGTACACCACAGAACCCTGCCCAATCTGGCACTTACTCGCCTTGATTGTGAGGCCTGCCCTCCGCAGCGCCATCAACACTTCCCAGAGGTGACGCAGATGTTCTTCCCAACTGGCACTGAACACTGCGATGTCATCCAGGTAGGCGGCACTGAAATCCTCCAGTCCAACCAACACCTGGTTGACCAACCTCTGAAAGGTGGCAGGGGCATTCTTCATCCCAAAGGGCATCACCCGGAACTGGTAGTGCCCATCTGGTGTGGAGAATGCTGACCTCTCTTTGCCCCATCAGTCAAGGCGATCTGCCAGTACCCAGACGTTAAGTCAAACGTGCTGAGGTACCGCGCAGCCCCTAACCGATCTATGAGCTCATCAGCTCTGGGGATGGGGTGGGCGTCAGTCCTGGTGACGGAATTGAGTCCCCTGTAGTCCACACAGAACCGGAGTTCTGGTGTGGCACCAGGCGCGGCAGCCTTTGGAACCAAGACCACGGGGCTGGCCCAAGGGCCGTTAGAGGACTCAATCACCCCTAGCGCAAACATCTTGGAGACCTCCTCCTTGATGCAGGCTCTGACCCTGTCAGTCACCCTGTAAGCCTTGTGCTTCACAGGAAGACTGTCCCCAGTGTCCACATCATGGACGCACCAATGAGTGACACTGGGAACCAGGGAGAACAGGTCAGGGAACTGTCCCAACAGTTGGCGACAGTCACCCTGCTGCTCAGGTGTCAGGGAGGTAGAGAGGTTTACTCCCTCCACTGATCCATCTTGCTCTCAGGCTGACAGGAGGTCAGGAAGAGGCTCGGTCTCCTCCTCCATTCCATCATCTGTAGCTAAGAGCATGCCCACTTGGGACCTCTCCAAGTGGGGCTTCAGGCGGTTCACATGCAGGACCCGCAAGGGGTTCCTGGGAGACTGCAAGTCCACCAAATAGGTAACTGGACTCTTGCGCTCCACCACCGTAAAGGGCCGGTCCACCTGTCCTGGAGCGCACAAGGCTCCACAGGGGCCATGACCCACACTTTCTGACCAGGCTGAAGCTCTACCAGAGTGGCATTCTGGTTGTACCACCGCTTCATCTCCTCCTGGCTGGCTTCCAGATTTGCCTCAGCAAGTTCTCGGAAACGCCTAGTCTGGTTCCTGAAGGCCAGCATGTAACTGTATACATCCTGGGGAGGTTTCCTGGGAGATTGCTCCCAGCCTTCCTTGACCAAACTCAGAGGTCCTCGCACCGGGTGTCCATAGAGGAGCTCAAAGGGACTGAACCCTAGAGACTTCTGTGGCACCTCCCGGTATGCAAACAACAGGCATGGTAAGAGGACGTCCCATTTACGCCTCATGGGTTCTTCCAGACCCATAATCATGCCCTTGAGGGTCCGGTTGAATCTCTCAACCAGCCCATTTCCTTGAGGGTGGTAAGGAGTGGTGAACTTGTAAGTTACACCGCACTCCTGCCACAGGGACTTCATGTACTTGGACACGAAGTTGGTACCTCTGTCAGACACCACCTCTTGAGGGAATCCCACACGTGAGAAAATTCCCATCAGTGCCCGTCCCACCACGGGGGCCGTCACTGTCCTGAGAGGGATGGCTTCAGGGTACCGGGAGGCATGGTCCACCAAGACCAGGATAAACCTGTTGCCCATGGCTGTCTTGGGGTCCAGTGGCCCCACAATATCAATCCCCACCCGTTCAAAGGGGGTGCTGACCACAGGGAATGGCTGGAGAGGAGCCTTGTGCTTCCTCCCACTCTTTCCACTTGCCTGGCAAGTCTGGCATGTCCTGCAGTGAGTGGCGGCACTCCTGCGCATCTGGGGCCAATAGAAATGGGTAACAAGCCTGTCAAAGGTCTTGTCCTGCCCCAGATGTCCTGCTAACGGTACATCATGAGCCAACCCCAGTAGGAAGGCTCTGAAGCGCTGGGGTACCACCAGCACACGGGCTGACCCAGGCTCAGTAACCTTAGGCTCTGAATACAGGAGACCATTCTCCCAGTAAACCCAATGTGATCCAGACTGATCACCTGCTGCCTGGTCTGTGGCCTGTTGCCTCAGACCCACGAGAGAGGGGCATGCGTTCTGCTCCTCGCAGAACTCTTCCCTGGAGGGTCCTCCTTCTTGCTGCCAATGGGTCAGCTCAGGTAGGTCCCCCAGTTCAGCTACCTGTTCCCCTGTAGGCTCCAGGGCATCCCCCTCAGGGTCTGTCTCCTCCTGGACCGTGGGAACTTCGGGGGCCGGTTTCCCGCGCCGCCTGCCTCCTCTCTCTCCGGCAGGCACCTGGGCCTCCCTCTCAGGCTCCAGGTCCTCTTGAACACCTTTAGCTGCCATTGACCGGGTGGTCACACATGCCCAATCAGGCAAGCCCAACATTTCTAAATGCGCACTCCGCTCCACCTTAGCCCAAGGTGAGCTCTCCAAATCGTTCCCTAACAAACAGTCAACAGGCATGGCTGGCCTCACAGCTACTTGAAGAGTACCCGAGACCCCCCCCCACTCGAAGGGAACCTGAGCCACCTTGCAGTGACTCTCTGTGTTGTCAGCGGCAACAACCGGATAGAATGCATCAGGGATAACCTGCTCCTTAGACACCAGGTGACACTTGACAGCTGTCACACTGGCTCCTGTGTCTCTCAGAGCCTCCACCCTATGGCCATTGATGGTCACCCACTGCCTGTATTTCTTAGTGACCATCTCAGAGTCTCCTAATGAGACAAGGGAAAACACTGTGGGATCCCCCCCACCTTGGGCACCCAACTCCTCCCCCAGGGCTACACTAGCCAACTGCCGGGGGACTGCACTGGTGGGTGCTGGTTTTCCATGCAAAGGGCAACGAGGATCGTTTGCCTTGTGGCCAGGGGCACCACACTTGTAACATACCAGTGGTCCTTGGTGAACAGGGGGGCCTGTCAGGGCCACTGGTTCTTCTCAGGGGAGGCTGAGAACCCTTCCCTTGGTTCCCTTGGGGTCTACTTTGGGGCCCTTTATGGAACTCCTTCTGTTTACCCTTGTCCCCCACTCTTCTGCTGGGGACCCTGCCCACCCTTGGCGGAGTCTCCCACGTGACCCTTGTGGACCCGGGTACTCACCCAGCGGTCCGCCTCCTCAGCAAGCTGCCTAGGGTTAGTCAGCTTACTATCAATCAGGTGCTGGCGTAGCTCAGGAAAACAATTACCGGACAAGTGCTCCCAGGCAATCAAATCAAAGAGCGCCTGAAAATCAGTCGCTTTGCTACCCTTTACCCAACCATCCAAGGCTCTGCAAAAGAAGGTCACATATTCAACCCAGGTACTGCTTTCAATCTTACTACAGTTCCTGAACCTTTGCCTATAAAGCTCAGGGGTCAAACCATACCTAGTCATTAAGGCCTCCTTCATGTGGCTGTACGAATTATAGACTTCAGAGGGCAAATCCAACAAGGTATCCCGCCCTTCACTGAGGAACCGTCCCCACAACCCCGCTCCCCAATCCTTCTCAGGGACCCGGTGGGAAGACATGGCTACCTCATAGGCTTTGAACCACTGCCCAATGTCATCATTTTTAAAAAATTCCTTAACCACATCTTTTGGAATATACACCCTAGCTTCAACAGGCACAGGCGGTACACTGCCACCAGAGGGAGTAATCTCTAAGCTCTTGGCCTTCAATTCCAACTCCCTCAAAACTTTCTCATGTTCAAACTGCATTTTCTTTTCCTCTAGGGCCAATTTCCTAGTTTGCATTTGGAATTCTAACTGCCCATTCAGCTTGAGCTTGGTCAGCTCCATTTCGTGCATCCTACTCTCTTTCCTGTCCTCCAACTCCTCTGGAGACAGTCCTCTGGCAGAAACACTGCTACCTACTGGGGAAGGTGGTCTTCCAGCCCCTAGACCCAATAGCCCCTCCAGCTGCCCTTCTGCATTCTCAGCCCCCTCCACAGGGGCACTCCTTGATTCGACCCAGGCCCTCAGCGCCTTTTGGAGGTCCACCTTCCTGGAGAGTCCGGTCATGGACACTTTAAACTTTTTGCAGAATTGCCTGAGCTGCTTGAGGGTGCAGAATTCTAGCCTCTCTTCTTCCCAATCACACTCAACAGAGGCTACTGATGCTGGTTTCTCCATAGTGACTGAACTTGGCATTTGCAAAAATAGGAAATCCCAGAAAAAATGCTATAAAAGTATGTGGTTGCGTTTTGGTCTGCACTCACTAAGTAGTGTTCACCAATCACTGTACATGAGTCACAAATGCAAGTCCAGAATCCTCACCGCTGACCACCAATGTTAGATTTGGGGGTCTCTAGTTGGCAGAGGTATGTACCTTTGTCCAAATAGGGACCCTTGAGTCTAGTCAGGGAAAGTAGGTACACTCCTGAAATAACCCCTGCTCACCCTCTTAGTAGCTTGGCACGAGCAGACAGGCTTAGTTCAGAGGCAGTGTGTAAAGCATTTGTGAACACATACAGTAATCAAGTGACAACACTACAAATGGACAGCACACAGGTTATATATTTATAAAAATAGGTATACTTTATATAGATTTATCACAAGACCATAAACGACAAAAATAGTCCACAATACTGTCAAGAGTGCTTAGTTCTGATCAAAAAGGCTTAATTCAAGGTTCTGTGCGAGTCGGTAGCCTCCTCCGGCTACTGCGATGTCGAGAACAAACAGAGTCTAACAAATCCAGCTGACCGCGTCGAGACGGGCCAACACAGCGTAGACAGACTCGGTCACAGTACCTTTTACTTGAAGCGGCAGGCACGGGCGTGCGAGCCGGATGGCTGTTGGTCGCGGTCGCAATGCAAAAATGGAAGCGTTGCAGGACGCGTTGTCCCTCGATGCGGTGCAGGCAGCGGCTCGTTGACGTCGTCAAGGCGGAGTCGGTGAGACCAGGGCCGTGCGTTGCAGGGCGAGACGGTGCTTCGATGCGGTGCTGGCAGGTTGCGGGGCGGCGACGGAGCCGGATTCAGGAGCTGGCGTTGATCAGTCCGGACAGCGGTGCGAGTCGGGCGGTGCGTCGCAAAGCGTGCGAGCGGTGCCCAACTCCGGTGCGGTCACAGGACTCGAACTCAGCAGCAGTGACCGTGTCGGTCGGACCAGTTCGATTCGGCGTAGCGAAGCGTTGCAGGACGCGTTGTCCCTCAATGCGGTGCAGGCAGCGGCTCGTTGACGGAGTCGGTGAGACCAGGGCCGTGCGTTGCAGAGCGAGACGGTGCTTCGATGCGGTGCTTACAGGACACCGAGTCGGTCGTGAGAGTCGGTCACAGCTCCCTACCTCTGTAGCCACTGAAACAGAGTTTCCAGCAGCAATTCACAAAGGGGTGAAGTCCAATGGTCCTGGGACTTCGGTCAGGGGGCAAGCTCTCTTCCAAGCCCTTGGAGATCCTTCACAAGTTGATGAAAGTCACAGCAAAGCAAAAGTTCCTTTCTCCTTTCTTTGGCAGTCAGGCAAACCACTGCAGGCCAATCCCCAAGCAGCACTTCAGGCTGAGGGATAGTCTCTCCTCAGTTTCTTCTTGGTTCCGCTCCTCAGCAAAGGTTTCTTCTTGTTCCCAAAAGTGATCTAATTTTCATGGGGTCTGGGTGCCCCTCTTATACCCTGATTCTCTTTGTTCTCTGGAGGCAGAGAGGCCTCTGCCTAGTCCAAAACCAGTTCTGGTCAGTCCTGGAGCACTTTGTTTTTCTGACTCCTTCTTTCCTTTCAGAATGTGGGGCAGAGTGCTCAGCCGCCCGGCAGGAGGTGGAGCCAGCATTGTGGAAGGCAGGCACAGCCCTATTCAGACCCAGGTGCAACTCCTCCCTCCACTCTGGATGCAGATCTTTCTATTCAGCCCTGCGCTGACTCACCCTGTCTCCTGTAGCCACCCCCAGCCCCTGTCACTCAATCTCCAGACAAGGAATACACAACCTAGCAGAGGCAGGCTTGGATAGTTAGGCAAGAAAATACCCACTTTCTAAAAGTGGTATTTTCAAACACAGAATGTCAAAACCAACTTCACTAAAAGATGTATTTTATCATCCTGAGTTCAGGCATACTAAATTCGTTTTTGTACCATGTTCCCTGGGTCAGTTCTGACTATAAGGTGTAATAGTCAGTCTGTCCATTCTGGCCTATGGGGAGCAGGTAGCCTTGCAATAGTGAAAAACGAAAATGGCTGTAATTCACTATTAGGACATGCCACACACACCAGGGCATGTCCTACCTTATACTTACAATGCACCCTGCCCTAGGGCCTACTTTAGGGGTGACCAACATGCAGTAAAGGGAAGGTTTAGGGACTGGTAAGTGGGTGTACTCACCAAGTCGACATGGCAGCCCTAGGCTGCACACAGGCTCTGCGATGGCAGGCCTGAGACACATTTACAAGCCGCTTCTGTGGGTGGCACAACCCGTGCTGCAAGCCCACCAGCGGCATTGGATTTACAAGCCCTGGGCACACTGAGTGCACTGTACTAGGGACTGACAAGTAAACCAATCATCCAATCATGGAGTCACTAATACATACATCAATTAACGATAGGGAGCACTTGCACTTTGGCACTGATTAGCAGCGGCAAAGTGCCCATGAGCATCTAGTCCAGCAAAAACATATCGGCAACAGTGGAGGCATTACGAAAAAATGGAAGGGAGACCCACGCCAAGGATGCTAGGTCTAACAGGAAGGGAATGAATTAAGCCTTCTCCTTAAGCAAGCAGGGTTAGCTTTTCCCAGACGTTGTTGTCAACGCGTTTCCAACCCCATCTGCAGTTAGGGGTTTTCGTCAGGACTTGGACGCGGTGAAGTCTTATGTTGTAGAGAAGGAGATGTTCCTAATGTTTCAGAAATTACTAGCACTCGGTTTGGCGGTGAGACCTGCATCAATGGCGGTTCTTAGTTGTGCACATTGGTGCATCAGTTCAGTTGGTACACTGTTTTCACGGACGTCTTAACGCAGTCGTGTTAGCAGAGACATTTCCAAATTACAACATAAAATCCGACTTTACCATAAGTTGTGATATTAAATTGTGAGTGACACCAAACTCGAAATATCTATCTTTACCCATTTGAAAATTGCATTTGTAAAATGTAATAAGGTAATCCCAATGTTAACCTATGAGAGAGATGAAGTCAACAAAACAGGAGGTCAGAAGGCAAAAAAATCAGGGGAAACCACACCAAAGATGCCAGGTCAAACACATGTCCCTCCCAATTGAAAGTGGGGTGAGCTACCCAACACCTTGGGAGTTCTCTTCACTAAGGCGTAAGAACCTTGAGAAACCATCAACATTGGCGGTCTGTTCCAGGATGGTGTACCACTGTAAAGTTCATTCCCTGTAGGAAGATGGACCACCTCAACGGTTTGGGATTCTCATCCCTCATAAGCATTAGCCAGCTGAGGCACCTGTTGTATGTCTGAACCCAGAAGTGAGTGCCAAATAGGTATGGCCTTAGCTTCTTCAGCACCCAGACCACAGCAAAGGCTTCCCTTTCTGTTGCGCTCCACCTCTGTTCCCTGGGAAGTAGCCTTCTACTGATGAAGCCTACCGGTTGATCTAGCCCTCTTCATTCAGCTGTGAGAGAACGGCCCCTACAACATCCTCTGAGGCATCTGTCTGGACAATGAATACTCTGGAGAAGTCAGAGGCCTTGAGCACAGGTACTGTGCACATGGCCTCCTTTAGGGTGTCAAAAGTGTTCTGGTATGACGCTGTCCAGATCACCTGGCGTGGCTGCTTTCTGGAAGTCAGCTCTGTTAAGGGGGCAACAATGGTGTCATCCTCCTTAACGAATCTCCTGAAATAACCTGTGAGGTCTAAGAAGGCTATCACTTCTGTGTGGGTTTTAGCGGGTTTCCAACCCAGAATGGTCTCGATCTTGATCTAAAGGGGCTGCACCTTGCCAACTCCCACTTGGTGACCCAAGCAGACACAGAAACTTGCCCTATCTGGCACTTACTGGCCTTGATAGTCAGGCCTGCACTCTACAGAGCCTGAAGCACTTGATTTACATACCTCTGGAAGGTGGCAGGGGCATTCTTCAACCCGAAGGGTGTGACCCTGAACTGGAAGTGCCCTTCAGGTGTAGAGAATGCAGATCTCTCTTTAACCCCCTCGGTCAAGGCAATCTGCCAGTACCCAGACATAAGGTCAAACATGCTGAGGAACTTGACAGCTCCAAGCGGATCTATGAGCTCATCAGATCTGGAGATGGGGTGTGCGTCAGTCTTAGGGGCTGCATTGAGCTCACGGTAGTCCACACAGAACCTAAGTTCAGGTGTGACACCTGCAGGGGCAGCCTTTGGGACCAACATCATTGGGATGGACAATGGGCTCTTTGAGGGCTCAATTATCCCTAACACCAGAATCTTGGAGACTTCCTCCTTTATGCTGGCTTTCACCTTATCAGGCAACCCATAAATGTTTTTCTTTACAGGTGTGCTGTTTCCAGTATCAATATCATGGGTACACCATGTAGTGAGTCCTGGGGTAAGAGAGAACAAAGAGGCAAAATTTCCCAGCAACTGGAAGCAGTTTCTCTAGGGTCAGTGTAGGGGAGAGGCTGACACCCTCCACTGACCCATCCTGCTCCTTGGAAGATAGGAGGTCAGGAAGAGGTTCACTCTTCTCTTCCACCCCATCATCAGTGACCAAGAGCATGGTAATCTCAGACCTCTGGAAGTGGGGCTTGAGGTAATTAACATGCAGGACCCTCAAAGGGTTCCTAGGAGTTTTGAGGTCCACCAGGTAGGTGACTTTGCTCTTGCGCTCCATCACCTCATAGGACCCAGACCAGCAGTCTTACAGAGCTTGGGGCTCCGCAGACTCCATTACCCACAGTTTTTGGCATGGTTGAAAGTCAGCCAGAGTGGCATTCTGGTCATACCAGCATTTCATGTTCTCTTGGATGGCTTACAGATTCTCCTGAGTAAGTTTCCAGAAGCAGGCTGGTTGGTTGTGAACGGCCAGCATGTAACTGACCACATCCTGGGTGGATCTTCCAGGAGCGTGCTCCGAGCCCTCCATTACCATATTGTGAGGGCCTATCACAGGGAGCCCATAAAGAAGTTCAAAGGGCCTGAAGCCAAACACCCTCTGCGGTACCTCCCTGTATGCAAACAAAGACATGGCAGGAGGATGTCCACTTCCGCCTCATGGGTTATGGTAGACCCAAAATCATTCCTTTTGGGGGGCCACTTGAACCTCTCAACCAACCCATTGGTTTGGGGGTGGTAAGGAGTGTAGGACTTGTAGGTTACCCCACATTCGTTCCGCATTGCCTTCATGTAGTAAGACATGAAGTTGGTACCCCAGCCAGGTACTACCTCCATAGGAAAACCCACATGGGTAAAGATCTCCATCAGTACCCTGGCCACGGTGGGTGCAGCCACTGTCCTAAGAGGGATAGCTTCCGGGTACCAGGTGGCGTGGTCTACTAAGACCAGATTGAATCCGTTGTCCATGGCTGTCTTGGGATCCAGAGGCCCAATGATGTTGATGCACACCCTCTCAAAGGGGGGGGGGGGTGCTAACGGCAGGAAAAGGTTCCAGGAGGGCCTTTCACTTGCCCTCTGTCTTGCTACTCACCTGGCAGGTAGGACAGGACCTACAGTAACCATCTGAGGCCCTCCTCATTTGAGGCATATAAAAGTGATTGACAAGCCTGTCAAAGGTCTTGTCTTGCCCCCAAATGACCTGCCAGTGGCACATCATGAACCAGACCCACGAGGAAGGTACTTTATCAGTGGGGGGCCACCAACACACATGTTGCACCAGGCTCAGGATTCTTAGGCTCACTATACAGGAGACCATTCTCCCAGTAAATCAGGTGCTTTCCAGAGGCATCATCAGCTGCCTGGATCTCAGCCTGCTGCCTCAGACCCAAAAGACAAGAGCATTCCCTCTGCACCTTGCAAAACTCCTCCCTGGTGGGAACTCCTTCCTACTGCAAGTTCGACAGCTTAGGCAGGTTCCCCAGTTCAGCCACATACTCCCCTGTAGGTACCAGGGTGTCACCCTCAGGTTCAGCCTCCTCCCAGACCACGGCAGTCTCATGAGTGGGTTTCCTGAACCCCTTGCCCTTCTTTTTGGCAGATATCTGGGCCATTCTTCCAAACTCCAGGTCCTCTTGACCACCCTGACAGGCTGTGATGGATCGTGTGGCCAGGCACACCCTCTCAGGCAATGCTAACATCTCCAAGTCTGACCTGAGCTCCACCTACTTCCAGATGATATGCTCCAGGTCCTTGCCAAGCAGACAATCCACAGGTATAGTCGGACTCACAGCTACCCTCAAGGAACCTCAGACCCCCCCACCCATTCAAAGGGAACCAGGGTCACTGGGTAGTGGCTCTCACAGCTGTCAGCAGCAACAACTTGGTGGAACATTGGAGGAAATACCTGCTTTAAAGACACCAGATGACACCTGACAGTTGTCATGCAGGCTCCTGTGTCTCTCAGAGCCTCCATCCTCTGCCCATCGATGGTGACCCACTTCCTGTGCTTCCTAATAATGTCAGGCATGTGGGTTCTTAGCACCATCCCTTTGTCACTCAGGGACACTGGGATACCCTCTACACTCTCCCCAAACTATCTGGGGAAATCTCTCCCCAAACACTACATTAGCCAACCCCTGAGACTGCCCACCAGTGGGGGGCTGTGCCTGCTTGGGACAGTTGGCATCTCCCTTGAAGTGCACTTCCTGCTGACAACCAAAGCACTTCAGGGGTGCTTTATCTGCAGACCTACTGTCAGGAAACCACTTCTTCTTCTTCTCAGTAGAGGGATTGAAGTCCTGACCCAAATAACTATTTTGGGGCCCTTTAGAGAACTCCTTGCTTTGATTTTTGTCCCACCCTCCTTTTTCTGGTGAGGACCCTGCCCACCCTTGGGGTGACCCCCTCCCCCGATACCTTCTTACTGACCCTGGTCCTAAGCCAGCAGTCCGCCTCCTTGGCAAGCTCCCTGGGGTCAGTGAGCTTGCTATCAATAAATTGGTGCAGATCTGAAAAACAATTACTGAACATGTGCTCTCTAGCAAATAGATCACAAAGCCCTTCATAAACATTCACCTCACTGCCCTTCACCCAACCATCCAGTGCCCTGCAAAAAGGAATCCACAAAACCCACCCAGGACTGTTGGGACAGTTTCTGGCTGTCTGTGACCTTGACACTATACCTTTCTGGGGTCAGACCATGCTTCCAGGAAAGGGCTTCCTTCATGGGGGGATACCTCATCCTGTCCTCCTTCTCTAGGGCCAGTAGGGTATCCCTCCCCTCCCTAAAGATATGTCTCTACAGACTAGCCCCTCAATCCCCCTCAGGAATCTTGTGAATCTGTAGGGCAATCTGGTAGGCCTCAAACCACTTATCAATGTGGTCTCCCACCACAAAGTCAGGCACCAGCTTCTTAGGTATGTGGACCCTCCTGCCTCCAGAGGACACTGAAGAAATGCTGCCACTATCACTGCTGGCCTCTGCCTGCTAGGCCTTGAGGTCCAGCTCCTTAAAGCTTCTCTCATGAGCCAAATGCTCCAAAGCAATCTTCTTCTCCATGGCCAATTTATTTTTCTCTGCCTCCATCTTTAATTTGGCAAGCTCCAATTTTAGGTTCCTCTCCTCCCTCCTGTCCTCCAGCTCCTCTGAGGACAGGCCACTTGATGGCACACTGCTCCCTGCCAGGGGAGGAATCTCCAATCCTGGAAGGATGTTGATCCCCTCTTCCAAAGGCAGCAGTCCAACACCCTCCTCAGGGCCCTGGTCCAAATCATCCTCCTCATCCTTCTCCTCATCTTCCTAATCGTCCTCTGGGGGTCTTATTCAATGCAGCATAGACTTCGGACCAGGCTCTCAGTGCCTTTTGCATATGCATCTTCCTGGTGGTGCTCTTTAGAACAATCCCAAAGTCTTTGCAGAAATCCTTGAGCTGGGCCACAGTGTAACCCTCAAGGTTGGCCAGCTCAAAATCCATTTTTGCAGGTGCAGATGTAGAACCTCCAGTCAAAGGCATAATTTTAGGAAAAAAGCAAAAATGCCAATCAGGGAGAATAGAAAAATTGAAATTGTCATTCAGAGAGGACAGACAAAAAAATTGAGAAAAATATAAATCAGGAGAAATTGACTCGAATTGGTCTTAAGCATGAATCTGAAGTGTACACAAATTACTGTAAGGCACTGCAGAAACACAAGTCCTAACCTCACGGCTGATCACCAATGTTAGATATTGTTGTTTTTTTTTTTAGTTTTATATAGCGCGAACTAGACCCGAGAAATCGGGTATCAGAGCGCTTTACATGAGCACCAGATTCGTTACAGATGGACACATTCATTTTTTGTTAGGCACGGGGAGATTAAGTGATTTGCCCAGAATCACAGGATGTTGAGCGTCGTTGCCGAGACTCGAACCCAGTTCCCCAGCTTCAAAGTCGACCGCTCTAGCCGTAAGACTACATCCTCTCCCGTAGTTGGCAGAGGTATGCACTCAGTCCAAGTAGGGACCACAATCCTAGTCAGGGTAAGTCAAATACACCCTAAATAAACCTGTGCTCACCCTCTGGTAGCTTAACACAGAGCAGACAGGCTTCACTTAACAAGCAATGTGTAAAGTATTTGTGCAGCACTTAAAACAGTAAAACTGTGAAAACACCACACAAAAATAATCCACTCCAGGTTAGAAAAATAGAGCTTATTTAAGACCAAAACAACAAAAATCCAATAAGTAGAACCAGAGTTATGAATTTTTAAAGGTTATCTTGAAAAACAGTGCTTAGAAACTTAAAGTGCCAACCGGGTCTCGCTGGGCTGAGTTAAATCTGAAAAGTTAGGCCGACTGTTATGGAGTGCAGGTTGGATACAGGAGCCACGCAGGGCCAGCTGCAAACAGTTCCTTCATGGAGGAAGCATCGACGTCGACGTCTAGGAGCCACATGCACGGAACAGTCGGAGGAGATGCTTTATTGTCGATCCATGGGATTATTATTATTATTAATCATTTATAATGCGCAACTTTCACCTGGCAGGCATCTTTGTGCTATTAGCTAACAACAGTAAGCGATAGGCGATGCGTTGGTTCTGAGTCGCGTATTAGAGAGATTCGTCATTGTCAAACTCTTGGCGATGAAGGCAATGGGTCGTCGTTGAGACAAACTGTCGGCACTGTGATTTACGTGAAGCGGCGATGCATCGGCGTTGAAGGGAATGTGTTGTTTCCGAACAGCGGAAAGTCAACAATTTGTGGATTTCACAGAAAACTTCCAAGGTTCCCAGGACTGGATTGGCACCACTTGACCGGGCAGGACTCACATTGGACAGAGTCCAGAGGCTGTAGCGGAGTCGAATGAACTCTTTGATGTCTCTGAAACTTCAGAACAGAAGGCAAGCCAGCAAGCCCTTGGAGCCACTTGGTTCTGGGGATGTAGAGATGCAGGTCCATTCATTCTCAATATCAGGCAAGGAGGGAAGCAGGCACCAGGGCAGACACAGCAGAGTAGGAGTCCTGCAGAGTGACAGTCCTTTCAGCAGCACAGCAGTCCTTCTTCTTGACAGAGTGTCCTCAGGTCCAGAAGTGTATTCAGATGGTGTCAGCGGTCTAGTACTTATACTCAGCTGAGCCTTTGAAGTGGGGCAGACTTCAAAGAGAGGCCTTTGAGGTGCACACAGCCCCTGCCCTTCCTGCCCTGACTCCAGACTCACTACAGAGGGCTATGCAGCACTTTGTGTGCGGACAGGCATAGTCCTATTCAGGTGCAAGTGCCAGCTCCTCCCTCCCATTTTGCCCAGGATGGTCTATCTGCCTGGTGATGGCCCATCAGGATGTGAATGGCCCCTCAGGCACACCTAAGTTCCATTTGTGCGTGGCTGTCTAGAGGGAATGCACAAAGCCTGGCTGTCACTCACCCCAGACGTGTATTCAGAGACAGGCAGAGGCACAAAATGGTTAAAGTAAGAAAATGCCATCTTTTTAAAAGTGGCATTTCAAGGATTGCAACTTAAAACCTGACTTTACCATAAGTTGCGATTTTAAATTGTGAGTTCAGAGACACCAAACTTGTTTTCCCCAAATGGATATTATACTTATAAAATGTAATAAGGTAATCCCAATGTTAACCTGTGGGACAGATAAGCCTCGCAGTAGTGAAAAACAAATGTCACTACCTGGACTTGTAAAACTTAAAAGTACATGGACAACTTTTTAAATACACTGCACCCTGCCAGGACCTACCTTAGGTATGACTTATATATACTAAAAAGGAACGTTTGGGCCTGGCAAGAGGGTTCACTTGCCAAGTCAAAATGGAAGTTTAAAACGTTGCTAACAGACATGGCAATGGCACGCCTAAGACATGTTTAAAGAACTATTTGAGTTGGTGGAACAATCTATGCTGCAGAGTCACTAGTAGCATTTAATTTACAGGCCCTGGGCACATGTAGTGCACCTTACTAGGGACTTACAAGTAAATTAAATATGCCAATTGTGAATATGCCAAGATTACCAAGTTTTTAGAGAAAGAGCACATGCACTTTAGAACTGGTTAGCAGCGGTAAAGTGCCCAGTATACTAAGGCCAGCAAAAATTAAGTCAGTAAAACAGGAGGTCAAAAGGCAAAAATGCCAGGCGAAACCACGCCGAGGATGCCAGGTCTAACACATATGAAATTACAGTAAAGCTGTGAATGCTCCAAAATCCATGGGTGGATGCATGGGAAAGCCCATGCTCCACCTGTGAAATGCCTCCCAAGTTGAAATGTAACCCAATGCAGTTGCCTTGCATTACAATTCTTTACAAAGCCACACAAGGCCACACAAATCAGGCCTTGTGTGGCTTTGTAAATATTACTGAAGCCTTTGTTTTGTCCTTGTGTTGCCTTGCGTGACACAAGAACAACACAAAGGTTTCATAAAAATTGGCCTTTGTGTCTTTGTTTTCTGCTTCAATATTTGTGGAGAGGCACATCTACTGAGGCTCAATATCATTTGGATTTTTATAACCTCCAGAATGGCCTAATAGAGAAATAATACATATGGATATAAACAACGCCTAATTCTTGGTCATTGGTCTGTCACACCTGAGACATTTTACAGATGTACCTACACCAGTGTAAGATGAATGATATAATGAGTATGTCCACAGATAAAAATACAGCTTAGCAGGCCAACATCCTCTACAGATCATTCAATTGTGTATTGTCTATGTAGTAGATAGTGTAATAAGGGAAGGCATAATAAAAATGGTTTATTTGTACCTAGACTGCACACAATCCAGTAAATCTTGGTATCTGATCCCCTTCTAAAGGTCCTCCAGTAGGAGAGAAGGGAGGTATAGTACATCCATAATTGATCTATATGCTTCATCTCTCCCAATTTGAGTGCTTAGTAGATAATACATTCTCTAATTGGACATTCTGGCATACCACGAGCCCTTTTTTTCTATAGGTAACAGCTACCCTCCCCTACTTTATCTGATTGATCAGCCGGGGCCATATTGTGCAAGGTACCCTGGGGTACGCCAGGCGTCTGCACCCGGTAATGGCACATCCAGGGCAATCTGGCATTACAGAATGGGCTGCAGATGCTTGTGCCAGCCCCTTCTGTCATACCTATAGTGCTGGCGCACATGTAGCACCAGCACTGTCTCAAATGGGCATTCCCTCATTCGCTTGGGGGCATGGCCTCATGCAAATGAGGGAATCTCTTTGCGTTTGTGCCAGCTCCATATTATGGATGTGGGCACTTGGGCAAAGAAACTGTCAGGAGAGGCAGTTAAAGTGCACCACAAAATGGTGGCACACTGTCCGTGCGCCCCCTGATGGCAGCCCTCTGGAGGAGGGGAAGGATGTCCCATGTACCCCCCAGACATCCCCTTGCAGGCGTGTGCAATCACTGACTGCACTTGCCTGCAAGGGATCTCTCTCCCCTCTTGAAAGTACAGCAGGATTGTCACCTGCACTGTGAAACACCAAGCAGCCTTTAAACAGCTGCCCGTGTTTTCACTTGAACGCACTGCCCCCAGGGCAGGCACACATTCACGGCTGCCCTGAGGGCACCACATTCATCATAATAGGGCACACTTAGCCTGTGTGCACCCGGCTCACCTATTGAAAGGTGCACCTTGGCTCAAACAGGGGAAGTGTACCCTGTGCGTAATTCGCTCCAAATATTTCAGAAAAACACTGCTTTAATAGCCCACACCAGTTAAGGGCTGAGGCTCCTGGTGACTGGAAACAACCTACGCCTTTTAAGATGCACGTCCAAGTAAAATCACTTTCGTAACTATTAACTAGTTGGTACGTATTGTACTCCTTGTATTGGAGTTATCCATCCGTATTGTGGTAATGTTTATACTAAATGTGCCCCCTTTCAAAGCACACAGCAGAACAGTAATTCCTATTAAATGTGTATAGAAACTAAACTTCATTTTTTTAAACTTACCACGTGTTGCTAGAAGAGCCACTGGAACAGCAATGATGACAATGGCAACAACACCAACAAGTAAACCGAGCAGCCATTTTACATAAGTCTGCAGGATGGGATGTGAGAAATGGAAACATGTTAGGGACAATAAATACAATGAATTAGAGTAAAAGTTAACTGTGGCTGACAGATTTACATATGCAGGGCTCATGTTTATATTCGTCTGCTTAAAGATATTTTGTTATAGAAATCTTACAACATCTCATACAAAGTATTAACTTCCATGGTGCTGATCAAATAAAAAATAATACTAATACTATTAGATAAAGTCAAGGCCTTAAGTACAGAGGGTAATTTCTAGGAAGTCCAAAACAACTAAAGCATATTTAGCTACAGAATCACATCAATTATTGCATACCACTGACTTTGTTTGATAAAGTTAATCCATTTTCATTATTGTTTCATTAATGCACATATTCATGTTGCAAAAAAGCAAAATATCTCTTCATTTCAGAATTCATCATTCAATTATTACTCCATACATGCTAACCATTTCAAAGAATACTACTTCGATATCAGTTAGATAATTTCCTTTAATCAATAGTATCAACACATTTATTCTTACTCTTTAATCTAAATGAAAATAAAATACATGAGTGCATTGTTCACCTATCACAAGAGCACTCCTAGACAAAACTTACAAATAATGACATACTGCCAGATAATCTTCTCTTCCCTCTCCACATTACATTTCATTCCAATACAGTCCATGTGAACTAGAAAAGCAAAATTATAATTCATTGCCCATAGCGGGTGCTCAATGGATGCGGAAAGTCCTCATGATAGGGGATAAACATGCCATAAAGGACCCAGTAACGCTGGATCTGTTTTATTCTCCATTCCAGTGCCTTGAACTCATTAGTCCACAGTGCAGGGGAGGAATTTAGCCCTACAATCAGTAATTATGGCTCTGGAAATTCCCTCATGCTGCTCCTAATTGGCCAGTATTTAGCCCCTGGGGATGAGTTTGGTGAGTATTGTATTGGACCTTACATGCCGATTTTCTAGATAGGTTATTTCAGGGCACTGAAAAAAGCTGAATAGAACTGATGCTGATTGCATTCAGTGAAAAAATATGTCCTAAGAGTAGTGGTGTGCCAAGTTGAATGACTTGCAATTTCACAATTATTTTTTAACTTGCAAGATTTGCATTTTGCCCCCACCCGTACCTAATGTATCCTGTCACAATAATGAATTATTTTTCCATGTGCTGGAATATAAATCTCAAGAGCATGTTTTATTCTGTGTGCACGTTCTATGTAACCAACTACACTTGGTTGCGCTCTTGGATCCCTTTTGTCCATAATACTCCAAGACATCTAGGGAATCCCATAATATAGCTAGCTCAAGTCTCTACATACTCTATCAGATAAGCAATGATCTAACCTTTAAAGGTCCAAGTTATGCCACAGAATGAAAATGACCAGAAGAGAACAGTTATAAGCAACTAGTCCCCACAAGAAGACTCTTCTGTACATTTGAAACCATCTTGGTGAGTGTCAGACAATGGTTAATAATTTAGTAGAAGGTGACCCCTCTGAACTTAATAGATACAACTGGTTATGCTAAAACACAGGTCTTAGTGAATTTCTGTTCAACAACAGGTATCTATCGCACAAGTAACAGGTAGTAGCAACAATTTTATATTTAAGAATACCACTTAATAAAATTCCCAAATCAAGATCATTAAAATTGGATAAGGGTAAACAGAGGTATGAAGTTTTAAAGTTTAAGGGCCAAAAGAACCTACAAAAGCAACAGTTCACTCTTTACCGAGACGTAGACATGCTTTCAGGCTGGCTGTGATGAAGTGGAGTTTGGATTCACCAAGCAGCTTGTCTCAATTAAAATTGTTACCTTTGGATTTAGTCCCTGAAACAGAAGGAAATATCCTTCACAGAAGCAAGGTCAAATGCTGAAGCTGGTGAATGCCCATCGAAGTGGGGTACTTCATCATCAAACTGACTCTAAAGCTGCTGGTTTAGATGCCAAAAACTTAGAGAGGGCAAAGCTGGATTTCCTAGCTGCTGAGGTAGCATCATGGGTTGGATACATTTGCCACCTCATCCATTTACATTCGGAACTAGTCAAGTTTTTGGGGCAAGGCTGGAAGACTGTGGCAGGCAGATCTCTATGAGGCCAGATACTTTAACCATGAGGTCTTGCGGAACCCATATTCAGTGTAGCGAAAAACGCTCAGCAAGAACAACATGATTTACTTGACTGCTTTGGATGCAACCTCCATGGGTATGACTCAACACCTTGTCCCAATCCTCTGGACCTCGAAAAATTAACTACGTCCCTCTTTTCTTGAACTACTGGAAAATATTTTTCTGGTCTGTCCTTTTGCCCTAAGGTCCTTAAGACAGGCTTTTCGGCACTAGATATCTCTTTAGCCAGAGTTCCTTTAGGGTTCAATCCTCTGTGGTCAGCAATGCCTTCTTGGATTTATTGGGATTTCTGATTTTTGTTACCCTCGAGTAGGCAAACATGAAGCCACTCACTTGACCCTTGGTGTGCAGTTCCAGCCCTCGGGTGGGAGAAAGTGTCACGAGTAAGCCCAAGTGAAATTTAACTTATACCAGTGCAAAATGCTTAATTTCCATGATCTCCTGTTATGGTTTTCATACAAATTTCCCGAAATTAAGCCATTACACTCAGGGGCCGATTCCGATCTCGGCCGGTAGGGCTCCGAATCGGATTCGGCTTTACCGGATCCGATTCGGAGCCCTGTTTCCCGACCGAACCGTACGCGGGTCCGGCCGAGCGAGTACGATGCGAAATCGCCGACCGACTCGTCCGGGCGTCCCGACCGCTCCGACCGACTCGCTCCCGGCTCGAACCGCTCCGACCGACTCGCTCGGACTCGACTCGCACCGCGCAATGGAGACGTTTCCCGGCCGGGTAAGTACGATGCGCGCCGCGAGCAGTCCGACCGAGCCGCGCACTCCGGCTCGTAAGAGCTGTCGGAGCGGTACTTTGGGGGTCCGTGTCGGACCCCCTGTACGCGTAGCCACGCGAGTCGCACACAGGGGGGACCCATGGGTCCCCCCTACCTGTGCGTGTATGGCGCGAATCGCTTCGCCGTGTACCCGCTGTAGGGGGCGCCCTTGTCCGACTCGCACCCATTGAGTCAATGGGAGCCCGCGTACGCGTTGTACGACCGGCTCCCATTGACTTCAATGGGAGTCCGACCGACTCGAGTCCGATAACATACGGACGCATCGTACTCGTTCGGTCGGACTGCACGGGTCCGATTCGGTCGGAAATCTCTCCGGGTCCGGCTCGGTCGGAGAAATTTCCGGCCCGAATCGGAATCGACCCCTAAATTGTGTATTTATGCATTGCTTGTGGCAGAATTTTACCACACACACTTGGGAACAACATGAATGGCAAGGGCATGAGCAGCTGCTGCTTGTGGCGCTCGTGTTTTTCCTACAATTTTTCTTTTTGAGCGAAATGCATCCTCTCAACAAAACATTTATGCTGGGATGCATTTCGTCCTAAAAAATGGTGCTAAATGATGCATAATTTTCCTGAAATTTCATGCAATTGCACAAAAGCAAATTACACAAATTTCACATACCCCCAGCCAGGAGTCCTTTTGTCCTCTTCTTCTAGTGGGTGTAAGGGGACTTCTTCCTTCAAGCAGGGCTTTTTCTTCATATAGAGTCTTCCAAGGTCCAGGTGTGTTTTGATAAGGTAGTTGAGTTAACCATCTTAATCTGTACACTATCCAGTGGTTGGACAAATGTCCCGATCCAATCTTGGTTACTTACTTGCCCTATGTCCATCTTTTGCAGCACTTCCACTTTACCTTACTGTAAACTTATTCAGGAACCCTTGTTGCAAAATGGGAGAATGCTTCAGCCAAGAGTCAGGCCTCTCTCCAGCTCCCTAGTCACTCAGCTATTTGAAATGAGCTCTCCTCCCACCTGGATGGGTTAGAACAGGTTCTTCTTCCCGCTGAGGTTGGAGCCAAGTGGTCTATGAGGGCTCTGGGAATGAATAGGAGCAGATCCTGAGAGAAGTGTTAAGACCTCCTTTTGACCTGCATCGCTCCCAGATGTCAAATGTTTCCTAAGTGGTCAGTACTTAACACCACCCTGTTACTTCTGACCTTAGAGGCAGGCTGTTTTCTTCTGAGCCAAAGTCATAAACTCTTTCAGCAAAGGTTGTATATTCCACCTTCTGGAAATGTAATGAGTGGCAAAATCTGAAAGTTATTTGGAACATTACTTTGAATTAATTCGCTAGCATTTGCTGATGTTAATATTAAAACACCATATTTAAATCTCACCCAGGCTTTTCTCATGGACGGGATAGCTGAACCTACACAATGGAAATAGCTTTTCGGACTTCAGTCACTGTGAGGGCATACTTTTTTAAATATACAGGGTTCTGTTATCTATATATTGGGCATCCTGTCTTGTGAGCTGAAAGGCACATTTCAGGGATAAAACTGTTGTATGAAAATAGGATTTCTTAAATAGAAAAGGGCATTTGCTTTGCCATGTTTTACTGCTGTGCCTTTATACTGCAACCCAGCCAGAAAAAAGTGGGGTACTTGCCACCCGTATATTTTTGCCACATAAGTGGGTGCTGTAAATACACACTGCAGCTCGTCTATGACATTTAGCTCCCATGCTTCGGTGCATTTTTGGCACCATCTACTATGTCCTTACAGGAAATTTAAATAGATAAATTGGCTGGAACACATTTTACCAGTGCAGTTTTAGGGCTGGTTTACACACTGTGGCTTTGAAGAACAGTACCACAGTGTGCAGATTTCTAATACCAGCTAAGACGGGATCCAGAAAAAAGGTGGCAAATTAGAGGTAGCCATGCAGAAGGGCATCTAGGATTAGAAGATAAAGATTTTGTTGCATTCTTGCACACATAACATGAAATACTGGACCCATGGTAATGGCACAGGCATCTTGAGTATTTACCAGCCACCCAGATTCTGCAAAATATTATTTATGAGGTCTTTTAATTTTTTATATGTTTTCTTAGCAATTCCCCTAAATTGCTTCAAATAGTGCTGAGGGATTGCAGAAAACTTTAGCAAGATTGACTCAAGCCTACTATCCAAGTCTGAGCTCTCTATCAATGATCTTCTGCATTGCAGGAGCAGCAGCTTCTCTGTCACATTTTTCCACATGTAGTTCCACTCACCTTTGGTGTCTTAGGAATATGTGCAATGGTATCTACCTTTTCAGCACCATAATCATGAATACTTTCCTTCGCTGTTATTTTCAGCTGTATATGAAGGAAATGTCAGCAATTCATTTATGGGGCAACGCATAGAACTGCAGGTGATCCCGCAAATGCAGTGCACTTACAGTACTGGTATGGTTATCTTCTTTGTTACTACCTTTTCATAAAACCAGGGCGTCGAAGGCATTTCAGAGAATCCAACAGTATAGTGCATGCCATCAAAATTATGTAGGGTGCCATTAAATACCCACCAATTCATCCTCAATAGAAATGGCACACATAGATAACCTGTGAACCTTTTCTGCATATTAATCTGCCTCATGTGCTACAGTCCTTAGGGTTCTATAGTCTGTCCAATCGTTGTTGTTTTCTCTATTGATTCAACCAATTTTGCACAATGATGCGGTTGGTGCTTTGCATATTACTTGTGAATTCCTTCTAGAGGCTGAATCATTTGAAATGTGCTAGCATGTTGGAGCAAATTCTTTTTGTGTATAGAGGAAGAAAAGAACCTAAGGCTTTTTTGTGTACAGTGGAAGAAAATAACCTAAGGTACCCGAAGGGCATCAGAAGAGTACCCACTTCCATGCACTGAAATCAGCAACATAAATATGGGCATATATTGAGAAAAATGTGGGAAGACTCTATTATGTCTATTATCTAGAAAAGGACAGAGTGGCCATGCTCTTCAAAGGGAGCAAGAGGACAGATGGTGGACTGTCGGGGGAGAAACAAATCGAGCACTATGTTTGAAATATATTTGCCTACAAACTTCAAAAACTTCAACTTCAAAAACCAATAAAAATGCAGAAACGATCACTTCTAGCTTACAAGACTCACCCACAGTGGATAAGGTACTCAGGGTTATGAGGAAGCAAAGGATCCTGTGGACCAAAGAGAGAATTTTGTCCTGCAGAAGCAGACAGTTGTCCTGCAGAAGTTCCATACAGCTTGCAGTTTTTATGCAGCGAAAGCAAGCACAGTCTCCAAAGACGCCACAGGATGCTTGCAGATTTTATACTTCAAATCAATAAAGGGTTCCGGCCCATAATCAGTAAGGCTAGACCAAACAATAATGGACACACCAATACAAATGCCAATACTGATATTTATTCTCCACTTCACTCATCACAATCACAAGTGACACTCATAGTGACTGTAAAACAAATAAATGTTTATTTTTCTTTTTTATATTCTTATATCTTTGTCAAAGAATTATTTCAAAATAGACCAGTTCATGTCACTATTTCAATGAACATTCCAAACGTTTTTAGGACCACAAAAACAATACAAACATATAACACATATTTAACAACCACAAGTATAACACTACGTTACATTTCATATTTAAAAACATTTAAGAAATTTGAAAAGCTCAAATTCCAACAGAAGCTAGAAAGAATAAGTGAAAAGAAAGAAAAAACAAAAAGCGAACCCAAGGGAAAGGTTGAAAAAATGCACCACAAAGTCAAGAGTATGTAAGGTACAACACAGACCCAGGGCGAGAGTTTGCCAAACAGTACTGTATTCAGGTCATCAAAAAAACTCAAATTCATTTATTATCATAATAGGATGTAGACCTGATACTCAAAAATTATAAAGAACACTTTTTTGGTCACAAACAAAGGGTCAACGCGTTTCAAACCCCAATTGTATTTTTACGGGGTTATCCTCAGGACCTGGAAAAAGAGCTAGAAATAAGAAAGAAAAAAGTGCACGTGTTACCATTAAATCAAATCAATCTTCAAGCACTCCAAAACGCCTCAGCTATTTTCAAAGGTTAACCGATTTACCTTGTACAAACTTGATACTGGCACCAGCTGTGCCACTCGATAATATCACGACTGCCAATGTCGAAACAGATGCCACTATCTAAACAAAAACGTAAAGAAAGAAGCTTTTAAATTTATGAACCTGAACAAGCTCAAAGCGGTCTGACAAAAACCTGTCTTCAACTTACTTAAAAATTGCAAGTGGACCTCCAAAGATGTTTAGATGAAACGGCATTGTAGGAAGGTCTTAATGCAATTGAAATCTTTCTTGAACAAAGACCTAGACCAGTGAGGGTCCCAAGTGACTTTATAATGCAATTAGCTAGTTTCGCCTTAAAAAAGAACTATTTCAAATTCGAGCACAGCTATTATTTACAGACCAAAGAGACCGCCATGGGCTGTCCCTTTGCGCCGGAATTAGCGGTTCTTTTCATGGCAAAATATGAAGAACGATTTGTCTATAACAACAACCCGTTTTGGGATCAAATATCGACCTATGTCCGATATATTGATGACATTTTCCTCATTTGGAATGGAACATCGACTGAACTTAGGGCATTTCACATCTGGTTGAACCAACGTACACCAGACATCCAATTCAGTTTGAACTCCAGCCCTAGTACCATAGCATTTTTGGATGTAGAGGTCTATAGTTCACATGGCACTTTGATTACCTCACTGCACATAAAACCCACTGACAGAAATAAAGCCCTCCACTACACAAGCCATCATCCGCGCAGTTTGCGTAACAATCTTCCGTTTGGGCAGTTTCTCAGGGTGAAACGTAACTGCTCAACAAAAGATGAATACATGCTCCATGCAAACAATCTTCTCGAAAAATTGAAGTCACAAGGTTATCCTAGAAAACTCCTTAAACACGCGATGAAACGGGCCTGGTGGACACCTAGAGAAGTTCTGTTACAGAAAAAGAAGAAAGAACCTACTGATCGCCTGGTATGTGTGACTACGTTTTGTTCACGCACCAATTTTCTTAAAAAAGTGATCAACCAAAATTGGCACTTAGTGCAAAAAGTACATACTTCTTGTAGCAAACCTTTGTTTGCTTCGAAAAAGGATAAAAGTGTAGGTAACTTAATTGTCCGTGCAGCAGCACAGAAACCATCAAATAGGAGTACATTGAGGTCACAATTGAACCTACCCCCGATCATTGGACATCATAAATGCGGAACGTGTGTATGTTGCTCACAAACAATTGAAGGCTCACTTTTCTGCTTCAAGAACATCAAGTGGAAACATGAGTTGTTCACCAACTGCAAAACCAAGAACGTAGTAGATGGCATTCTATGCCCATGTCCAAAATTGTATATTGGGAAAACCAATCAGGAAGCCCGTCTACGCGTAATACAGCATATGTCTCAGATTCGCAAACAAATAGCAAATGTGCCCCTGGTGAATCATTGGACGTTGAAAAACCATAATGTGAATGATTTAAAATGGACCATTCTATCGAAAATTGAAGGAGACCCACGAGGTGGCGATGTAGAGAGGGCATTATTACAAAGAGAAGCAATGCTGATAGTGAAATACAACACAGCCGTTGATGGATTAAATGAACTTTCAGAAATTTTTAACCTGTAATATAGACGGATGAGTTCCTTTATGACATCCGTTGGAGTACTAAATTCATTCCACTTTTCAAAAAAACAACTGTTTTCTTACATAGAAAATATGAGTCTGATTGCGAGGTACATACAGGGACACTAGTGTACACATCCCCCATATTGCACTTGAATGATGGACTCAAGTCCGGTTTGGGCCATATCCAAAAATAAATTGCTACTGTGTGGCGAGATCTTAACAAATTATTGCCACGTTAGTGCATTCACCGTCATTGCATTACAAATACGCTTGGATTCTGGGAACGGTGCAATGTTTTTCGTTTTGAAGGACAACAAAGGCATTTAATCACAAGCAGCCACATGATAAATGCCTTCTTTGTCTGGGGAGAATAAAGTTAGTTCAAACAAGACGTCACGTGGCAAGTGTCTCCGCTGCCGTCATAAAAACGCGCAGTCGGCCGCATTGTGGTTGCTGGCTGCCAAACGCAGTGCGATTGTACGCGGTCGTTGAAATAGGAGCGTGAGGTAAGAAAGGATTGGTTTTGTTAACTGTGGCCTTTTTGAGATTTAGTTCCAATAGTCCGGCGAGTGACGATGGTTGAATTTCCCTATTTCTATGTCTCTTTAGATTGATAAACACGCTTGGTCGCGTAACGGTTTTCAAAGAGCACAGATTGATTCTCGAGCAACTATGGGACACTTTGAGGGTATGTGGAACTGTGTTGACAGAGTCAGGAGAACTCTGTTTAGAGGTGACTGATGCCGGTCCAATCGTGTTCTGAAGTTTTGCTTTTTTGCTTTTCTCCTGTAAGGTCGTCTGTTGGAGCTTTACTATGCTGTTTCATCTAAACATCTTTGGAGGTCCACTTGCAATTTTTAAGTAAGTTGAAGACAGGTTTTTTTGTTAGACTGCTTTGAGCTTGTTCAGGTTCATAAATTTAAAAGCTTCTTTCTTTACGTTTTTGTTTAGATAGTGGCATTTGTTTCGACATTGGCAGTCGTGATATTATCGAGTGGCACATCTGGTGCCAGTATCAAGTTTGTACAAGGTAAATCGGTTAACCTTTGAAAATAGCTCAGGCATTTTGGAGTGCTTGAAGATTGATTTGATTTAATGGTAACACGTGCACTTTTTTCTTTCTTTTTTTCTAGCTCTTTTTCCAGGGCCTGAGGATAACCCCGTAAAAATACAATTGGGGTTTGAAACGCGTTGACCGTTTGTTTGTGACCAAACAAGTGTTCTTTATTATTTTTGAGTATCAGGTCTACATCCTATTATGATAATAAATGAATTTGAGTTTTTTTGATGACCTGAATACAGTACTGTTTGGCAAACTCTCGCCCTGGGTCTGTGTTGAACCTTACATACTCTTGACTTTGTGGTGCATTTTCTCAACCTTTCCCTTGGGTTCGCTTCTTGTTTTTTCTTTCTTTTTACTTATTCTTTCTAGCTTCTGTTGGAATTTGAGCTTTTCAAATTTCTTAAATGTTTTTAAATATGAAATGTAACGTAGTGTTATACTTGTGATTGTTAAATATGTGTTATATGTTTGTATTGTTTTTGTGGTCCTAAAAACGTTTGGAATGTTCATTGAAATAGGAACATGAACTGGTCTATTTTGAAATAATTCTTTGACAAAGATATAAGAATATAAAAAAGAAAAATAAACATTTATTTGTTTTACAGTCACTATGAGTGTCACATGTGATTGTAATGAGTGAAGTGGAGAATAAATATCAGTATTGGCATTTGTATTGGTGTGTCCATGCAGATTTTATACAGCAATAGCAAGCACAGTTGCCAAAGATGCTACAGAATGCTCGCAGAATTTCTGCAGCAAAAGCAAGCACAGTCGCTAAAGATTCTCCAGGAGGCTAGCAGATTTTATACAGCGAAAGCAGGCACAGTCGCTAAAGATTCTCCAGGGGGCTTGCAGATTTTATACAGCTAAAGCAGGCACAGTCGCCAAAAATGCTCCAGGAGGCTTGCAGACTTTATACAGCAAAAGCAAGCACAGCCGTTAAAGACGCCACAGAATACATGCAGCTTTTGTGCAGCAATAGCAAGCACAGTTGCCAAAAACGCTACAGAATGCTTGCAGATTTTCTAAAGCAAAAGCAAGCACAGTCACAAAAGACACTACAGGATGCTTGTGGATTTTAAACAGCAAAAGCAAGCATATTCGCCAAAGAGACTACAGGATGCTTGTGGATTTTATACAGCGAAAGCAAGCACAGTGGCCAAAGACTCTACAGGATGCTCGCCAGTGGCGGGCTGCACAGGTAAGAGTGGTGGGGAGGGGTGGGGTTCGGGGAAGGCGACTGACGATAGGATAAGTAAAATGAAATAAACAAAATTAATAAAACCACTTACATTGGCGAGCGCAAAGTAAGTGGTTTTATTATTTTTTTTATTTAATTTTAGTTTTCCCTTCATCTGTCGACTTCCCCCACCGCCACCCCACCCCCGCTCCATCGCCCCACTGCTCTTACCTGTGCCGGCCACCATTGATGCTTGCAGACTTTATGCAGCGAAAACAAGCACAGTCACTAAAGCAGCTACAGGATGCTTGCAGATTTTATACAGGGTTAGCATGCACAGTCGCCAAAGATGCTACAGGATGCCTGCAGATTTTATACAGCATAAGCAAGCACAGTAGCCATAACGCCCACACTGTGCCCATTCCAGGAAAAGTACCATACTTATGCATTTGCATTACTAAACACAGCCAACAGTCGTTGTATTTGGTGGTCATTGTTGGCCGCAGTTTTATTACTCATTACATACGTCATAAATGTGCAACTCCCCTTGGACACCTTTTTTCGGGGCCGGGGTCATAAATCATCCTCACACTTCATTGCAAATTGTGTCTCACACATTGTCAGTTGGACATCATAAACCCCTGGGCCATAAATCATTGGGGTATCATAAATCATTCTGCCACAATCGGAAATCATTTTGTTGTCATAAATCATCCTGTATGATCATCATAAATCAGCAGCCATAAATCATGGGTCATAAATCATCGTGGTATCATAAATCATTGTGTCACAATCAGTTATCATTTTGTTGTCATAAATCATTCTGCATGATCATCATAAATCATGAGCCATAAATCATTGGCTGGTCATAAATCACTTGTTTGTCTTTTGAAGTGAGCAGCCCTAGGGGGAGTGTCGCCTTATATCCCCCCTTTTTCTCTTTCCGCCTTTGCACTTGAAAAGGGGGGAGGGGAGGGGGTGCCCCTGATTGGGGGATCCTGAACCCTCACCTGGCCATCCCTATTGGCCCGATGACCTAGCACCACTCAGGTGCGTGTTTTTCCATGCGGCGCTTCCTGGCGGCGCGAACCAGTTCCGTTCCTTGTCGGGCTCTGGCGGCCATTATGGTGCCGGCCCTCGAGGCCCCCTTCGGGGGCGGCCTCTGCTAAAGACGCTACAGTATGCTTGAAGATTTTATACAGCGAATGCACGCACAGTTGCCAAAGACACTACAGGATACTTGCGGATTTTATACAGCGAAAGCAAGCACAGTCGCCAAGAACGCTACAGGATGCTTGCAGAGTTTGCACAGCGAAAACAAGCACAGTCACCAAAGACGCTACAGGATGAGTGAAGATTTTTTTTACAGCGAAAACAAGCACAGTCTCCAAAGACGCTACAGGCTGCTTGCGGATTTTATACAGCAAAAGCAAACACAGTTGCCAAAGACGCAACGGTATGCTTGCAGAGTTTGCACAGCAAAAGCAAGCACAGTCACCAAAGATGCTGCAGGATGCTTGCGGATTTTATACAGTGAAAGCAAGCTCATTCATCAGACGCTACAAGATGCTTGTGGTTTTTAGACAGTGAAAGCAAGCATATTTGCCACAGAGACTACAGGAGGCTTGCAGATTTTATACAGCAAAAGGAAGAAAAGTCGGCAAAGATGCTACAGGATGCTGCAGACTTTATACAGTAAAAACAAGCACAGTTACCAAAGACACTCCAGGAGGCTTGCAGATGTTTTACCGCAAAAGCAAGCACAGTCGCCACAGATGCTACAGGATGCTTGCTGAGTTTGCACAGCGAAAGCAAGCACAGTTGCCACAGATGCTACAGGATGCTTGCTGAGTTTGCACAGCGAAAGCAAGCACAGTCGCCACAGATGCTACAGGATGCTTGCTGAGTTTGCACAGCGAAAGCAAGCACAGTCGCCACAGATGCTACAGGATGCTTGCTGAGTTTGCACAGCGAAAGCAAGCACAGTCGCCACAGATGCTACAGGATGCTTGCTGAGTTTGCACAGCGAAAGCAAGCACAGTCGCCACAGATGCTACAGGATGCTTGCTGAGTTTGCACAGCGAAAGCAAGCACAGTCGCCACAGATGCTACAGGATGCTTGCTGAGTTTGCACAGCGAAAGCAAGCACAGTCGCCACAGATGCTACAGGATGCTTGCTGAGTTTGCACAGCGAAAGCAAGCACATCGCCACAGATGCTACAGGATGCTTGCTGAGTTTGCATATCTTAAACAGCGAAACCAAGCAATGACGCCAAAGACGCTGCAGGAGGCTTGCAGATTTAATGCAATGAAAGCAAGCACAGTCTCTAAAAATGCTTTCTCTCTCCAGATACATTACAGGTAGGAGGCACTACCCCACTCAGTGGCAATAAGCTACGAAAAATAAATAGTTCACCATGAATGGCATCATAAATCTGCTAAACACTACCTCACGCTGCCCAAAGTGATGCAGTTCATCAATGTATCATCTACAAATTAAGTGTTAAATTATTCAGAATAGCGAGGTCCCCAGGAACGATGCACAGTCCCTTGGGGCAAATAAAGGTGCCCTTATGGATGGACAAATTCGGAGAAAAGGAAAATGTAACTTCAGTCCTGAATTTGAGTGAACCTTCCTGCAACAAATACTCTAACTCACAATGTAAGAGATCAGCAAAGACTGTGTTTTGTTTCTTGTGCAGGAGGTGGAACACTGGCTTCATTTCCAAATCATTGTCAGTGTGATGTGGGGATTCTGGGGACCAACAACGCATGGAAATATGGAAGAGCGGTGCGGTCTTAAAAACACGTACTTTATTAACAACAACCATATATGCATATATTTAATGTAAACTAGTACAGAGCATCTCCAGAGCATTCATTTGAAACTGATTCACAGCTTAATCACACAGTGACTGAACTATAACGTTGTTTACTCAGTTCGGTGCATTGTTCGTTCTTCACCCACATGTTGAATTTCAGCAGAGAGGCGAACATATGTTTTCACTTTTAATACAGTCAATGTAAATACAGACATGGCTACAAAACAACGTGCAATAATTGTGAAAAATGAATTAGAACTACCGACCTTCATTTCTTTTCCGGTCTTGGCTGGTCTGGAGTGTGTCTTTCCTGAGTCGGTGCAGTTTGTGCAAGAGAGGGGAGTGAAGGAAACAAGAGAATGTAAGTGTCAGGAAGAGGCGCCGGGCATCCGTGTAAGCAGTCCAAGGAGCCTGCACTTCAAACTTTAACCCCCAAGTTAAATATTAGTGAGGCAGAACAAGACGAGCAGTTAGACGCCTGAAAATCTCTCTCTTGATGGCGGATTTCTGTCAGTGTTCAGCCGCCCCCACCCCCATGTTTAGAGAGTCCCCCGACTGTAAGGGAATTGTCTACGGAGGTGCTGGGCTCACGGAGTTATAAATGATTGGGCTCGGAGCACGGTTCAAACACTGTGTTCAATCGTGGGCAGCACAGCCTGAAAAAGTAACAGTGTTAATCTACTCAGGAGTGAAACAAAACAACAAGATAGCGAGACTGTTAGATCACCACGAGACGCCAAAGAAAAGTGCCTCCTATCAGGTTACACAATCACCAGAGATAAAGTATTTGAAGAGGTGTGGATGCACCTAAAACACATCACACACATCACATAAAGCGAGCGTGGGAGCACTGCGTTAAGACACTGAAATGCAGGCGCTTTTGTTAACATATTTAAAGTAAATAACAGCGTGACACAATAACACACACAAAGCAAAGCAACAACACAATTACAAGATAAGAGGTCGACACTAAACAACACAGTCAAACCAAAATGCAAAAACACAACCACAACATAGCATTGCAGTAATGCAACACAAACCCACAGCAGCACAAAAAACAAAAGCAAAAGAGCACAACGAAACGCAACACAACAAATAAACACAAAAAGAATTGACACATATTACCACCTCCATAATCCTGCTTTCATAATACGATGGTAAATGCTTTTTTAACCATGCACCTCCTAAACTTACCACCAAGGACATTAAATAGCGCCATCCAAAAACGTTTGGTAATACGGCCCACTCTTTTCATCCTTGGGAACCACACATTAGCATAAGAGTGGAATAGTCTCTGATCAGGTGAGGGGTGAAAATAAAATTGAACTGACCAGAGAGATTTAAAGTCACAGAATGCGACGATGCCGCCTCTGATCAGCCTGCGGATGCTGAGAACACGGTAAAAAGGGCAGAATGTTTAATGTGCCCCCTGAAAAAAGAAACCGTCCCTGAAGCGCACGGGACTGCATGCGTTGCAGCAATATGTGGTGCGCAATCACCTCAAGAGAAAAGGCAGCAGGCGGAAGGGTGTCTGCTCACAGAGAGGGTGAAGGAGGAGTGCTTTGGAAGAGGAGCTAAAAGGCCTGGCACAGTTTGGTAAAAGTAAACTCAGGGCAGCGAAAAACAAAGTAAACATAAGGTAATACAGTGTGGTATTTCAAGAGCACGCCGAATCCGCCTTAAGTGGTGGGCATGACAGCATTAGTCATGGATAAGCTTTTTCACCTGTCAGCTTCTTCTGGGATCCCCAAGCTGAGTGTACATATTATATTAAACAAGTGTAGGAAGACATCACCAGATGCAAAGCTGTTTCGAAATAGTTGGCAATAATTGAAAAACATGATGCCAGTAAGGAAAGATGCAGGTAGGCCGTGAAATACTTCCTGCTGAATTTTCAACTGCACAGTCCTTGTATTTTTGCTGCTGAAGTTTATTTTGTGAGGTCACAGCAGCGACGCAGTTCAAAATGCAGCACTCCGCTAGAAACAGTCTTACTTATTCATAACTATAAGGCAGAGCAGAGAGTCAGAATACTGCAAAAGTCAATCGTAATTATGAAGTAAGATATTTCACACAGGACCTTCAGCGGAGGACAGACACGCCCAATCTGCCCTCAAAACATGCTCCCCCAGAAAAACTGCGGAAGTGTGATTGGAAGTGCCCTACAACAACAAGATGTTATTAGTACGAAGTGGGCGAAACTTATTCTAATGATTCTAATGACACTGGTAGATGTAATTCAAGCCATAACTGACCCACCCTGAGATTAATAATTGACTTGGGAACTTACTGAGACACAAAGTGAGTCTTGCTTGCCTTCTTTCATATTGCCCTAGAGCAATGGTCTTCAAACTTTTAAATACCGTTCACACCTCAAGTAAAATATTTTCATCATGGCCCATCAAAATGACAAACATATTTTCTCAGAACTATTGTAGGAAATGTTAAAAAATACAAGCAAGTCGGAGAGGTGAAATGAGGCCTGAAGCCACATCCTCTAGCAGACAGAGAAAAAACTGTTTTACAGTAGTGCTATTCAATTAGCCATAATATATGCAGTGTAAATCCTAACAAGCAAGACCAACATTTTTTGTTAATTATTGTGTCCACAAAAAGTGCACATTATGATCGACAGACATATTAACTGAAATGTCCAAAAGCAATGCTCTTTTTTAAAAAAAAATAAACACCACATGTGAAATAAAAATATATTGTAAGCAAAGGAGCCACAATATGTAAGGGATTTTAAAGAGTGTCACAGAGCTCTTGACAGAAATTGATACTGATTCTTTACTTTTATTTTGTCAAATTGTCATCTATTATTTTGGCCCTGTGTCAATGTGTGACACTTTCATCCATTCGTGGCTTTATATCAAAAATCACTTTACATTTTGTAATTTTTCAACCCACTCATGTCAAAAGCAAAACTACAAGTGCCAAAGCGCAATGTGTTGTTGGCTAAAATACCAATAGTAGCTGAAAAAAGAAATTGGACAAGACACAGGACCACTAGGCAGATCCAAACAGATTAACAATTAGAACAGAGCCAACTTAAGGATTTATGGGTCCCTGAGAAAAACATATGTTGGGGGCCCCTATTCAGAGCATCAAAATGCTACAACCTGGTGCAAAAAAATATTTTGAGTTTACTCTTGTACCTGATTATTAAATATATGCAAACAGTGTAAACTGCATGCCCAAAAAGTATTTTCACACCTTTTATGCGTCTTTATAGCAATAGCTTATGTTTACCTCTGCTCTCTCCCTGCATTAAGTGAAATGGTGCAGGATCCCAACCTATACAAAAACAATCCTCAGAGGCACTTTCCACTTTCTATGTGTGCTGCAGAATGGAAATAATGAAATTATGTCTCCGTTGGGAAGGCGTATGATTTTGACGCATTCCTAGGGTTACTATTCTTAGTAAATCTCGGAATGCACCAAAATCCATGGGTTGATGAGTGAGAAGGCCCACACTCCACTCATGGACGCTTTCCCAACACAGACTAACGCAAGGCAGTGACTTGCGCTTCCTTACGTTACTCTAGATTTACTAAACCATGCTGATCCATGCAATGTATCTTTGCGTGGGTTAGTAAATATTACTTAAGGGTTTGCATTACCTTGAGGGATGCAAGGGCATAGCAAGCCCTTTGTAAATCAGGGCCTGGGTATGCACCAGAGTGTGCTCAATTACCCTCCCCATTTAGAAGTGACAACAAAAGAAAAATAAGACCATCAAGCCTCCCCTCTATTGTAGAACCCACAACTACACTGCATGAAGTACAGTTTTGCCCCCAACACTTACTGTTCAGTGTGAATCAGAGGCTAATTCAGATTGTGTCTGTTCACAATCAGGAGGGACTATGTCCATGGATATTATACATTTAATAGGTGTGCTGCATTTGTGCTGTGAAAGAACCATCTCACAGGCCCTAAAGTCAATATGGCTCTCAGGCAGCAAATCACTCAAAGCTCAGCCCAGGAGGAGTGACGAGCCAATAGAGAGCCCAATGGAGGTGGGCAAAGGAAGCAGTCATGTATATACAATACACAAAACAAATCTTTTCTGTGCCCTCTGCCCATGTGTTAGCTATGTGCTGAGCGCTGGAATTGGAAACAATTTTCTAAGGGAACCCATAAACTGGGGGGTTAAGTTGTGGTAGAGGAAAGGGGGAGGAGTCAAGTGGGATGAAGATTGAAAAGCAGAGTCTGACAGTCAAACCTTATAATTATTTTTAAAAATGCTATAAAGAAATTGGCAACAAGGACATATGTGTCAGTAAATCTGCTCTAGCTTGCTTATTTTCCCACAAAGAGGCTGCAATGTAAACTTTCTTACAGGGTTAAGACACGTGCTACAGAGATTTTTGTATCCAGCAATTCTGAGGCGATTACAAGATAATTCTACTGGCTAGTGCAGTTCTGGTAGAGTTCTGTCTTTTTTTCAAGTCCAAGTTTTGGCTCATAAATTATCACAGAGGGTTAATGTGCCAGCTGCAAAGCACATCTTGTAATATCCAGATCATAGATTTGTATTTTATGTAGGTAGATAAGTGGGCTACTGCCTTTGACACTGAGATCATTTTATTACTTCCAGATCTTAAGTTGCAATTCTTCTAATATAGCACAGTGATCTTCTTATCACCATTAGGGAGCTGAATGCAAACTTTAAGTGAGGGATTTAGATCCTTACTGTGTTTATTCCCAATCTGTTGTTATTCTAAGATTGCAAAAAGGGGTTCCTTTGGGAAGTAATAAAGTTTTTTTTAGCACAGACAACCACAAACACTGCATTACATTTTATATCCTGACTTTGTATTCCTCCTGACCATTCACTCTTAACATATCATGGCTAGAAGTATGGAAAATTTGTCATTCTAACCCCTCTTCACCCTCATTCGCTTATGTAACATTTCCCATACAATGAGATACACACTTGTATGATTTATTGTGTCTCTGTGTGTAATGTAAAGTTCTCCAACATCTTACACTTAAATAAGTAGGGTTGTAAAAGAATTAAGTAAAAAAATATTGTAGTTGCCTTTTAAATCATTATTTGTGTAATTACTCATAAATACAGATAACATCTAGAATCCGAAGTCATAGTTTCTCTAAAGTACTTGTCAAGTGATAAGCCCTTTGTTTCCCATCATTGCATTGGCTTCTAGGTGTTAGGCTCCAGATTGCTCCCTGTAAAAGTCAATCTTAAACACAATAAGGGCTGATGTCCCTTTAAATAAGGTCTCTGTTTAGCCCCTTGCTGCCTGCAGGTTGCTGCTCGTAACAGAATGCAGACAAGCTGTGGACAGGGCCGGACTGGGATCGCAAACCAGCCCGGGCACTTGGGTCCGACCGGCCCCAGTGGGGGGGCATGTACTGACGGGAACGCTGCTGCTGCGTGCGCGCTTGTTACTGGGAGCCGATTTGCTGCAGCAAAACCTGCACCCAGTAACAAAAACGGCCCCCACCGGTCCAGAACCGGCCACCACCCTTCCGACCCACCGGGGAAACGCCCGGTGCCCGCTACGGCCAGTCCGGCCCTGGCTGTGGGTCTGGTTAATTGTGTTCCAATGCTGGAAAATGATACCAGGATAAATTCAGTATTTTTACCTGGGTAAGCCAGGTCCCAGATCATGCCCAGAAATAGCTGCTGGAACTGGGATATGCCCTTATCCCCCTACATTCAAATGCTGTATGTGCTCAGTGCAGTAGCTGAACTGGGTATGGCTTACACAGAAGGAAGCAGTGCTGCACACTAATCTGCCTCATCTTTTCACTTCAGTTTGGGTAAAAGTGAATGCCTGATTGTGTTTTCTCTGGTTGCTTGAAATGCAGAGGCACCGCACCTCATACTATCTCTGTTGAGTGCTACATGTACTGTAGGAAAAGGCACATTTGTTTAGTCTGCACTTGGCCATTAAAGACAAGTGTAGTGTGTATGCCAGCCCAACCATACCGTCACTTTCCCTTTGCTGCTTGAATCCTCACAAGATGAGAACCTGCCTTGCAATGCTGAGTGAATGACTTCTGACAAAGCATAATAAAATAACAAAGGATGTAAAAGCTAGTAAACAATGTTTACAGGACTGTGCAGATCCCATAACAAGGGAGTCCCTTGAGAGAAGGGGGCTCTGGGCAATACAGCACTTTACCTATGCCTTAAAATGTCTCTGGTTATGTTGTTACCCCTTTTAAAAACACATATATTGTTAGACTTGGCATCCTTGGTGTGGTTTCCCCTGACCTTTTTCCTCAACCTCCTGCATTTTTTGACTATGTACTGGATTTTGTTTTTGCTGGTTTAGATGCATTGGGCACTTTGCAACGGCTGATCAGTGTTAAAGTGCAAGTACTCCCTGTGTAAATAGTAACTATGATTGGTTATCCATGATTGCCATATTTGATTTACTGGCATGTCCCTAGTAAAGTGCACTGAGTGTACAAGGGCCTGTAAATCAAATGCTACTAGTGGGCTTGCAGCACTGGTTGTCCCACCCACATGAGCAGCCCTGTACATGTGTCTCAGACCTGCACGTGCAGTGTTATACTGCCATGTTGATCTGGCAAGTGCACACACTTACCAGACTCTAACCTTCTCTTTTCTTACATGTAAGGCACCCCTCAGGTAGGCCCAAGGTACCCCCATGGCCAGGGTGCACTGTATGCGAAATGCAGGACATGTGCTGGTGTGTGTTAACATTCCCTGATAGTAAAATACAGTGTATTTAGTTTTTCACTATTGAAAGGCTGCCTGTCCCATAGGTTAACATGGAAGCTGCCTTGCACCTTCTTTTAAGTGTAACTTGCCATTGGGACAAGAGAGAGAAATGGAGTTTAGGCTCTCTGAACTCAGAATTTAATAACACACTTTTTAGTAAAGGTAGTTTTTAAATATTGTGTTTGAAAATGCCACTTTTAGAATGTGTGCATTTTCTTGCTAACCATCATGTGTACCTCTGCCTGTTTGTGTATTCACCATCTGGTTTTGGAGTGACAGGAGCTGGGAATGTGCATTCAGTCTAGACAGTCACAAGAGGGGTTGAGGTTTGCCCTGCCTTGCCTGGGTGACTCATTAATAGGCTTAACTTATAGACCTGGTCTGTATTTAGAGTGGTGGGAGTGGTTTCACTAGCACCTGAATAGGCTGTGTCTCCTTTTCACAATGCTGTCTCCACCTCTTGCGGTCAAGCTGGACCAAAGAGGCCAGGACTGGTTTGGACTGGGCTCAGAGACTTTTGCCACGAAGAGAACAATGAGAAAATGGGGTATAAGTATCGGTCCTAAAGCCCCATGACTTTAGGTTATTTCTGGAAACAAGAGGACCCTGCCAAGAAGAAGAGCTGAAGAGCTGAAGAGCTGAGTGAGGAGCGCTACCTTGGGTGGGTTGGCCTGCAGTTGTTGTTTCTGTCTGTGGCAGAGGAAAAGGACTGACTTTTTTGCCCTGCTGTGGCATCCTGTTTGTGAAAAATCTTCAAGGGCTTGTGTGTGCTTGCCTCCTGTTTTGGAAGACTCAAGGACATCAAAGTCTTCCAGGTGCTTTATTTGCTGGAAATTTCCTTGTGCTTTATCTGCTGGAAATTTCCTTGTGCTTCACTTTGCTGAGAATTTCCTGGTGCTTCACTTTACTGGAAATTCCCTGGTACTGCTACATTGGAAACTGCCTTGGCCCAATTTCTGGGCCGATTCCCCCTTCCACCACGGCGTGCAAAAACCGAGGAACCACCAGCCATGCCGTGTTGTGGGGTCCCCAGGTGAATGAAAGACCTTGGAGAACAGAGCACGGCAGCTCGCCAACTGAGCGAGCTCCGAGGACTCCCCAACCATTGCCTAGTAACCAGCACTGCAGTAAAGTCTTCAACAGTGCATGGCAATGCCCACAAAAGCCGGTGAAGTTCCCACAGCGCCGGAAAGGGGAAGCCTTACTGACTGCGGCAACACCCCTACATGGGATCCAGAAATGCAGAGAAGAGGCCCCAGTGCGAGGCAGAGCAGGGACGCTCTTGGCATGCTGGAGCCTCGCCTCTGCTCACAGCGCTGCCCCAGCCACACCAGGTCAATGTGCCATGCCCCAATGAAGGAGCGAGCCACTTGAGTTCATCCGCCCCCTCTGTGGAATTCCGTTGGGGGCATTTCCTTACTGGCTGCACTCACTGTGGTCAACGGGCAGGTGGCCCGATAACCTGGAAGAGCAGCATCCCAACAGAACAGTGTGCTCGGGGTCATTGGCACCAGGGGGCTGATGAAAGAGTGGCAATTCTAGTGCTTTTCCTCACAGCCCGTATTTCTTGATGATGATCATAAATGTAATTTGTCCTACATCTAAAAACAGCATAACAAATGTCCTTTTTGCAGGACCTTTCTATTAGGTGCAGTGGAAGTGATGTTATGATATAAAGCAACCTAAAAGTCTGTACTACAATGCTCTTACTATAATACTTATGACAATTGCCTAGTTGGCAAACTGATTGTTATTTATGTGATGGTGGTCTAATGTGTTTATATATAATATAAGTGATATTTTTGATATAACCTGGTGTGCAGTCTCATTTGTGTTGTGTGTAGTGTGTCACTGGTGTGTGTGTTGCTCAAATGCTTTACACATTGCCTCTGGGATAAGCCTTACTGCCAAGCTACCACAGAGTGAGCAGGGGTTATCTTGGGTGTGTAGCTCCCTTACCCTGACTAGAGTGGTGGGTTCTGCCTGGCTTAGATGCATACCTTAGCCACCCAGGAACCCCATTTCTAACACATATACACTATTACCAACATGCTTTTGGCAGAACTATCACCATAAAAGTTATAATAACACGCACATATGATGTGACAGGTTCCTCGCAAATGACATTGATGGTATCATTGATGACAATGGATATCACCTTAAGACATCACATTATGAATGATATCAGTATGGCTCCAGTATCATTTTATGTTTGATTAACTGATCAGATTTCATGGTGTTAGATTGTAAATTGTTGTAATTTATGAGTTTAAATATATTAAGGTTATAAGCAGTGCATTTGGTAAGCGAGTTATGATTTTTCATTTAGGGAAACCTTTGTGTTGCTTGCTATAATTATTCAATTTCAGGTGTTTTTAGGTGTATTTTGTAGCCATCACTGCACTTTAACTTTTTTTTAAATGGAAGGATAAAGTTTTTGTTAAACAATCATTAATGTATTACAAGCAGAAGAAATTATAACTTCTCTTTACAAAGTTTACGTTTTTTAGGATGTACTATATCTGACTTCTATGAAAGCCTTTGAACATCCACAGTGGTGGGGACTAGCCATAGAGCCTGACTTTCGGACAAGCCGTGTGTCCAGTGCTTTGCAGGTAGCCAAACCTCTGTGTGCAGAGGGTATTGGCCACAGTATCTGGCAACTGTGTTCAACGACTTTGAAAGCCTGACCTTGTGAACCTGACCTTCACTGAATCCATATACTGGGTTCATGAGTCAGAGGTGACGTTGTGAACCCAATGTGTAGAACAATATTGTTACCAATTAAAGAGCCATTGATGTCCTTATGAAACTGTAAAAATTCTTCCCTAATACACTGTTCCAAGGTGATTCCTCAGGGGTCAACAAATTTACTGATAATGTGACACTGGTTGTAGTCCAGAATGTGGACATCAACAATATCAGCCTACAAAAATATTTAGGTCAAAATACAGAAGAATTAAATATTCTCTATTCTCTAACTCAATATTTTTACTTAAAATAACAAAAATATCAAGTCCAAAAAATTGACCTACTAAGCATCTAAAGTAAAAAAAAAAATGAAATACCAACATTTAGATTATAATATCATTGAGTTTTAAAATTCATGAAAATACTGAAAACCAACAATATACTGTACACAAATATCAATAATAAAATTGAAGAAATAAATATATAAAATATTTATTTTCAGATTGGAAATAACTTATGTCATATAAATTTAAAGAAAATACTTACATTTATTTTTGTAATTTGCAATTTGATGTAAAATATTTGTATTTTTATTTTAAGAATAATTTAAAATTGTATATATTCCTTATGTTAAACGTATTTAATAAAAAAAATACTGGATTCATAAAAATATTAAAATTGCTGTATAAATGTTTATTTAACTAAAGCAAATTAATTAAATATATTCACAAATAAATTGACATTTTCAAATATAAAATATTTTTCTTAATTCTACATAATTGTAAACTAAAAATACTATAGTACACTGAGATGTTTAAATATCTAACATATGTATAAACGCCTTAAGTAAAGGCACAAAAGGTAAATATATATTTATAAAAAATAGAAACAAATAATTAATAAATGACAAACAAAAATAACTAAATGCAAACCTCCAATACCGCATCCAAAAAAAAAAAATGTACATGAAACAAAAACATTAAACATAAACATTCACTAAAACTATATTTAAAAAAATCTTGAGTGTAGGAGTTAGATGTTGCTTGAATTGGCCCTCTCGGCAGGGTCGCCCCTAAACTTCTTGCCTTTTTTCCTCCACATTCTGATGAATGTATTTTTGTTGACCTTAGGATTCTGTGCACTTTACCACTGCTAACCAGTGCTAAACTACTTGTGCTCACTCCCCTAAACATGGTTACATCGGCTTATACACAATTGGCATATTTAAATTACCTGTAAGTCCCTTGTAGAGTGGTATATCACATACCCATGGCATGTAAGTTAAATGATACCAGTAGGCCTGCAGCACTTAGTGTACCACCCACTTAACTAGCACTTTAAACGTGTCCCAGGCATGCCATTGCAACCTGAATACAGTGTTGAACTGCAATGTCAACTTGGTTCTCTTGCCAAGTCTTAAACTTCCCTTTTATTACATGAATCATCCCCAGCGTAGGCCCTAAGTAGCCCATAGGGCAAGGTGCTGTGTAAGTGAAAGGTTGGACATGTACTTTTAAGGTTTACATGTCCTGGAAGAGAAAAACTCCCAATTGTAATTGTCTCACTAAGAAGAAGGAAACATAGGGGAAAATGCATATATTTAAGGGGGCCAAAGTTACTATTCTGCCTCCGTTCCAATTAACATTGGGGAAAGTGAAATGTCATCATCAAAAATTCTAATTGACAATGGACATCATGGGCACTGCAGCCAGTCCTGCTGTGTATAACATGAAGTAAATAAATGTTATGTATCATACAATTGCCTATGTTTTGACACCATGACTTCATTGGTTACCATAATTGTGTGTGTATATATGTCCACACTAGACCAGGCAGGGAAACTTGTGTTTGCTCCCGCTTGGCGGGAGCATTTTTGGATCTCCCTCCAAGCAGGAGAAAACACTAAGGGGCCTATTACTATGTCAGTCGGAGTTTCCTCCGACCGACACGGTGGCGGAAACGGGACCAACCAAGCTCCGGTCGGCGGTTCCGACCGCCTAATTATGATGCGACTGCACATGGTGTGGTCGCATTCCCACATTTCCCTATGGGAGCATGTGTTACTGCCGTAAACTGGCTGTAACACTTGCTCCCATGGGGAAATGGGAGGTTGTGTTAATCCCTGCACCCCGTGCCTGCCTTGGGGTACAGGGATTATGGTGCCCGCTCAGCCCCCAACCGGAGGCCGCAAGGGAAAGGGGGCCCTGCAAGGGGCCCCCAAACACGCTTTCTGACAGGGTTTCAATGTCAGAAAAAGTCGGCATGGAAACCCTGCCAGAAACCATGCATCGTAATCCAGACTGCGTACACCGTCGTCCATATGGGTACGGGTCAGTTGGAAAGCAGCCAGAATGACCGGCTGGTTTCAATTCTGACCGGCTGTATCATAATCAGCCAGTCGGAATTGAAACCGAGAATACCCAAGTCTGCTTCCAGCTGGCGGGAGCTTTAAAATGTTCGTGCCAGCTAGGAGAAGGCTTTTGATCTGTTTCCCTACTTGCTCTTGCCTTGAGGGAGCAGCATTAGTAACTGCTCCCTGCGGGAGTGAGCAATACTGACTCCTGCTGCATGTGGGGAGCTGGCTGGAGCTGTGAGTGCCTTGGGACTTCCTCTGTGTTCCCCAACGAGTGTATGGTAGGGACACTGGGTAGACACCAGGGCACCCACATTTATTGATGAGGGCTCCAGGGAATGGTTTCCCTGTGAACGGAAAAGGCTCTGAGAGGGGGTCCGCATGGCCCCCCTCCCCTTTAATTCTAGCAGTGGCCCTGCGGGATGGGGTCACCAGCGCCTAACAAGGCTTGGTGAGTGTGGCAACACAGCTATCCGCCTATTTAATTTTAATAGTGCCCCCCTCCTCTTTCCTAAAAAAGACACTGGAGGGATTGGGTCCCAAGGCCTAATAAAGCTCGCAGAAGGGGTCACGCAGCTCACCCATCGTTTCACTAAAAAAGGGTCCTGAGGGATGGGGCCAAAGGGCCTAATACGGTTCAGGGAGGGGGCCATGTGATTCCCCTACCCTTTAATTATAAAAACAGCCAAGGGGGATGGGGTCACCAGGACCTAATAAGGCATAAGGAGGGGGGGGCACGTGGACCCCCTCCACTTTAATTTAAAAAAATGGCCCTGGGGGAGGAGGGTCCCCTGGACATAATAAGAGTAGGCAGAGCTAACTGAATTACCACTCCTGCCACTCACTGCTTAAGACCTCATATATTACATCACTCATGACATATTCTATGCCATCATTTATGACATCACTTATGACAGCTCAAATTACATCATTGATGACATCAATGATGGCATCACTAATGACATAAGCCAAGCTTCTTTTGTACACATTGCTCTATTAGAGCTATGAAAGTACGTGCAACATATCTCAGAATAATATGAAGCATCCTTACTGCTATCATATATGCAACCACCATAGGTAAAGCCAGCTTATGATATGTGCATCATTGACCCTATACAATAAACTTCATGGGTAGCCAAGTTCACATTGACTATGAACCACAGATGAAAGGGTAACCTATTCTGCACATGGTGTTCAATCTGTATACAACAGTTCAGGGAGAACCAAGTTTCTCCTGATACTGAAGCCCTGTTACATAACTAATGCCCTACTAGGAACAGTCTTTACCTGTATCAAACCACTGACAGCCACTGAACCTGCATTGAGACATGAAGTGGATACAGGTACAAAAGTGGGTACTTTTAAAACTGTTTACACTATCGAGAGAGTTTGCTTTGTACCACACTATTGACAACCAGTAAAACTCTCATAAGAAATGCACCACAGAGTATTAAAAAGTATCTACTGAGAACAGTGTGCAAAATGTATCCAAAAGAGCAACCTTTCACTTAAAGTAACCAAGGTCTGAAGGTACTAAAGATCCTACTGCCCGCAGCCTTCATACTGTGGTGAAAACTTTGCAGATAGCCCATCTTCTGAAGCAAAACAAGCACATGTACTTAGATTAGTACCTGGTGCACACAGTCTTCTTTGTTAACTAGAAATTGTCATTCTGAGACAATTCGGTCTAATTACTCAAGGCTGCTTACAATACTTGGTATGTAGTGCGTAGAATCTTTGCCCTGCTAGAAACGTTTTCTGCAGTACCAAAAAACATGTGTGGAACATAATGAATACAAGTCATCAACTGTCACCTGCACACAGAGTTACTCTTCAATACACAGATTTGTAAGGTATAAAAACCTTTACCTGTAAGCTATAAAACAAACTAAAACAAACTAACACACTCAATTTTCTCCTTCTCCATGCACTGGTTATACCCTTGCATATTACATGACTTATAGCATTCATACCAACAATTATGGCATCTCAAATGACATAATTCCTGAGAACACAGTGCATTGTAGAATGGTGAGTCATAGTAAATGTAGTGTGGCGAAAGAGGTGACAAGAGCGTGTACGAAGGTGCAAGACTTACAGTAAATTGAAGGTGGCAAGTAAATTATAAATTTAATTTATAACTATAACTTTTGAATTTCCAATATTTGTGTAGTTTAAGTTGGGTTTGTATAGAATGAATAAAGTTTTGCTAGCAATACTTTAGCCTTAACCTTTGCTTTTTTCATTGAATTTAAACAGTTTATTTTATTTTTTACTAAAAATTGTAGTGACGAGTGTCATTAAGTTGTGTGTTGTTAAGTGTCGTGGAGTACAGTGGAGGACAACGTCATACAGTCTAGTGTCATAGAGCCTAGTGTTGTAAAGTGGAGTGGAGTGGAGTGGCATAGCGTACAGTGGAGTAAAGTGTTATACAGTGGAGAGTAAAGGTGTGTCATATAGTGAAGTGGATTGGAGTATTGTAGAGTGGAGTGTTGTGTTGTATAGTGGAGTGGCGAGTCTTACAGTACAGTTTAGTGTCCTATATTGGAATGTTGTCGATTGCAGTCTCATGGAGTGGAGTGTCGTGGAGTTTCATCGAGTAGAGTGTTGTATAGTGATATAGAATGGAGCAGAGTGTCGAAAAGTGGAGTTACGTCTCATATAGTGGAGTGGCGTGTCATAGAGAGGACTAGAGTGGCATGAGCTAGAGTGTAATATAGTTTAGTACAGTGGCATAGAGTGGATGGGCATAGAGTGGAGTAGAGTGTCACAGTGGCATAGAGTGTAGTGCAGTCTTGTAGAGTGGAGTTGCATAGGGTGTCATACAGTGGAGCGACATAGAGTGGATTGTCGTGCAGTGGGGTAGAATGACGTAAATTTCCGTGCAGTAGAGGAGACAGGAGTGGAGTACAGGGGAGTGGCATAACATAGTCTGTAGTAAAGTATAATAAAATGGATTCTTATGTCGTACAGTAGAGTGGCATGGAGTGGAGTAGAGTGGGGTGATGTAGCGTAGAGTTGAGTAAAATGTAATAAATTGGAGTGGTGGCTTGTACAATAGAGTGAAGTGCTGAGTCGTAGAGTGTTGGAAAGTCTCATAGAGTGGAGTAGAGTGTTGTACAGTGGAGTGTACGGGCATATAGTGGAGTACAAAGTTTTACAGTGGAGTGTACGGGGATAGAGTGTAGTACATTGTTGTAGTGTGGCATAGAGTGTAGTAGAATTTTGTAGAGTTGAATTATACAGAGTGGAGGAGAATGTTATAGAGTGGAGAGGCATAGAGTGGAGTCTTGAATAGTAGCGTAGAGTGGGATAAAGTATCATACTGTGGAGTAGATGGGAGTGGAGTTGACTGGAGTCTCGTAAGATAAAGTGTAATAGAGTGGAGTATAATGTTGTAGTGTGGAGTGGTGTGGAGTGGGGTAGAGTGGTATGGCGTAGCATACAGTGGAGTAAAGTGTCATTGAGTGGAGTGCTATATTATAGAGTGGAGTGGACTGGTGTGTCGTAAAGTGTTGGAAAGTGGAGTAGAATAGAGTAGACTGGAGTGCCACAGAGTGGATTATTGTGTTCTATAGTGGAGTGGCATGGAGTACAGTAGAGTCTGGTACTGCGTAGAGTGGAGTGCCACAGAGCCTTGTAGTGTTGAGTGGCATAGAGGAGCACAGAGTGAAGTGGAGTAGACTGGAGAGGTAAAGTAGAGTAGAGTAAAGTGGAGTACTGTGTCATAGAGTAAAGTGTAGTAAAGTGGGGTGGAGTTGTATAGTGGGAGTTGTGTAGAGTGTCATATAGTGCAGTAAAGTGTTGTACATTGGCATAGAGTTAACTAGAGCAGCGCAAACTCGGATAAACTAGAGTACAGAGTTGTACAGTATAGTGCTATAGAGTTGTATATTCTGTGGTAGAGATGAGGGGCGTAGAGTGTAGTTTAGTGGAGTCCAGTGTCGTAGAGTGGAGTGGCGTGGAATGGAGTCGGGTAGAATCGAATGGCATACACTGGAGTAGAGCAGCATGGAGTGGCATAGAGTGGAACAGCACAGAATCGAGTTGTGTACAGTGGAGTGGCATGTCGTAGAGTGTTGGAAAGTGCTGTAGAGTTGAGTTCAGTGGAGTGGCATAGAGTAGAGTAGAGTACTGTAGAGTGAAGTTGTCGTATGGTTCCTACTAATTCAGTAAGACGGTACGTTTGAGCAACTGAAGCATCAAAACTATGGGGACTGTATCCAGTCATACCATCAGAATATGTTGACCTAGTTCCTGGTTAGCTCACAGTGTGCTATCTGGACCCCTAAATCTGACAGGTTACCTGATGGTGTCTGCAACATCAGAACACGACAACCCTAATTCCCCCAATGAAATCGTGGAAACATCTACCCTTCTGTTGTTAACTCAGGCATGCCCAAAGGGAGACACAAGAATTACATGAATTAGCAATTCAAAGAATTTATTGAAGCAATTGGATTCTTGTATAGAATACATGTGCTGCAACGATTAGTAAAAGAAAACAAAGCATAGTACCCAGCATTACAAGAATGGTGAAGAAGATGAATAGTCCAAGCATTATAATTGTTGCACTGATTATATTAATGCATATAATTGTACTCCTACCTAGCACTACCTATTCTAGAGAGCATTGGGTGAAAGCAATTCTGCCAGATGTCTTTGAGTGGTCTAACTCCCCATTAACCTGTGTGCATGTGTCATCTGGTAGCCAGTCTTAGTGTAGAACAAGCCACCTTCCCTCTCAGGATAGTGATGGAATTCAGCAGGTCTAGAAGTCAGGCATGGGGCGACAACGAGAATCCATCAAAATGCTCCTCTGCCGAACAGGGGCTTGGTGCAGTTTATATAATAAAACTGGACTCATTGGGTCTATGCCTGGCCTCTGGTCTAGCTGTTATTGTTGATTCTACCCACCCAGAGCTGTTCCCGAACAGATAACTATCAACAAGGACAGTTTGCGCAATGTACCCAGTCCTTGGACAATGTTTTAGGTATGATAATGTACCTACAAAGAAATGTCAACCCTTTTCTGAGTACACTATCTCATTAGGGCGCGCAAGCAAATGTGAGCTAAAAGTAATCATTTAAAAAGATGTCAACTTTAAACCTGAACATGTAAAATGGAAGTGTTTGTGCACAGGGCCTATTAACCTCGCAACAGAGTGGCTTACAGTACAGTGTGGTAAAGTGTAGGGGTATAGAGTTGATTGTCATAGAGTGGCATAAACTGGAGTGGCATACAGTGGAGTAGTTGAGTTGAGTGGAGTAGTGTGTCATATATTATAGTGTAGTAAAGTGAGGTGCAGTGGCATAGAAGGAGTTGCCTAGTGTGTCTTAGAGTGGAGGAGAGTATCGTACATTGGCATAGAGTTGAGTAGAGTGTTATACAGTGGCAGAGAGTAGAGTAGTGTGTTGTACATTGAAGTGTAGGGCAGAGAGTGAAGTAGGGTGTCGTAGAGTGGCATAGAGTGTAGTAGAGTGTTATAGAGAGGACTTGTGTAGAGTACAGTGTTGTAGAGTGGAGCGGTGTAGAGTGGAGTGTTGTATTGTGGGGTAAAGTGTCATACAGTGGAGTCAAGTGGAGTAGTATAGAGTGGAGAAATGTGTCATACAGTGGAGTGGCGTGTCGCATAGTACAGTGCCGTGGAATAGAGTACATTGTAGTAGCGTAGCAAAGACTGGAATAAAGTGTTATAGAGTGGAGTGGCATGCCATATAGTGGAGTGGTATGCCATTTTGTAGAGTGTGGAAAACTGTTGTACAGTGGAGTAGAGTGTAGTTGCATAGAGCAGAGTACTGTGTTGAAGAGTGGAGTAAGGTAGAGTGGAGTAGAGTGTGTTTGAGTGTGGTACAGTGGAGTGGCATATAGTTTTGTAGAGTCAAACGGCAGACAGTGAAATATGCATTAAGAAACAGCTTCCTCCCATGTTGTAAATTACTAGGCCATGGAAGCACGTATCTGAATCCTCATTTTTAGAAGCTTTACAGGCTACTCTGCTTGAACTTTCAGGGACAGTATGCCCTGACTTGACCATTGTTAATAGCTGGCTAACGTCTAAAAATGGTATTCCAGTGGAAATCAACTCCGTCTGCCCCCTGGGTCACTGCTGCATCACAAAGGAGAGGTCACACTGTAAACTCCTTAAACATAGGTGGAGGAAATCCTATGACCCGGATGCAAAACTCGCCGACAAAAATCACTAAATACTTTGCGGTGTACGGTGTGCAAGGCATGTAAAGAGTTCATCTTATCTTCTATCACCACTGCCGCTAATAACTCCTGCGGACTTTTTAAAGTGTGAACTAATTTCTGTCTCCTAGTGCTTCACAAAACACCTTAAATCTGTCGGCTGCAATGTTTGAAGAACTCTCAGACTACTTCTATAGCAAAATCCAAATGATTTATGATAAGTTTCTCCCACAGAAAGCCTCATTTTCTATCACCAACAGGAGCACCCATTCAGTCCCTCCATTAGACTATCTAGATCTCCTTACACTCATGGACTCTGCCTCTCTATTGGCCTGCTGTAAGTCTGGATCTCCATTGGACACGTGCCCCCCAGATATCCTCAAAAAAGGTGCACCAATAATCAATCCTATTTTACATAAGTTGGTGAATGCGTCACTGGAGACAGTGATAGTCCCGCAAGCCTGGAAGTAGGCTTTGCCTCTACCTTTGCTGAAAAATCTAATGCAGGCCCCAAGGTCTATCTCCCTGCTTCCAGCTTCTGTCAAAATGCTAGAGATATGGACTAACAGCCAAATCTCCAGTTGTTTGGAAAATAATAACTTGCTCTATGATATTAAGTAGGGTTTCTGTGCAGTATATAGCATGGAATCGGCTTTGTTGGAGGTCGCTTAATTAATTAAGGTCAATCTTGATCAGGGCTCGGTAGCCGTGGTTGTCCTTCTTGATTTGTCAGTGGCCTTCGATGCAGTCTCCCACTCTATCCTCTTGGACAGAAAATGTGATGTGGGTTTCCAAGGTTCAGCTTGGGTTTGGCTAAAGTCTTATTTGGAGGACCGCTCACAAAGGGATTTTTTTACCACCCTTTACATCCGCAGCCAAACCACTTGAATGAGCCCAACTCTTTTTTTATATTTACTTATCCCCTTTGACCAATAAATTGAAGGGTGGGACCTGCTCCAAGACCGCCAAAGTCATAGTAAGGCCCTTAGCCATTTGGTGCCTGCAGCCGGTCTCTGGGTCACATGGCTGGGTGTAGATGACAGTTGGACTTTGTGTAATAATCCTAGGTAGCCACACACAATGGGAAGCTTAGGTATGACTGGAAGGGCCATCACTGGAGGATGTGTGGGAGGAGGTAGGCCCAGCCCCACTTACACCTGAATAAGCTCTGTCCTGTCTCCACACAAAGGACTGCATGCCCCCTGTAGTTTGTGTAGAGCCAGGGCCAGGAAGGCAGGGCTTTCAAAAAACAACTGTGTATAAATACTGGACAGCAGTGCTGATACAAGGACTGGCACTCTGCTGGACTGTTACTCTAAAGGAACTACTGCCCTGCTGCCCTGGTGCCCTGATGTCCTCAGCAACATAAAAGGCTCCCCAACATCCTGTACCAGACTATGAAACCAGGTGCAGTGTGTTCCTAACCCCCAAGTGGTGCCTCTCAGGTCCTGGACCATTGGTGTGGCTCACAGGTGCCAAAATCAAGCTTTTGGGCTCTTCACAAATGCGAACTGGCCCATTCGCACTGAGACCACGCCGCTTGTACAGAAAATCAGCTTGAAGTGCAGACAGCCCGTCTCTTTGCACTGCAGCTTCAACTGCCCACTGGGAGCTACCAATGCGAAGCATCAGTCCACACTTCTGCGATGCCCAGCCTGCTCTCCGTGCCACGCCGACAGCCTCCTGTGACACTATCTTTGTTTCTGGCAGCCCTCTTTTCCATCGTTAATGGGACACCTGGCACAAAACTTTAAGAGGTAAAACTTCAGCGGAACTAATCTGGGACTGTATTCAACCTGTGCTCCATCACGGTTGGCCTGAAAATTTGACTTTGATCCGGTCCAGTGCGACCAGATAGCTGTGGTTGGCGCTTTGTGCCTTTAGGTGCTATTTTAAACTTTATTCTTTAAAAATTAATTACTCCGGTATTTATTAACTTTTGCTCTATTTTTCTAGCTAGGTGTGGGATCTTTTTTGTGTGGCGTTTTCACTGATTTACTGTTGAAAGTGTTCCACAAATACTTTTCCCATTGCCTCTAAGTTAAGCCTGGGTGCTCTGGGCCAAGCTAATAGGGGTTAAGCACAGGTTCATTTGGGGTTTGCTTGTGCCTTACCCTTGAAAGGATTGAGGTTGCTGCTTGGCCACGGCTCACACCCCAGTCAATCAGCAACCCAGTTTCTCACAGGGTCGTATTGCCATGTCGAATTGGCAGCATAAAACAGCATTCAAGCTGCAATGGTAGGCCTGGGGCATGTTTTAAAGAGCTACTTAAGTGGGTGGCACAATAAGTGCTGCTGGCCCACTAGTAGCATTTAATTTACAGGCCCTGGGTATATGGTACACCATTCTACAGGGGACTTGTAAGTACATTAAATATGCCAATCAGGTGAAAGCCAATTTTACAATTCTAAGGGAGACAGCACAAGCACATTAGCAATGGTTAGCAGTGGTAAAGTGCACGGAGTCCTAAAGCCAACAAAAATGAATTTCAGCAAAAAGTGGAGAGTAAAGACAAAAAGCTTGGGGGCGAGCATGCATAGAGGTGTAGATTGGAGTGCTGTATAATAGAATAGCATAGAGTGGAGTAGAGAAGAGTGGCATGCAGTGGGGTAGAGTGGTGTGGCATAGAATGGAGTGACATAGAGTGGAATAGTTTACAGCGGAGTAGCATAGATTGGAGTGGCATAGAGTGGAGTGGTGGAGAGTGGAGTAGCGTACAGCTGAGTGGCCTACATTAGAATGGCATATAGTGGAGTGTTGTAGAGTGGAGTGGAGTAGAATGGAGTGGTCTACACTGGAGTGGCGTATACATGAATACCGTAGATTGGAGTGGTGTAGAGCTGAGTGTCATATGAATGTACATAAAACTTGACAGGAATGTACAATATGGTGTGCAGAATAATTCAAGACAGCTATTTGCCATGCCTTGCATTTCTCCAGATTTACTAAGCAACGCAGTGCCAAGCATGGTGGACTTATGTTGCTTTGCAAATTTGACTTATGTTTTGCGATTTACGGCGAGTAGCACGCTACTCTGGAACCCAAGTTTAGTGGTTAATCTAGTGGTTATTGTTGGTTATTGTGATAAGGCATGTGCAGTCAAGAAGCAATGCATGCATTTACTCCACTTACTTTGTGATATATTAATACCAGGTTGGTGTGATCATTAGTGTGGGCTATGTGGTTTCAGGTGAATGGTTGGTGAGATAGATTGGTGGAGATTAGATAATGTTAGATTATAGGGATAGGGGTTTGAAGAGGAGAGGTTGTAACTTATGAAATGAGGTATCATCCAATTTCAGAATTACAATAAAAATGATTGAGGCAGGTAGGCATGAGACTGAGAGGAGACTGGCATCTAACAACATTGAGCCCTCTTTGGCTACAGCCTGCAGCCTTACACTGCTGATGAAATCGAACTTCCAGAAAAGGTTAAAAGTAGAAATCTTCACTGGGCTTGACATCAAGCAGCATCCCGTTCATGTCAACAGCTTCCCGGGCATGAATCCTGGACTTACCAGCTCAGAGCTTTTCCCATGTTCATTAATGGCTTCAACAAGACCTCGTCCTTCATCCACCCATTCTGGATCCAGCCTGCAGCCTTGCCACACTAAGGACTCTTACCTTCTTGAAAATATTGTAAGTCCAATGGTAACTGTTTGACTGGGACCATCCTGCTCCAAGTACCCAACCTGCGCTCCTTCAAGGATGGCCTCAAGCAGTACCCTTGTCCTAGTCTTGCATGACCTATTAGCAGCAGTTTTTGCTATGTGCTTTTTGTTGCTATTTTTTTCAAAACTTTATAATTTTGTATTTCTGGTTCCCTTTATTGGATTTTTATCATTTTGGTGCTGTTTTGTTATAATATATTCTCTATTTTCAAAAATTGGAGAGGGATTTTTAATGTTTTGTGTTTTAGACTTGTCAACTGTTTTGGTATTTCTAAATGTTTTTGACATTTACTGAAGTTAAGCTTGTCTGCTTTGTGCCATAGCTACCAGGAGTTGAGTTCAGGTTTAAATTACTGCATCATTTACTAGACCTAACAAGAATAGTGACATTATTGCTTGTGGTGGACTACCAACCACCCCTACAGAAACTACATTTTCTCACATCAGGCATTTCTTTGACCCGGTTCTTAAGGCTTAATTTACAGAAAAACAAAAGTAAAATGAACATTTTAAAATCTTAGTTTCCATCCAGAATTTGCTTATACTTCTTCATATATGTTATTAATAAGAATTACCAGGCATACACATGGAAACCTTATATATACTAGATTTACATGTGCCTCCTTACTGCCCCACAGTTACTCCTTTTGGAAGTGTGAGATTGAACATATCACTTCACCTGAAATTTTGATTGAGAAATGCATCCCTACATACTCCTTTAGTGTGATTTTTTTCACAGGAATTGTCCAATTTACCCTACCCTTTTGTTGGTGATAAAGCATAGCTGTGGAGATCAGTAAGAAAATGCATTGAAAAGGTTTGAAATATACGTAAAACTACTATTTTGAGGGTGTTCACTAACATGACAATGGTCATCCCAGCTCTCTCCTCTAACTTAAAATTCATAGTAGATAAAAATTGGACCTATATGTTTTAAGAACATGTTCTGCTATGCGTTAATGTATAGCAATAGTCAGAGTTTAAGACTAACGCATGTTTCATTGGTGCTATTGAACTCAATCTCATTTCAAAGTTGTATTTTTCAATATTCATATATCAATATGACACAAAGCACAAAGTGGAATGTGTCTAAACATACCATGTTTGACCGGTAACCACTGGCACAGGTCACAGAGGGCACACTTGATATTAGAATTAGACTTGCAGAGTTCACTGCTTTCTTCATCACTGAAAATCAAGAACAAGAAAATATCACCATGTGGAAGTACGCTGCACAATTATTGTAAAACAACAAGAAAGAACAGGATAAGCCACATAGACTTTCATATTACTGCAAGTTCTTGGAAAGAACACAGATAAGTAAAGTTTGTACAGGGATGGTGCACAGTGTTAAGCCAATTTCAGAAAGTGGCCTGGCCAGCAAATTGCCAATATAAAGGTAGGCATAAAACTCACAGAAAATTGTTAATATCAAATTATTTGAATGAAGAGCTCTTTAACATAATACAATTTATTCAAACGTATATTATTGTTATTATTAATATTGTTATTGTTATTAGTGTTATGATAGATGTTGTGGCTGTTCTGACAGAAATTGTTATTTTTTTCTGTGGCACTGTGTTTTTTTTGTATGACTGATTACATTATTTTGTATGCCATCTGTTTATCAGAATTGAAATTATTCTATATAAATAAATTAAAGTAATGATATAACAGTATTTGATACAATTATCAAGACAAGACACGTCTCATCCAAATATTAGTGTTTGTGCTGTTTGCTACTAAAGTGTTAACGTCATATGTAAAATGTGAAAGAGTACAATATGCTGCATAAGTGACGTGCCCTGGATTAGTTCATACTTTGGTCAACTTTCTATTCCTCCTTTTTCAATATTTTCCAATGCAATATGTTTTTCTTTGGCCTCAGTTGAAACAACTTGGATTAAGACTTCCAGTATATGCTCTCAACCAGATAAACTCATTACCCCCTTTTTCTGTTTTAGTACCTTATATTTTTCTTTCTTTGATTGTATAAACATTGTTGTGGCTTGCATGTTCACATTATTGTGACTTTTATCAAACCAATAAAGTAACTTTGAATTTTGACTTTGAACTTTCACCAACAACCCTTGCCAAATGACACTTATTACATTAGACAAGCATTAGCAATGTCAACAGGTCTGTCTTTAAAGAAACGCTGTATGCTAATGTGAAGCATTATGAGTAAATAGCATGGGAATAGATATGTATCTGTGTGAAAGAAAAGAACTGTAGAACAAAATTGATGTAGGTTAAAAAGTCAGGTGACAGTTGCACTGTCAAGCCAGACATAACAATTCATATGGGTTAATGAATCTTATCTGTGCTGCTGTCAGAGAAAAACAACATAAATTGTCTAGTTATCTAAGACACTTTAATGGCATTACAATGTTATATGTGTGCCCCTGAAAGTTAAAACTTGGGCAGTTGTATAAATAAACGAAATGATCACAGCTGCGTGGCGGGCAGGCACATTGTTTGTGGAAGCACACAACCTCTGCCCAATTAAAACATGTAATTCTGGCTCCCAACATGTGGGCAAAGCCACTGCCCCTCTCTAATGATCGAACTGGTGACAGCTGTGCTGTCAAGCCCAGACCATAAAGAGGTAAAAGTAAAAAAAACACCTGGTTCCCAGACACTCAACCCAACCACGCTCAGTGTGTTTCCTTCCAACAACTTTTGTTTCCCATTGTTGCTTTGCCATTGCAGTGAATAACCAGATTTTGAATCTGTTGTTCATGATACTGGTTCTTAGTGAGAGACTTATATAATATTAGCCTAAACTATATACTGATTCGGTACTATTTTTACTTATATGGCATCTACAAGGATGCATATGATGCTGCTCCAATATGTACTACAGTGACTGTGAAAACAGATTACATTTAAAGTGTTACCATATTCATTTTGGAATTAAATAGCATGACCTTTGGATGATGCATCAGAGCACTATAGTCTATAAAAAATACATCGTTTTACCAACTTTGCAAAATTGATTAGAAAAAAACTGTAAACAGACAGAGTACATAGGATGGCACATGTTGCTGAAGGCCATAAATATGGAATTGGTAAATAGTCAATCACCATATCCCTGTGGTATGTGGTGTTCTATACATACTTGGAAAAGCTTGGTTCACAGTTTTGACTGTTGCTATTTTCAAAGCCTCTAGGGTTAGAATGGGTTTGCTTATTTTCCCTGAGTGGTCCGCCATAGCTAGTCTTTCAAGCAAGCAGATGGATTTATCCAGGTTAATCGACATGCATGTCTAAAATGCAAAGTTGTTCAAGGCTTTTCTAAGTACAGGTGGCGAACCAATTCAATTACATTAGTGTTGGTTGTATGTGGAAAAACCTCTTGTTTTTACACCAATCTTGCATTATGTAAAGAATTCCTTTGAGGCGACGTTTCTAGATTGAGACAGGCCTGCTTGTATTGCATTTTCTGTGAAATCACTAATGCTTGAAACACTTGGCAGTAGTCATCAGATGGAATTGATCATTTTATTTTCTCAAAAGGCTCAACTGGAATAGTTTTGCCTTTTTTGATCTTTGTCACATGGGAATTCATGCTGAGATTGTGGTCTTCAGGAAATCTAGGTGGTTTTTCCAATGGTGCCAGTTTAGGTAAGCTTGTCATATATACTCAAAATCAAATCAAATCACTTTATTCGGCTTTTGCAAAAAACCATAAAATAGAATTAAACAGTACATATACAAAGAGTCATATCGATAAATCACCTACCAATTCACATCAAATACTATTTACAAGAATAAAAATATATTGTTATATTATATGTGTAATACATATTTTATATTTTAAAAAAGGGATAAAAAATGAGAACATAAAACTAGGTAAAAAAAATGACAATGCTACCAAGATCACATCGCAACCGGACCTAATATGCCTCCAACTGTTAGTCGCAGCTGGATCTAAGCCTAACAGCAGATTTTAAAAAACGAAGGACATAAAATACGATGTTACCTGAAAGAATTTGTAAAAAGGTAAACTCTGGGCGCATCTGTCTAAACTTAACCTTTTTCAGGATAGGGATGATGTAGGTCTTCCTGGGTAACTCGTAGTAGCTACAAAACATTACGAAATGGAGCATGTCCTGTGTAGACTTACCATTGCGGCCACAGGGCATTAAACTCTGACCCCTATTACACCCATGCGAGTGGGCAAGAAGAAGATAAAAAAGATCAAAACGAAACCTAGTCAGTAAAAATCGATCATAACAGATTAATAGCCCTAAAAGATATGGTTCAGTATCTTGCACAGTTTTCAAAATAATATGCGTACGTACGCTAGGCTTCCTTAGCTCCCGGTCTTCCCTAACTAGAGTCCGCTGTCGGAAGAACTCCTTTACCCATCTCTGATCCTTCCTGCTGATCAATTCCGGGTTAAGAAATAAATCAACTCTTCCCAGGCTCGTAAAACACTCCTTGATATAGTTGAGCCAGGGAATGTGATGAGCGTGATCAAGGGCCATACAATCCTTCAAAATCAGTTTGTTTAGGCCAGTCCCTTTACTGAGCCATATTTTTATCCACAGGGAAAGGGGACAAAAGGCCAACAAGTCAGAGAGATAAGAGATAAGCCAAACCCATCTCTTCATGTACTGTGAAGGTAGAGGTTCCCTGGGGAACACTTAAAAGCCGTCTCAAAAAACTATTTTCAACTACTTGTAGTTCATCATGAGCGATATATCCCTAGATTTCACTGCCGTAAGACATCTTAGCAATGCACTTGGCCCTATATATCTGCAGAAGAGCCCCGATCGGTCTCTTTACTAATCCCAAAGCAAAGTCATCAACGCATTGTTGGCCCATAGCAGGTCTCCTTTCTTTCTGCTTTTTAGAGGCCCCCAATTCATGTTATCATCTAACAAGACCACCAGGTAAGAAAAAACACCAGTCCGAGGGACTGGAATAGACCCGACCTGGAAGGGGTAAGACTTTCTCGAACAGGGTACCACCTGCATCACATAGGATTTTGAGGTAATAATTAGCAAGTCCTGTTCCTCCATGAATAGAGCAAAGGAGTTAAGCAGGGTTTGCAGCCCACTAGCGGTCCGAGCCATGAGGACAGCGTCATCTGTGTACAAAAGTACAGGCAGACCATGCCGATCCACCTGGGGAAAATCCAGCTGGGACTCCACTAATACCTTCTCCAAGTTGTTTATGTATAGGTTAAACAGAAAAGGGGCCAAAATGCAACCTGCCGGACTCCTCTCTGTATTGGAAACTAGCGGGTAACCTTGAAATCCTGTGCGTATCAAACCTCAGCCTTTGTATCTCTTTGGAGGTCCTGCAGTAAAAGAACAATGTCTCTAGCAATCCCGATAGTCAACATAGTCTGCCAGAGCTTAGTTCTGTTGACACGATCAAACACAGATGACAGGTCCATAAAGGCCAGGTGAATAGTGCCAGGGTGGGCAACTGTGTACTTGTTAAGAATCAAAAACAGGTTCAAACATTGGTCCACAGTCGACCGTCCTGGTCCATCTGGCCAGCCTGTCTAATAGAATACTTCGGACCACCTTAACCACCGAGTCCAACAAAGAGATCAGCCTGTAACAGTGGGTGCTATCTCTGTTTCCCTTTTTAAATACGGGGACGATGGTAGATATAGCCCAGGTACCAGGGGACCGGCTCTCACTGCAGCATTAATAATTGAGGTGAGAGCCGGTACCCACAAATTCAGATTAGAAACATAAAGGATCCCGTCTGGTCCTGGTGCCTTGTTTCTGGACAACCTAACAATGCTCCTCCTGACTTCTTCGGCTGCGAACAGGGCAGATTTCCCTTCACACACACCACTGGTTGCACTCTTGTCAAGGGGGCACTAAAACATTTCCTTAAAATGACGTACCCATTCATCTTCTGTAATGTGGGCCACAAGGACATTAACGGCCTCTACTTCCAAGAGGGGGCTATTTATAATGCTCCAAAACTTGGAGCTCCTTCTTAGGATGCTTGCCTCGATAAGCTCGCTCCAGGCCTCCTCCTGCGGCGCAGCCTCACGTCTTACTAATTTGGATTTATAATGACTTTGACAGGCCTTTATTAAAACGGGATCCCTCTGTCTATTCCCTAGTGCTTCCTTCAGCTTCCGGGATGCTCGAGAACAGTTATGGTCAAACCATATAGGGGCCAAGCCATAGAACCACCGAACCTGGGCCTTAAGTAGATCAACTATGGTACTAGAGATGACCTTGAAGGCCTCTATGATAATACCAGTTTCCGCCTGCAGGGCTATGCAGATCGCTAACTCCGTGTGACACCTAACAGATAAAGACTCTTAAAATGAATCTGGAATTATCTGTGCCCATTTAAGACTTCTACCCCCATCTGTAGCTTTCAGTAACCCCCTACCTCCTACCCCCTTGATAAGTGCTAGTAGGGGCCAGCTGATTGTAGCACACAGAGGATTATGATCACTATGAATACTTGCCTCAATCGAGAAATCCAAAATCAGATAAAAAGAGAGGGGTTGAAACAAGAATAAAATCGATAAATGAGTCACAACCCCTCCCTGAGATAGAGGGGTTGATGACCTTCCTTTCAGGGTCTAATTTGCACATGGCCGAGGTTAGATCAAACTCGTTCACAAAAACATTAAGGATGTCTCCCGGGTTGGTATCTTCAATATGAATTCCCGTCAGGCGTGGGCAACAAACATATATAAAACCCACCCCCCTTGGGTCCCCTCACAAATGAATGTTAAAATCTCCTGCAATCATTAAGTTATTATAGTTTGGGATGTTTGGGTTTCTTAAAAAGGAGCCCGACATGGATATATTACAAACATCTGGAAAAGCGGAATTAGCAGTATAAAAATTCAAGAGCACCAATTTACATGGCCTACTAGAAAATAACAGAGCTTGCAGGTAGGAATTAGCTAAAGGCAACACAACAGCTCTGCATTGAACTGCTAAAGAGACAAAAACAACCAACCCCCCCTTTGGTCTGCCTGACCTCGAAGGGATAGCAGGCACAAAAAAGGACTTATATCCCTCCATAAAAAAACTATTCTCAGTGGCCCACATTTCCTGTAAACAGATCACATCAAACCTTTTTATAAAGTCCATTCTGGATCTGAAAATTTGTTTGCCAACCCAGCTATGTTCCACAAGATAAATTTGCAGTCCTTCCCATCCGAGGAACCACTGCCTAACAAGGCTCGATCACTCTGGTTCGTGGGTGTTACTGCCTCCTCATATTTTCCATCTGTTTGTAAAGGTTCAAGTTCTTTTTGTAGCAGGATAAATACAGTTTTTCTTGGTTTAAAACAATGCAGACATCTGAATTTGCAGGTTGTTCAGGGACTGACAAAACTGACTAATGCTCGTAGAGATTATTTAAAGATACAGATGAGTGTCATTGGCATTTTAGTGAATGGCTATATTGTTATCACTTGCTTGCAGAAGTCCAAGTGGTACATACAAATTTCGACTATGGAATGTGAGAAAATTGAACCTTGTGCTACTCAAGATTTCTCTGCAAATCATGCCATCTAAAAGGATTTATCTGTCAAATGGGAACCTTCCATCAAAAAGAGCAAAGTGGGTCTCCTTCAAGAATAAATGGGCCTTCTGATGCTGCTACTTTGCTGAGAGATTCCTGTCAGGACAAGAGAAAGATAATTTTAGGTCATCACACACCCACCACACTTGCAATTTTCAGGGGAACATGGATGTGTGATGAGTGGAGTTGAGACCAACCAACACACAAAGGACAGGCACAGAGATTTTAAAGTTTCATGTCTATGTCAAAGGAAATATATAATGTAAACCTAACTTTAAAGCTGACCTTCCCATTGCCAAATTGGTACCACTCACCCAGGGGTACCAGTGATACATGACTTGTTTGAGTAGGCTGTCACTAGTGGTGAGTAAGCAACACCTCATTTTAATAGACAGGCCATTAGGTGGGTTTAGAAGAGAGCTCCAGTAGCTAAGATAGCCTTCTACCATCTTGTAAAATTCCACGTGTTGTGATGTCTGGGATAGGGTTACATATACTTCTGACTAAGCATGAATTGTTGGAGAGGGCCTATTGTGGGAACATTGTGATAATAGGTTCAGGGCCCTCCAGTAACCACTGCTGAGTTATCATTGTCCCATGGGGCTCCTAAACATGGAACTTGGAGGAGCTATGGCGAAACCTCTCTTTGCATGACTGAGGCAGGAGTGAGGACTAGGGGTGGGTGATATAGTAAGCTCCGCAGGTGGAACTGGCAGAATTTTGGCCACTCCGCGTTACGATTGTAATGCGGAATTATGGCCAAATTCCGTCAGTTCTGACATGTGGCTCACCAGCGGTAAGTTGACGAGCACGTGTGAGATTTGGCATCCCTTAGTGCAATTTTCAGTCACTAGGAGGGCACCTGGTCGAGATTTGTCCAACTGGGGCGGTAACGACCGTTCGTGTTCAGAAAGCTGCTGCTAGAGTGGAAAATCGAGAGGCAGCAAAATCAACTCGGGAAGCCGCGTGGTGTCCTTCACGCTGATTTTTCATTGCGAAATGTGCTCTGGGTACTAAATCACTGCACAAGCAGCACGATGTGCCTATTTCCACCAGTTTGCCGAATTCCCCTGAATCTCGCTGAGTTTTTGTAACTCGTCTAATTCATTGGAGTGAAACTCCGTAAGTTCTGCCCAGGCGTAGTGAGGACATGGATTCTGCTTTCTCTTTAATCCAAATCTCTGGAAGCTGTTCTCTAAGGGTTAGAGAAGAAAGCATACTGAAGTCCACTGGAAAGTCAAAGACATGAGTGATCATTAGGAGTCCAAGCCCAGTAGGACACTACCTTTAGCTGTTGCTTGGAGAAACAAAGTGTAGCTACAGATCTTCATTGGATCTGTGGCATGGGTCACCCAGAAAAGCTCCTAAAACCCTGTGAGCATTAGGAGCATACATGAAAAAATGATTACAAATTGGAACATAGTACAGTGTAAGAGTGGAATAGGGTGACAAGGTAAAGTAAGTATCAAGAATATTTCAATGGCTACAGTTTTCAAATATGTCCCACAGAGACCTTATTGTGCCAAACTTCATTAGGACTCCAATTTAGTGCTCTGGTCTTGTGGAGACTTTGTCAGCACGGCATCACAGCATCTTGCTTTGCCCTGTGTTTCCAATGCAATTTCCCATAGAGATTTTAGACATGACTACAACTCAAACCGCTGAATGGAATTACATCAAGTTTGGCAGAAAGATAGCTCTTGGGCCAGAAAGAGATCGTGTTGTGATTAGGTGTAATCTGCTCAGTAATTTTCCAGTTCTTAAAAAAAAAAGATGTATAGATATCCAGGCACGCGAATCCTCCACAGATCTGACAGATCTCATGCTGATATCTGATTGGCTGTCCAATCTTCAACCAGGTGTTGGTAGCCATTTTGGGACTCGGACTCAGCCGAGTATCAAGAAAAAAGGCAAACATTTCCATAAGGTGTCAGAGTAGGAATTCCCTGACCCCCTAGGCCTGGTGGTGGGGTCCCACCAGGGGCCAAAAATGTTTTTTTTGCCGCAAATCACAGTAGATCTGAGAATTCAAGCCAAAATTAACAAAAAAGCAAGGGCAGCCTCCTGCGCTTATTTTATATATGCCTCTCGAGTGGGCCAGATCCAGCAGGGTGCAGTTAATATTATAAAGGGGGGCACACATGGCCGACCTCCCCAGGCTGATTTCAACCCCAAGGTCCGCCAACCCCCAGAGCCCTGCTGAATGAGTTACGGGAGAGAGGACCCCCTCCCGGGCAGTATTCCTCCCTGGGGCCAGCCTGATTTTAAAAATGGGGAGGGGACCATTTTCAGCCATGGGGACCACCACCTCCCAGGGCCCAGGCCGATTGCCACAATGGGGAGGGACCCCATCCCCCGGGGCCGGGCCGTGCATTTGAAAAGGAGGGGGCTATGCAGCCTCCCTCCCAGAACCATTAATGGCCCTGGGGGCCCCATCCCCCAGGGGCCAGGCTCAGCTATGCCCCAGGGTGCCCACCCCAGGGCAGGGAAACTCTTTTTGCTTTTGCTTGGCGGGAGCAATTTAAAGCTCCTGCCAAACAAGAGCAAACAGTAAGTCAGCTCCCAGAAAGCGGGAGCAGGAAAAATGCTCCTACCCGCTGGGATTGGACTTTTCATCTGTTTCCATGTCTGCTGTCAAACGGGCAAGGAAACAGATAAACATGCAGGAAGCAGCATTTTTTGCCACTCCCTGTGTGTGGGAGCAATGCCGGCTCCCACTGGAGGCAGGGAGGTGGCTGGGGATGTGGGTACATCGTGGTCCCCAACAAAGAGGCAGCGGGTGCCCTAGGTGTGCTCCAGGGCACCCACCATTGTCTGGCCAGGCCCCGGAGGATGGTGGTCCCTGTGGTTGAAATCAGCCCGGGGAGGGAGGCTCCCCTCCTCCTTCACTAATTTTGACCAAGCCCCAGGAGATGGGTTCATCGGAACTGAAATCAGCCTGGGGAGGAGGGCCGTGCAACCCCCTCCTCTAATTTTTAAGGACAGGCTCCAGGGGATGGGGTCGCCAGGGCCAATATTGGCCCAAGGATGGGGGCTGCGTGTTCCCCTCCCTGCTTAGATGCTGACCAGGCCCTGGGGGATTGGGTCTCCAGGTCCAATAATGGCCCTGGAGGGAGTCTGCATGCCCCCTCCCGTTTAAGAATACGCCCGGGACCCAAAAGATGAGGTCCCTGGGGCAAGAATCTGCCTAGGGAGGGGGGCAGTGTGCAGTGTGGGGTTAGCTGCATGTGGAGGGTTCCGAGGGTTGGCTGTAGGGCCTGGCCACAGGACAGGCCCAGTAACCAGCCCTATGCCATGCATGGCCAAAGGCAGTGCATGGGGTTGGCTGCATGTGGGCATGGGGGGTTTGGCAACAGCGCCTGGCTACATTCCAGTCTCTGCACCCAACCACCTGCTGTGCACAGCTGGAGGCCGTGCACAGTTTGCGGTTGGCTGCATGCGGAGGGTTGGCCCCACATTGGATTAATGTATGGTAATTAAATATTACTTTACGTTAAAAACAAAAACATAGAAATTCACTAAAAAAACAAAGTTTACAGTGATGTTATAGTTAGGCTCACAATTTACACTCACAAAACCATAGGAATTCAGCAGTTATAGTTAAAGTTAGAGTTATCTGAAGAAACTATAACTTGTGCCCTAAGGTAACTATAACTCATGCCCTCACCATGCACTGCTCATTACCTCACATTTCACATCACTAATGACATCTTCTCTATGACATCATTGATAATATCACTGCAACATCTAAAATAAAATTATTGATGAGAAAACTGCATGGCAGGGGCGTGAGTTATAGTTACCTTAGAACAGAAGCTATAGTTTCTTCAGATAACTCCAACTATAACTGCTGAATTTCTAAGGTTTTATGTGTGTAAAATGGGAACCCAACTATAATGTCCCCATAACCTTTGTTTTTTTTCAGTGTATATATACACGGCTGTGGTCAAAACGCGTAATCTTATCTGCCTGAAATAAATACCTGAATACTGCGATCGGTGTGGCTCGTGGATCATCTTTCATCTTTGGACAAGATTATGCTTGTGGAATATGTATATATATATCACCTACTGGTGGTAGCCAGTAGGTAGTTATAGTTAGGACATTGTTTCCATAGGAAAAGCATTTTTAGACTTTCTCATATCTTTTGCACGTTTGACAAATCTTCATAACATTTTCTAAAAAAGTGTGCCAGTGATTTTTGTTGTGCATGTAAAGTTTTGGGGTGATGCGTGAAGCGGGGGCCAAGGAAAAGGGGGTATCAAAAATGTGCGTTTTACTATGTTAATTCCCAAAGGAACTTTGGCTACAGCCCAAATTGCTGAACGGAATTACACCAAATTTTGCAGAAATGTAGTTGTTGGGCCAGAAAAAAAACCTTTTTGTCAATTGGTGCTAATCCATTCAGTAGATTTGGAAATATTAAGGAAAATCCCAGTTTGTATATATAGGGATGCGGATCCTCAGAGGATCCGACAGTCCCCATGCTCAAATCTGCCAACACTGCAAACCAGGAAGTGTTAGCAGCCATCTTGGGACTCAGCTTGAGCATTGTCTCAAAATAAAACATTGTCTCAAAATAAAACATAAAGAGAAGGGGCAGGGTATTAATACCCTGACCCAATAGGCCTCTTGGTCCCTTTTTAAAAAAAGATTTTGGGTGGAAGTCGCACTGGAGCCGTGGCTCCCACCGAAAAAAGAGAAGCGTGGACTCCTGCGCTTCTCTATTGTTTAGCCCATGGGTAGGCCAGGTCCCGGGAGCATGCGACCAATGTGAGGTCTTGAGGACCCACCTGTGCCCAGGGGACCACCACCTTATTGTTAAGTAATGTGGGGGGTCTTGTGGACCCTCGTGTGCCACAGGGACCACCACATCCCTGGGGCTATTGTTTAAATTAATGCCGGGGGGACCCTATGGCCTCCCCCACAGCTGCAGTGACCGCCACCTCACTGGGGATATGAAGCAATTCAGGAGGGGCCTCACAGAGCCCCCATGCCCCAGAGACCACCACCTCCCTGGGGCTGTTTGATGAATAGTGAGGGGCCTCACAGACCCCACCGGGAACCACCACTCCCCTGGGCAAAAATCAATTTTTTAAATGGGAAGATGCCCGCGTGGCCCTCCTCATGAGCTGATCAAGGCCCCGGGGACCACCACCTTGCCGGGGCAGGTCCTACTTCAACAAAGGATGGGGGCACGAGGAGCCAAAAATGGCACTGGGGACCGCCACCCCCAGGGCTGGCTCCTATGCCCCGGCGTGCCCACCCCGAGAGCTCATTGTTTCCAATGCCAATTGTATTCTTTAACTGCCTTCAGAGACATCTGAGAAAAATAATGAATCATGAAATGTACATATGTTTTTGGAATTCAGATGTTGGTCTACTTCATCCGACATGCCATGATCCATATCTTACATAACTATCCAGGTACATATAATTTTTGCTTTTATAAGGGAAATGGCCATCATTGTTGGCAAATTCATTTTGTAGGGTCAATATTTAGAAAAGCACTGCATTGTCAAAGATATGAGATTTATGAGTGATGAAAAGTATGAGCAAGTCATCAAATTTAGTACTCTCGTGGGATACACAAATGCTCTTTGAAATATACCTGTTAAACAAAGTCAGAGTGCTCACTTAATTGCATTATGTTAGATATACACGTAGAAAACAAATACAAATGAAAAAGTAGATAGATGATGCATTGCTTATCACTCACTATCCACATTTTATCTTTTACTCATACCTGAGTTACCCCATTAACAAAGGAATATTTCCATGGGATTACTTAAGGTATTTTTAGATCTGGATCCTTGTCTTTATTCAGCATCACTTTATACAGAAAGTCTGTGAAACAGTTGAGACCCCCATACTTACGACCGTTTGAACAGGCCACCTATGATGAAGCATGAAACAACATAAGTGGGTGACGTAACCTATCCAAGTATCTTGGATACCTGCAAAACCTTTGGAAAAGGACTTAGTAGTGGCAGCTCTTCCATTTCCCGAGCATTTATGGTGGCATATATATTTTAAAGTAGGTTGTGCTAGGTTCATACCTCTATCTCTCCATTGATGTGTGTTGTCACATAATTCCTTTAGAATCCTCCTTATTGACACTACATTAATCTCTGTCATACACCACAAACAATAACTACAATGATGGGCAAGATAACCAGTCTGTTTCAGAGATTTCACAAATACCAATGACATACGGAAAGGAAAGGGGCATGTGCTATGTTCCCACAGAGTAAAAAAAAACAGCAAGGGATACATATCATTCATACATGGCATCAGGCCTGCAAGACGTCCATGTCAGAGGAGTTTGCTGGGCCAGAGTTAATAAGTTGATGTGGGCCCACTGGATGCTTATTCTGCATTGCCAGGTTTTATGAGCACCTACTTCTATGGGGAAAAAAGTCAAGAAGATATGGCAGCTGTGGTGTCTGTTATCCTCTATTGGCATGGCTCCGTAAGCTGCCTCTTTGTCAATAATGATGACAGGCTTGCTTTAAATTGAACATCTATAAACAATGCTGCTACAGAAATGTGTAGCATTACAACATGCAGGACTTGTGACATTATGCCCCGTCTCCCTCATCTCTTGTCCTGGCCCTGAAAACTTCATACTGCAAAGAACAACATGCAATATACAAACCTTTCCATTTGAGCAACAGCAGTCCATTTCACCTCCATCTAGGGCCTTTAAGAAAAGAGAACACAAGGTCAAAAAAGCAATCAGCTAAGGTTCTAAGAGCTAGAGTGTAAGTTACAGTTTTTTGAATGAGCATTCTTCCAATCTGGTTCAAAAATACTTTTTAAACATTCACACATTGAGATCAAATAAATCAATTGTTAGTTTCATCCCAACAATGGTAGGGCTGCTCTGTCACATGATCCTGTTAGAATAGCATCTTCCATTTCTGATTGTAGCTCCTGGATCAGGAACTGAGCTCCGCCTGCTTCATGTGGACACAGAGGAGTCCATGGCAGGATTGCCTGCCTCTGTGCTTCTTCAGCACAGTCGGCCTTGGGGGTTCTTTCTAATGGCGGACACTGCTGCCCTGCTACCTAGGGAAATGTTACTGTCCAGTCTCCCTGTGATAGAGGGTGAAGAGGGAGACACTGGGGGGCTAAGGAGGAGGCACAGGAGTGGATGTAGAACTTTATTATGCAGGTATGGGTGGGAGAATGGAAGATAGGCCACTATGGGGGAGCAAAGATCAGATTATGAAAAAGGTTAGCAGATGGCTCCATGTCAGCAAGAATACAGTGCTCCTGCTCCAGGCTTTCATTAAAAAATCGAATTCATTCTGGGAGTTGTCATCCTGGTTCATTTAATTTGATCCAATTGAACTTAATGCATGAAAACAATTATTTATAAAGGAAAAGCCCAAAGCATGAACATTGTGTTCTTAGTGACATCAGGTTATCTGATAACTTTAAAAATGACAAAGATTTAAAAGAGCATTAGAGAGACAGGGATCGTCTAGCTGATAGGGGACATGGGACAAGGAAGTGACTTGCGGACACGTGGAAAGATGGGGTATGACAGCGACAGAGGATAATATTTTTAAGGGCTTCATCAAACATTAGAGATTTTAGTTTTCAGAAATTGTTGTAATGTGATTTATAGTTTTAGAAAACTAGAGTTCATAGCTATCCCAACTACTAGCAGAGCTCAAAGTCAAACACTCACATATACACGTACTCATTTTAATTCAGATTTATTTTCATGTTTTCAAAACTGGTGCACAGACCCACAAGCACTCAGTAGGGTTGCCACCTAGTCCATGCATCAATGACACCACGTGCAGTCCTGGGCATTCTTGTTATACATCACTGTTATCCAGTTGTTAGACCTGGCTTTTACAGCGGGTTTATCCCCAGAATTTGTGCTTTGTGGCCTTCTGTTTCTGACCTGTTTTTGTTGGTTTTATGACTCTGGTCACTTTATCACTGCTGATCAGTGCTAAAGTGCATATGCTCTCCCTGTAAATTGTATGTGTGGATTGGTGTTTCCATAATTGGCTGATTTGATTCACTAGTCAGTCCCTAGTACAGTGCACTGTGTGTGCCCAGGGCCTTTATATCAAATGCTGCTAGTGGGCCTGCAGCACTGATTGTGCCACCCACATAAGCAGCCTGTAAATGTAACTCAGGCCTGCAATTGCAGAGCCTGTGTGCAGTCTAGTACTGCTATGTCGACTTGGCAAGTGCACCCACTTGCTAGGCCTTAACCTTCACTTTTCTTACATGTTTGTCTCCCCTAAGGTAGGCCCAAGGTACCCCTGTGGGCAGGGTGCAGTGTTTGTGAAAGGTAGGACATGCCCTGATATGTGTGGCATGTCCTGATAGTGAAATACTGCCAATTTCGTTTTTCACTATTGTAAGGCTATCTGTTCCCATAGGATAGAATGGGGAGTTTGCTTATAACATCTTATAAGCATAACTGCCCCTGGGAACCAGATAGGAAAATAAAGTTTAGTATGCCTGAACTCATAATGTTAAACTGCATCTTTTAGTGAGGGTGATTTTTACATTCTGTTTGAAAATATCACTTTTATAAAGTAGGTATTTTCCTGCTTAGCCATCCAGTGTGCCTCTGCTAGGATGTGTATTGACTGTCTGGCTTTGGAGTGACAGGGGCTGGGGATGTGCAGTGGCTCCAGAGAGTCTGGATGAGTCAGCGCTAGATTGAATAGGGCTGGTCTGCATTCGGAGTGGTTGGAGGAGTAGCACCTGCACCTGAGTAGGGCTGTGCCTGCCTTCCACAATGAAGGCTCCGCCCCACTGTGGTGTGTCTGGAGCCAGGGCTCACACTGACAATGGAGGTTGTTGTGCACTTGCAAAGTGCACCTCAGAACTGGTTTGGACTGTGCTCAGAGCCCTGGGCCAGGAGAGAACAAAGAGATTTACTGTATAAAAAGAGGGGCCCTGACCCCAGACTTTTAGATCATTTCTGGGAATCAAGAGGAACCTTTGCCAAGGAGAAGAGTTGGAGAAGCTGAGGAGGAATACTGCCCCTGTGCTGTTTGTTATTTGGGGTTGGCCTGCAATGGCTACTTGCTGCCAAGGAAAGGAAAAAGGACTTTGCTGTTTGCTGTGTCCCCTGCTTGAGGATGATCTCCAAGGGCTTGAAACTGAGCTTGCCTCCTGTTCTGAAGTCTCAGGGACTCAAAGACTTCACCACCAGCTCCCCTGAGCTTCCTTGCTGGGAGTTCTGCCTGCTGTTGTTTTGGACCTCTAGAGACTGTTTTCCGCTGGGAGCTGAAAAATCAACACAACACAAAGAAGCATGACGCATCCGTACCTGTTTCCGATGCATTGCCAAAGAAACCGTTGCAGTGCCTGCCGCGGCTCGAGAAATTGCTGCATGCCGCATCGAGTGCAACGATCTCCAAAGTCCGAGATCACTTCACCGATTCCGACGCAAGCCCTGCTGTGCGGCTACAAGAATCCACGCATCGTCCCAGATTGTCGCATCGAGGTGCCAAATCTGTTGCATCGCTGGGGGACGCAGTAAGAAACCGACGCATCACTTCCCCACGCAGTAAGAAACCGACGCATCTTCTCCTCTCCAGTAAGGAACCGATGCATCACCTCCCCTGCGCAGCAGTAAGGAACCGACGCATCACCTCCCCCAGAGCAAGGAACAGACGCATCACCTTCCCTGAGTGTAAGGAACCAATGCATCACCTTCCCTGCGGCCCTTTTTGTTTGTGTTTGCGCGACGCATCCAAGGTACTTTGTGTGAAAAGTGTCGCATTTGTAATTTGCTTTGAACTAAACTATTTCTACCATTTGAAAGTCATATTTTTATTACTGTATTGTGGATTTTTGTCGTTTGGTTTTGTTTTGGTTTAGATAAAGATTATTTTTCTAAACTGGTGTGGTGTCCATTTGTGGTGTTTTCACTGAATTACTGTATGTGTTCACAAATGCTTTACATACTGCCTCTGAAATAAGCCTGTCTGCTCGTGCCAAGCTACCAATGGGGTGAGCAGGGATTATTTTAGAAGTGTATCCCCCTTACCCTGACTAGGAAGAAGGGTCCCTACTTGGACAACGGTACCTACCTCTGCCAACTGGAGACCCCCCATTTCTAACACCGGTATTCTAGTCTAATAAGTTCAATAGAAGGAGGCTATGACTATAACTTCCAGAACAGGCCGTCACGAGAAAGCACAAGAATGGAAACATGGTATATTAAATCCTTCATACACAAAATTACAGTTCTAACAGCAGTCAATAACGCATTTCCCAGTCACGCCTCTTGGGCAGCTAAATTCATTTGGCATCAACCGAAGCTGATCTTTCCTAAAAAGGGATGGCCAGTGTCGACGAACTGTATGTTTGACATTCGTCATACCGGAGATGCTGCTGTTTGTATTTCGCAACAGGTCACTGGCACTTTCAGATAGAAGTTACACCCACATCCACCTAGGCTGAGCTCTCAAGCTATCCAAGTCCTTGTGTGAGTACCTCGTCCAGCTCCAGTATTTGCTTTGAATTCTGGGCCTTGTAGTCCTGCCTATTTTAGTGGGATTAAAATACTACAAAACTCAATAAGCAAAAAAAAACAAAAAACAGGACTGGGTGAGCTATGATGCATGTAACTGTGAAACTTGAGAGCACTGCCTAGGCCACAAATGTACATCAAAAATGTGCTTTATTTAGGTAGCATCAGATTCTTGCTCACTGGAGCATTGCATCGCTCATGAAGAGTCAGACCACTACTATGTGCGTGTATTTACATAACGCTGGTCTGCAAACGGATGGACCTGCCCATCCAATAAACAATTTGAAACAACCTAGGAATTTGAACATCTGTTTGACACGTTTAGTAATATTTCATGCAAAAATAAGCTGAAAAATAAAATCATTGCATACTTTGGAGACTAACCATGCAATCTATACTGAGCATATACCTTCCTTCCCAGATCATCTTTTAATTTTTTTTTGTTTGTTTACATTTATATAAATGTATTTTATTTTTTAAAATATTTTTTACTATGCATTTAATTGTTTTTACAGCACCCTCACCTGTGTGACCCCCCCCCCCTTCCAACCCACCTACACATTACACGGCCAATTTTTACAATTTCAGCAAAGTTCAATGACATAAATAATCAAGTGCATAACAGTATATCATAAAATGTCCGGTATAAAATCTTAAAACACATCTGTTATTCTTTCCTACCCATTAGATTGATGGTATTTAGTTTGCCCACATGAAGCTAACCCCTCTCAATCCAATCAGTCAGAGGGGCCCATCTCCTTAACCGCTTCTCCCCTGCCCGACCCCCGATGCTGAAATACTGGGGGGTTCTGATCCAGCCATGCAGATGCAATGCATAATCGCATAATCGCCAGATTGTCATTCCTATAAAGAGGAAAACTTTAAATTTTTTATCCAATTTCAGCCCTTTCATTCCCTCTTTGGCCAGGTCACTGACAGTGCACAGACACACTGGTCCTAATTCTAAATGTGTTTACATCTAATATTCAGGGATTGTGATGTGTGTTTTCCATAATGTAACACAGCAGCAGCTCACTAATGTTACTACAAAAATTCACTGTTACGCCCTCCCATTTCTCATATGTGAGGTCCTGTTTTTATGTAAAAGAAGCCTTTTTAGGGATGTTGAATGAAACACAAATAGAACATTTCTCTGCAAAATGTATGTAATGGACTCTCTCACACATCACCCACATTACAAATAAATAAAACGAAAATAGTATTTAAACCAATCTGTTTAAGAATTATTCAAGGTGATCAGGGCAAGACTCTCTGCAGGACAGAGCTTGCTCTATCAGGGGGACCCCCTAAAAGGCTGGGGCCTTGGGTCAGTGATCACCTTGCTCATGCCCTAAAATGTCAGTTTCAAACACTCATTGGTTACTTGAAACTGTTGAAAAACTTTACAGCTAAGGGAAGTCATTATTAACTCAAGGTACCTTACCCACACTCATGTACGTAATTGCTAGTCATTACTAAAAAAATCCCTATTTCCAGTCTAATGTTATCTGCAATATTGAGAATTTGCTTCAATTAATAAACTAAGGGAGCAGCCTGGTAACCTTCCGTTTCTGAATCAAGCACAGAAGCTTGATTCAGAAATGGGGGTTACCAAGCCGCTCCCAAAGCCTACCCTGACTACAGGTTTATCAGAAAAAGGAATATAACCTACTCTGAGCTAAACATATGTGGATTTAAGGGAATATGCGAGATTTTGAGCGAGAGGTGTATTAATTGGATGAAACTCTTCCTATTGAAGAATGTATTTGAATGAAACTAGTTTAGTTGTGGCTAGCGATTGCACTGGTGAAGCTTTCCTCTAATATTCTGAAATGTGTTGGCAATGGTTTGTGTATTTGGCATCCTATCATATCTATGATCACATGTAATTAAGTGTAAGAAATTGTGTTATTAGTTGAGAGGGGTGATAACCCAGCTCAATTATTAATCACCACCCTAGTCAGGGTGAATGACTAAAGGCCCTAAATAACCTGAGCTCAACACCCTGGGTGCTATAACACAGAGCGGACAGGCTTAACTTTAGAAGCATTGTGTAAAATAGTTTTGCAGTACTCAAACAGTAATAAAGTCACAACACAATGCAAGAAAATTCTAAGCCGAATTAGAAAAATAGAGAATATTTTTCAAAAGAAATGAAATGACACCAAAATGACAAAAAAAAATCCAATAAATGAAACGGGAGTTGTGAATTGTTAAAGTTTAAATTTTAAAAAGTGCCAAAAAGCATACAGTGCCAGCCACAGTCATCTGCTTGCGCTTCACTGGTACTAGGGTGAACGTTAAGGCTGACTGCAATTGAGCGTGGGTCAGGTACAAGGACCAGGTTCGTATTCTGCCTTTGAGAAAGTAAGCCAAAGTGTAAATCAACAAGCAGAATAAAATAGAGACTGCTGAGTTTGACAGGCGATAAAATTGTGGAATATATGCCAAAAAGGGAGTGGAGAAAATAGGGCTCTAATATAACCTTACATACTCATGAACCTATTGCTTTTCAAGAAATTATGATACATCAGATAGGAACCATTTTGGAACCCCTGCTTTCATGAATAATTATAATAAGGCATATATTGGAAATGAAAGCAATAACATGACGTATGCACCAAAAACAATTATAGAGAGTACTAATGATGAACGATTTCTTTGAGCAGACTTGGACAAAGAACCTTGGGTTTGTTACAAATGCAGGAACAAATGAATACATGCCAGCTTGACAATTGAATAGCACCATGAAGTGAATTCTAGTTTGCTTATTTTCTGAAATAGATAGACACAGAAGAGAAACATGAATGTCAGAAACTTGTTTATGGAATTTAAAAAGCACAATTCTTTCTGTCGCTGTAAAATGAATGTTAATTTGGCCTGGGCGGAGTTCACGGAGCTCCGCGAAGTGGCTGAAAAACTCTGAGGCGCTACGTGGAGTTCCGCAAGTGGCTGAGTGCGTTAGATCGCGCCATTCGCGCTGATTTTTAGAGCTGGGTGTTGGTCCCTCGCTGGAAAATTCACGCAAACTGCACCTTGCGCAGCGCAAGAGGGCGCTGCTTCTTTCTGCCCCTTCGAGTAGATTTTCTACTCGAGCGGCAGCTTCCTCAACATGAACAGAAGGATTCACAAAGAGAGCGGCCAAGCCCATCGGCGACCGCCCACGCTGAGAAATCTCTCTGGGAGATGGTCTAGTGTTGGACTTTCCTCGCTCGCGCTCGGCAACTTAACGTTGGCGAGCACAACTAAGGAAAAAACTTTTACAACAAATCTGCGTGCTCTGCAGAGCGGGGACTTTGGAAAACTCCGCAAACTCCGAGAACGGTTCGGAGTTCATCGCCCAGACCTAATGTTAATGCAGGCTGACTAGGCCTAGTCATGTCAAATGAAGCCTGGTTATGCTAACTAAAACACATTTAAATCAAACATTAATTAATAACGTGCTCACACTTCCCTCTTGATGATGTCTGAATCATCATCAAATTTCTCTACACTACACTGCAACACTTCACCAATAATTTTCAGCTTCTTCAATTTAATCTTCTCCATGGCCTTCATTTCAATATAAACTCGTGCTTTGCGTTTCATCAAGATTAATTTCTTCCTTCTTATTTTTTCTGGTGATCATCAAGTTAAACTTCTTTCTTATTTTTTCTGCTTGTCTTCTTTACACAATCGCATTTTAAACGCTCCTTAAAACAAATAATGCTAATATTCTTACCGTAATATTAATAATAGTGTTAGTATTTTCTGTAGTGAGCACACCACCTACATCACCAAACCTACATTCACCAAGCTTTCCAAATCCCTTTAAAATCTTACAAAAGCATGAGCCAACTGTATCCCATACACCAGTCTCTCCCAAAATATGAACTCCACTTACAATATCAGTTATATTGTTAATATATTTAATAATTTCCATGCTTTCTCCAGACACACTGCTGGACCATAATTACACGGCACACTCCACCTTCCTACACCAACGGAAGGCCTGATTCTCAAAGGTGACTTACACTTTTGAGTAAGTTTACACTTTTGAGTAAGTTAACTACTGTTCGGTATTGACAAATTCCAAGTGTCACCTACTACTTTAAAAAAAAAAAAAGCACACAGTTGTAAGTCCAGCACTACACATGGCTAACCACTTGTACTGCAACACTCTCATGTAGAAAAAAATTGAGATAGTGACTTAACATAAAACCCGAAATTAAATAATTTAAAATACCTAAAAAATAAATAAATATGAATTAATGTGAAAAAAACTAAATCGGTACATGTTTATTATTTAATTATAAAATATTCCAGCAACCTATTCAGAATTGAAAAATGAATGTAACAATAGAGTTTATAAAAACAATTACATTAATTTTAATTAATTGTGTACATCACTTTTAATAATTATAAATTGACACAATTTTAATTTATTTTATATCCATTAAAGTATGAATTCGAAATTAATTTAATAGTCTGTAGCATTTAACACAAAAATATTTTTGACATTTATTTTCAAGATAAATAAACATTTTTATTTTTCCCCATAATTTGCCATGCGGAGCTCTCTGCTCCAAATGCAGAACCTTCCTATGGGAAAGTATAGCGAAAATCTAAAAGATGAATGTAACTTAAAAATAAATATTAAAAATATGTTTATGTAAATTCATTTTGGATATTTACTTTAAATATAGATATAAATTAATATCAATCTGATGGGTAAGTTACCAGTATGGCATTTTACAGATATTATGGCGATCAATGTCATAGAATGACTAATTGAAACAGCACACCATAATGTACTTGTGGTCAGCTACTGGATTGTTCTACATGCACATGAAGCCCTTAAGAAGTTCAGTGATATAGGATGAAATGAGTTGATTGTACTTTGAGATATTCTTTGAAAATTCAATTAAGAACTATTTTTAAGGAAACAGAGCAGGCTACTGGATATGAAGATGAGATGACCAGGACATTATTTCTACTTTTCACCTCATCATATTGAAATGCCTGTATAGGATTTTAGCTCATGTCAGACCTAGACAATTCCTGGCTCATTGGATTAGCAACATCGGCAACCTGTGGCTAGGGCAAGTGCTCAGAAAGCCTAGCCCCAGCAATATTGTGACCGGAGATTGCCAGTGCTTAATCATAGCCTATGTCTCAGACACTGATGTCTCTGGAATTCCAGGGGCTCAAATTCTTTATAGCGAATGGCACTCCATTAGCTTTCCCTTCCTTAAGCTCTTTCTGTAACTCTAGTCTATAAATGTACATGGATTATTAGTGAGAGGGAACAGTAAAACCTGTCTGTGTCTGAAGCAAAGCGTTTCAATTAATGAAAAAGATCAGAAAAGCCCACCTTTCTCTGGAATGTTCCAGGACAAAGGTCTGAGAACACACAAGCACAGGGACAGAGAACATACTGTCAGCCATCAAAACAGAGGAACAATAGGCCATGCTTGATATTGCCAATGGCACCAGATCCATACCTTGCTTAAATGACATTTCCTTACTAAATGCAGAAGGCAGAGCTGGCTCTCATCTGCCATCAAAAACAGAACTCCACCACACTTCCCACACTCAACACATCTGTTCTTCCCTTGCCACAAACAACACAAACACCAGCAGTAGCGGCTCCTGGAGGGAGTGCTGCGGGGCGGTGGGGTGGGGTGGGGTGGGGGAGGGGCAGGGTGGGGGTTAGTAAACTCCGGCTTACGGCTGAACTGAGTTAAGTACATAAATAAATAAATAAAACAAATTACATTGCGCGCGCTGCATCGCAATCGGCGATGCAGCGCGCACAATCTAATTCGGTTTATTTATTTATGTACTTAACTCAGTTCGGCCAAAAGCCGGAGTTTACTACCCCCCACCCTGCCCCTACCCCGCCCCACCCCACCGCCCCGCAGCACTCCCTCCAGGAGCTGCTACTGAACATCAGTGCCATCCTGTGCCTTTGTCAGAACAATCCCGTGCTCAGCTGACTGATCGCTCTTTCAGTGCAGACAGCAGAGCTGACCCTCACCTGTCATAAATACATAGCTATTGCTCACCTTCCAGAACAGCAGACCTACTCCCATTAGTTACACAGAGCAGAGCTATGCTTTGCTTTACTGATCTACCCATGAAAAGATGTATACCTATCTGATTGGTCGTTTGTCTAATCGTCTGTCTCTCTACATACATCTGTCATTTACAGGGACCCTTGGGACACAGAGATTATGGACAAGGACTCATAAGGGACATAAAGCCAAGAGAAAGGGGACTTAGGGAAAAGGGAATTTTAATGACAACTCTGGTGGGACAAGGAGACATTAGCACAAGGGAGACAATGACAGACAGACTCTCACACTGAGCAATACTGAGGAGGAAAACACAGGGATCGTTCATCCAAGACAAATGGAAACTGTTCAAGAAAAAGACAGCTCTGTTCCTACTACAAGATGTGTGCTGCCTATGAAACACCATTGTAGAGAAATCCCTCATCCTAAAACCACTCCACACTCAATTACTCTGGCCATTGGAAGGTTAAATGCCCTCCCACAGATCCCTTACCTATGTAAAGCCATAAAGAATACATGAACCTGCTGAAGAGAGCATAAATTCCAGGAGAACAAGTAATTGTGGTTCACTGAAGCATACATATATCTTTTAACATAACATAACACCTGCTGGATCTGTGCTCTATATGACACATTCAGAGGGTACTAATTTTCAATGGAGGAGAAGATTCTGTACATAGATTCACATCAGCAAACGGAAAATCTCTACAAGTAATTGGAAATTTTGGAGCAGTGTGCAGGAACCAACCACACCTCTAGCTATCTCTTCCATCTAAAATCTGCCCCTCCATGCTCAAATCTCTCTGTTAACTCAATCTGCAGAACATTTACTGCTAGGGATACATTCAATTTCACAGTTTCTTCTAAATACCCATTAAGCATCACAATTCATTACCTGAAAATAGCCTGTGAACTGTAAACTCCATTGGTCCCAAGATTGGCTAGTAAGCTTTATTCTTTTTTCCATTTTTGCTGGGTGGAATTACAAATAGCTCTATAACAGGCCTTCAGCCTTTATGTAGAACAGTTGTATTTGATTCACCAATTGGCAACAGTTTTGCAAAATAACAATATTTAAACTTTGTTTTTAAATATTTGAGTATTTTTTTACCTTCCCCCAAAATAATCAAGTATTGAAGATAGAATATTAAATAAACCTCATAGAGTATTTAAGGAAATGTTGCACTTTGTCCAAATATTCTAGGAACAGAGTTAGAATACTACATTTGACTTCCCAGCATCTACAAATCCTCTGCTTCTGAGAGTGCAACTGTAGGAAAAAATCTAATCTTCCATTTTCCAAATAATTCAAGAGTAATTCTTTCTTCACTGACAAGACCAAAATGCTTCACAAAATATATCAGAAATTGATGGCTTTATGTCTAGATATCAGATGCCAAGCTTGCAGTGACATTTTCTACATATTTGCCATTGGCAAGACCGTAAAATGTCTAACTGTGTTCCTGCTTCCTTTTTTGATTGAAAATCTGTATCCTCCTCCATAAAGTACATAGAATCAATTGACACCCATGCAACAGTTTTAAACAAGCCTTTTAAAAACTTCAACCAGCAGCTTATTGGAGTTTTTTCCTTTTGTCAGTGCGTGCTAAAACCATTCCAACATGGCTGTCAAACATTTGCATGCATGTGCTGCAGCCTTCTTGCAATGGAAAGAAAAACTATGCCAAGATGGCCGCTGTGTTTGCGCACACATGCATGGTGGCAATTTTGGACTCTTCTTATGTTTTAAGAAATATTGTGAAAAAATGGCAGCAGCTCATTTATGCGCACACGCAGTAGCCATCTTTGAATGTTTTTTCTTAAAGCATGAGGGAAAACATTCCGCGACTGCACATATTTACATGTTTTGGCAGCCAGTTGGAATAGTCTAAACTATTTAAAGATGTGGCAGGTGGTGATGACAGTGTGTGGAGCTCGAAGTTACGCAGGCGCTGTGGGTGTCAATATTTTAAATAAAGATAGCAGTATGGAAAAGGAATGTAGGAGCAAGAAGAGACAGGGAGAGGTAAAGAAAATAGTTCCTCTGCACTACAAGGTCTAATGTGGGGGGATAAAACTCATCCAATCAAAACACGGTGAGACGGACATTCGTCTTAGGCAGGACAAACAATAGAATGTGGAGAAAAGCTAAGGAGCAGGGAGCTGAGGTAGATAAGAAAGACACTGAATTATGAGCAATGGTCAGCATAAAACCCACCCTAATACCATTAACCCAGGTGAGATATTTATGACGTGTCGTAAATACCTCCTAATCTAAGTTTTTAACTAGCAAATGAGGCATATCATGCAGAATTGGTATTTAACTCAATCAATTCTGATCTTCTTTTATTAAGTGCAAAGCATAAACATGTTGCAGCAAGCACAAAACCTTAATTAACAAGCACAAAACAATTCTGCAAATAATGTTAAACATTATATTCATAAAGTAAATTTTCTGAGAATGCACAAATAAACAATTTAATTAAGACATGAACAATATATTAGCATTTATGACAACAAATGAAATATGAGGATAACAATAAATATGGAAGAAAGCGAGAAAGGAAAAAATCATTACTATCAAATGTCATAATGTTGCAAAGTCATCCTGTGCCCTGGGCACCCCCCAACTTTTTGCTGACTGACACTGGTGGTAAATGACTCTGACTGACCCTGGGTCTGCCTAACCAGGCCCAGGGCCAGTGCAATGCTGAAAGAGACACATTAGAATACAGTTAAAACACCTACATACACTAGGGTACACAATGGTATGGTGGGGTACCCCTGTGATTGGCATGACCTACCCCATAAGCCCCTAGTATATAATAGGGCAGGGGGATTGAAACTACCTAGAAGTCCCTAGTACCCTAGGGCATGGCAGTTTAAGAGGCCAGCAGCCTTTCTGCACTTGCATGTGTGCACTGCTGAGGCCTGAGGTCAGTTTTAAAAGCAGCCCTGGGTGCCATGACTGCTTTTAAAAAGTAAATTGTGCCCAAACTCGACTTTGGGGCACTTAAAAATGGATAACCTACAATGTTATGGCATATTAGGGACCCCCAGGGTCTCCCCTAGGTATCCCAGGGGTGGGGGTCAGGTATCTATAAAGTAGACCCTTATAAAATGAGTTTTTATATCCCTGGGTAAAGTGAAATTTCACATTTCACTCCCACATTGTGGTAAAGTGCTGCCCAAATTCGACTTTGGTGCTAGGAGCACTGTGAAGTGAGGATCTGCAACAGTTTTACAGATTCAGAACCCCTAAAGTCTCCCCTAGTTGTCCTATGGGGTGGGGGTCCTGTAGATATAAGCAAAGTACTTATAAAATATGTTTTTGTAAGTCCTGGTGCTGGAAAAATGGCCCAAGTCATTTTTCCCATTGCAAATACCCTGTTACATAGGTTAACATGGTAGGAAGTTATTAATTAATAACTCTTGATAGGAGAGGGCTAGAGAGGCCATTCAAAGATTTCCCCGAATGGTATTAATAAATCCAACAATATGATATTGTTGAATTTCTCCTAAAGTGTACATACAAGAAGTTATAAGACTTTCTTGTTTGTAAGTCCAGATTCAGCCTTCCAGTGGTCTGCCCTGATTGGTCAGAGTTAAGTGGATTAGCCAGCCTGCCTGGAGAGGTGATAAAGAGCCCCTGGGGTTATGCAGCTGGGCTGGGAGGGCAGTGTGCAGGTCCACAGGAATGCCAGGCCAGGGGGAGGGGTTGTAAACCATGGGCTTCAAAGAGAAAAGCAGAACCCAGGGACATTTACAACTCTGAACTTTCTACCTCAGGCAGATGGGGGATTAAGGAAGGTATGAGCAGATGCAGGGGGAGAGTCTAAGTAAATTAGCCATCCTAGGGGTGTGTTTAGCCAGCTCTTGCCTCCTTGCTGGAAATTCTGCCATTATGGATTTGGAAGATTTGATGCACTCTGGGACAAAATAATGCCACACTCTACAGGAAGTGGTCATATCTTTGAGGAGTTACCCTGCTCCCATTGGTCAGGAGTGACCTCCTGTCTGACCCAGAGAACATGGAATAAGTATCTGAGAGGGGCAGAGCCCTCCAGATCTGCTGCTTGAAACTTACTGAAGCAAGACATTGCCAAGCTGAGAAGATTTTGCTGTGCAAAGATTTCTAAGGCCTGACCTCTGAAAACTGCACCATCTGAAACTACAGCCCTGTGGATTATTTTGCTGAAAAAGAACTAAAGAGTGGACTCCCTGAAAGCTACAGGTTAAAAGAGCTCATCTGGAACATCACCAACTAAATCTGCACCTTGGGGAACTACCAGTGGATTTGTAAGGGTGACGTCCCAGTGGATTGTGGGAACTGAAGTCCTCAACTTTCAAGGACCATCTTGGAGCTTCCAGACCCTTGGAGTGAGTTTGAGACACTTTGGGACCCTTTGAGGAACTTCAGGAAGAAGTTCAAGAAGTTTGGAGAACTTTGGAGGAACTTTGAAAAAAAGCTCCATAGAGGGACCGACTCAACCTGGTCAGCCAAGCCGCCTGCCTTCAACCGCGAGTCGGCCAAGCCATCCAGGTTTGTCCCGCTAAAAGCTCCGTCGGTCCGACTTCCAGAGTTTGACCGGGAGTAGAAGAAATCTGAAGCCGGCGAACCCTCACCGAATCCGGCTACATGAGGAGCATCGAGAGACCCCGCGAGAAAAAGCTCCAGAAAAGTTTCTAAGTCCGCTCGTAGAAAAGGTGACCGGGAGCAACCGCGAGAGCCAAGCCGCCTGTCTTCCATCATGTGTCGGCCTGGGCTCCTGGGTTGCCCCGCTGAAGCGCTAAAGAAAAAGTTTCTAAGTCCGCTCCAGGGAAGTTGATCGGGAGTTCGTCGAAAGGCAAGCCGGCGAACCCTCACCGGATCCGGACTGGCTGGGAGCTTCGAGGGACCTCACGAGAAAAAGCTCCAGAAAAGTTTCTAAGTGTGAAGGTAGAAACTGAGACCAGGACCTGCCGCAAGCTGTAGCCGCCCAGGGCTCCATCGCGGTCAGCCTGAAACTTTGACTTTGCCCCGGTCTATCGCGAGCAGGTATCCCAATATGGTGCTATAAACTTCTAAGTGCTATATTTTATTAAATCTTTGAAAATTCATATCTCCGGTTCCCTACATTGGACTTTTGTCGTTCTGGTGTCATTTTAAAGATAAAAATATTACCTATTGTTATAAATTGGTGTTGGATTTTAATTATGTGTTGTGTCTTAATTATTTACTGAATTGGTGTTTTTAAATGCTTTACATACCTGTCTTTGAAGTTAAGCCTGTCTGCTCGTAGCCACGTTACCAAGGGTTGAGCATAGGAATAATTTTCTAAGACCTATGCTGAGTCCTATCATGTGTTAGTGGCCTTATTGCCAGTGGCAGACCTACATTTGCCCCTACCAATAATCCACTTTCCAACATTTGGTGCTCAGCGGTGTGGATGAGGACTTGTGTTTAAAAAGTACACCTTTCAGTGAATGAATTAAGATTATAAAAATCCTCTAAATTGCCTTAGAACAAAACTTTTGAGTTTGATTTTTGGAATTTGGACTAAACTGTTTTTAATCCATTGTTTTGATTTTTCCAAATTGTTCTAAGTCTGTTGTGCCTAGTTTTTGTGACCCAAAACTAGGGAACCATGGAGCTGGACCTGGCTAAACTGTCCCAGTTTAAGATGGCGGATCTTAGGGAACAGTGTAGGCTTAGGGGGCTGCCTGCTTGCAGGAAGCTTAGGAAGGTAGGGTTGCTTGAGTCCCTAAAAGCTTGGGCTAGGGCAGCTGAGGAGAGTCAAGGGGGATAGAGGGTGTCCCCCCAACCTCATCCAAGAGGAGGTTGAGGATGATGCCTCTTCCATTTTAACTAGTGTTAGCCAATTGAATCCAGATGGTGGGAGTGGGGAAGGGTCCCTTACTCAGGAACCACCACCGTCCCTTGCAGAGAGACAGCTTAAGGCTCAATTAGCTTTGATAGCTTTGGAGCAGAGGAAACTGGACTTGGCTGAGAAGAGATGGGAGAGGGAGGAGGCGTTGAAAAGAAATGGTGGCAGTGAAAATGATGAAGATTTTGAAATGTCCCGGGGTGGTGCATTTGATCACAAACTTCCCAAGGGTATAGTACCCAAGTACACTGAGGGGGATGACATTGACAAGTGGCTAGCAGCTTTTGAGAGGGCCTTTAGAATGAGTAGGGTCCACTCTAAGTATTGGGGTGCACTCCTGTGGGAGTTGATTCCAGTAGCTGGGAGGGATAGGCTCCTGACCCTGAAGGGAGAGGATGCAGAATCATACCAGCAGATGAAGGCATGCTTAGTCAGAGGTTTGGTCTGACTCCAGAGCAGTACAGGGTGAAGTTTAGAGGCACCCAGAAATTGAGTTCAAAGTCTTGGGTAGACTTTGTGGACATTTCAGTGAAGGCACTGGAAGGCTGGATTGTTGGTAACAAAGTTGACACATATGAGGGATTGTATAATTTGTTTTTGAAAGAACATATTTTGACTCATTGTGCAGAAGAGAAGTTACGCCAGTATCTAGTGGACTCTAAGCTGACAGACCCCAGAGAGCTGGGTGAAGCAGCTGATGAGTGGGTGAGAACCCGGGTTTCCATACAGCACCAGGGGGTGACCAGAAGAAAGGAGGACAGGTCCCTCCCCAGGGGAAAGCCCAAGGGAAAGAAGGTCAAAACCAGAAGGAGTCCTCCAAAGACCCACAAAAACCTGCACAAGGAGGGGGGCCCCGAGCCAACCCAAATCCAAAGGGAGGTGGAATCAGGGAAAGAATGGTAGGTTCTTTGATCCCTCAAAAGTGGGTAAGTGCTTTGACTGTAACCAGCCAGGGCACAAGCAGGGAGATGCTGTCTGCGCCAAGAAGCTCCCCCTAAGGGGCCATCCACAGGGATTGCCAGTGTCAGTGTAGGGGTGGAGAGTGGTGCCCCAGTGAGGGGTAGTCAGGTGGTGGAAGCAACCTTAGTGTCCCTGGGTGGGGTGAATATTGCAACCCTTACTGCCTTACCTCCAAACATGGACAAGTACAGGCAGAGGCCTAAAGTGAATGGGACTGAGGTTGAGGCTATCAGAGACACTGGGGCTAGTGTAACTATGGTCCTGGATGAGCTGGTGCCTCCAGAGAGGTTGTTACCTGGTGAGTTTCACCAGGTGACTTATGCAGACAGCACTACCAAACTCCATCCTATGGCTGTGGTGGATTTGGAATGGGGAGGTGTGACAGGCCCTATGAAGGTAGCTGTGTCAAAGGTGCTCCCAGTCCAGTGTTTACTGGGCAATGATCTTGAAGCCTCTGTGTGGTCAGAGGTGGAGAGAGGACTCCATATGAAAATATTGGAGCTCCCTGAGTGGGTATGTGCTGTGACTAGGTCACAGACTAGCCAGAAGGGAGGGGCTGGACACTTGGACCCTGGAACAAAGGGCCAAGCATCCAAGGACAAGGGTACTGGGCCTGGTGAGCCAGCCCAGGGAACTCCAGAGGTGCAGGCAGAATCTAACCCTGATGGGGAGGATCTGGCCTCTGAGGGAGGGACTCCATCCCTGCCAGAGCTGTCAGATTTGGCAGAACTGACAGGAGCAGGTGGACCCTCCAGAGAGGAGTTCAGTAAGGGACAGCGTGACTGTCCCACCCTTGAGAGCTTGAGGCGGATTGCTTCCAAGCAAGAGGAAGGGGATGACAGTGGGTTTCATAGAATCTACTGGGAAGATGGACTGCTTTATACTGAGGCCAGAAACCTCAAGGAGGGGGCCACCAGGAGGTTGGTGGTGCCCCAGAGGTACACAGAGTTCATCCTGACTTTGGGTCATGATATCCCCTTGGCAGGACATTTGGGACAGACAAAGACATGGAACCGGTTTGTGAACCATTTCTTCTGGCCCCATATGTCTGAGAAGGTAAAGGAGTTTTGCAGCTCCTGTGTCACCTGTCAGGCCAGTGGCAAGGCAGGGGGCAAGACAAAGGCTCCCCTAATACCACTGCCAGTGGTGGGGGTTCCTTTTGAAAGGGTGGGGATGGACATTGTTGGTCCCCTGGACCCACCCACTGCATCAGGGGATAGGTATATCTTAGTGGTAGGTGACCATGCCACTAGGTACCCTGAAGCCATACCTCTTAGAACCATTGATGCTCCTGCAGTGGCTAGAGCACTGCTTGGTGTGTTCACCAGAGTGGGTTTTCCAAAAGAGGTGGTGTCAGATAAGGGCACGAATTTACCTGTCCAGCTATCTGACTACTATGTGGGATGAGTGTGGTGTCAACTACAAGTTCACCACCCCTATCACCCACAAGCAAATGGTCTTGTTGAGAGATTCAACAAAACCCTGAAGGGCATGATAAATGGGTTGTCAGAGAAACTCAGAAGGAGATGGGATGTTCTCCTCCCATGCTTACTGTTTGCCTACAGGGAGGTGCCACAGAAAGGGGTTGGTTTCAGTCCCTTTGAGTTGTTGTTTGGACACCCTGTGAGGGGGCCATTGAGCCTGCTGAGAGAGTCTTTAGAGAAGCCTCTTAAAGAAGCAAAGGACAATGTGCTTGACTATGTGCTAGGCCTGAGATCTAGAATGGCAGAGTACATGTACAAGGCAAACAGGAAACTGGAGGCCAGCCAGGAGCTCATGAAGCACTGGTATGATCAAAAGGCTACTATGCCTGAGTATACTCCAGGACAATTGGTGTGGGTGTTGGAGCCTGTGGCTCCCAGGGCCCTCCATGACAAGTGGAGTGGGCCCTATCCAATCTTAGAAAAGAAGGGTGAGGTTACCTATTTGGTTGACCTTGGCACCCCCAGGAACCCTCATAGGGTCCTGCATGTGAATAGATTGAAACCCCACCATGACAGGGCAGACATGACCATGTTACTGGTCACTGATGAGGGTGTGGAGGAGGAAACTGAGCCTGTGCCCGACCTCCTCTCCACTAATGTGCAAGATGGGTCAGTGGAGGGGTGATACTCTCTCCCAAGTTGACAGACCAGCAGCACAGAGACTGTAAGCAAGTGCTGGAGCAGTTTGCTGGCCTGTTCTCTTTGACCCCAGGCATCACTGAGTGGTGTGTGCACCACATTGACACTGGTGACAGCCTACCTGTCAAAAATAAACTGTACAGGTTGTTTGACCATGTCAGAGCCAGCATTAAAGCTGAGGTTGCTAAGATGCTGGAATTGGGGATAATTGAACCGTCTGAGAGTCCATGGGCCAGTCCAGTGGTGCTGGTGCCTAAACCTAATGCTCAGGGGGGACCCAAGGAGTTAAGGTTCTGTGTGGACTACAGAGGATTGAATGCAGTCACAAAGACTGACGCTCACCCTATACCTAGAGCTGATGAGCTCATTGATAGGTTAGGGGCTGCTAAGTACCTGAGTACTTTTGATTTGACTTCAGGTTACTGGCAGATTGCCCTCACTGATGGAGCAAAGGAGAGGTCAGCATTCTCCACACCAGAGGGACATTATCAGTTCAAGGTAATGCCCTTTGGATTAAAGAATGCACCTGCCACCTTCCAAAGGTTGGTGAACAGGGTCTTGTCTGGGTTGGAACAGTTCAGTGCAGCTTACCTGGATGATATAGCTGCATACAGTTCTACCTGGGGGGATCACTTAAGCCACCTAAGGGAAGTGCTTCAGGCCATGCAGCAGGCAGGCCTGACTATTAAGGCAAGCAAGTGCCAAATAGGGCAGAGTTCTGTGGTGTACCTGGGCCACCTGGTAGGTGGGGGCCATGTACAGCCTCTCCAAGCAAACATCCAAACTATTTTGGATTGGGCAGCTCCTGTTACCCAGACACAGGTCAGGGCATTCCTTGGACTGACAGGGTACTATAGAAGGTTTGTTCAAAATTATGGGACCATTGTGGGGCCCCCAACAGAACTCACTTCTAAAAAGAGGCCCAAGAAGGTGATTTGGACCCCAGAGTGTCAGAAGGCTTTTGACACTCTGAAAGCTGCAATGTGTTCAGCACCAGTGCTACTGGCCCCTGAATACACAAAAGAATTTGTGGTTCAGACAGATGCTTCAGAGCAAGGGATTGGGGCAGTGTTGTCACAGCTAAATGAAGAGGGCCTTGATCAGCCAGTTGCCTTTATTAGCAGGAGGCTTCTTCCCAGAGAGCAGAGGCAGAGTGCCATTGAGAGAGAGGCTTTTGCTGTGGTTTGGTCCCTGAAAAAGTTGAGACCATATTTGTTTGGGACTCACTTTCGTGTTCAAACTGACCACAGGCCTCTCAGATGGCTCATGCAGATGAGAGGGGAGAATCCCAAGCTGTTAAGGTGGTCCATTTCCCTACAGGGAATGGACTTTACAGTGGAACACAGACCTGGGGTTGCCCATGCAAATGCGGATGGACTTTCCAGGTTTTTCCACTTAGCTGATGAGGACTACCAGGGTGTAGGTTAGTAACCCATCACCTTTCATTTGGGGGGGGGGCTATGTTGCAAAGTCATCCTGTGCCCTGGGCACCCCCCAACTTTTTGCTGACTGATACTGGTGGTAACTGACTCTGACTGACCCTGGGTCTGCCTAACCAGGCCCAGGGCCAGTGCAAAGCTGAAAGAGACACATTAGAATACAGTTAAAACACCTACATACACTAGGGTACACAATGGTATGGTGGGGTACCCCTGTGATTGGCATGACCTACCCCATAAGCCCCTAGTATATAATAGGGCAGGGGGATTGAAACTACCTAGAAGTCCATAGTACCCTAGGGCATGGCAGTTTAAGAGGCCAGCAGCCTTTCTGCACTTGCATGTGTGCACTGCTGAGGCCTGAGGTCAGTTTTAAAAGCAGCCCTGGGTGCCATGACTGCTTTTAAAAAGTAAATTGTGCCCAAACTCGACTTTGGGGTTTGGGGCACTTAAAAATGGATAACCTACAATGTTTTGGTATATTAGGGACCCCAGGGTCTCCCCTAGGTATCCCTGGGGTGGGGGGTCAGGTATCTATAAAGCAGACCCTTATAAAATGAGTTTTTATATGCCTGGGTAAAGTGAAATTTCACATTTCACTCCCACATTGTGGTAAAGTGCTGCCCAAATTCGACTTTGATGCTAGGAGCACTGTGAAGTGAGGATCTGCAATATTTTTACAGATTCAGAACCCCTAAAGTCTCCCCTAGTTGTCCTATGGGGTGGGGGTCCTGTAGATATAAGCAAAGTACTTATAAAATATGTTTTTGTAAGTCCTAGTGCTGGAAAAATGGCCCAAGTCATTTTTCCCATTGCAAATACCCTGTTACATAGGTTAACATGGTAGGAAGTTATTAATTAATAACTCTTGATAGGAGAGGGCTAGAGAGGCCATTCAAAGATTTCCCCGAATGGTATTAATAAATCCAACAATATGATATTGTTGAATTTCTCCTAAAGTGTACATACAAGAAGTTATAAGACTTTCTTGTTTGTAAGTCCAGATTCAGCCTTCCAGTGGTCTGCCCTGATTGGTCAGAGTTAAGTGGATTAGCCAGCCTGCCTGGAGAGGTGATAAAGAGCCCCTGGGGTTATGCAGCTGGGCTGGGAGGGCAGTGTGCTGGTCCACAGGAATGCCAGGCCAGGGGGAGGGGTTGTAAACCATGGGCTTCAAAGAGAAAAGCAGAACCCAGGGACATTTACAACTCTGAACTTTCTACCTCAGGCAGATGGGGGAATTAAGGAAGGTATGAGCAGATGCAGGGGGAGAGTCTAAGTAAATTAGCCATCCTAGGGGTGTGTTTAGCCAGCTCTTGCCTCCTTGCTGGAAATTCTGCCATTATGGATTTGGAAGATTTGATGCACTCTGGGACAAAATAATGCCACACTCTACAGGAAGTGGTCATATCTTTGAGGAGTTACCCTGCTCCCATTGGTCAGGAGTGACCTCCTGTCTGACCCAGAGAACATGGAATAAGTATCTGAGAGGGGCAGAGCCCTCCAGATCTGCTGCTTGAAACTTACTGAAGCAAGACATTGCCAAGCTGAGAAGATTTTGCTGTGCAAAGATTTCTAAGGCCTGACCTCTGAAAACTGCACCATCTGAAACTACAGCCCTGTGGATTATTTTGCTGAAAAGGAACTAAAGAGTGGACTCCCTGAAAGCTACAGGTTAAAAGAGCTCATCTGGAACATCACCAACTAAATCTGCACCTTGGGGAACTACCAGTGGATTTGTAAGGATGACGTTCCAGTGGATTGTGGAAACTGATGTCCTCAACTTTCAAGGACCATCTTGGAGCTTCCAGACCCTTGGAGTGAGTTTGAGACACTTTGGGACCCTTTGAGGAACTTCAGGAAGAAGTTCAAGAAGTTTGGAGAACTTTGGAGGAACTTTGAAAAAAAGCTCCATAGAGGGACCGACTCAACCTGGTCGGCCAAGCCGCCTGCCTTCAACCGCGAGTCAGCCAAGCCATCCAGGTTCGTCCCGCTAAAAGCTCCGTCGGTCCGACTGCCATTGTTTGACCGGGAGTAGAAGAAATCTGAAGCCGGCGAACCCTCACCGGATCCGGCTACATGAGGAGCATCGAGAGACCCCGCGAGAAAAGTCTCCAGAAAAGTTTCTAAGTCCGCTCGTAGAAAAGGTGACCAGGAGCAACCGCTAGAGCCAAGCCGCCTGTGTTCCATCGCGTGTCGGCCTGGGCTCCTGGGTTGCCCCGCTGAAGCGCTAAAGAAAAAGTTTCTAAGTCCGCTCCAGGGAAGTTGACCGGGAGTTTGTCGAAAGGCAAGCCGGCGAACCCTCACCGGATCCGGACTGGCTGGGAGCTTCGAGGGACCTCGCGAGAAAAAGCTCCAGAAAAGTTTCTAAGTGTGAAGGTAGAAACTGAGACCGGGACCTGCCGCAAGCTGTAGCCGCCCAGGGCTCCATCGCGGTTGGCCTGAAACTTTGACTTTGCCCCGGTCTATCGCGAGCAGGTATCCCAATATGGTGCTATAAACTTCTAAGTGCTATATTTTATTAAATCTTTGAAAATTCATATCTCCGGTTCCCTACATTGGACTTTTGTCGTTTTGGTGTCATTTTAAAGATAAAAATATTTCCTATTTTTATAAATTGGTGTTGGATTTTTATTATGTGTTGTGTCTTAATTATATGCTGAATTGGTGTTTTTAAATGCTTTACATACCTGTCTTTGAAGTTAAGCCTGTCTGCTCGCAGCCACGTTACCAAGGGTTGAGCATAGGAATAATTTTCTAAGACCTATGCTGAGTCCTATCATGTGTTAGTGGCCTTATTGCCAGTGGCAGACCTACATTTGTCCCTACCAATAATCCACTTTCCAACACATAATAATTAAGAATCGCAGCTCTGTACATGAATGTATGATTTCTATTGAATATTTTTGAGTTACACATGCCAAACATCATCACGTTTTAATATGTGATTTTCAGATTCTTGTTTGATGATATGGTTAACACTGGGGCTGGGCGAAATTTTAATTAGACTGGCGTAATTTGCATAATTTTGAGACTTTTCATTATGCTTGTTACATGAAATGCCTGATATTATTCTATTACACCAGATGCGTTAGATAGACTGGGAGGCTGTTTTTCAAGTTAATTGTATATTTTGTGCTATTTTTTCAGCGCAAATTGCATCCTTTTGGCAAGAATTAATGCAAGGACACATTTCCCACTAACATATTGCACTTTTTAAAAAAACAAATACTTTTATTACGTTTTTACAACACATCTCAACAAACCAGTATGTTTTAGAACAAATAATGCCTGGCAAGCATAACTCAGACTCAAGATAACAGTAGTCAGATGACATAATGAAGGGGCAGCTTGTAGCAGCAATAGAATCAACATACCCATCAGGGGAAATGCACCACCATGGAAAAGTGCCAGGGAGCCCACATAAATGAAGCATGCACAATATAGAAGTATTTGAGCCAGACCACCTCCTCCCAGTACACTTGTCATGCATAGTCCCCAGGATCCCCCAGTCATAACAGAGGAAAGAAGCAGAGTAAAGGAGTAGAGAGAGGTGAAGGCCACTAAGGAGTGCCATCTGAGGCCAGACTCAGCGTTCCAGCTTCCGGGCCGGTACAGAGCTGTCAAATAAGGAGCCATCCACAAACACCCGACCCCCTCGATCCACTTGCAGGCAAGCTAAAAAGATAGTATCCCATGCATGTAATATCTGTACTTTCCTAACCCCCTAGCCTCCTCCCTACAAATTGCTTCCCTTTCTCAGTCCACCCACGTTGTCAACTGTAACCACAAGCGGTACATATCAGGACCTCGGACAGACTTCCAACTCATAGTCAGTTGCCTGCAGGCAAGGATCAAGGCCAAATATTGCACTTAATGATAGATTTGCATTTTGCATAATGAAGTCTAATTTCACATAATTTTCTAAAAATTTGGCATAATTACGAAAAAGCAAATTACACACATTACGCACATCCCCAGTTAACACCTGCAAAACATGAAATCTGTGGCAGGCAACAAACTAGCATTTTTAATGTATGATGTCAGAGCTGCAAAGCTATCTGCTGTGTTGCACTATGGTCTGCTAAGAGTTTTGTGATAAACCATATAACGTTTTTGAATTCTGCATGCTAATTGTGTAATCTATCTGATATTTTAGTTATGCGAAAGGTTTTCTTAAGCAAGAAGTGATTTAAACTACGGGTCTGTGAAGATTTTATGAAGCTCACAGGACTGTTTTGAACAATTTGTAGGCGAGTGTGCCTTGTGCTGAATAATTTCCCAGAAAAACTTCTTCAATATATGCACTTGAATATAAAATGATTGCAAGAGTTCCACAGTGTTCAACAGAAAAAGCTAAGTAAGGTATTTATCTGCAAACAAAATATTTGCAAGTGAATGGGTGATAACTAACATTCGCAAGTAAGTGAAAGCGAGTGAGCTTCTATGTGTAGGAAAATGGGAAACTGCAAACTAGTGGTAAATCAGATATCAGGAATTTCGGGAGAATAAATTCGTATATTAGAAACTTCATGCTCCCATGCTGGTCTCGAGCGCATGCAGATGTTTTCTTTGTTATAAGATATTTATGTTTTTTGCTATTATCAGAAATTTAGCTGCACAGAAAAATACTTGAATACTCTGATATAATTAAATATATTATGGCTATAGGGTCTGTGACTAATACTTTTTCCTTTATTTAGAAAATAATTTAGTCTTTTTTATCTTGTTTTTTTAAGTGGAATATATTGTATTTGATTATCAGTACTTGAAAAAACATCTTTGGCTTTGGAGCACTCCAGTCATCCATGTAATTTTTTGGCATCCATACATTGAAATGCTTTCGGTCAGCCCTCTTTATCCTTCGGTCTGTACTCCGTGATCCACTTTTTGCTTACGCCCACCACAGCATGCAGCATGTGGCAATAAATCAGTTAGTTTATTTAATCCCTGGCATTTTACCAGTGTGAGAGACATTTTTTTCTAATCACCTGTACAGTCATCTGAAAAAGAGATGCACTTTTTACATATTTTTCTTTGCAAATCTGTGCCTGCCATAATTTGACGGCGGGATTTTTTACCTTTTTTACTTTTAAACTTTTGATTTCTATTGGATATGCTTGCTCAATAGTAACTAAAAAAATGGCACGTTTCTAAATGACTGTCAATGATTTTTTAAAATGACATTAAGGGCCTGATTATGAGAGGGTTGGTTAATTCTGACCCATGCGTAAACCTCTGTTTATTCACAGGTTAGAATTAGGAGTTGGTAGGTATTTCATGTATCCAATAATTATCTGATGCATTAAATACCTCAACCTTAGTTAAATCTCAGCAGGTCACCCCTGCCCAAATTTAACAAAGGAAAAGCACATGGTATTCAGTGCCTTAAACACTTCAAATTGCATGTTATTCCCCACCAACTCGCAATAGTTGTTACCACGGGTATTGTTAATTATCAGGTGCGATAAATCATTTTCAAACCTTGCGGAAGCTAGCAGAGCCAGAGCGTGCGAGCAGAGCGAGCAGAGCGCGAGTGTGAGCGGGTCAGGTGGGTTCGGCGGAAGGAGGCGGTAAGAGGCGAGCTGCGTGCGTACACGCAGCGGCGGCGAGGGGAGGGGTGAACGAGGAGGGGGTGTGGACCGTGTCACCCCAGCGCATTTCGGGACCGTAAGAACACCAGGTACCCGCTAGTCGTGTCGCGCTGGGAACCCGTTCCGCGCCGCTCTACATTGCCCCGCTTTGCCGCCTGCCTTGCTTTGTCCCCCCCTGCTCGCCAGACCCGTCTCGCATCTGCCCTGTCCTACCCTGTGCTGTTGTGAGCCGGCGGGGCCGCCTGCAGTCGTCCGCCAGCTGACCTAGCGGCCTTAACTTAATCCAACCACAGAGGCTCAAGCCTTGCACCAGCCCAGCATTGTATTCACTCACTGCACCCCTCCCCAATACCCTCACCCCCCCTTGCTATTGCATAGGTGGGGGTGGGCAAGGGAGAGGTTGCAGCAGGCAGCCGGAGTAGCCGAAATAGAGTGGAGTCTGGCTGCCGCCCATTGGTACAAACTCGCAATAAACAAGAGGGAAGGCGATACTTCCTGACTTACAAGGAAGATAACGTGCCAAAGAAAGGGGGAGTAGACACCCCAAGTTACAGTCATACCACAATGCGGTCCGGAAGGCTTAGGAAAGAAACAGCGAAAACCCGCAAGAAGTTGAATAAAGAACCCATTAAATCACCTGCGGAATCAGAGACGGTATTACCCCACTTCTCGGCGCCACCACCCCCTCATTTGCAGTACTCCGAACAGGGATCTGGCTCCCCAGGCTGCACCCCCGAGGTGGAAACAACAACACCCTTAGTGCCCTCAATTCAACAACATAACACGCAAGAGGAAACAATTAACGATGCAAAAAAGAGGACCCTCAGAGATTTTTTTAAGAAACGTGGAATTACAGCCCAAGCCTCAATTAATTCTAACGAAACACCGTCTCCATCAGCACACCCCTTCCAAACACCCTTTATTACAGACTCAGTTCCAATTAAAGTACTGGCCATGATCCACGAGCAGCCCAATAACCAGGTCACCAGTACGTCCCCGGACGGTCATCTTATAAGGGACGAATTTTCTACTCCTGTAAAAAATAGGCTAAGATCAGTTATTCGGTCAGGAGATACGCTTTATCCTTCGCAACAAGTCCATCAATTAAATAAGGAACAAAGCTCTTCACCAATAACTATTTCAAGCGACGATTCTCCCATCAGCCTGAGATCACTCTCACAGCAGGAAACTAATTCTCACACTAACAACATAGGTTTTCCTGGAAACAAGATAATTTCCTGAAATAAAGCCAGGAGAGCCTAACGATCGCTCTCTTTTGGACCTATCTTTTTTTAAGACAGAATTTAACAAGACAAAAGATACGATTGAAGGCCACGATTCAGCAGCATTTGAGCCCACTACTGTCTGGACCCAGCTTCTGCAAACCCTACAATCCACAGTGTCTGCATTAAACTACCATTCAGATAAACTCGACCTACAAGTCGACCTTTTAAATACACTAGCAGTATACACGGCAGGGATTGACAACAAACTGGAAGGCTTGAACACCTTAATTACAAAAGCACAATCTAACTTCAACTTGACTCAAGCGATATGTTGTTGCTCGCCAATAATCGACAGCTTGTCTTCGCTTCCTCATTTCCTTACCTAGGTCCTGACAGAAATTAGGAAATTACCATCAGGTCCGCAAGGTCAATCACATCTTTTATGCTCATATCTAACTAACTTAACCACTCAGAAAACCGAAGACCAAAGCAGAAAGCAAAATAAAACCAATAAAGGACACAAGGTCTTACCAGTAAAAGTTGACACCCGACCGACCGACGTTCAAGTAGCAGTCCCGTCTCCAGACAATCAAGCGGCATCTAAGGAGTATGATATTTTCCAAATTGCCAAACCGGACAATAAGAATAAAATTACGTCAAAAATAGAGCCATTGGGGCACATGCATCAAAGGTTTTTGCGATCGCAAACGGTGCGATTCGCAAAAATCGGCCGTTTGCGATCGCAAATTGGCCTTTGGAGATGCATGAAAGTGTTTCCTATGCGCAATTTAAGAATTCGCAATTAATTGCGAATTCCTAATTACGATTGCATTTAAGGAATCGCAATTTGCGATTCCTTAAATGCAATGCTAGAAGCACTTTCAAATAGCGATTTCGCTATTTGGGACCGCAAATTACAGACAAATAAAACTTGTCTGTAATTTGCAAAAACTTCGAAAAATGCTCTAAAATGCATTTTTTAAGTTTTAGGTTACACACACACATGCCCTTGGGGCATGTGTGTGCGCAACATGGGTGCACATCACAATTTCAGGGGTGCAACAGGGTGTCATTTTGACACCCTTGCACCCTTGAAATTGCATGAGCAATTTGCGAGTACCTACTGGTACTCGCAAATTGCGCATGCAATCTCCCATTCATTTCTATGGGCCTGTAGGCCCATAGGAATGAATAGGAAGGCATTCCTTAATTGCGACTCGCAATTTGCGAGTCGCAATTAAGGAATGTTTAGGAATCGCTATTTTTATAGCGATTCCTACATGCATAGGCTTTTGCGATTCCTTAATTGCGATTCCTTATTAATCGCAATTAAGGAATCGCAAAGCCTTCCTTGATGCATGTGCCAGATTGTCTTTGTCGGAGATAACGCAAAGTTCTGACATTAAAGATGCCGGCCCAGGGATGAGAATAATGAATAAATCATCTCAAAATCAACATCTGAGCAAAAGGGAAAGAAAAAGACTACGAACAAAAACGTTATAAGCGCAGTACAACAATTCAAAATACGACAAGTGACCTTACCCATACCAAAAAAAGTAACATACGATTTTGCTCGATTAGCTCTGCAAGTTCCGACAGTAATTCCCTCCTGCCACAACAATCACCTTTGCATACAATAATAGAGTTGATTAGGAAGGTGACACCGGTATCTACTTACCGTAAAGAGCACAAGGATCTACCCGGGGCCAGGGGAGAGGATTCAGCGAAGACCCCACAACCCTTGATCTTAGACGAGCCAGAAAAGGCCACCAAGTTAAAATCATCATCGTACACCTCAAAGACTGGACTAGAAGACTCGACAATTCCAATAAACATGGCAAATATTCCCAAGGAGAACCAAAATAGGGAAGCCTTTGAACAGTACGAGGACGAATTTAGGTCAAGTGGCAAGGAGAATTTTCAGATAACATTGTTAAAGAATTCGGACATAACACAAATGGGTAAACACCCTCCCAATAAAGTGGATCACCAACTTCAAGGTGAACAAGTGGGACACAAGAAACAACTATCACACAATCAAAGGAGAATCGACCTACCCCAGACAACGGATAAAAGTAACCACATGATCCCCGGCCAGGACTCTACTACAACAAACCAAAAAGCTAAATTGTTATTTATCCCTGAATATCTCACTCAAGGACCACACGATATCTTGAACAGAGCGAACATCCTCAAACTTTTCAAATCCATTTCCGAACTGCGTCACATTGAATCTAGTGATATATTTTCAATTGAACTTAAACCAATCGGAAGTATTCAACCCACCAAACCAACGCTAATTACTTTTTCAACAGCAGCAATTAAGGAGCAGGTAATACTAAGGTCTGATCAATTTAACAAATGGGGCATCAAAATAGTTCTTCAAACCGAACCACGGTATCCTTCGGTTCCTGCTAAATCCCCGGCCCCATCAGACAAATCCGGACCACCATCATTTTCAATATTAAGATCAGCTAAAGGTCGATCCCACGGAAGGGCTATCCACCCCGAAATAGAGGAGTCTAAAACCACGGCGAATCATTGGGCATGGTTACCAGCGGCCCTGGACGGGGGAAACCACGATTGAACTGGCGCCCAACTGGGCCTTTCAGTATGTTCGTGGAATGCTAACTACCCGTGTTATTATCTCACATGTGCAGCTCCCGGCTGGGACCATTGTGAGTACCTTTTCCCTACTTTTCCACGGTGCCTCACCCTCCACACAAGCTGGGCTAATACACTTCAGGTACTATTCTGACAAATCGTAGTTCTCGCAATACAATACCAATTGCCACATTGAGCCACATACTGATATTATCCCTCATCTTCCCATAGGTGTCCCTAGAATCATAGGTCCCGAAGAGACCCTACACTGCACACAGGGTCGAAACGCCGTCGACAATTTGTATAAATGAACCATTGTATACGAGCACTGATCACTGTATCAAGCGCTGTTCACTGTATATATATATATCTGTTAATGGTCGTTTATTTGTAGCATTGGAAACCTTGTATATATGTCACATTTATGTCACTAATTTTCTAGGTTCCGTTTTTTCACTGGGACACCACCCACGCAGAACTATATGTTCAAATGTATTACTATGTATGATTATTTCGTTTCAATGATCATATAAATGATTGTGATTTAAATACAAACCTGAGGTGTATCCGCTTCCCTCTCTTTCCAATATCACTATAACCCATTGCATTGCCACTGTGCCCATATAAATTGATATTACTTCATTAAGTGTCCACATGAACCATTGTTTTTTGATAATAAGTTTATACCCTGGTTCGGTGTGAGTAGGGTTCCCTTGTTCTTGTCTTATATGTGGAACATTAACGGCCTAACCTCGAAATTTCAATCTCCAGACGTGATAAAGTTTTAAAAAAACCACGAGGTTATACTATTGCAGGAAACATGGTCTTTGGCTAGCCTTCCAATAGAAGGATATTTGGAATATAGAACTCCGGCTCAGAAGCTGCATAAGTCCGGCCGACCCAGTGGCGGCCTTTCAATCTATGTTGCAGCTAAGTTAAATGCTAATATAGTTCAACTGACATTCGAGGAAGATTGGATTTCTGGTATAAGGATTGGCAACTCTAAACAGACTGAACAACTGCTCTTGATTAATGTTTACATTTCACCAAGCGCCAGGGAAAAAAAATCCAAGTTCGACCACCTAATCCAGATTTTGTGTAATCTACAAAGTAATCATGGAAGAACAGCCTGTTTAATATCCGGCGACTACAATACAAATCTTTTCCAAGAACTTCCAGAAGAGTATGATGCACCATGGCCAGACATCTTGGAACAAACAAAGTCTACCGGTAGCAAATATAGTAAACTTGGCGAATACATGGTGCTACAACTCAGTATTCTGGGCTACACAATTCTGAATGGTCGCTTCCCCATGGACAGTCCACCAAATTGGACAAGAACTAATGGTTGTACTCATTCCTTTCTAGATTACACCATTTGCAACAAGGAAATTCTCCCTTTGATTGAGAACTACACCTTAGCTGCACGAGGAGACAGCGATCATCGACCCCAAGTGATCACTATGTCATTCCACGTAGCACGGCATGCTGCGACAAGCCAGACAACAAGAGGAATTCGCACAGAGAACCTCAAAAGGTTGAAATGGTCTGATCCTATTATACCAACAATAATGATTAAATGCAGAGCACTACAAGGTTTAAGGAGTGTCGACGAAATCCCACCCATTACATCATGGGAACTCTTCTCTGGGGAACTGCTTAAAAACTTCCCATTTAACACACGAAAAATCAAAAAAGGCACTTCAACAATAACAACTGCTGAAATTAAGAAATTAAAATCACTGCGCAACTGTGCGCTAAGACAAGTATGTATTGCAAAATATACAATGGTTCTGTCGGGTATAACCACAATATTTCTTAAAGTACAATTCAATTGCAGGATCAAGTTATTTACTTCAGAGATTGAATATGAAAAACATTTTTAAGAAGGAACACACCACCAAATGATATATAAGTCAAAGATGCAAAGAATCACAATTAATTCAGGTTTTGCGGGTGTTAAGATCTTTATATAAATTTCATCATTTATAAACACCCATATATAAAGAAATTAGTTGCATACAAAGCTGCCAACATTGTGAAAATTAGAGTGAGTTGTGAATAAGTGACATAGTGTAATCAGTGACACAATAAGTGCTAACTATATACAAGGTGGTTTAAAATCTATACATGTTCAAAAGAGGCCAGGACAAAGGCCACACAATGACCCTGCTACTCTGTTCAATTTCAGTATTTTGGGCGGGGCCTTGAACTGGACCAGGATATCGTCGACGTTTCAACCCTAAATGTGAGATATTATAACATCTGGCGGGTCTTCATCAGGACTCAAATAAGGGAGAGGGCTGGCAGCCTAATGGTAACCAGTAAAAATCCAGACCGACTCTATGCGGTTGCACAGCAGGAATATCTACTGTCCCTGCTTTCCACCTTGGATTTGGTTCCATTGTTAATTTTATAGATTTTTACGAGTAATTCATCAGAATTTGGAAATCATACATGGCTCCACGCAAGATCTGCCTCGGAAATAACTAGATGGGCCATCAACCTGGATTTTTACTGGTTACCGTTAGGCTGCCAGCCCTCTCCCTTATTTGAGTCCTGATGAAGACCCGCCAGATGTTATAATATCGCACATTTAGGGTTGAAACGTCTACGATATCCTGGTCCAGTTCAAGGCCCCACCCAAAATACTGAAATTGAACAGAGTAGCAGGGTCATTGTGTGGCCTTTGTCCTGGCCTCTTTTGAACATGTATAGATTTTAAACCACCTTGTATATAGTTAGCACTTATTGTGTCACTGATTACACTATGTCACTTATTCACAACTCACTCTAATTTTCACAATGTTGGCAGCTTTGTATGCAACTAATTTCTTTATATATGGGTGTTTATAAATGATGAAATTTATATAAAGATCTTAACACCCGCAAAACCTGAATTAATTGTGATTCTTTGCATCTTTGACTTATATATCATTTGGTGGTGTGTTCCTTCTTAAAAATGTTTTTCATATTCAATCTCTGAAGTAAATAACTTGATCCTGCAATTGAATTGTACTTTAAGAAATATTGTGGTTATACCCGACAGAACCATTGTATATTTTGCATTATAATACCCAGGTTCTGAGGGACACAGGGTCACCCCATTGTCTATTGAGCAAGACAAGAATTTAGGCACCCAGGGGAAGATCATTTATTCAATATATACAAGCAAGCTCAAAAAGCACTTCGACAAGCAATATTCCTAGAGAATAATAAGCGCTCTGAGCAGTTCTGGCAAAAACTGATACATGCAAGTAAACACCATAACCCAAAATCTTTTTGGTCGCTTGTTAACTCAAAAACACATAACCAAGGAGGACAAAGTAGTGCGAACATCCCTGAAGTCGAATGGGTATCCTTTTTAATGACCCATTTTGGAAAACCAGAAAAGGAAGAAGGTTCACCGGCCAAACCTCTAACTTTGGCCCCTCAACTTAACTTACGCCAATTGCTAGGCACAATACATGTTGGGACACCTGAGGAACCCGCTGAATTGAACATAAGGATGCCATCGGTAACCAATACCAAATTACTGCTCCAGCATGAAGACTCGCCTCAACTGCTATCCACAACACTAGAAACCCTAATGAATAGAATAACACGAATTATAACCGAGGGCCGTTCAGACGGAGCTCCTGGGCCAAATGGTCTACCGCAGGCTTTGTACAAACAGGACACTGACTTTTGGGCTAAACAATTGGCACCCTTATTTACTTACTGCTGGACTAACCAGGTATTACCGGAATCTTGGCGTGGCGCCATTATACATCCAATTTTCAAAGGTGGCAAGAGATCAAATCCGAAAAATTTCAGGATGATTACTTTATTGGATGTGGAATCCAAATATTACGCCAAGTTGCTCCTTCAAGACCTGGCGTCTTGGGCCACAAAAAAACATCTTATACCCTTTAACCAGACAGGATTTGTGCCGAAGTCAGGTACCATAACCAATCTGCTTGCAATATCTGTCCTGTTGGATAAAGCTGCAGCGTCAGGAATGCTAATGCATGGCTGTTTTATTGACTTCAAGGCCGCTTTTGACCGCGTGCCCAGACGCCAACTATGGCTCAAACTGCGGAAATGGGGGATTCCATCAGCGCTTTTACAAGCCATAATCGAGCTACACACTAACACATGGATCCGTATAAAACTTGGTGACGGATCCCATATCTCCAGAAAAATACAAACATCACGTGGAGTAAAACAAGGTTGTGTGCTGGCGCCTCTTCTTTTTAATCTCTTCATTTCCGATCTGTCGGAGTCACTTGACGAAGTCAACTCTCATCCTCCAAAACTTGCCGGGTAAGAGTCAGCAATCTATTGTATGCGGAAGACCTTGTCCTGCTCAGCCACACCAGGGTCGGCTTGCAGAGACTACTCGATCGGCTGTCTCCCTACACCATCGAAAATGAATTGGAACTGAACTTATCAAAGACAAGGGCAATCACCTTCGGGTTAAGGAAATACCAAGGTGGTGGTTGGCAGTTCAAGGGTAAAAGTATTGATAGGGCCGCTTCATATAAATATCTGGGTGTCCACATGGACAGAAGGGGTTCATTCTCAAAACACAGAGACGAGGTAGAAGCCAAAGCTTTGACAATCCAGGTGACATTTAAGAACCTCGCAAGGCAGTTGTCCGGTCCAAGCCTGACCCCTCTCATAAGTGTTATGAAGGCAAAAACTCTCAATTACCTCACTTACAGCCAGGAGATCATGCAAGGGAAAGACAGCAGCCTCGTGAATAAAATAATAACAAGAATCTTCAAACAAGTGCTGAGTCTTCCAAAAACCTCATCCCCCGCTCAAATACGACTTGAGTTTGGTCTCCAAGATCACCGAGCGGTAGGGGCTGGAGCATTCATCAGGTTGTGTAACAAGTTACGCACTTCCAGAAAAGGAAGCTTGGAGGCTTTTTTGTGGCAGGAAATTTCAGTCGGTCAGCTTGGGAGATCGTTCCGGCGTTATTTACAAGACTCTTTAAAACTCCTGGACGCAGAGGAAATCTGGAGTTCCGATCCATCGCAGCAGGCACTCAAAATTTACATCAAAAGAAACATCTGCTCCTGGTCTTTCCATTCGGACAGAGCCCAACTGGCACAACGTAACCATGCCTGGTCAATCATATCAGGGTTTAAGCCAGGGATTGTGGCGCCTCATATGTCATGCACCTACTCAGTGATGTGAAAAAGAAGATTTTTGGCCCTCAGAATGGGTGAATGGCCATTCTTGTATCACTTGCCAGGTTGGCGCCGCACAAATACCAACATAATGTGTAGGGGGTGAGGGAGCAGCAAGGAAACAATCGAGCACGTAGTATGCCTTTGCCCTGCACTTCTTAATGATCGAAAGATTTTGCTAAAGGGCGAATGGAACAAACTTGGCATTCGCACCTGTCGACAAGCTATCCTTGCATCTATGAATCCGGACAATCCACTGCTTAATGTCCGATTCACTAAATTTGTCACAAGAGCAGTAAAAAGACTTATAATCTGCAGAGCCTGCAAGCTAACAACTGTTAATCCATAACGGGGAGACCTAAGCTCGATGTTGCTTTATTTACTCTATTGCACTACTTGACAGTGGTTGAATATGGCATTTTGTACATTGTTTACTTACTGTCTTCTGTCATGTGCGATCCTGGAACATTTAATTACTATATGTAGGGGTTCTACTTATTTATAAATAGAATTACACTGTTAGCAGTTTAGCTATCAGCTTTTTAATAATGACTAATGTCTTGCTTCGTGGCCTTAGTCGATGTCAAAACTAGAACGGATCACCACGGCTCTTGATTGTCTCTTAACCGTTTTTTAAAAAAAGGGCCAATTGTCTAGATGAAGTTTACATTTGAACAGCATGAATAAATACAGATTATTAGGTTTTTTAAACAATTATTTATTGTTTAACTTCACACCCTTTTATTACCTACCATTTGTTTGTGACAGTATTAATGTATTAAATGGCCGCATTTAGGCGGATTCTAAAAAAGCATGAGGTAATAATGTAAGCAGAGATACAGGAGTTTAGTTAACGCTTGTTTACTACCCTATGTGTAAATATTTTAGCAACTGTCCAATATGTTTTTTCTTTTTTTTATTGATTGATGCACGTCCACTATTGTAATGATTTTTATTAATCAAACAATAAAGTATTTACAGGTGCGATAAATAGCATCTAAACTTGTAACCAGACCCTAAAACTTGCTTTGTTAGTTTCCCTACAGATAATATTGCACCCCTTGCCCCCTAAGGTCGTCTCCCAGGTTGATGAACATGATTAATCGTAGGTGTCTTTTACTTATAGCACATGTAAAGCTGCTCTCTCTTTATACAAACCTGCCTCTCATTTCCTTATTACTGTCTAGTTATGAGATCATTACTAACCTATAATATAAAAATGATATCTCTACTGTAATTATTTATTACATATGTGACGTCACAATGTCTAATAGAGCCAGCTTGCAGTTTGAGCAGCAGCTCCCTTGGCATTCCGTCAACTACACCAGCCACTTACACTCTCACATACGAGCGCTCCTTCTCTCTATCACGCCAGTCATTGATTAATAGGATATATTTATGGTCGTAAATTTGCTGCAATGTTGGATTTCACCACAGGAGAATAGGGAAATAGGGAATAGGGAAACTGTTTACAACAAATTACAAGCTGCAAATGCGGTTCTTTTTTTTTTTAAAAAGCTCTGGTTTTATATGAATCCTACATATCTGAAACCAGGAGAACGTACTCATAGACATACCTTTTGAAAGAAGCGAAGGGCGAAAAGTAACAAACAAGGCGAGACCACCTTTGCCAGCTCAGTGAAGCATGCAGGCCTGCAGAAGTGATTGTCACAAGTGAACAATCCGTGCCACCTGCGGGAGACTACAGTCCTCACTTCCTTTCTGGCTGGGGTTTTCTGTTCACCTCGATTCTCTTTCCTGTTGCTTTCGATAGAGTATGTTGTTTCGTTTTCTATACTGTGTGCACAGAAGGTGTGTCAGGTGCAACCTGCTAGGGGAAAATTTTGCAACACATGACGACTTAAAAATAAACTAATTCAATATGCAGACGGTGTGGTTGTGAGGTTAACATAAAATCTTCATACATTCTCCTGAGCGAGCAAAGCAGACATTCATTACTGGTTGAGGCAGAACTGATCAAACCGGTTTCATTGTAACAGTCAGTTGTCGCTGGTGGAGTTGATTTATTGAGGCATTTCGTTTTCAATAACCAGCTTCCTTCTTCGCAGTGTGGGCGTGGTTGATTTCGTTTTCAAGAAAAACCTGATGCTACTGAAACCTCCCTGAACATCAACACCATGTCTGCCAAGGTAATTTTAGAATTTCGTGTAAGGATGTGTTTTCTTGAATACAATTCTTCAAACTGGGTCTTAATGTTGTGCTTTCATGCCAGGGTCTGACAGGAAGTAGTGTAAAACATTTTTAGTTTGCGGGCTCGATCTAGCAGTGGCTCACCCGTGTACCCTCAGCTCCACTGGCATGTGTTTTTGTTGTGATGCACAGTGCCAGACTCTACAAGAATTCCATCGGGCATTGCCCCGGAGGGCTGAAGTCTTTGGAGTATGGTTTTTGAAACCACAGGATTCTGCTGGCACCTCTGTCACTTTCTCTAGCCCACCCAGGTTAATCGCAGCTGGCATTGACGATGTTTTAGTCGAGCTAGAGGAACGAAAGAAAAGAAAGACAAAAGAAGAGAGAAAGAGATGAGGGAGGAGGAAGGGAATGGGGCTGGCTTGAACATTTTTGCCAGGGCTGCTTTTGATTCCCAGTCGGGCCCTGGTGTTACTCATTGCCTCTAGGGAAGCTTGGGATTGCTATTGTAGATGCAGGTGACCCTTGATAGTAGAAAAACATATTTGGCAGGAGTTTCCATTAAATAAAGTTTTGTTTTGTTTGATTACTTGTCTTCAAGCGCTTTGTCTTTTGCAATGTCCTTAGGGGCACAGCACGGCTGAGCACCAGCATAGACATGCTTACCCATCCGGCACTTTCATGGAAAACAGAGTCAGCCAACCTACTTTACAACACTTGCAAGAACTAAGGGGCATATTTAATAAGATACCACCCAGCACAGCACAGCAAGTCACCTTACTTCGCTGCACGATAGGGAATGTACAGGCATGCTCTATATCTAACATTATGCCTGTCTTTTCCCTGCGTTCCCTGCGCTGGAGCACAATGTGCTGCATAACACCAGTGGAGGCACCCTTGTACCACGTGCGTTGTAAGCAGGATTGTTTTTGTGCAGGAAGGAACATCTTGTTGGCCCTAGACTGTATCATGAAGATATCCACATCAGTGAGAAGAAATGGGATCCATTGGACATATTGGACACAGCTCAATGGCCTGGACTATGCAGACAACCTGGCCCTACTGACCTATTCCAATCAGCAGATGCAAGAGAAAACCAACAATGTGGCAGCCACATCAATACAATTGGCCTCGACATCCACAGAAGGCTTACACGGCCCGCACAGTTGCAGTCATTCTTGCACGTGATGCTCTGGAAGAGGCTGAGACCTTCACCTACATGGGCGTAAGTTTGAGAGCAGATAGGAAAATTATGTTTACACTCAAATAAAATTTAATTTTAAATCCTCTTTAATGGCAAAGTTAGCTTTTAAGTCACAATTTTAAAAATGGCCTTTTTGAAAGTTGGCATTTTCTTGTCCTAACCATTTGGTGCTTGTTGCCTGTGTCCTGGGTCAAATTACAGTGAATAGGTTGGCAGTTGCCTTTCATGTATTCCCCCCAGACAGTGCAACAAAGGTGAACTAGGTTTTGGCAGAATGGGCAATCCTGCCAGGATGATTAGGACGGAGTTGTTTCCTGCCCCACTTACATTTCAAAGGACTGCCACCATCACACACACAAAATAACTTTACACCAGTCTTTTGTCACCCTAGACTACTTGGAGCCATGACTGGGGACGGGAGGAACGTTTCAGAAGAAGTTGTGGGGGTAGTGTAGGGAGTCCCCCCACTTTAAAGGCTGGCACCAGGTATAAATATCGGACCTCTTGAACCACTCATCAGTTCACTTTGGGACCAGTGGAAGACTCAGAAAAAGGACTGCAGGAAGCCTGGATTTGGTCCTTGAACCCAGGACCACCAGAGTGAGTGCAAGGACTAGCAGGCTGGCCTTCTGTTATGAGCTACAGGGAAACAACAAGCTCCAGAGGCCTCCCTGCAACTGCCCAACTGGACCTGCCTGAGCTCTGCAGGCCTCTGCTAGAGGGAATCCCTTATCCACAAGAGGTGCCTCCCCAGGTCCTGGACCCTTGGCTGGCATTAGAGTGCACTCTTATGCCAAGAACAGTGAAATCCAGAAGTTGTGGGCTCTTCATGACAGTGAACGGGTCAGTGCGTGCCAAAACTCTGCCGACCCATGATGACCGTCAAATCGAAGCTCATGTGAACCCAACTCTTGGTGCTACAGCAATGACCAGCAAAGCGTGATCTGCACTACGTGCTACAGCCACAATAGTCCGCTGTGATCACCAATGCAAAGATCCAGCAATGGCCATCTGCAATGACCTACTGTTCTTCATGCAACAGTGGCAACCATCAGTGATGCCAATCCTGCTCTTCGCATTACAGCGGTGATCTTCAGCAATGCTTTCCCTGCTCCAGGCATCATCTTTTACCGCGAAAATAACTCTTTGCCCCTAAATTTGAATGGGTAACTTTTTCAGCAGGACTAAGTTGGTCCCTGTATCTGGCCTGCACTCCATAGCGTTCAGCTCGAACTTGTGAGTGTCTCTCGGTCTAGAATAACCAGATGACCGCGAGTGGCGCCTTGGGCTTTTAGGCGCTATACTTACCTAAAAGAATTTAATTGAATATCTCCGGTTCTACTGATTGTATTTTTGTCATTATAGTATCATTTTTGTAGGAAAGTGCCATGGCACACCTCCTGTGCCATGCCTGCAGACAGTGCATGTAATATTTGTCAGTCACCCATACAGAAGACCTTACAGTCCTAAGGCAGGGTGCATTATATTACATGTACGGACATTTCTGCGTGAGCAGATTTGCCCCTGTGATGTCCAAGTGACTGTTGGACATTGTCAGTGAACAGAGAAGCCATCTTGAGAATATGTAATGGGCACTGGTGATTACGATTTCCCCAGCTACATGATGGTTTCACTGAAACCAAGGTTGTTTGGTATCAAACATCTCATACTAAAAACCCTATCATGATTCCAGTGGTGGATTTATTAATATATGCTCACAGAGGGCACCTTAGAGGTGCCCCCTGAAAACCAACCATCTTCCAGTGTACTGGCTGAATGGTGTAGACCAGCCTGCCACCATAGACAGGTTTCTGACCCCCTGCAAGTGAGAGCCCACACTGAGGGCAGAAACAATGCCTGCTCCGACCAGAGGTGTTGGCACCTCCTTCAAGCAGGATGGCTAAATAATCAGCATATCAAGGCAAGAGGATTCAAAGTCCTCTGCCGCCGTTGATATGTGCCCCAGGATTCCCACAGACAGAGTAAATGCCACCCCCTGCCACAGGCCCATTTGGCACCACAACAGGCGGGAAACTTAGCAAGTCAGGAGGCGTGTTCCCTCTCAGGCTAGTCCCACCTGTAAGGTGGGCTACCTGATGTGAGAACTAGAATTCCACCATCTTGGTTTTTGGTGGCATTAGGGTCACTGGATCAGAGTTATGGCCACTTCCCACAGGAAGTGGTCATACAGGGGGTGTAGTCACCCTAAAGTTAAGTCACCCATGGCTACTACCTGTCACTCCCTAATGCCCCTATATTGAGTATTTAGGTGGCACCCATGATGCCAGGAACTTATATTTGACTGACCCAGAAGAAGAGGACAAATAAGAGCTGCTAAAATGAGAACTGAAGACTTTCTGTGGACTTTTGTCACCAAACGTTGCCTGCCTGCACCAGTCTCGACAGTCGTAATAAACATACTCATCCTCCAGCTGAAACTCTACCAAGAACCCTGCTAGACTGCCAACTCTTCGCAAATCTCCTTTGTAGTAGAGGAGCTACTCACCTCCAGTCCTCAGGCATCAAAACAGCAGAGTCCAGTTTACCATACTGCCAATCCCCGGTCATATCAATGCAGCAGCTACCCAGAAAGGAAGAGGTCTCCATGCTCCAGAAGGTCAGCTCCAACTCCCCACCAAGTGAGAAGTTGCCTGGACCAACCAGAGCCGCACAGCACCACTACCCAGGGTACCAGACATCTTGCAGCAACCAAGGCCTGTTTAAGTCCAGTCTGGACTCCAACAGCACCAAGACTGAGCAGCCATCTAGATACATCAGCATCGCAAAGACCTACTTCCAGAGTTCCCCAGCTGTCCTGATTTTTGCACCCTTAACCAGCGGGACCGAGAAATGCAAGACCCTGCAACGCACTAACCCAGCCAACCAAACTCCTCTGCACCCGAGAGCCCCGGCCTGGGTAACTGAGAACTGACAGTGCTGCCTTGCAACCCAGGTCCCTTCTGAACAAAGCCTCCTGTTGGGAGCTCCTGGACTTGTCCCCAAGTCCCCCTCTGTAGCCTGGTTGTAGGTGGTTTCCCCTCTCTCATTTGGTGTAGTGTGTAAGGCTACCAACCCGAACAGCACCTCTACTCCCGGATGCCCAAAGGGCAGGCAAGCTCTAACTGCTGGTAGTGCATTGGACCTTACCCCCTACCACCTTAGGACCTGAAGGGGACCTCCGGAAACCTTCTTCAAGTACCATTATACTGTATATGCCTTTTTCTGGAATAGGAAAGCATTACGCGTAAAGATGCATTTAAGTGAACATTTTACTTACCTGTGAAATTCAATATTTAAAAAAGTACTTACCTGATAACGAAGTTCTTGGTATCAAATTTATATAAAAATACGAGTTAATTTCCTAAATTGGTCTCGGATTTATTCATTAAGTGTGTGTCTCATTTATTGCCTCTGTGAGTACAACAAATGCTTAGCACTACCCTCTGATAAGACTAACCTGCTCGCCCACACTACCACAAAAGGAAGCATTTACTGTTATCATTTTTGCCTCTGTAAACCAATAAGGGTTGCCTAGACTCTCTACACAGTGTACCTCGTTTTGGCCCACTTTATAGAGGGCCATCTTCCTACATTGGTGGCAGCGGTGGGATACAAGACTTTGCATTTGCTGATACCATTGGTCAAGAAGTGATTCCACGAAGTAAATCCACAATTGACATTAGTTGAAAAATTAATTTTTGCATCTGTTCGATTTTTCTAGATTTGCAAATTTAAACTGTAAGGGCCTTTGGTTAAGACCCCCAGTCCAATTGTATTAGAATTTTAAAAGTATCCTAGACAGGCCTTTAAAAATAGTCTGATATATTTTATTTCTTGTTTCTAAAAAGGTCCCAACTGATATAATACCATGTCTGAGTCAGACGGTACAAACCAGGCGCTTAACCTGGTTCCCTACAAGAAACTTAAGTTGACCCAACTTAAGAACCTCTGTAAAGCATGGAACCTTGCCATGTGGTCTAAACCTACACACATCTACAAAACTTGCTTGCTGAGCATGATAGAGCCATGGCAATGGAAGAAAGCCCTAATGTGTCAAATCATATCAAATCAAAATCATCTTTATTCGATTCAAATGGAGAATCATAAAAGTATACATTACAATACGATAAAAAGTTGAATCAGGATTTAAAAAACGAGTGCAATAAAAACAAACATAGTTTAAAATATGTCAGTTAATATCTTTCTACTGGTAATAACAGCCCTCAAGAATCTTGCTAATGCCACACATGTAAGCAAGTTTGGAAGCAGTTGTAAAAACAAATACGCCGGTCTAAATTGTCTAAAATTTAGTGATTTCAATAAAGGCTTAATAAAAGTGATCCTTAAATCAGTATAAAATTTACAGAAAAACAGTACATGGATGGTCGATTGACTAGACGTCTTATCACAGGGACAACATATTAATTGACGGGACCAGTTATTAGTGTTAGGGAAACTAGTCAGACGGTGAAAGATATCTAGCCTAAAGCGCGTCAGAACAAACCTGTGTTGGGCATTAAAAACGCTGATTAAATACGGTTGCATCGAGAAACTTGTCAAAACCATTTGGTTATGCTGTACAGTTGGCTTAACCAGTTCCAACGTTAATCTCTTTTCCTCTAGGATATTTAGACATTCTCTCTTTAATAATTTCCTTGTGGTATGCATCAAGGTTTCAGGATTATCATAATATTCAGTGTGGCAAATATCAAACATAAAATTCTTAATATATGTTAGCCATGAGATTTTCAAAGCATACTCAGAGCCACAACAATCCTGTACAATCACACGATTAAAACCCATACGGTCCGATGTCCATAGTTTATGCCAGAGAAGAACTGGCTGCACCCTTATCAGATCTTCTAAATAAGTTGCTCCCAATTTCGCGTGACACACAAAGTTGGAACAGCTAATTGGGAGCCCAAGGAGATTTTTAAAAAAACCATTTTCTAACAGCTGTAATGAATCCACATTTACATGCCCCCACAGCTCTGAGCCGTACATCGCAATTGACCAACATTTAGCATTATAAATGTTCAACATTTCTTTAGCGTATTTACGGCCCAATTTCCTTGAGAAGTTGCACAGGCCCATAATTGATCTAAAAAACTGCATCCTTCTCGATTTTACTGCACTTTTCCAGTTGCCATCACTATCAAATAAAATTCCCAAGTACGAGAAAATAGGCGTTCGAGGTAAAATCGCATTTCCTATTAAAATATTGCGCCCCTTAGATAACTTTCAGCCAGCTTTCATAACATAAGTTTTACTTATATTAATTAATAACCCCAAGTTCTCCATAAAATGTACAAATTTATCTAAAAGGTGCTGCAGAGCCATGGGGGTGCGGGCCATAAGCACCGCATCGTCCGCGTATAGCAATACCGGTACGGTCCGATGACCGATTTGAGGCAGGTCGATACATGAGTCCGCAAGAGTGCTGCCCAGGCTGTTGATGTATAAATTAAATAAAAACGGGGCCAGTACGCACCCTTGACGGACTCCCTTTTTAATGTCAACAGAGCGTGTACATTCACCTCTCGAACCAAAGCGAATCTTTGCAGAGCTAGTTGAGTGCAAGTATCTAAGGAAATTAACAATGGCGCAATCAACCCCCATTGAAGTCATGATAGACCAAAGTTTGTCATGGACAACACAATCGAATGCGGAGGTCAGGTCCACAAACACCAAAAACAAATTGCGCCCTTTTATATGTGTGTACTTGCTCACCAATAAGTTCAGATTGATGGCCTGCTCAGTGGTCCCAATGCCCTGGCGGAAGCCATATTGAAAGTCGTACATGATGTTGTTACAGTCTGCCCACTCCTGTAATCTGCCTAACACAATGCGACCCACCACCTTAACTAAAGAATCCAGCAAAGAGATGGGTCTGTAGTGTGCGGGGCAGTTACGATCTCCCTTTTTAAATATTGGCACAATATGGGATTCGGACCAGGAACTTGGGAATCCAGCATTCCGGCAAGACGTAAAAACCAAAGTCAAGAGAGGGCCCCAAAGATCAGTATTATTTTTAAAAATATCAATCGGGATCCCATTCGAGCCTGGTGCTTTTCCTCCCTTGCTTGATCCAAGTGCCCGATTCACCTCCTCCAGTGTAAAGTTAAAATCAAAATATTTCGACAAAAAAGTTAACCCAGAGGGGACATCTCCCACCACAGACGCTGAGCTGTTTTGACCGTTTTCAGTTGAACCCGTATATAATTTGGCAAAGTGAGCTACCCATTCTTCTTCTGTAATGGCGTCCTCAATTCTAGGCTTATCGTCTTCGCTAAAGAAGGGGGAGTTTATGACACGCCAGAATGCCATGGAGTCTTTATTAAGGCTGGCCTCATGCAGGTTATCCCACGCCTCCTCTTTGAGGCCTTTTTTATGATTTTTTAATGCTAGCCTTGAGGCCCACCTGCAATTCTGCACTTCTATGGGGTTTCTAGGTATCTCTTTCAAGGCCCCCTTTAATTTTTTGTGGGCCTGGGTACAGGCATGGTCAAACCACCCTTGGGTTTTCCTAACCCCTCTATTCTAATTGATGGTCAGCCCAGCCTTAATCCCCTCGCTGAGTTGGTTAAATGCCTCCATAACCATACTAGCTTCTGCAGTCTCATCCAAACAGACCTCAAAGGCCCTTCTCTGCTGGCTAATTAATTGGTCTAAGAAACTAGACGGGTCAACCATAGACCAGCGCAGGGTAAAGCCATTCAAACGGGTGAGTACTATATTCTCCGCAGCTAAGGTTTGATGGCCTGCACCTTGCTTAATTAGAGAGCTAGTATCCAGCGTCAGACTCTGGGGGAAATGGTCACTCATTTGAAAATTATGTAATAAGAAATTAAAGACTAAGGCAGAGTAATGTTTAGGGAATAAAAGGAAGTTGATAATACTTTTTCCCCTGCTGCCATCAAATGTACAGGATACTGCAACTGGGCTGCCTCCAAATTCATTGTTAAAACCTAGATCATATTTAAAAAGTAGTTCATTAAGTTGAATGGGAAAAGTGAGTAACATCGTCATCGGTAGGGGAAATCATGCCACAAACTTTATTAGCTAACAGATGGCAAGGTTGGATATTAAAATCACCCCCACAAATCAGAATTTTGTCATTTGATCCCTTATCCAATATTGTTTCCAGCTCCACATCAAGATAACATAATATTTCCAATATGTCTAATTACAGGCATTATTATAAAAGTTGACTAGGATCAAAGAAAAGGAGGTTGAAAGATCAACCTGAACAATTTGATAAAATGGATTAGAAGAATTTGCAGTTACATTAATGGAGACTAGTTTATTAGATATATAGATGCAGAGGCCACCCTTTGGTCTACCGTGTCTAGATGGAATGGCTGGAGTGTGGAAAGGCTTAAGGCCATTAAAGTGTATGGGTTCGATGGCCCATGTTTCTTGTAGCATCATGATGTTAAAGCCTGCCATAAAATCTAACCATTCTGGTATATTTTGCTTGCTGCGAAGCCCCGCTACGTTCCAGCATAAAACTGCAATATTACTCCCAAAATTTGTGATAAAGTCCTTATTAGTCTCATTTCTCAAGGGAGTCAGTACCACAGATGTTTGAGGATTTAGAACTTCCTCATCTATCAAATGGTATCTATCATTTACAGTTGGAATAATGGTATCCATATTTGTCTTATTTTCTATTGAAACTAGCCCCACCACTTCAGATGAGTTAGCTAATTCTTCTACTATTTCCTCACAGTTCTCAGAGGTCAAGGTTGGGGTAGCGGGGGCAGGTGTTCCGTGATTAGCCCGACTCGATACATCAACCCCCATTCAATCCACCCCAGTGAAATCAAACCTATTGGATAGAGCAATAGGATACACAAGTGGGCGAGTTTGCTCTACATTACAGATTGGCGGTTGGGGTAGGGGTTGTGAGAAAGAGAAGGACTGTGTAGTTTCATGCGGATAGTTCAAGGTCCGTAGGGGTGGTTGGTAAAAGAAACCCAATGGTAAAACTGATATTTGATTTGGGTTCAAAGATGCTGGACCAAGCTTGCTAATTAATTTTTTTACCAGTGATGGAGATTTAAAGGAAAGCACCACACAATCGCCCTTCAATACCTTAGGTCCTCTACCAACCCATCCAATATGCCTGGCCATCTTAAAGTCTGCAAAAACGACACACCCCATACCAACTTTAGTATTTAGCCAATTGAGTGATTTATTTCTTAGCGAGTCCCAAGGTTCTTCGGTAAATACACCTATAGTCGGGACATTTGCTAGAATAACCACGTAGGGAGTCGCTGCTGGTGGGAGATCTAATCTATCATCATTAACCCTGAATGGAGCAGCGCCAGCACTCATACTCTGTTTGTTAGGCAGGATACTAGGAGGGCCCCTATTCTCAGACGGCGGCCCCTATTCTCAGACGGCCTATTTTCTGTTATTGTTACTGTTTGGGGCAGAATCTTTAAATTTGACACAGAGCAGGTGAGTGCTTTAGGTCCCCCTGAGGCTGGTTGACCTTGTATACATTTGTTAGCTCCCAAGTGACTAGAGTTTTGGTCATTATTAATATGTTCAACTGAACCACCCAAATTAGTTACACCCAGACGCCTTGAAAACATTCCATAAGCTCTTAAAACGTAAGAGGAAGGAACATCTAACCAAATGCATTGAAAATGCGGAAAACTCGTCCAAAGACATTTTTAGGATTGTTAAATCTTTCACTCATCCTACGGTCTTGGATCGCAATTTCCAGCCCTCTCAGACCCTGTGTGTTAACTTATCTTACTTCTTTGTGGATAAAATACTAAATTTGTATTCATCATTTAAGCCGGTGGTAGAGTCACTAAGTAGTAAGGACTACTCTATCTCTTACAATGGACCTCAAGTCTTCTCGGAATTTCTCCCTGTGCCACCAGAGAAGACTCTGACTGAACTCATGAAGTGTAAATGGGGTTCCCTGGTGACCCCTGCACAGCGAGATTGTCCAGGTCCCTGGCCTTACAGCTTAATCCTGTACTTAATCAAATCTGGAACTTGTCATTAAAGACAGGAATTTTTCCAGCCGCATGGGAGCAAGCATATTTACTACCACAATTAAAAAGCCCAATGCGGACCCTGAAGATCTGAGTAATTTTAGACCAATCTCCCTCCTAGCAGCTCCAGCCAAAATATTGGAGAAACTGGCCCAGCAACATCTATCCGAATTTGTAGAAGCTAATGGACTTCTACATGACATGCAGTCTGGAGTCTGGTCAGGCTATAGTACTGAGACAGCCCTGGAAGAAGTAGCTGATTCAGTGAGCTGCCATGTTGGTGCTGCTGGATCTCTCAGCGGCCTTCGATACGGTGTCCCATTCAATCCTGCTGGAAAGATTGGAGAACTTGTGAATTCAGGGAGTGACACTTGACTGGATCTGGTCTTATCTTGAAAACCGCGGTCAACGTGTTTTTCTGCATCCTTTCTCTTCTCCAGTCAAACAACTCACCTGCGGAGTCCCCCAGGGCTCAGCTTTAAGCCCACTGCTCTTCAATATCTATCTTGCCCCGCTGGCGGCCCTCATCTCCTTGAGAGGGGTGAAAGCAGTATCCTACGCAGATGACACTCAGCTGGTGTTCTCTTTTAGGGAACATTCTTCAGCAGCCTTTGACAGGTTTAAGGACTGCCTGTGGGACATTGCTGGCTGGATGGACAAAAAATTGGCTGAAGCTAAATGCAGATAAAACCGAGGTCTTACTTTTTAACCGTGGATCTCCTCAGCCACCGTGCCTCTGATGGCCGGGGGAGCTAATATCCCCTCCCAGCCCCGAGGATTCGGTTAAAAACTTGGGAGTGAGAAGGGAGAAGGAGTTCACCCTTGTGGCACAAGTCAGGCACATTTCCGCGGCTTGCTTCGGAAAAATTAGAACTATAAGGAAATTCTTACGTTTCCTGCCTGAAGAAAGCAGTAAGATCATGGTCCATGCCTTGGTCACCTCTCGACTAGATTATGCTAACTGGCTCTACCTGGGACTGCCAGTTCGTCTGACCCATAGGTTACAGATAATGCAGAATGCAGCTGCAAGGTTAATCCATAGGGTCCATTTTCGCCAGCATATTTTGCCTCATTTGAGACAGCTACACTGCGCCTCCCGGTGACCAGGATGATTGAGGTTAAGGCACTAACCCTGTCTTTTCGAGCTTACAATGGCAAAGGACCGGGCTATCTCAGGTCAAAGTTCACACCTTATCACCAGGAGCGGACTTTGAGATCCAATCAGCAGCACCTTCTCACTGTCCACCGATTCACAAAAATGCGACAAGGAGGTAGGTCCTTCACAGTCAGGACATCCAAACTGTGGAACTCCTTGCCCAGCCACTTGCGTGGGCTGGAGACGAAGCAGGATTTTAGAAAAGCTCTAAATACCTGGCTCTTTAGGCAAGGGCAGTAGTATATGGAATCTTAGTCTGACTAGTCTGCTTGTGCCGGGACACCTCATCCGAGGTTGCTGCACACTTTATAAGCTGTAATTCATGCATGCATTCATTCATTCATTCCATCCCTCTAGCTGGACATCATAGCCAGAGCAAGCCTTGGAGTAGGCTAGTCATCCACTTCTATTGGCCAAACATGTCCCAGAAGATGAAGGAATTTTGTAACTCCTGTGTTACCTGTCAAGACTGTGACAAGACAGGTACCCACCCAAAGGCCCCCTTAATCACACGACCAGTAGTTGGGGTTCCCTCGAAAGGGTAGGGATTGACAAAGTTGGTCTCCTTGACCCTCCAACAACATCTGGAAACACATCTATACTGGTGGTAGTGGATCTTGCCACCAGGTGTCCTGAAGCAATTCCCCTTAGGACTGTCACTGCCCCTGCAGTTGCCAGAGACCTCATCACTATCTTTACTAGAGTGGACCTTTCTAAGGAGGTTATGTCAGACAGAGGTACAAACTTCATGACTGTCTACATGAAAACCACAGTGTGGGTTGACATCCAATTTTACCATCCCATATCACCCTCAAACAAATGGTTTAGTTGAGAGATTCAAGAAAACCATGAAAGGTATGATCATATGACTCTCTGAAAAACTCAGAAGGAGATGGGATGTCCTTTTGCCATGCCTGCCTTTCACGTACAGAGAAGTACCTTAGAGTGGAGTAGGGTTTAGCTCCTTTGAACATCCATTTGGACATCCTGTGAGGGGACCAATGTGTCTAGTTAAGGAAGGCTACATCCTCTCAAAGAGCCTAAACAAGATATTGTGAACTCTGTGCTTAACTCTGTGCTTAGCGTTGGAGTGCCATTGAGAGGGAAGTCTTTGCTGTGATTTGATCCCTGAAGAAGCTGAGACCATACCAACCACAGGCTTCTCAGATGGCTGATACAAATGAAAGGTGAAATTCCCAAACTGTTGAGGTGGTCAATCTCTCTACAGGGTATGGACTTTACAGTGGAGCACAGACCTGAGACTAACCATGCAAACACAGATGGTCTTTCCAGGTTTTTCCACTTAGATGAAGAAGACTCGCTTAGGAAAGGTTAGTCTCATTCTCTTTCATTTGGGGAGAGTTGTGTAGGAAAATGCCCCATTTTTTACATGGTCACCCCCACTTTTTACCTGGTAAATGATGCAATGTTGACAGAAGTGCACTGGGTTCCTGCTATCCAGGACCCCAGTGCCAGATCTCTTTCCCTAAAACTGTAGAATAGTTGCCCCAAATGGCAACACCTTTTAGCACCCCTGTAAGTCCTTAGCAAATGTTACCCCTTGTACTTAGGGCATGGTTGCTAAAGAGGGTCCCTAAGGGCTACAGCATGTATTGTGGCACCCTAAGGTACCCCTCACTACACTTATACAAACTGCCATTGCAGGCTGCGTGACATGGTGCAGACAAAAGTAAAGACACGACATGGCACACCTCATGTGCGCCATGCCTACAGACACTGCATGTAATATATGTAAGTCATCCTTATAGCAGGCCTTACAGCCTTAAAGCAGTGTGCATTATATTTTATGTAAGGAGATATCTGCACAAGAAGATATGGCCCTGTGATGTCAAAGTCGACTCTTGGACATTGACAGTAAGCAGGGGAGTCATCTTGAGTGTTTGTACTTGGCACTGGTGATTACGAGTTCCCCAGCTACATGATGGCTTCACTGACACCAAGGATATTTGGTATCAAACATCTTGTATCAATAAACCCATACTGATTCCAGAGTGGATTTATTAATACATGTACCCAGAGGGTACATTAGATGTGCCCTCTGAAAACCTGCCATCCTCCAGTGTAATTGCTGACTGGTGTAGACCAGCCTGCCACCACAGGCAGGTTTTTAACCCCCTGCAGCTGAGAGCCCATGTTCTCTGAGGGCAGAAACAATGGCTGCTCCGACCGGAGGTGTCGCCTCCTCCAAGCAGCATATCAAGGGAGGAAGCTTGAAAGGCCTCTGCCATCTCTGATTTGAGACCCAGGCTTCCCCCAGACAGAGTTAATGCCACCCCAGGGCACATTTGGGTCCAGGAAAGGTGGGAAAAGTTGCTAGTCAGGATGCCTGTACCTTATCAGGCAAGTTTCACCCCTAAAGTGGGCTACCTGATGTGAACACAAAAACTAGAATTCCACCATCTTGGTTTTTAGTGGAATTAGGGTCACTGGATCCGAGTCATGCCCACTTTCCAGAGGAAGTGGTCATATAGGGGGTGTAGTCACCCTAATGGTAAGTAGCCCATTGGCTACTACTTGTCACTCCCCTTAATGTCCCTAAATTGAGTATTTAGTTGGCACCGCTGATGCCAGGAACTCAGATACGACTGACCCAGAAAAAGAGGACAAAGAAGAGCTGCTAAAATGAGAACTAAAGACTTGCTGTGGACTTTTGGCACCCAATGCTGCCTGCCTGCACCAGACTCGACAGTTGTGAAGAAACTGACTCATCCTGCAGCTGAGACTCTACCAAGTACCCTGGTAGACTTCCAGCTCATCTCAAATTGCCAGCAATCTCCCTTGGAGTAGAGGAGCTACTCACCTCCAGTCCTCAGGCACCAAAATAAGCAGAGTACAGTTTACCGCACTGAGGCTCCCAGCACATTCCGAAGCAGCAGCTGCCCAGGAAGTGGTCTCCGTGCTCCAGAAAGTCAAATCCATCTCCCCACCAAGTGAGAAGACCAACCAGAGCTGCACAGCACCACTACCTGGGGTACCGGACCCCTTGCAGCAATCAAGCCTGTGTAAGTCCAGTCAGGACTCCAACAGAACAGAGACGGAGCAGCCATCGAGGGACGTCAGCACCGCAAAGACCCACTTCCAGAGTGGTCCAGCTGTCCTGATTTTTGCATCCTTAACCGGAGGGTCCGTCAACCGCAAGGCCCTGCGATGCACCAGCCCAGCCGACCAAACCCCTCTACCCTTGAGCACCCCATCCAGGGTTACCAAGAACCGACGTGCTGCGTTGCAACCCAGTGCCCTTGTGAACCGAGCCCTCTGTTGGGAGCTCCCGGACTTGTCCCCAAGCCCCCCTCTTCATCCTGGTTGTAGATAGCCTCCTCTCTCTCCTTTCGTGTAGCTCGTAAGGCTACCAACCCAGCCAGCACCACTGCACCTGGGCCCTCCAGGGCAGTAAACTCTAGCTGCTGGTAGTACTTTGGGCCTTACCTCCCTACCACCTTAAGTCCTGAAGCAGAGCCCGGAAACCTACTACAAGTACCTGTATACCGTATGTGCCTTTTTCTCCCATTGGAAAGCATTACGCGTAAAGACGCATTTAAGTGAACATTTTATTTACCTGAGAAATTCAATATTTTAAAACGTATTTACTTGATAACGTAGTTTGCTATCAAAATTTATATAAAAATGCGAGTTGTTTTCTTAAATTAGTCTTGGATTTATTCTTTGAGTGTGTGTCTCATTTGTTTCCTCTACGAGTACAACCAAGGCTTATCACTACCCTCTGATATGCCTAAACTGCTCACCCACCCTATGATAAAAGAGAGCATTTACTGTTATCATTTTTGTCTTTGTAAACCAATAAAGGTTGCCTGGACTCTATAAACAGTGTACCTCATTTTATTCCACTATATGCAGAGCCAGCTCCCTACATTTTTTGTTAAATTTACTCTATTTTTTTCTAAATTGTTTGGGATTTTTCTTGTGTTATGTTTTCACATTATTACTGCATAAATATTTTACAGATTGCCTCTAAGTTAAGCTTCTTTTTTTTTTTTGTTCAAATATTTTATTGTTATAATAAAGGAATACAAATAGTTAAGATATTATATAATGCAATACAACTGATCTTGTGAACCAGAACAAGATAAGCAATTCATAAATAGAAATATATTTCATGTAATAAATAAATCTTAAATAATGTATAGATATCTATTTGAGCAGAAAAACAATTTCATGAAGCTGGTTGTACTGCATAAATAAAACAAATATGCAAAGTAAAGAAAAGAGAGAAGAAAGTAAAGATAGAAAAGGATAGTAAAGAAAGGAAAGAAGGAGCATATTGAGGAAAGAAGAGGATAGATACAAGAGAGAGCAAGCGCAAGAGATGGGGACGTCTGCTTCATAGAGAGAAATAAACTAGGAGGAAGACACAAACGGAAATTGCTCAACCAGCCCTTGCGAAGCCAAGTCCATATATCTATCCAGAGAACTCCAGACCCCACTAGAAATAACAGGTGTATACCGTTTCTCCTCAACCAAGGTATGAGCCCCTCGAAGAAAAGATACCCATGCCCACCAAGTATGGTATGATACTGAGTTAAACGATTTCCACTCTGTTAGTATAATCTTAACAGCAATTGATATAAGCAAATCTAGCAATTGCATATCCGTATCATCAAGCGGTAACAGAGATGGCGCAGCCCATGGACCTAAAAGAATTAAAGGTATTGAGAGCTCAAAATTAATACCAAAAATTAACAAGAGGTGTTTGTGGACCAAATCCCAAAAAGGTTGCAATAATGAGCATTCAAAAAACATATGTTGATGGGTGCCAGAAACTAATTTGCAACTCCAACAAAGATCGTCATCTGTAAGATTTAATTTGTGTAGACGAACCGGGGTCCAGTGTAGAAGATTAAGCGTAAAGAATTTGGATTGAATAAGAGAAGGAGCAATCTTATTCTTTAGCGAAAGCTTGCCAATGAGCTGCCAGGTCTCTTGTGAGATATGTTGAAACGTATCAGGTTCAAAATGGTGTAGCCATTTCTCCTGTGTAACTGAAGGTTGTGAGGGCGACGAGTCAGATAGAAACTTATAAATCTTGGAAGCAATATGGCCTGATCTATGCCACATAGCAAGAAGCGAAATGGTAGTAGACTCAGGAGAGAGGAGTACTCTGGATAAGGCTACCTTTACTTTCAGAAAGGAATAAAAATCCATATTACTGAGACTATAATCCCTGGCCAAGGAGGAAAAAGGAATCGGGTCATGATTAGAATCATAAAGGTCTTTGACCAACTCAATACCCTTGGTCACCCAGTAAGACACCGTAATAGAGTCAATATTAGTCACAATTTTAGGGTTATGCCAAATCGAGGACCACCTGGACTTATGAATTCGTTTAGAGACCTTTTTGTCTATGCGTTTTAATGCATTAATTGTATCTGAGATAATACGGCCTGAATACGGTAAGATCAGCTTAGATGCGGTCATGAAAGTAGAAGTGGAAAGAGGGGAGCACAACTCCCGTTCAATATAAATCCATGGAGGAGTAAGGCTGGAGTCTGGGGCAAACCAGAGAGCCCCTTGAGACGCTAAGAAGGCAGTTTGGTACAAGTTCCAATCTGGAAGATTGCATCCACCCAGAGTATAAGGTTTCCTCAGGTGTCTATACGCTATTCTAGGACGTTTATCACTCCATAAAAATTTAGAAGTAAGAACATCAATCTCGTGGAAAAAGGAGGAAGAGAGCCTCACAGGCAGCATAGAAGAAACAAAATTAACAATGGGAGTTATCATCATCTTCAGGGACTGAAGGCGACCCCACCAGGAAATGTATTTAGGTGACCACGCGTTCAGTAAGTCCTTAACCTTAGATATGATAAGAGATTCATTATGAGCAATAGTATCTGATATATTGTTACAGAACCAATTCCCCAGGTATTTAATATGAGTCGGTTGCCATTTGAAACCCGCTGTCCCCATATGAGAAGAGAAACACGACGCATTCAGGGGAAACATTTCCGTCTTATCTTTGTTCAGAGTATACCCTGAAACACGAGAGAATTGTTTGATTGTGTTGGAAATGGCAGGGATAGCACTTATGATATCTTCAGAGAAAATGAGCACATCATCCGCATACGCTTCCGTTTTAATTATCTGAGAACCAAATTGAAAGCCTCTAATATCCTGATTTAGATTGAGTAATCGCAGGAGAGGGTCTATAGACAAAAGAAAAAGAAGAGGGGACAACGGACAACCTTGTCTCGTGCCCTGGGAGAGATTAAAAAAAGCAGAGGTAGTCCCATTAATTCTAATATTAGCTTTGGGTTGAGCATATAAGGACATTACCAAATTGATAAATGGATCTCCTAGGTTATGAGATTGAAGAACTGCCTGTAGGAAAGGCCAGGAGACCTTATCAAAGGCCTTCTCGGCGTCGAGGGCAATCGCTGCCGATGGAAGGTTAGAAAGTTTCGCTTTTTCCAGAATATGACAGAAAGTTCGAATATTATCTCTAGCCAACCTACCTTTAACAAAACCAGTCTGGGAAGAGTGTATAAGATGAGGGCTATGGCTCTCTAAACGTTTAGCCAGAATTTTAGCAAAAATCTTAGCTTCCATGTTAAGAAGGGAGATTGGTCGGTAATTTTTAGGGTCTGAATGATCCTTCCCATCTTTAGGAATTACCACTATAGTGGCTTCCGCAGCTGAGCCAGAAACCTTACCCGATAAAGCAAAGGTATCAAAAACATCTTTGAGATAATTTAAAAATGAGGGTAAAAATGTCTTATAGAAGGCAATAGGAAACCCGTCAGGGCCTGGTGCCTTCCCTGATCTAGTAGTCTTAATAGCCTGAATTATTTCTTCAGATTCAATTGGTTTCCCCAAATCAACCATATCTGAATCAGAGACAGTATTTGTGGGAATAGTAGCCAAGAATTGTTGACATGTTCTAAGATTACATTGATCTTTGGGCGTATATAAGCTTTTATAAAAATCCCGGAAAACCTCAAGAATGTCCTGAGTATGAAACTTCCTGGCACCAGCCTTATCAGTGATACAAGGGATCTGAGTCATCTTAACACTTGAATCCTGATATTTTAATGTAGCAGCTAACAGTTTACTTGCGCGGTTTCGTAGCAATAACCGTTTAAATTTTTGCGCCTGTACTCCCAAGTGAGCTCTTCTGGTAACTATGGAGTTATAAGAATATTTTAGGTTCTTAATCTCTTGTAGAAGGGATTTGTCTTTGGAGCTTCTATATAAGATTTCTTTACTTTTAATTTCATCCCCCAAGGCAGTGAGTGTTCTTCTAATATCAGCGTTCCTTTTCGCCATTTTTTTAATAATATGACCTCTAATAGTACATTTAAAGGCATCCCACAAAACTATTGGGGAGCTTACGGATGACACATTTTCTCTGAAGAAATTATGAATATCCACGTTTAATTGTTTAACCTCCTCACCATCATCCAAGATTTCTGTGTTTAGACGCCATGTTCGCGATCTATGAGTATCTGTACAATTAAGAAGAGTAAACGAGACCGCCGCGTGATCAGAGACAAGAATTGGATGGATTATCACATTAGTAGTATGTTTTAGAAGTGCTGCATCAACCAAGAGATAATCAATACGGGAAAAACTAGAGTGTGGAGAGGAGAAAAAGGTGAAATCACTACCAGTAGGGTTATGCATTCTCCATACATCCAGAAGATGGTGAGAAGAGCACATATCCAACATTTTTTTATGCGCCCTAGGAGGACGAAACTTAAAAGCCGATTGTCTGTCTAAAATAGGATCCATAGGAAGGTTAAAATCACCACCAACAATCACTTTAGCATTTTGAGGGATATCAGACAACTTCCTACTAATAGCCCGCCAAAAAGATTGATCATCAATATTAGGGGCATATATATTCATAACGTAAAAATCCGTTGAACCATTAGACAAGCGAGAGAGCAGCCATCTACCATCTGAATCGTATTCGGCAGTTACAATAGTTAGACCAAAGTTTTTGGAAATCAGCGTAATAACCCCATTTCTTTTACCAGAAGCTTCAGAACAAGCTACATCAAGGACCCACTCTTTCCGTAAAAATAAAGCTTCCTTATAAGCAACCTTAGTTTCTTGAAGTAAAACAATGTCGCCAGATAGGCTTTTACAGTAATCTAAGATCTTGGCCCTCTTAACAGGGTGATTTAAACCACGCACATTAAGTGAGAGTACATTCAGACCTGGCATAGTGAACAGAAAACAACATAGATAAGCACATATGGTGTATGAAAAAAGGAGAGGCACATTAATTTTAACTTGAATATAGTAGTGAGTGGAAGATAAAGCAAACAGAGAGCACAAACCGGAGCAGAAGTCCCCAAGAAAGAAGAAATAAAGAAAGAGCAAACAAAAGTTAGGAAAAAGAAGAGGATAGCGAAAGAAAATACAAGAGAAAACTTAATACCAAAGAGAAAAAACCCCAGCAGGGGTAGTCTGTAGTAGACAAAATGCATGGGAGGAAAACGTGAAGGAGCAACCACAGAGGCCAGCACCTATAACTCAGTTTGCTCAACATCATAGATAAAGCTTAAGCAGCAGAGCAACAATAATCTGTTAATGTTCAGTAAACTTAAATTTACCAGCGTATCAAAAAGGCCTAAAGATTTGAATCTAAAGAAAAACCTGTATAAATTCATTCTGTTAATTGATCAAAGACATAAAAATAGATACTACATATTGAATTAAAAGAGAAAAGTAAATAACAGTATCTAATAAATCTCAGATCGCATATGGTAAGGCAAATAACATTTAAATAGAATAATAAAAATCTAACATTAAAATATTAAATAAATCTGGGTAAACAGACTCAGATAAAAAGTCATTATGGAAATTTAGAGAATATGCAAGGAAGTGAACAATTTATATAATGGGAAAGAATTAATTAGAAACATCTTATAAATATTAAAAGCAGCCTAAAGGTAAGTATAAAACATTACTCCATATCTATTAGTAGAAAAGATAGTAAACATATAAAGCAATAAACAATACCTAAGAAATGATATACATAACATACTATCTATCTCGAATAATTTATTGATCACGTCTAATAATATTTACGATAATGTATAAGTAAATATATAGTAACTACACGGACTAAGATATATAAAAGAAAAGCCAAAGGAGAATAAGAGGGTGAATATCACATCTAAGGGCAGACCCTAACCATATTCTACTTCCTGGGACAAAAAGCAATGATATGACCGACATCAAGCACAGAAATACTAGATAGAAAATCTATAATACAGGATGAAGAAATCAAAGAAGGATGTCTGAGTTTACACAAAAACAGACCAGATAAGGAGAGAGGTAAAGTGAGTCAAAGAAGATGACGAGAGAGAAATATATATAGAGGGAGAATATACAAGCACAAAAAGACAAGAAGACATAAATAACAAAGATACATATAAAGCCAATAGATACTAAGAGACCATTATCTTCGGGATGAATGAAGGCATCTGTAAAAGGAAAAAGTTAGTAACATTATGAGGAGAGCGCCGCAACACTCAAACACCGTAGATCATTTCAGCATGTTTCACCACAAATTTCGAGATAACATTAAAGCAACAGGAACCTAGCAACACACAAATGCGCATTAATACATCCACCTGAAGAAGAAGAGATTAGGGGTTAGATGGGCCTGCAATAGACTCCGCGTCCATCCGAGACTCAAACTGATTGTCCAAAAAAGTGGACAGATCCGCTGGTTCGTGAAAAATCTGGTTGCGACCCCTGAAAGTTATTCTGAAGCGTGAGGGACCAGCAAATGAGAACGGAATATTCATCTCTTGAAGTCGTCGTCGAAGATTTAGGAAACCTTTCCGCCGGATGACTGGGTCTCTGGCAAAGTCTTGAAAGATAGCGATTCTCTGTCCTTCCCATTGCAGCGATCTAATTCTCCTCATGTGAGCTAAAATTTGTTCAGAATGTTGGTGTCTTAAAGGTTTAAATATCACTGGTCTTGGATTAGTGAGAGACTTGGGTTTAAACGTAGGAACCCTATGGGCACGCTCTATTTCAAAGTCCTTTTGAAAAGAGAGATTTAGCGTCGTGGGAATCCATTTGAGTAAAAAGTCCAACATGGATGGTGCCTCTTTTTCACAGTCCTCTGGCAGACCAAAAATACGAAGATTACTTCTACGGTTCCTATCTTCCTGTTCCGTGAGATCTCTTCTCAGTGAACTTAAGGTACGCTCCATGTTCTGCATATGTTTGCTCTGCTTATGTGTGGAATCTTCAACTGCCCCAATCCGGGACTCAGCATTGGAAACACGTAGTGATAAGTGTTTAAGCTCATTCCTGACAGCCGCCACTTCCACCTGAAGTAGATCAGTGTTCGTTTTTGTGCCCTGCGCAATCTCATGGACGGAGTTGAGGCGAGAGAGAATGGTGTCCAAAGGAGACCCAGATTCTGTTTTATCTTTAGGTGATATATCCGGTGTGGGAGAGGCTTGCTTAGCCCTCTTTAGAGCTGCTTTAGAGTCCTTATCTTTTAAGGGGACCCCCATACTTTCAGCCATTGAAGCGGGGCAAAGAGGTCAGCAGATGAAGGATTATACAAAGTTCGTAAGACCAAGCGAGAATCACAAACTTCTCCTCAGGGATGACAAAAAAGAAAAAAAAACAAACAAAGGAAGCCAGATAGCGTCGTTGATTACTCACTTGAGGCTAAAATTCTCCTCTTGACAAAGCATGTAAAATATAGGCACCAAAAGCAAGAGCCCCAGATACTGATCCCTTGACAGACTGTTTCCAGAAAGACATCTAAGACACATCACATGACGCCATCAGCAGGCTCCAATATTTGTCCACGAGAGACATTTGCCACCAGAGGATATGTTAGATTCAGCGAGCGCACTGGAGGACACAAACTAGTAGTAGTAGCGCGACCAGCATCATATGTATAAATATACACGAGTGGATGGGCGGGCAAACTTAAGCAGGCAACTTGCATCGGAGTTTAGCTGCGTAATGTAGTTAAGACCAGCAGTAAATATTTTCGTCATTCTCAGGGAAGCCCGAGGAAAATCATGCTTAGACACCATACCTCATAAGTAGAAGAAAAAAGAGGCTCAATAGGGTCACCACAGCGCCAACGTCCTAAAAACGACACCTTTCCATCAAGATTCCTCATGAGCCGCCATTTTGTGTAGGGTCTGTGAGGAGAAGACCTCGAACGCTCTCACATGGCCAAAAGCGACCCAAAGTCGCTGAAATTTTCACAGCCTGGTCCCGCGACGTTCCGCTGCCGATATTTGCGGTTCAAAGAGCAGAAAACCGGAATTAAATCATCCGGAACTGAAAGACCGCCTCCGCGATCCGCCGGAGCTCAGCACAGCGCGGCCATCTTGGTTGCGCGCAAACCACGCCCCGCCTCTAAGTTAAGCTTGACTGCTCTAGCATCGCGTTACCAGAGGATTAAGCATAGGTTAACTTAGTGACTTTTGTGGTTCACCCTGACAAGAATTGAAGTTGTTGCTTGAGAAGGGTTTCTCACCCTGTGTAGGAAAGTAGGATCTGCTTCTTATGGTTACCCCCACTTTTTGCTAAAAGTGATACTGTTTTTGACTAATCTGACTGGAATCCTGCTAATCAGGACCCCAGTCTATCTGCTTTCTCCTTAAACTGTTATGCTATGTACTTAGGTACACTTCAGATTGGATATTGGGGTACCAAGGGCATAGGTACCCCACAGGCCTCCCATGGGCTGAAGCATGTACTATGCCACCTATGAGAGGCCAAGCAAAATGGAACTACAGGCCTGCCATTGCAGCCTGTGTAAGTTGGTGCATGCACCACTTACTTAAAATATAGGTTTACTATATCTAAGGGTCACTGCACTTAAAACCTGTAAGTCACCCCTCTAGCAGGCCTTTACAATCCTGAGGGCAGGGAGCTTGGTTCTAAGTGAGAGGGTGCCACTGCATGAGCAGAACACCCCTGCAGCCTACGGTGTCCATTCTCCTGGGTTGTCAGTGAGGCAGCCATTTACGACATATAGAGTGGCATTATGTGACTGCGTATTGACCAACTCTAAAACGACCCTATTGTGTTTGGTGTCAAACATGTTGGAATCATACCCCCATACCGGTAACCGGTCTGGGAGGTATGATTCCACACCTCAGAAGCGAGCTTCGTGGGGTCCCTTGTGTTCCGGGTATCAGCCTTCTTGTCCTGGACAGCACAAAATGGGTGCTGCCAACCAGAGACACATTTCTGCACTCCTGCTGCTGAGCCAAGCTCGAGCAGGGGAAGGTAGAATAATAGGCATCCTGTCACAGGGAGGTGTGACCACCTCCCAGACAGGATTTAGTGTATTAGGGCTGTGTGGGTGCGCTTACAAGCGACAGAAAGTCTGCATGAGGGGCACATTTGGTGTCCCTGTGCATAGTCCAGTTCAAACCAGTCCTGGGAGCCATTGCCTCCTGCTCTGGTGCGAAACTAGACAAAGGACATGGAAGTAACCTCCCCACTGTTCAGACCCTCCCCTAGGAGGGTCCCCTGAATCTTGCCAACCCTCTTCCGTGGGTACTTAAGGGCTTACCTGGCTGTAGGACCTTAGATTCGACATGGACAAGATTCTGAACCAGAAACCACTGAACTTCGACCGTCTGGACACTCTGGACTTAGCTGGACTTCGTTTGGGCCCAACTTCGTTTGGGCCAGACTTTGTCTTGCTCTCAGTCTGAAGCATCGTCTGTGCCCGTGCACCATACAGGATCCTTGCAGGACCTATGGAGCATCAAGGACAACCAAAGATATGTCCCTTGTAGTGAAGGAGTCACTCCCCTGCATTTGCAGGCACCGCAACACTGCTGTTTGGTCTGCTGACCCTGAGCTTCTATGGACTCTGAAGGCTTCAGCAACACTGGAGGTGGGTTTCTATGTCCCTCGAGGTCCAAGCTGCATTTGAGACAATCAGCATTTTGAGATCAGAATCCTTTGTGGGGGCTGCAATACCTGAACCCCTGTGCATCGCATACATTTGCAAGTGCATATTCTTGTTGGCATTTCCCGAACAAGTGCATTGGCTCCGAGTAGCTTTAACCTCAGGCACCACTTCCTACCAAGAACTTTGGCCTCCTGTCACTAAGTGCTCCGTGGGCTGTTGTTTGGTGAAATCGCTTGGGGTCCTCTCGCGAATCCTGTGCCTTCGGGCTGTGAGTCCACTTGAGGGTCAAGTTTGCTTTTCTTGGGCTCCCCTGGGTGCGCCAGGCCTGCCCTGACTCCGCGTGCTGTGGTGAGCCTCCTGGACCTTGCTGGTCCGAACCGTATCCATCCTTGACCTTCTGCGTGGGTTGCCATTGCCAAGGCTTGTTGGTGCTCCCTCCGGATACCAACCACTCAGCACTCGACATCCTTCATGGGACAGCTCGTATTCGGCTCCTGGTTGTCCTCGACGTCTCCTGGTCCCCGTAGCTGCAAAGTCAAGGACTCCATCAACACACCTGAAGCACCCGACATCGGTGGGCATTCGTCTACCGAGCCCCTGGTCACTCCTGAGTGACCCAGACTCTGTCCCCTCTGCTTTCAGGTACTCTTTGACAAGAATCCACCTTTGGATTCCAACAAAAACTTGTCTTCCTTCCAGCAGCGGCTCTTCTTCAAAGTCCTCCATTGGGTTCGACGGCGGTTTCCGACGCCACTTCAGACCTATGCACCCGGCTTCCCTGGGATAGGTAACTTGGGTACCTCAGTATCCACGGTGGGGTGGCTCTCCAACCTCCTATCTTCCAGGGGGTTTCTTCGAAGTCCACTGGAAAGGGTCCTTAAAGTCTAAAACTTCAACCGCGACTTTCCCATAGAATTGTACAGAGCATGCGGTCTTGTTCCCACACTGCACCCGTTCTCCGTGGGGTCCCTATCTACTCACCTTGGGTTGTTCCTTGGGGTCCCAGCGATTCTACGTCCTCTCGACACTGTCTTGACTCGAGTCGTGGTTCTTATAGCACTTTTTTAGTATATGGTTTGGCCCCCCTCTGGAGCCCACTGTGTATTAGTGCTGTTTACTTTTATTTCTGTGCATAAGTATTGTGTGCTTTGTGATTATCTCTGTGTAGGAGATACTGTGTCATACTAGATAGTGTTATATTAATAAATACATATTTTTATAACTACTGTGTGGTTCTCCTTTCATTTAACCAATACTATGATGTTGCATTCTGGTAAAACAAACTGCTTAACATTCCTTCAAGACTAAGCCTGAAGGCTGATCTCCACAGCTACCACTTGGATGGCTTTCTAAGGTTATCTTTGACCTCTTAAATCACCATAAGGGTTGTTTGGACTAGTGCAAGGTGCCCACTTTAACTACTGGACAGCATATACCAGGCCTGCTTCTCACATTGGTGTGCAGCGGTTGAGATTCAAGCCTGCATTGTTTTACCAGATAAATCTTTGTATTTATTAACTGAAAAACCACTAGTACTAGGTACATATAATACTAGCTTAGAATAAGTAAGTTCTACTGAACTTAGGGTTGGGTAAGTCAAGGGTCTAGCACACCCTTTCTCCAACCTCAGAGAGTTTAATCCCCACTAGGTTAAGTAGGTGCAACATCACTCCACACTTAGTATGTCTGCAAAAGGAGATGCCAGTTGTTCTCTGCCTTCTAGATACAGTGAGCTTTCGTTCCAAGAACTGAAAGCCCTGTGTGCCTCCAGAAAGTTGAAGACAGGGAGAAGTGCCAACACTCAACGCCTGGTAGAGGTGTTACTTCTAGATGACTTAAAGAAAACCCCTGGGTCAGATGAACAGGACAGAGTGGGTGGGACAGGGAATGAAGACAAGTCAGGAGGTGACACCTTTTATGACCTAGACTCTAACCCTGACCAGGGAGAACCTGATGGTTCTCACCTGGATTACTCAGATCTTCAAGAGGAGAATGGAGGAGGCCATGAGGCTCCCCTCTTTACTCCTCCTGGAAGAGTGCAGAGTTTACCAAGGAGATCTAGATCTCCCTCTGCAGAGTTTAATCTTTCAGGACAGTCTGTAGGGACCTCTGTATCTAGCACGAGGGACCACTCTTATGAAAGGGTATACCAATTTCTGGAACTTGAGAAAGCTAGGCTTAGGCTCAGGCAAGAGCAGTTGGCCCTTGATAAAGAGTCCCTAGAAGTCCAGAGAGCTAGAATAAAGTTGGGACTAGAGTCCCATGGTGGCAGCAACAGTGTCCCTAGAGTTAAGGAACATTCCTTTGATAATAGGACCCTGAGCAAGATTGTCCCTCCCTACCGTGTTGGGAATGACATCCACAAATGGATAACTGCTTTAGAGAGGGCCTGTCAAGTTCAGAGGGTCCCTCAAGAGCAGTGGGCAGCTATTGTGTGGCTCTCCTTTGCTGACAAAGGTAGAGATAAGCTCCTCACTGTTAGAGAAGAGGATGCTGACAATTATTCAGTTCTGAAGAGTGCTCTCATTGATGGGTTTGGCTTAACCACTGACCAGTACAGGATTAAGTTCAGAGACACCCAGAAGACACAGAATCAGGAATGGGTAGACTTTATGGATAGTGCCATTAAGGCTCTGGAAGGCTGGTTGCTTGGCAGCAAAGTGAATGATTTCAAGGGATTATACAATTTGATTATGAGGTAGCAGATCCTTAATAATTGCCAAAATCAGTTATTGCATCAATACCTGGTTGACTCTGATCTGACTTCTCCCCAATAATTGGGAAAGAAGGCAGATAAGTTCGTCAGAACCAGGGTGAAGCAGAAAAACCAGAACAATGGTGAGGACCAAAAGAAACAAGATTCTAAAACTCCAGATAAGGGTGGGGACAAGGGTAAAGATCAAAAACAGTCTTCATCAGGGCCCCAAAAACCTGCATCGGGAGGGGGGGGGTCACAATCCAACAAAGTTAAAGGCAAAAAGAAACCTTGGTGCTATCTCTGTAAACAGAATACACATTGGACAAGAGATGCTGATTGTCCAAAAGCCAAGGAAAATCCTCCTACCACCACTGCCCCTAAGGCAACTGCGCCCCCTAGCAGAAGTACAATTAGTGGTACAGGAACAAGGGATTAGTAGGGTTAACCTTGGGCCCTGAGATGGGTTCTGGCCTAGTCAGAACTCCAGCTCAGGCTGTCCTTGTCTGTGATGGTGGCATGGATATTGCCTCCTGTTAGACTTGGCATCTTTTGGCGTGTTTCCCCTGACTTTTTGCTTTCTGACCTCCCGGTTTTGACTCTGTTTTTGCTGGTGTGATGATTCTGCGCACTTTCCTCACTGCGGTCCAGTGGGAAAGTGCAAGTGCTCCTGTATAAAATGTGTTATGGATTGGTGTTTCCATGATTGGCCTATTTGGTTTATGTGTCAGTCCCTTGTAAAGTGCACTACGAGTGCCAGGGCCTATAGACCAAATGCTGTTGGTGGGCTGCAGCACTGGATTGTGCCACCCACGCAAACAGCCCGTAAAGTGTAACTCGGGCCTGCCATCGCAGAGCCTGTGCGCAGCCTGGGGCTGCCATGTCGACTTGGCAAGTGCACACACTTGCAAGTCCCTAAACCTTCCCTTTGCTGCATGTTAGTCACCCCTAAGGTAGGCCCAAGGTACCCCTGTGGGCAGGGTGCGTTGTACGCGAAAGGTAGGACATGCCCGGATGTGTGCGGCATGTCCTGATAGTGAATTACAGCCTAGTTCGTTTTTCACTATTGCAAGGCTACCTGTTCCCCCTAGGCCAGAACGGGCAGTTTTGATTATTACAGCTTATAATCCTAACTGACCCCGGGAACATGGTAGAGATTCGAGTTTAGTATGCCTGGACTCAGAATGATAAAATGCATCTTTTAGTGAAGTTGGTTTTAACATTCTGTGTTTGAAAATACCACTTTTAGAAAGTGGGTATTTTCTTGTCTAACCATCCAAGCCTGCCTCTGCGAGGTTGTGTATTCCTTGTCTGGAGTGTGAGTGACAGGGGCTGGGGGATGCCAGGAGACAGGGTGAGTCAGCGCAGGGCTGAATAGCCAGATCGACCTGTAGATGGGTGGGAGGGGTCGCACCTGGGCCCTGAATAGGACAGTGCCTTCCCTCCACAATGCTGGCTCCACCTCCTGTGGTGCGTCTGATGTCCCTGGCCTGCTCACTGAAAGAAGGGACGGAGACTTGTCAACAAAGTGCTCCAGAACTGGTTTGGACTAGGCAAAGGCCTCTCTGCCTTCAGAGAACAAAGGAATTTGGGATATAAATATTGGGGCCCTGACCCCATGAATTTAGATCTCGCTGGAATCAAGGAACCTGCCAAGACGAAGAGCTGGAAGAGCTGCCAGGAGGAGTACTGCCCCTTTGCTGTGTTGTTGCTTTGTTGGGTTGGCCTGCAGCTGCTGCTTCTGCCTTGGGCAGTGAGAGGACTGGACTGAACTTTCTACGAACTTGTGCTGAGTATCTCCAAGGGCCAGGAACCGAGCTGGCCTCCTGTTAAGAAGTCTCAGGGACTACAAAGACTTCACAAGCCTCTGGGTACCGCTTCTGGAACGCTGTTTCAGTCGCCACAGAGGAAGGGAACTGCAACCGACTCCGTCAACCGAATCCATCCCTGGCCGGTGACCTGTTTGCACCGCAGACCGCATCGCCCCGCTTCGCATCGCAACCCTGGTCTCACCGTGGGCGACGTCCGACGCCGCCAACATCGAGCCGCTGCTTGCACCGTGACCTGTGGGCACCGCAGTTCGCATCGCATCGCTTCACTGGGCCAGCCGGACCAGACCAACACTGTCGCTGCAACTGGCTCAAGAGTCGAGACCGCACCGCACTTGGGGCACCGCTCGCACGTCTGCGACGCACCGCTCCGACTCGCACCACTGTCCGACGCCAGCTCCCGCACTCCGGCTAGGTCGCCTGCATCGCAACCTGTCAGCACCGCATCGAGCATCGTCTCACCCTGCATCGCACGCCTTGGACTCACCGACTCCGTCTGCACGACGCTCATCGAGCCGCTGCCTGCACCGCATCGAGGGACACCGCACCTTGCATCGCTCCGTCTTGCGCCGCAACCGCGACGAACGCCGACCGGCTCGTACACTCCGTACCAGCCACAACGAGAAAAGGTACTGTGACCGAGTCTGTTCACGACTCTGCTGGCCCGTATCGACGCGGTCGGCTGGAACTGTTAGACTCTGTGGTTTTCAGCATCACGGTAGGCTCGGACGGAGCTACCGACTCGTACGAACTTTGCTTTTGTGCTATTCCTGCAAAGAAGAAGTTAACGTATCAAGTATTCCTTCGTAAAGTATAGTATTGTGGATTTTTGTCGTAATTGGTCTTGTCTTGAGTATATAAAATATTGGTTATTTTTCTAAACTGGTGTGGTGTCCGTTTGTAGTGCTTACACTGTATTACTGTTGGTTATGTGCAAATGCTTTACACACTGCCTCTGAATTAAGCCTGACTGCTCGGGCCAAGCTACCACGAGGGTGAGCAGGGGTTACTTCACGAGTGTAACAACCCTTACCCTGACTAGGAAGAAGGGTCCCTACTTGGACAAAGGTGCAAGCCCTTGCCAACTAGAGATCCCATTTCTAACATTGGTTGTCAGCGGTGAGGATATGACTTGTGTTTGCACTTGACTTACAGTGATTGGTGTGCACTACTACCATATCGCAGACCATTACGTACCACATACTGGTTCTTTTTCTTTTGGCCTATTTTTGATCTTGCCAGTTTTCAACTCACGACTTTTGTCATGCCTGAATCAATTGCATCATCCGTTGCATCTCTGGAAGTTATCTTTGAAGAGGACAGGTTGGAATCCTACGCCGTAAAGGAGTTACGAGCGATTTGTAAAAACCTGAAAGTCCAAATTAAAGGCCTCACAAGGAAGGAGGAGCTACAGAAGGCGCTGAGGGCCTGGGTAGCAGCCAGACATGCCAATGGGCAGCCTGGTGATCTCAGTGAGGAGGTGGAGGAGCCTATTTCCAGGGTGGATGTGCTTTTGGGTAGGGGGAACCCGCCAGGTCAGGCAGCAGCAGTCTGTCCCCAGAGGAGCTGGAGGACAGGCGGGAGGCAAGGCAGTTTGAGCTGCAGAAGCTCAGACTGGAGAGTGAGCGGGAGGAGAAGAGATTGGCCATAGAGGAGAGGAAGATGCTCTTAGAGCATGAGAGAGAACTGAAGGAGCTAGAACTTAGGAGTAAGTCAGGCTCAGATGGTGGCAGCAATTCGTCCAGAAAGGTAGACAGTATTGTGCACATTCCCAAGAACGTAGGCAAGGAGTTCAAGAAGGGGGATGACATACAAAGGTGGTTTCAGGGTTATGAGGCAGCCATACACATGAATGGGGTCCCTGAGGAGAATTGGGGAGCAGGATTGTGGCCACTTTTCCCGGAAGAAGCAAGGGATGCTCTGATAGCTTTGGGTAAGGGGTATCACCTCACCTATGCTGACATGAAGGATGCCCTTCTCACGAAGTATGGTCTTACTCCTGAAAAGTACACGGATCAGTTCAGGTCCAGTAAGAAGTCTGATGTCAACACTTGGTTGGAATGTGTGGATGTGTTCTGCAGGTCTCTGGATGGTTGGGTGAAGGGCAGTAGTGTAACAGATTTTCAGGGGCTCTACAACTTGATTGCATGGGAGCACTTGTCTAGTCTATGTTTTGCAGATCTGCGCCAGCACCTAGTTGATAGTAAGCTAACTGACCCCAGGAAGCTTGCTATGGAAGCGGACCGCTGGGTGAGTACCAGGGTCCACAAGAAAGCATTTGGGGGAGACTCAGCCAAAGGTGGGCAGGGTCCCCAGCAGAAAAGTGGGGGGACAAGGGTAAAGCACAGGAGTTCTCTAAAGGGCCCCAAACTAGTACCCAGGGTAAAAGTTCCCAGCCCCCGGTGATAAGAAGAAAGGGGTCTCTACAGGGAAGCCTGTTGAGACCGGCCCCCGCAAGTGTTATGCATGTGACCAGGTAGGTCACTTTAAGGGGGACCCCAAGTGCCCGAAGGGGACACAGCCGCCCACCGGTGGACAGTCCAAAGTGTTGGCTAGTGTAGCGCTTGGGGAGGAGGGGTGCCCACAGGAGGGTGGGGATCCCGCAGAAATGACCCTTGTCTCACTAGGGGACAGTGAGATGGTCCCAGGAAACCAGGTGCCCCCTAACACAAAGAAATATAGCACCTGGGTGACCATTAATGGGAACAGGGTAGAGGCTCTCAGAGATACTGGAGCCAGTGTGACCTCAGTCCGGTGTCACCTGGTGGCTGAGAAGCAAGTAGTCCCAGGAGCATTCCACCAAGTAGTTGCTGTCGACAACTCTGAGCGCCAGTGTATGGTGGCGCAGGTTCCCTTTGAATGGGGGGGTCTCAGGTCCCTTGAGGGTGGTTGTGAGCCCTACCATGCCTGTAGATTGTCTGCTAGGAAACGACCTGGAGCAGTCCTCGTGGAAGGAGGTTGAGCTCAGGTCTCACTTGGAGATGCTTGGGTTGCCAGAGTGGGCATGCGTGTCTACTCGGTCAATGGCGGCCAGAAAGGGTGATCAAGAGGACTTGGAGCCTGAAACAGTGGCCCAAGTCCCTGCCAAGAGAAAGGGCAGGGGCGCGGGAAACCGGCCCCCGAAGTTCCCACGGACCGGGAGGAGGCGGACCTCGAGGGGGACGCCCCGGTGCCTACAGGGGAGCAGGTAGCCGAACTGGGAGACATCTCTGAGCTGACCCATTGGCAGCAAGAAGGGGGTCCCACCAGGGAGGAGTTCTGCAGGGAGCAGAACGAGTGCCCTACTCTGGAGGGTCTGCGGCGGCAGGCTGCAGACCAGGCAGCTGGTAATCAGTCCGGGTCACATCTGATCTACTGGGACAGTGGTCTCCTATACAGTGAGCCTAAGGTTGCTGAGCCTGGGTCAGCCCGTGTGCTGGTGGTACCCCAGCGCTTCAGGACCTTCCTACTGGGTCTGGCTCATGACGTGCCTTTGGCAGGACATTTGGGGCAGGACAAGACCTTTGACAGGCTTGTCACCCACTTCTTTTGGCCCCAAATGCGAAGGCAGTCAGATGCACACTGTAGGTCTTGCCAAACTTGCCAGGCAAGTGGTAAGAGTGGGAGGAAGGTCAAAGCTCCTCTCCAACCTTTTCCGGTTGTTGGAACACCCTTTGAAAGGGTAGGGATGGATATTGTGGGGCCACTGGATCCCAAGACAGCCATGGGCAACAGGTACATCCTGGTCTTGGTGGACCATGCCACCCGGTACCCGGAGGCAATCCCTCTCAGGACAACGACGGCACCAGTGGTGGGCCGGGCGTTAATGGGGATCTTTTCCCGTGTGGGATTCCCCAGAGAGGTGGTTTCTGATAGGGGGACCAATTTCATATCGAAGTATATGACATCCCTGTGGAAGGAGTGTGGTGTAACCTACAAGTTCACCACTCCTTACCACCCACAAGGAAACGGTCTGGTGGAGAGATTCAACCAGACCTTGAAAGGCATGATCAAGGGTCTAACAGAACCCATGAGGCGTAAGTGGGACGTCCTCTTGCCATGCCTACTCTTTGCGTACAGGGAGGTGCCTCAGAAGTCTCTTGGGTACAGCCCCTTTGAGCTCCTGTATGGCCACCCTGTCAGAGGACCTCTGAGTTTGGTAAAGGAAGGCTGGGAGGCAGCTCCCAGGAAAACTCACCAGGATGTATTTAGCTACATGCTGGCCTTTAGAAACCAAACTGCCCGCTTCAGGAAACTCGCTCAGGCGAACCTAGAAGCAAGCCAGGAAGAAATGAAGAGATGGTATGACCAGAACGCCACTCTGGTCGAATTTCAACCTGGGCAGAAAGTGTGGGTAATGGCCCCAGTGGCACCTTGTGCCTTGCAGGACAAGTGGACTGGGCCATATGAGGTAAAGGAGCGCAAAAGTGACGTCACCTACCTGGTGGATTTGCAGGCTCCAAGGAACCCGTTGAGGGTCCTTCACGTGAACCGCCTCAAGCCCCACTTCGAGAGGTCCGAAGTGAGTATGCTCTTGGCGACAGATGATGGGGTGGAAGAGGAGAGCGAGCCTCTCCCTGACCTCCTGTCTACCAAGGAGCATGATGGGTCAGTAGAGGGTGTGATCCTCTCCCTACTCTGACTCAGGAGCAGCAGGGGACTGTCGCCAGTTGTTGGGACAGTTCGCCCCACTGTTCTCTCTGACCCCCGGTGTTACTCACTGGTGTACCCATGACGTGGACACCGGTGACAGCCATCCTGTGAAGCACAAGATTTACAGGTTGACTGACCGGGTCAGAGCCAGCATCAAGGAGGAGGTCTCTAAGATGTTGGCGTTAGGGGTGATTGAGCCCTCCCACAGTCCTTGGGCCAGCCCAGTGGTCTTGGTCCCAAAGGCTGCGGCGCCCGGTGCCACTCCAGAACTCCGGTTTTGTGTGGACTACCGTGGGCTCAACGCCGTCACCAGGACTGACGCGCACCCCATCCCCAGAGCTGATGAGCTCATTGATCGGTTGGGAGCTGCCCGGTTCCTCAGCACGTTTGATTTAACGTCTGGGTACTGGCAGATTGCCTTAACCGATGGGGCCAAGGAGAGATCAGCATTCTCAACCCCAGAAGGTCATTACCAATTCCGGGTGATGCCCTTTGGGTTGAAGAATGCCCCTGCCACCTTTCAGAGGTTGGTCAATCAGGTGTTGGCTGGGCTGGAGGATTTCAGTGCCGCCTACCTGGATGACATTGCTGTGTTCAGTTCCAGCTGGGAAGAACATTTACAGCACCTTGAGAAAGTGTTGAGGGCTCTGCAAGGTGCAGGCCTCACGATCAAGGCCAGTAAGTGCCAGATCGGGCAGGGTTCTGTGGTGTACTTGGGACACCAGGTAGGAAGCGGCCAGGTGGCGCCCCTACAACCCAAGATTGACACCATTCTGGCTTGGGAACCCCCAAGACCCAGACAGAGGTGAGAGCCTTCTTAGGTCTCACCGGCTATTATAGGAGATTTGTTAAGGGCTATGGCACCATCGTTGCTCCCTTAACAGAGCTGACCTCTAAGAGGCAGCCCAGGAAAGTGATCTGGACTGAGTCCTGCCAGAAAGCTTTTGATGCCCTGAAGGCAGCCATGTGCACGGCGCCCGTGCTCAAGGCACCTGACTTCTCCAAGGAATTCGTCGTGCAGACTGACGCTTCAGAGCATGGTGTGGGAGCGGTGCTCTCACAACTTAACGAAGAGGGCCTGGATCAGCCTGTAGTCTTCCTTAGCAGGAGACTACTTCCCAGGGAACAGAGGTGGAGTGCCATAGAAAGGGAAGCTTTTGCTGTGGTCTGGGCACTGAAGAAGTTGAGACCATACCTGTTTGGGACTCACTTCCGGGTTCAGACAGACCACAGGCCCCTCAGATGGTTGATGCAAATGAGGGGTGAGAATCCAAAACTGCTGAGGTGGTCCATCTCCCTACAGGGAATGGACTTTACGGTGGAACACCGTCCTGGTACAGAACACGCCAACGCAGATGGTCTGTCCAGGTTCTTCCGCCTTAGTGAAGAGAACTCCCATGGGGTTGGGTAGTTCTCCCTACTTTCAGCTGGAGGGGACATGTGTTAGACTTGGCATCTTTTGGCGTGTTTCCCCTGACTTTTTGCTTTCTGACCTCCCGGTTTTGACTCTGTTTTTGCTGGTGTGATGATTCTGCGCACTTTCCTCACTGCGGTCCAGTGGGAAAGTGCAAGTGCTCCTGTATAAAATGTGTTATGGATTGGTGTTTCCATGATTGGCCTATTTGGTTTATGTGTCAGTCCCTTGTAAAGTGCACTACGGGTGCCAGGGCCTATAGACCAAATGCTGTTGGTGGGCTGCAGCACTGGATTGTGCCACCCACGCAAACAGCCCGTAAAGTGTAACTCGGGCCTGCCATCGCAGAGCCTGTGCGCAGCCTGGGGCTGCCATGTCGACTTGGCAAGTGCACACACTTGCAAGTCCCTAAACCTTCCCTTTGCTGCATGTTAGTCACCCCTAAGGTAGGCCCAAGGTACCCCTGTGGGCAGGGTGCGTTGTACGCGAAAGGTAGGACATGCCCGGATGTGTGCGGCATGTCCTGATAGTGAATTACAGCCTAGTTCGTTTTTCACTATTGCAAGGCTACCTGTTCCCCCTAGGCCAGAACGGGCAGTTTTGATTATTACAGCTTATAATCCTAACTGACCCCGGGAACATGGTAGAGATTCGAGTTTAGTATGCCTGGACTCAGAATGATAAAATGCATCTTTTAGTGAAGTTGGTTTTAACATTCTGTGTTTGAAAATACCACTTTTAGAAAGTGGGTATTTTCTTGTCTAACTATCCAAGCCTGCCTCTGCGAGGTTGTGTATTCCTTGTCTGGAGTGTGAGTGACAGGGGCTGGGGGATGCCAGGAGACAGGGTGAGTCAGCGCAGGGCTGAATAGCCAGATCGACCTGTAGATGGGTGGGAGGGGTCGCACCTGGGCCCTGAATAGGACAGTGCCTTCCCTCCACAATGCTGGCTCCACCTCCTGTGGTGCGTCTGATGTCCCTGGCCTGCTCACTGAAAGAAGGGACGGAGACTTGTCAACAAAGTGCTCCAGAACTGGTTTGGACTAGGCAAAGGCCTCTCTGCCTTCAGAGAACAAAGGAATTTGGGATATAAATATTGGGGCCCTGACCCCATGAATTTAGATCTCGCTGGAATCAAGGAACCTGCCAAGACGAAGAGCTGGAAGAGCTGCCAGGAGGAGTACTGCCCCTTTGCTGTGTTGTTGCTTTGTTGGGTTGGCCTGCAGCTGCTGCTTCTGCCTTGGGCAGTGAGAGGACTGGACTGAACTTTCTACGAACTTGTGCTGAGTATCTCCAAGGGCCAGGAACCGAGCTGGCCTCCTGTTAAGAAGTCTCAGGGACTACAAAGACTTCACAAGCCTCTGGGTACCGCTTCTGGAACGCTGTTTCAGTCGCCACAGAGGAAGGGAACTGCAACCGACTCCGTCAACCGAATCCATCCCTGGCCGGTGACCTGTTTGCACCGCAGACCGCATCGCCCCGCTTCGCATCGCAACCCTGGTCTCACCGTGGGCGACGTCCGACGCCGCCAACATCGAGCCGCTGCTTGCACCGTGACCTGTGGGCACCGCAGTTCGCATCGCATCGCTTCACTGGGCCAGCCGGACCAGACCGACACTGTCGCTGCAACTGGCTCAAGAGTCGAGACCGCACCGCACTTGGGGCACCGCTCGCACGTCTGCGACGCACCGCTCCGACTCGCACCGCTGTCCGACACCAGCTCCCGCACTCCGGCTAGGTCGCCTGCATCGCAACCTGTCAGCACCGCATCGAGCATCGTCTCACCCTGCATCGCACGCCTTGGACTCACCGACTCCGTCTGCACGACGCTCATCGAGCCGCTGCCTGCACCGCATCGAGGGACACCGCACCTTGCATCGCTCCGTCTTGCGCCGCAACCGCGACGAACGCCGACCGGCTCGTACACTCCGTACCAGCCACAACGAGAAAAGGTACTGTGACCGAGTCTGTTCATGACTCTGCTGGCCCGTATCGACGCGGTCGGCTGGAACTGTTAGACTCTGTGGTTTTCAGCATCACGGTAGGCTCGGACGGAGCTACCGACTCGTACGAACTTTGCTTTTGTGCTATTCCTGCAAAGAAGAAGTTAACGTATCAAGTATTCCTTCGTAAAGTATAGTATTGTGGATTTTTGTCGTAATTGGTCTTGTCTTGAGTATATAAAATATTGGTTATTTTTCTAAACTGGTGTGGTGTCCGTTTGTAGTGCTTACACTGTATTACTGTTGGTTATGTGCAAATGCTTTACACACTGCCTCTGAATTAAGCCTGACTGCTCCGGCCAAGCTACCACGAGGGTGAGCAGGGGTTACTTCACGAGTGTAACAACCCTTACCCTGACTAGGAAGAAGGGTCCCTACTTGGACAAAGGTGCAAGCCCTTGCCAACTAGAGATCCCATTTCTAACACCTCCCTATTTATCAGTCCCAGTAATCTGGGCAAATATAGACAACAGCCTTCAATCAATGGTAAGAAGGCCATGGTATACAGGGACACAGGTGCAAGTGTCACTATGGTGACAGAGAATCTTGTGGCCCCTGACCAAATCATACTTGGAGAAATGTACCAAGTGACCAATGCTAACAATGTCAGGACTGACCATTCTTTGGCAGTTGTTAATTTCAGCTGGGGAGGGGTAACTGGCCCCAAGAAAGTTGTGGTTAGCTCAGACCTACCAGTAGAATGTTTGTTGGGCAATGATTTGGAGACTTCAGCCTGGGCTGAAGTGGAACTTAGGACTCATGCAGCAATGCTGGGTATCTCTGCAGATGTGTTTGTAGTGATCAGGTCATGGGCCAAACTGACAAACACTGAACAGGCCCTGGGTCCTTGAACAATGGACCAAGGGCCTTCAAAGAGAAGGAGCAGGAGGAGTAAGGCTGTGTCTTTCCCCCAGACTCAGAGTGAGAATCAGTCTCTTGAGGGAGATGATCTTAGTCCCTGTGAAGGAACTGTCTCAGATCCACTTGAACCTGATCAGGTTGAGTTCTTGGGGACAGTGGGCCCTTACAGGGCAGACTCGAGTTTGGAGCAGCAAACCTGCCCCTCTCTTGAACCCCTCAGACAGCAAGCTGCTGCTGAGGCTGCTGGGAATGTCAGTGGATCCCACAGGATCTATTGGGATGAGGGTCTCCTTTACTCAGAGGGTAGAGACCCCAAGCCTGGTGCCACCAGGAGGTTGGTCATACCTCTGAAGTTTAGGGGCTTCCTACTCACCTTGGCACATGATATTCCCTTAGCAGGGCACCTAGGCCAAAGTAAGACTTGGGACAGGCTTGTCCCTCACTTTCACTATTCTCACATGTCTGAGGACACCAAGGAGTTTTGTCGCCCCTGTACTACCTGCCAAGCCAGTGGTAAGTCAGGTGGTAGCACAAAGGCCTCCCTTATACCACTACCAGTGGTGGGGGCTCCCTTTGAGAGGGTTAGGATTGATATCATTGGTCCCATGAACCCTCCAACAGCATCTGGACACAGTTATTTATTTATTTATTTATTTATACAGCGCAACATTCATCCCAGGGATATCACGCCGCTAAGGAGAGCACATCCTAAGTGAGGGAGGGGTTCTGGAAGAAAATCTCTAGGTTGCTGGTCAGTTCCTAGAAAACAGATGCGTTTTTAATTTTTTCCTGAATGCTAAGTAGTCATCAGTAAGCCGAAGTTCTGATGGAAGTTCATTCCAGTAGGTTGCTGCTAGGTGGGAAAAAGAACAGCCCCCTGCCCTGGTCTTCTTGATGCGTTTAGTTTTTCCCTGGTGGCGCAACCTCAAATTCCGTGTGGGTGCATAGAATTCACCTGTCTTGGAGAATTCTGGGGCCAAGATGGTGTAAGGCTTTGTGCGCATGGCTTAGCAGTTTAAATTTGGCCCTTTGACGCACGGGGAGCCAATGGAGTGTCCTCATGCATTCTGAAGCTGAGCTGTATTTGCTTTTATTACACAACAGCTTGGCAACCGCATTCTGGACCAACTGCAATCGAGTGAAGAGGTAGTCTGCCATGCCCACGAGAAGTGCATTCCCGTAGTCTAATCTGCTAATAAGTAAGGCTTGGACAATGGTTCTCCTACACTCTATGATCCATTGAAAGAGTCTTTTTAGCAACTTTAGTTACATACTACTGGTGGTGGACCATGCCACTAGGTATCCAGAAGCAATACCCCTTAGAACCACCACAGCCCCTGTGGTGTCCAGGGCCCTCCTGGGAATCTTTTCCAGAGTGGGTTTCCCTAAGGAGTTCTTCACTGACAGAGGTACCAACTTCATGTCAAGTTATATAACTGCAATGTGGAAGGAGTGTGGAGTGAACTATAAGTTCACCACACCCTGTTGCAGGGATTCTGCACATACACAGAACTTTGCTCAGGAAAATGGGACCTCGGTGTATAGGGGCTAAGCCTTCCCACCACCTTAGTGCCCACGAACCCTGAACCAACTAGCTATAGTATCTCACTCGCTCTCCTACACACTCATGAAGAAGCAAATGATTAGACACCCCAGAACACAAAACTCCCGGATCTCTCAGGAATCGCGGTAACAAGACACACCTTTTCGCTCACACTTTCGTACCTGTCCACAATAAGAACTGACTGAAACACGAATATAGTTTAAAATGTTTATTTCAACTATTGTGCTCTAAAACGCACTATATGAGCCACAACCAGCAGCAAAATGCATAATATCAATACAGTTAGCATTGCAGCAAGGCCATATATCAGAAAGGGAGATGTCATCATATAAAGACAGTGGATAAAGGAATATAAGGCCTAACCACCCTCCCCTTGGCTAGAAGAAGTATTATTATATAATAGAAGATCTCTGGGCTTTGTCAGCAGACCCCATACCTTAGTGCCTAGATGGTATATCTATATCATAAGAACTGCATGGCTCTTTTCCCTGGAAAGCTCCCTCTCCAATTGTGTGTTACCTAAACATGCATCCCTATAATATCAAAGCACAAGTTTTCAGTAGCAGCTGTGTTAGCATGTTTTGTCTAGGTGCTAGGGACTGACCAGAACAGAATAACAAGGGGCATTGTTTATCAACCTTGCTCACAGTGTTCAGACTAAACTCCAGGAATAAGCAGAGAACGAACCAAGCAGACGGTTCTCATGTGAAAGGTATAAACAGAGTAATGCAAAAACAAAGCCATGTAGTAACACACGCAAAAGCCGCATCATGGCGGCTGGGCTCATGCTAACTTAGCGATGTCGATAATGTCTCTATCGGCCATGTGACACCCTCGCCTTGGCCAGATCGTAGCAAATAGAGAAACAGAGTGCAAAAGTAAGCAGAGTCAAAAAAAAAATTATAATAAATTATTGTAAGTGAGCCAAATTGAAAAAATTAAATAAATCGAGTTTAAAATGTTATTAAGGCGAGTCCGGAAAATTCATCAGATTACGTTGAACCGAGGAATGCAATTCGTTCCAAAAGGTCATCCCTGTTGTTCATAGCAAAGAGGGATGCCATCCAGTTGAGGAGAGCGAATGAACATACGTGCTCCTCGTAATTAAAGGCCTCCAGGAGCATATCCGGATAACTTGCAATATATTCAATGAAACTCCGTTGCAAGAGGCGCTGTGCAGCTGCACAGGTATTCCAGTCCGCCAACACTCCAAGTGGAGCCGCACGCATCAAACAGCTGTTCCCAGAACAGGCCTGGTCATGGGCCAGTAATGGACCCATTAACAGATCACTATCCGGTCAGTGCCGGTACCACTATATCGAACAAACCATCCAAGTCCTTCAACAATACCTTTGACACCTTCACAAACCTCTCAACTTGCTTGTACCATTCAATTGGCTTTTCTCTCAATTTTGGGAAATCATTCGTAAATGACAAAATATCCTGTCTACTCCTTGGGACATGAACATAACCTCCTCCAGGTACTTCTCGCATCGGGTACATCTGATCTGCTTTCCCTGTTTCCTTCATTAAATATTCAGAAGTTGTTCTACTGTATCGTGCCTCTTCCTTTTTCTTTGTCCATCTAGTTTTCCATTTATCTAGATCTCCCCATTTCTGTAATACTGACATTAATTCTTTTATTTGTAGTTTTCAGCCAGAGGCGTTCATGTTTTCTAGATCTTTGTCAGAAAAGTCTGCCCTATATGGTTTTTGTAATACCTTGGACTTCCCTATTTCAATTCCCATCTGCAAAGCCAAATCTGATAATTTTTCATGAAATATCTTTACATTTCTTGTGATACTCCTGCATACAAACAATAGTTCTTCCTCATCATAAGTATTTAGACGATCTACCCCTACATTTCCTGCTATCATTTCTTCTAACTCGACTTTTAATTTGTAGATGTCCATGATCTTTGGGGTGAACTCTGTCTGTCTGATCCTTGTGCCCACCTTTCTAAGTCTTCTGGCGTAACTACTGTGGCACTTTTGGTTCCTGATGAGGTTACTATGTTTACATCTTTGGAGCAACCAGGTGTTACTCTTCTAGGAGTGGTATTTACAGAACCTCGAATAGGTAAATCCATTAAGGATATCATGCTTTCACAATCATTGATTTGATCATCAATTATTACGGGTTCAGGTTTAGGAATTTCTACCGGTGTAGGCATTGCTAATGGTTTCGGATAATTCACCTTATCACCATATAAGGGAACCACTGGACCAATTGTTACGGGTATGGTCAGGGAATCAGGATGTACATTCAACTGTGTTATTTTCTGTATCAATTCTGCTCTGTTTCTGTCTATAGCTTCCTTTTCCTTATCCTGAAGTACCCTATTAACTGGGGGATTATGCAATACTTGCGGTACCAATGGTGTCTTTAACAGTGGTGCGCTTGGGGTGCATCCACTTGTCCCTTCCTGATATGGTGGCGGGTTCTTTAATATTTCTTCCATAAATTCGTCTTCAGAGTCTCCAAGCCTTGTCAAATGTTTGGTCTTTTCTGTGCATTTACTCCCTAACGATTCTTCTGCCATTAATATTGGATACAAACCTTCTGTAAGCATCGCTCTTCTCCACTGTTTCATTTGACCGTCCCTTGACTCATTTTGGTATCTAGGGAAAAATCCCCGATAACCCCTACTACTTCTGGATCGGTCACGTTAGAATGTCTCGGTTTCCCACTCTTCTAAGGCTTTGTATTGAGTTGACCTTGGTCTAGGTTCTAAGTCATTCATCCTCAATCTCAAATTTTGAAGAATTCTCCCATTGAAAGTGCCATTTTCTGGGAATGCTAATATCCCATCATTTTTGGTATATTCTATCCAATTCTCTAACCATACGCAAGTGTGATAACCTCTCTCCATCATCATGAATGAAGCGGGCGTATTAGCTGGTGGAATGATAATTCCTTCTCTAGTTTTGATGGGTTTATCCTTCTTAAAATAATTCTTAATCTTTTGTAGAAATGACATTTTTCTCTTCTCTCCGTACATTTTGGGTAAATCTCTGTGTTTAAAATTATATTCTGCAAAACCTAGGAATCTCCTATCTGGACGAGTTCCTGTTAAAGTCGGATCGCGTTTCAACATATAATTTTCACTATCGACTAGGATTTCGACTTCTATGCTAACAACCAATTAAATTCCAGCTAACAATTATCTCTGAACCAATCCTAGCGCTGCTTTTCAGTGACGTCTATTCTGACAACCCCTCCTTTACAATCTGCGCTTTTCTGTCCCTCGCTGTTTCGACCAATCCCAGCGCGGCACCTGTGACGTCAGTATTACCCCTGACTACTGACCCCTCCTTTACAAGAGTCGTTCCACGCCCGCTGTTTCAACCAATCCCAGCGCGGCGTTTGTGACGTCAGCTTCCTCTCCGGCAGCTGACCCTCCCTTTACAAAATCGTACGCACAACTTTATTTTCTCTACGCTTCTTATTAAAATTTCAGTAACAACATAAAACATTCGCTATCGTGCCAGTTTCTCTAAATTGGAAAAGATAGTTTCTCTCACACTTAGTAAAATCTTTCCGTTTACTAAACATACACTACGAGTAAAACCCTTCCGTTTACTCTTCACGTAAACTTCAGAAATACCTGCTACTTCTTCAATGTTACCCTTTCAAGGTGATATAACATCAAATTTTACCAGCGTATTCCTTTTGCTATTACTCACAAGCATAGAGTCCCTAACAAGTACTGATAGCCCTGCTTAACTTTTCAGTACTATTTCTGCCTGACAGATAACCTCACTGCAGTATGGCTTCCACTTTTCCCCGGGGAATTCTGGACAACATAAAAACAAACTTTGAACAAACGGATGTTACCCAATTAACAAAGTACAACCATCCTCTGCTAGCAGAAAACTGATTCAGCGGGTTACTAGCAACAAGCATTCATACACCAAATACTCACCTGGGCCCATACATTCATACTACGCTAGCAATTTCCCCTGGTGGGTCAGTTGTACTCTTTATCAAATCCCTGCTACCAATTACTTTTCTGATTGAAGAGTAATGACTTACCAATGGACCCTTTGCTAATTGGGAAGTGTAAAATGAGTGACATTCATTACAATTCATAATCCTGAAATAATCACTGAGTCAGGAAGTTTTAAAATGTTTATCTAAAGATTTAGCAGAGTAAAATACAGAACCACATGATACTTAATCGTGTATCAAGGATGAAGCATAATAATCAATTATCGATCAATGACGGTCCCTCAGAAAGGAGAAGATAGAGACAGCAGCACAACTAAAGTTGCATTTATATTTACCTAAAGGTGCGAGAAACCAAACCCCTTGGCCAAGGAGTTGGAAAGATAGGTCCCAGGAAGGATGAAGAGCAAAGACCTCCGGACCAAGTTCAGGACAGGACAAGCGACCTCTCTATCAACGACGCCTGCGCCGTTCCCCTCTCTGATACTTCGCTTCTCCTCGATTTCTCCCGTGTCTTCCTTCTAATGGACTCCGCCGCCCCCACCTCAGGACCTCTCTGGACAGTGGTTCAGTCTGCAATCGATCAGCTCGTCGAGCACCAAAGCCTGGTCTAACTAATTAACTAATTCTATAGCTATTATACCCTTCTATGCCCATGTACCTCCCCTTAATGTTGCGAAATTATGGGCCCACTACTTCTGATTGGACGGGGACAGGGGGTTGATCCTCACACCATATCAATTTAGTTCAATTTCTTTAAGCCCATTGTTTTAAAATACCGCCCATCACAATTAATACATTTGCTTTATTTCCCACCCGTTTCCCATTGATTCAGCAATACATTTTATATACATTTGTATCGACTTCAGGTACATTTCAGATGAACTTGTGAACCAGGCTTCGCGACCTTGGAGGGCTTCCAAGTTGACTTCATCGCATTCTCTGGTCAGCCTTTCAGGGCGCATGTGCAGAACCAATGTCTCTCGAGCTGCAGTTCAACCAACCCAGGCCCATTTATGAACTAATAAAAGTCAAAGAAGGAAATATTAAAATCACAAAATAAATGGTTTCACTGTATACCCACTATGTCTACTCTATTCCTGTTTAATTAAAATCTATCCCACATTAGTAGCGTTAGAATACCACAGTTTTAATTGCAACATATGAGCAAGCTGTAGCGCGTGAAACATTAAGCAGCCATTTTAATACACACTGCGCAGAAGCAAAGGTTTCCCTCCAAGCAAAGAAAGACGTCATACCACGTGATATGGTTGACACATGCGCAATGAGTTTCCCGCGCTTTAGCGGCCATTTTGGATTAGACAAGCGTTACTTGTTAGTTTAAACACATAGGCAAGCTTCCTTCTAATTGTATTCATGTGTGCATTTATTAGTACGGACATTACAAAGATTAACAATTAATACTATGAGAAGATTGCTTCCGAGCAAGTCTCATTGTGAGTTCTTGCTCCATCACATTGGAGAGGCATAAATCCAAGGCCCAATAGAAAGGGCACCATTGGCAATAGAACACAGGTTGCATGCAAGAGAAGTAGGTGAAGCAAAAAGTAAGCCAGTAACTCACTCCAAGAGTCGCCAATGGCAAACATCCAAACAGTTGTTGCATTCGGTCACGGTACAGTCGCAACTGACAGGGTCTGTGCAGTACCACAAGATGGGCAGCTATTGCGTAACAGGAGCAGAAGTACCAGCACGCCACACGCCAGCAAGAGGATTAATGGGAACCCTCCGAATGCGCTGGAAAAATAGAATGAATAAATGCCGGTATTACTCCACAAATCATCTGAAAAGAGGACACAAGGCTGGATCCCACAAGTTAAAAAAAATTAGCAAGGCCTTCAGTATTAGACGCATTGAATATTTGGTGTATTAATTCTCCAAAATGGAGTGGGAGATTGGTGTTTAGCAGCGAGTGTATCTCACTTGCGGTTCTAGCCACCTGCAATTCGAAGGTCTCTCGCACTGATGTGAGAGCCACTTCTTGTTGAAACAATAGCGCTTTGAGTCTGCTTAGTTTATTGAAATCTGTTTTCAAAGTTGGAATGGAAGGCCAAAGGGAACTATCTATATTCCCATGTGGGGGTGGAAAAAGAACATTGCTGCAACAAGTAACACGTTGCGAAACCGTTACTATATACGGGATGCCTGCTCGTAAGCCACAGCAGTTGTGGTTATTCAAAAGAAGATAACTGCCATTTGAAAGCAACGTGAGTGTGGGAATAATAGCTGGGACTGGCGTTCCTTTAAAAAAACAAGCCAGATTGGGCGCAGATACGTTACAAGCGCTGTGCAACTTAACTTGTATACAAACAAGGGAATGTCCCACTGTGGAATCACAATCCTCCCCTGTTAGGAAACCTTCCCTATCCGCGCGCTGACATCTGTATGTGAAGGGCAAAGACCACAATTCATGAATAAAAGCACTGCCCAGGGGTTCAAAGCAGCCAACCGGGAAGTGTTTCATGCAAGAAGTGAACTGAAATAGTGAGAACGGTAAGGAAATAATACCATGTATTAACCACACAGCTGAATCAGTCTCTGCTATAGAAAATGACAATTGTTCTAATTGTTCAATATGTAACAGTGTGTAGGTAGCTTCTTTCATGGACATAAATCTTTGTTTATCAGTTAAATTAATCGGCAAAAACAGCGCAGAAGCATTCAAATAATCCCACGGAACTTTTCCCATTTTGAGCGGTTGTAACGTCCATGCAAATTGCATTACAGAGCATAATTGATTTTGCCCCCGATACAACACAGAAACATCATTTTGTACAATATCAAGAACAGATGATACAATATTATCCAAGGTGTAAATACGGGAGGATAATGTATTGATGCTGTTATCTACAACAGCAAGGACTTTTTCCAAATTAGCTTGGTCAATTTGGCGCAGACGTACCTCAGTTTCCATCTGCGATAATTTCCATAACTGATTATATACCTCATACATAAATCGCTTTGATCTAGGTGATTTAGGACCTAAAATAAAATCAGCCAAATTAATGTCACTTGACAAAAGTGACAAGTGTTGTTTCACTGACGCTAGTGTGGAATGACCCAACTACTGCTGACACATTTTTAATTGGTTAGATCAGATCATGAAAAGTAAATTTCTTATTGAGCACAGGTCAAATGCCATTCTGAGAACACAAAAGAGAACGGTATCTCACGTGGTAGCCCCGGTTATGGAGATTTACCGCGCAAAGGCGCAAGGGGCTGCCCTTTATGGAGCTGAAGTGTGGGGCTATGTTGATGCTAAGCCTCTTGCACTGGTAGAAAACAGTTTTGTTAGGAAAATGCTATGTCTTCCCCAGAGCACACCTCTTATTCCATTGTATTTGGATTTAGGATTAAAAGAATATCAGACCTAGTGGCTTTGAAAGTCTTGATCTACTGGGTTCGTCTTTGGTGTACACCGGAGCTAGTTGATTACAGAGAATCCCTGACCGATGTTTTAAATATACCAGGTGCTCGATCGCTCCCATGGTTTAAACACGTGTTTTCGTGGGTGAGTATGTTAGGTCTCCGTAGATTTTGGGATGACCCTACTAAACTTAAGAAAGTCGATCAGCATCTTCTTAAAACTACTTATTGGAATTTTATAAATGAATGTGTATTAAGAAAAAATTATGTAGGATCTCTGACCAACAGTTTTTTTTATTTTAAATCTACTCCATTATTGGAAGATTATATGGATTTTATACCTTTTGCTTTCCCTAAAAGCCTTTTTATACGGTTTCGTTTGGGGACCTTGCCTATAAGATCATTTACTCATAAATGGAATCCTGCACAGTCAGAATTGACTTGCCCAATGTATAAACAATGTGATGAAAATGAATCACATTTGCTATTTTTTTGTCCAGAGTATTTGTCCCCTCGTAGGAGGTGGATCATTCCGATTTGCCGGGAAATGGGACTTGTACATTATCAAATAGCATTACGGATTCTAAAAACGAATCTCTCCCCTAGAATAGTTGTAGCTGTTAGCAAATTTTTAGAGGCAGTCTGGTATAAGCGCAATGCAATTTTAAAGTTAGATCAGTGTAAGGATTAAGGATGTGTTTTATTTTATTGCTTATTATTATTGATGAATTCTTTTATTCTGTATTGTTCTGTTAGGTGTAACTTTTAGGTACTGTTTGCTGTTGGATCATATGTACAGTGCTAATGAAATTATTGTCTTTTAACATCTATGATATTATTGCTGCTGTTATTGTACCCAACTCTGAAGCACTATGCACTTTAATTATGGACCTATTGCTGCTATTATTGTATTTACAATTGTAACGTAATTTGAAGCATTATGCACTTTAAATATGGATATACTGCTGCTATTATTGTTGTTATTGGACATGTATTTGCTGTATCATTGGTCAATTTGATGTATAGGTTGTTGGTTGATACTTTGATGGTTGCAATAACCGAATAAAGTTATATACTACTACTACTGCTGACACAATTTCTCCACTGAGTACGTGTTATTGAATGAGAATGCGGAAAACGTGGATCAGGTCTACTTTGCCTGAAGCCTGCGGTGGTATTAAGAAAAAGTAATTGACATGCATTGGAACTTATGGGCCATAACAACCATCCCAAAGGGTCGACATCAGAAACATTTATACTACCATTTCTGAACAGGGCAAGCAGTACATCAATAGTATGATTGGTGTGTTTACGCCATGTATCGTATTCAGCCAATGAAGGAATGGAAGGAACATTCAAATTTTTGCCCGTAGCCAAACCAAAACAAGTAGTCTGCTGCACCGTGTCATTTAAAAACAAAATTTGAGTGGGAATTAGACACGCACGATGCAGAGCTTCAGTACCTTGGACCTGCCAATCTTTAGTGCCCCAAATGGATTTGAGGAAATCATATGGAACATCACCTAATATGACATCAGTGTACCAGCTGACATCCCCTTCCATCATAAATCAGCAGCTTAGACACATAAACATTAGTTTAGAATATAGCTGCTACACGCATCCAAAGTGATGGCCACATACTTGAATAACCTTTTCTCCATGATATTCTTCTTTCCACATGGTGATTTTGGTAAAACTTGACATATGGGTCCATACTCTGTATATGTCTTAAAACAGGTGTAACTACCTGACTCCACCCTAAAACTAAGCCTTGAAAAGTATACACCTTGCTGGACATTCCTTTCTGGTAGCTGGGAAGTTTGAATCCCCTTATTTTTGTAGGCATCCAGAAGGTATTGAGATTACCACCACTGATGGATTATGTCACATGACAACCACAAATTGAGGTATGATGACAGATACATATATATACATCTTAAGATAATATTGATGTTTTATACAAAACCACCCAGTATAAATAATACGTTATACACAAAGGGAGGTACAACCTCACACTCTAGCCAGTGGCTATAGGCATTTGCCCATTTTAATATGGCGAGTAATCCACTCCGACGCGGCAGTGCGCAGACTTTAATAAAGTCTCTGTAACATAGCAACATTGAATACACATCACCCTCAGCTTAAAAAATGTATTTTCTCGTGACTTATTGAGAACGAAATGCAAGCAGCAGACAACACGGAGTACTATACCAGCGGAGTCTGATCGTCCCGCTTTATCATTTAAGATGACGCTCATGTTAGCATTACTAGTATGAATGCATTAGCAGTATAGGCGGAGCCGTAGCACGTGAGGGGTGGTCCTCCACCCACAGCGTGCGCTTATGAAGAACAAGCCTGGACGGAATCATGGATGCCACTTGCGACCGGCTGAAGAGGGAGGACACAAATTTGGGCGTGCAAAGTGAGTAACACTCAAGCTATGCTTGCATGCTTTGAATAGACCCTCAATGGGAGGGTATTTACAACTGACGAGGTTTGGCATTTCATAGTTATACAGGCACTTCGCTGGCATGCAAAGCAAATACACGTCCACATACTAGCATTCATTTCCGCGCGTTTGTATGTTTCTAAATCACTAGCCACAGCTGTCATAGATAATCAACTGTATCTAGACCACGGTACCATAAGGTACATATACGCACCTTAGTCTGTATTTAAAGAACTAGCTACCGCTTGCACAAGCTTAAAGATCAGTTTATAGGTTTATGGGATTAGTCTGCCCATGTGACATATGTACCAGAGTCTGGTTTCTCACAACCTGCTACCGTCACTTTAAATTTTGCGCACAATATCCAGCCTGCTTTTGCCCATGTGGTAATTGCACCATAGTCTATTGCTACATAATGAGTTATCGCATTCAATAGTTTCACGAATAGCATTCAGGCTGAGATAAGAGTTAGTCCATGTGACTTACGTTCCAAAGTCTGCCTTTTTATCAACTTACTATGTCGGCTACAAGTCTCACGCACTGTACATAGGCTATAGGACAAGTTCTGACTTTGCCCACACAATGGCTCACAACAGTGGGTGTGGCACATGGGGAGGCCTTCCCAGAACGAATATCATCTTTTAACATATGCCCACCACTGCCTAGGTCTGGCTAGGGTAAGGTTAATTTGATCGCTGCATAGCAACAGCATATGTCACTTTGACTTGGATAGATTTCAACCAATTGGGTGCAGCACAGGTTCCTTTTCCACTCTTTCAAGTGCTGTAAGAGTAAACTTAAAAAGACAATATGGTATACAGCAAAAATCGGTTCCTCTTCACAAGTCCGTAGTCGTCCTTTATGAACCATTTGGCCAAATAACTTGGCGTCATCTAGCATATCTATTAACTTCTTTACTAGGTCTGCACCTAATTCTGCAATGGAGGGCCCAGTGAGTAAAGAGGAGGCCATGATCGCAGATTCCCTATAAAGAACAAGCCCAGGCCTGATATACGTGGGTAAGATTTTCTAGGGATGCCTATTTCATCTTAGTCATCACCTACTTTCATGCATCCCTCAAACTTTATTTCTCTGCACTTTTTTTGCCCTACAGAGGGGGTCCGCAGACACCCATTAGTTATCGCCCATCATGTACCAGTAAAGGGAACATACCAAAACCAGTAGGTACGAAGGAATTTGTGTTACCATACCAGAGGACGTTAATAATTTTTACATCTGTGATAGAACTAAGATTCTTGCCAAGAACATTATGGGATTGTGACAAGGTCAGTTAATTTGACTTTAGTACATCATGTCACACTCTTGGGAAGGTATACCTTTCTGGCAATCTGCACCTCCCCACAATGCATGTGCACTTTGTAATCTCTCCCCCGATGCTATTCTGGTAGCACAACTAGTTAAAGGTGATCCTCTTTATCAATTCTACTAATTTATCTGGCAATGGAGGGCCCCCACAGCTGTTTTCTTTCTTTTTTCTTTTTTCCTTTTTCTTTTTCTGGAACACGTGACGGGCAATCGGCACACCTATGAGCACGCAATCTACAACTATGGTGGAGGTCACAGCTAGGTGGTATGCCTATACACATTTCTTCAAATATGGAGCACCCATAGAACGTACAACCCGTCGTGCCAGTGATTTTTTTAAATTTATTCTGTTGTTTAGGGCAGTTCCCCCATTTTGTACATTTCAGTACATTGTTTTGTGTATTTATCTACAGATTCCCCCCATTCCACTCACCTGTAAATCAGTTTAAAAGAGTGGTCCTGATGAAGGTGGCACCTATTTAATTACACCGAAAAGTGCATTGAACAACCTGCCGGGAACTCTAACAAGAGAACACCAAAGAGGTCGCACACTGTGATCTTTTCAGCACGCTACTTCTCTGTTATTGGTGTATGTTAGAAAAACATTTGGGTTCCCTTTTGGTATTTTAATTTGGTGTGAATTTTGAGATGGATGAGACAGTTTGTCGGTTGAGAGAGTGTGGTTTGTGAGGTGAGTCTGTTGTGGATGTGAGGACAGTTGAGGGGGGTTTCTTTGTTCCTCTGTGTGATTCTATGATGAGTAGATTTATGTGTCTATTGTTGTATTTTATCTGTAAATTTCACTATTTGTGGATGCTCTCTAAATATGATAACGAATTAACTGTTTAACATGTTTGTGCTGATATTTGTACTAGCGCATATGTTATAACGAACATCAAATAAAAAAAAATAAAAAAAAAAGATGAATAAATAATAAAAAACAATATATTTTTGCACATATGAATATGATAAGATGGGTTTGTGGGGACTGCCTGATTTGAGCCCTTAGTTGGCCATGAGTCAAATTAAGATAGGTCTGACAGGAGCAATAGTCCATGAAACTTTTAGGTCCATATGGATTTCAAATCAATGGTATCTTTCTAGTGTTCGTAACCATGTAAGGCTAAATCAGTCCTAAAGGAATTAGAATAAATCAATTTTGTTTGAGTTAACATGAATTTAGATTGAGATGGCAATATTAACTTGTAGAAATAGGACTCTGGATTGGATGCATTGTAATCCGAAAAGTATGTGAACTTACTTCGGAGAGTAAAGGAATCGGACAATGCTCCCACTGGGTAAAATTGAAAATCGGTCTTAACGTGTTTGTTTTATGCAAGAAATGATGGCCATAATGTTGGTAACAGAATAAATCCGCATAATTGGCCGAATTCAAATACAAATCATCAACATCAAAAGCAGCATAATATTTTAAATCCGAAAACAAAGAATAAACTGCCTGAACATCCCAGTAATCTGAATGTATGTCCTGTGATACCACATCTCCTCGAGAAACGCGGAAAACATATGGAATGTTCAGGACCTCCGTCGGACCATGGATATCGAATGCAACTTTATCCCAAATGATGCCGTCAGCAACAGGGAAGGCCGAAATGTTCACGAGGGCTTGATCACGTTTCATGATATGGGACGATGTATGGGGAGCAATAATTCCATCAACCAACTTCACAGCAGAGCGTTCCGGCAAATAGTGACCATTGATTAATAAGAAAAACACAGTCACAAACCCAATCCACATGAAAAGGAAGATAAGTGTGAGCACTATCCAGACGTATGTCCAGGGAGGGACCATGTAAGTCTTTTTGAACCACGAGATGAAAAGACTGATTCACGTCGGTTGAGCTATCACAGACAAGGACGAAGATGATGAATCGTATGAGAAACTTGTATGATCCATTTAATAACCGCTAGCTCCCAAGCACAACATTGGGGGCTGTGCAGCATCAGATAGGGGATGGACTGTACTGTCAGGAACGTCAATGAGGACCTCAATAGGGGGTGAATCATACTTGATCTCTGCATTGAAGGAAGTTGAAGGGGCAACGGGCAAGAAGTCAATAAAATTTTCCATCTCCCCCTCCACAACGTGGGTATTAGTCGAAGAAACTGGAGCCATCGGACTCAAGAAAACAGCTCGGCTTGGAATACTGGGAGTCACACTATTCAGTATCGCCATATGGTGTAGCTTGACATTGTCAATTGAAATAAATCTGTTTTCCTTGCGACCAGGCAAAGGAGGCAAAATCACTGAACGGGTACCCTTCAATCCAAGGACCGGGACAGGTGCACGATAAGAGGGACCAAATCCTTTTTTGTTCTCCAGCTTCTCTCGTACCAGATCACCAACTTTAGGAAGCCAGCCATCAATAGGAATCAGCATCGCCGCTTCAGTGGATGAGGGTGAATGATCTTTAGCCAGTGTGTCACGGGTATTTTGTAGTTTCTGCAACATAGTAGAATGGTTATCTACGTCAAATGTATCAAGGTCTGGCACAAACATTTTGATGCCAAAGAGCATTTCATATGGGGTCCGCCCACCCAGAGATCTTCTTGGGATATTACTTAGTTCATGTTGAACCCCATACAAATGAGTCAGCAACCCCTGCCAGTACCTAAGACTCTAGCTGTCAACGATTGCTTTAAGTCACGGTTCATTCACTCCACTATAGATTTGCCCTCAGGCCTGTATGGAGACGAAAACTGCACCAACACCCCCAGAGACTTCATTGCATCCTTTTACGCCTTAGAGGCAAACGCTGGACCTTGGTCAGAATGGAAGGTGCCACAGGCAAAAGTCCCGACAAAGACAAGCAAATCTCTAATGACATTTCGAGCGTCAGCACTGTGTTGTGGCCAAACCCAAAGGAACCTAGTGCACGAATCAACTGCGACCAAAATATGTTTTTATGAAGTGTCAGAAGTCAAAGGACCGCAGTGATCTAGATAAATACAACCAAACGGTTGATTAGAAATGTATAACTGTGTATGTGGCGGGTGTGCAACCGTAGATGGTTTAATCTGTTGACAAATGTCACAAGATAGTACATAATTACGTGTTTATTTGTATAAAACATGCCACCAATAACGTTGCTGTAAAATAGAAACAGTTGCAGAAACTCCGGCATGTGCAGAAGCCATGCCTTCATGTGTGGCTATGATCAAAGGAAGTTTGCGGTCCTCGTTGGGAATCAGCTGATCTCAAATGGACGATATCGTAGCAAAAGGGACTTGCTCAGGGGATAAATGATGAGAATACTCAGAAGGGAATCCTTGTGGGAAGTCTGTCCCACCCTTAGTAGCAGCTATCGCCGCAAGAATATCATTATCAATCTTAGTCATGCACCTAGTAACTGCTGCTACTGAACAAGTGGCTACCGCAGATTTGGCTGCCTCATCAGCCAAAGAATTACCAACAGCATGTGCTCCCACACGCTGATGGCCAAGAGTATGAATAACCTGTGTGAGTGGCAAACGTCCTTTAAGTTCCATTACTCGGATCCAAAGCATTTTATGCTTTATTGCACTACCTTTAGAGTCTCGATAATCATTCTGAGACCAAAAGAACAAATTATCATTGAAAGCTTGCACATAGTAGTAATCATCGCACACAACAAGAGTGTTCACATCGGGATCTGCGAATTCTAGAGCTAAAATCAAAGCACGCAGCTCCGCCAATTGAGCCGTTCAGTCTCCAAGTGCCTGCGTATGGACTATAGAAGACTTAAATTCACCATTGACTATTGAGCCAGCTACAATAGCGCAAGCCGCTGAATAAGCATGCTTTGACCCGACGGCCGGTTGAGCTGATCCGTCGGTATAGATTATACATTTGTACTGATCTAAAGGAAGCAACGACAACAGAGGAGGATGAACATGTTCGTATTGTAAAAACTCCTGTGTCTGCAATGAGGGATCAAAAATAAACGTGACATCAGCCGATATCAAAGAACTCGCCCATTGTATCCAAGGGGAATGCAAAGCTTTAGAATTCGGTACACTCGCCTTAGTCACTGCTTCTAAAGCAGGTCCAGGCAAAACCATAAGGATGCGTTTACCATGCGCCAGAGAGCGTTCCTTCAGAATCGCCATCTGGACCGCAGTCCAAATTTTCTCAGCTGTCGAAAACCTCATTTCTGCCAATGTGTACAAATGTGATTTATAAGCTATTGGTACTGTGTCCCCTTCATTAAATGTCAAGTAAGTGAAACCTACTGTCCCTGGCACAATTCTTATGACCATGTTCATAGAATTATCACGTGTTAGCAAGAAGTTGGTCGCAAGCAGATCAGACTGCAAAGACCGAAGAATTGTGGTATGTTCCTGAAGCCAGCTGACGAAAAAGAGGGTTGTATCAACGCATAAGGCGGTTTGATAGACTGGGCATAATCAGGAATGTAAGTCCTCCCAAATTCAAAAATCTCAGCAAAGATTGTAATTTTTTCAATGAAGACGGAGGCTGCAAATGTGCACATTTCTCCAGAAAGTGGGGGGCCAACCCCAGACCTTCCTTATTGAGTTCATAGCCCAAAATGAGAACAGCTAAACAAGTGATGTGTGACTTGGCAAAATTAAATTTGTAACCCAAGTCAGCAAAAGAGAAAATGATGCGATCCACTCGCACAAGATGCGGGATCAATTCGTCGTGTCAAATAAATATAATCGACGTACGAGAATGCATCGGGGTCAATGTCATGTAACAGAGACACAACACGCACAGCAAAAGCCCCGGGACTGTTCTTATAGCCCATAGGCAAACGCGTAAATTGCTTCTGATTGCTGACTGCGGTAAATGCGGTCAAGTGACGGCTACCAGGAGCCAAATTGTGACTGTAAAAACCATTGGAAATATCCAGTGTCGTTTTGTATTTCTTGTGAACTATATTATTCACTAACGCAGATCTGTGTGTGTTTTGTACTGCAAATGTACGAACATGACTATTTAAATGTCTGTAATCCAAAACTATACAATATGAACCATCCGGTTTTGATATCGGAAAAAGAGGATTATTCATGGATGAAACACAGGGTTCCACAACACCCTGATATTCCAATTGGGTCAAAATTTCATTTACGGAAGCTTTGCTTCACGCCTGATTGGATATTAAGCCTGCGGCTGTGGCATAGACCATAAAGGTATTTCATGTGCGGCGAATCATTATACCAGCCCACCTGATTATGATACACAGCCGGCACTAAAGCCAAAGCCCATTCTGCAGCGTAAGCAAGTTTAGTCTCTTCAGGGACATAATGGGAAAAACTCGGGAGTATCACATCTTCCCCTCGGGAAGAAGACAAAACAAATGGAGGAGGCCAGTCTGTCTCCGCCAATAAAATGTCATAAGAGGAGGTAAGGTTGTCTCAAAAGACTCCCATAATGGTATGCTTTATATCACCCTCAATTTGGAGGTCTATCTCATAAAGCCTATCAGTGGGTGCAAACCGTGTGTCCGCTGTTTCTACTGTGATGAAAGTATCAGTTGCTCTTGCCTCCAGACAAGGATGGAGTGCCTCCCACACTATGGTAACTTCTGCCTCGCTGTCGAGGAGTGTCACCGCCCATCTCCAATCAAGGAGCAGGGTTCTCACCGTCTGAGGCATACTTTGCTGTCAAAGCGGAAACTTTATTCTTTTGAAACGGGGCTCGAAAAGGAGGCAGTCCCTCTGGTTTGGCTTTAACGTCAAACTGGCGTGGCGGATCACGTCTCTGCTGAGTGGTCTCGCCTTGTCTACGATCCTGGCACTCTCCACCACCGAACTGTGAATCCCATGAGTCCTGTAAAGAACGAGGAGAGCGTGGATCAGGAACTTGAAACCTCTCCGGTGTCTTAATTTTAGAGCGGTCACTCAAATCATATCTACGCTCAGAAGCTTCAGGTGTTGGTGAACCAGCACGCGACCCTTGCTTCTTTTGTTGCTGCTGCTGATTTCTATTCCACGTCTTTTTAGGAACGACGGGACACCCGTCCTTTCAGGTTGGGTTTTTTGTTGCGTATGTGTAAAAGGTTTAATCCCCAGACTATTGCGCCCTAAGGATTTATATATTTTAGCAATAATCTTCAGCAACTCACGTTGCTTATCGATGTCTGCAACCGCCTCTAGGCGCTGACTCACCTGTCAGCTAACTGCTTCCCCCTTTACATTAGCAAGAATCATATCAGAAACAATAGGGAACACCCCTACCAATCTCATCCCCAACTCCAGGGCTGCCTCAGCCGCTTGTTCGTCTTGAACCTTTTTAAGTACGGACGGAAGAGCGGTCATGGAGGGCTTGCCAAAGCACAGTGAATACACTGCTACAAACGCTTTCCCCCAGGTGATGCAATCAGCTAGATTAGGAATAAGTCCTTTAGGTAAACACATGGTAAGGATCCTGTGTTTCTCCACAGGTGTAGTATGTGGAAAGACAGCTTCAAGTTGTTCAAATTTTTCTGCAAGCTAGTATGGGAAGTCATCCCTATTCTGGGGACGTTTACCCATCACTGAATTAATCATGATGGGACTAATAACCAGACCACCACCATGTCGGAGCCACCTGAATATTGCGTGACATAAACTGTATTACAGCTCTATGTATATGTATCAAAGATGTATGTAATTGTCTCAGCTCTACAATAGAAACATGTAGATAATTTGGATGTGGTGTACACCCAGCCAAAAGTGGCCACGTGGCCCCATCGACTGATAAGGGGCCTAAACGGACCACAGAAACAGGGTGAGGTAGGGCACCATTAAACCATATGGTGTGCTGCCAAGCCATTAATGGAACTTCAAGTATGCGATATGAGCGAAATTCCCGCTGAACTGCGGAGGCAGTATATTCGTGAAACAAATTGTCATTCCCATCGACTGTCGGAAAGGTAACCGAAGAACAGAAAACCTCAAAGCAGTAGGCTGCATCCGCTTCTACAACAAAAATTAAATCCGCCCCTCCATTAGCGACTCCATGCTGTGTCAAATAAGCTGTGCCCGCAGTGCGGTTCGGTGCCGCAATAGCGACCGCCATAGGAAGAAAGGTATCAAAAGAACGGTAGCGAACAAGTGGGTCTATATAGAAAGAAGAACCTTTTAAAATTCAAGCTTGAAAAACCTATAAACATCAAATATAGGAGGCTAAGCCCTCACACCATGGACGTCTCCGGAAACTGGTGAGAGGGTATTGTGGACAAGCACAAGCACTACTCAGGAGTCTCGCGAACAAGTACCAGACCAAACATTGGTGGCACCATGTTGCAGGGATTCTGCACATTCACAGAACTATGCGCAGGAAAATGGGACCTCGGTGTATAGGGGCTAAGCCTTCCCACCACCTTAGTGCCCACGAACCCAGGACCAACTAGATATAGTGTCTCACTCGCTCTCCTACACACTCATAAAGAAGCAAATGATTAGATACCCCAGAACACAACACTCCCGGATCTCTCAAGAATCACGGTAACGAGACACACCTTTTTGCTCACACTCTTGTACCTGTCCACAATAAGAACTGACTGAAACACAAATATAGTTTAAAATGTTTATTTCAACTATTGTGCTCTAAAACACAGTATACGAGCCACAACCAGCAGCAAAATGCATAATATCAATACAGTTAGCATTGCAGCAAGGCCATATATCAGAAAGGGAGATGTCATCATATAAAGACAGTGGATAAATGACTGTAAGGCCTAACCTCCCTCCCCTTGGCTAGAAGAAGTATTATTATATAATAGAAGATCTCTGGGCTTTGTCAGCAGACCCCATACCTTAGTGCCTAGATAGTATATCTACATCATAGGAACTGCATGGCTCTTCTCCCTGGAAAGCTCCCTCTCCAAGTGTATGTTACCTAAACATGCATCCCCATAATATCAAAGCACAAGTTTTCAGAAGCAGCTGTATTAGCTTGTTTTGTCTAGGTGCTAGGGACTTACCAGAACAGAATAACAAGGGGCATTGTTTATCAAACTTGCTCACAGTGTTCAAACTAGACTCCAGGAATAAGTAGAGAACTAACCAAGCAGACGGTTCTCATGTGAAAGGTATAAACAGAGTCTTGCAAAAACAAAGCCATGTAGTAACGCGCGCAAAAGACGCTTCATGGCTGCTGGGCTCATGCTAACTTAGTGATGTCGACAATGTCCCTATCAGCCATGTGACAACCCTATCACCCATAATGCAATGGGTTAGTTGAAAGGTTCAACAAAACCCTCAAGGGCATGATCATGGGCCTGTCAGAAAAGCTTAGGCGAAAATGGGATGTTCTGTTGCCCTGCCTTCTCTTTGCCTACAGAGAGGTCCCACAGAAGGGGGTTGGCTACATCCCTTTTGCACTTCTGTTTGGGCATCCAAATAGGGGTCCCCTGTGTTTGGTGAAGGAGGGATGGGAGTTCCGCTCAAACCTCCTAAACAAGACATTGTGGACTATGTACTTGGTCTCCGCTCCAGGATGGCTGAGTACATGAAGATGGCCAGCAAAAACCTTGAGGCAAGCCAAGAACTACAGAAAGCTTGGCATGACCAAAAGGCTGTTCTGACTGTTTATCAGCCAGGGCAGAAGGTGTGGGTACTGGAGCCTATGGCCCCAGAAGATCTCCAAGACAAATGGAGTGGACCCCATACTATAATTGAGCGGGAAGGTCTCCTAGTTGGTGGGCCTTGGCACTCCCCACAGGGTGCTCCATGTGAACAGGCTCAAACCTTTTGTAGACAGGGCTGACATGGGCTTGCTCATGGCAACTGATGAGGAACAGAAAGAAGAGAGTGACCCTCTCCCTGATCTTCTCTCTCAGAACCCTGATGATGGGTCAGTTGATGGTGTAGCCTTGGCAGGCAGCCTCACTGACCAACAGCAGATTGATTGCAGGAAGGTCCTCAATCAATATAGGCACATGTTCTATCTGACTCCTAGTCAGACCACCTGGTGTACCCATGAAGTGGACACAGGTGAGAGTCTACCTGTTAAAAATAAGATTTACAGGCAGCCTGACCATGTGACAGATTGCATCAGGACAGAGGTCCAGAAGATGCTTGAGCTGGGAGTAATTGAACCCTCAGATAGCCCTTGGGCTAGTCCAGTGGTCCTGGTACCCAAACCTCACACCCAGGCTGGTAAAAGAGAGATGAGGTTTTGTGTGGACTACAGCGGGCTCAATGCAGTCACTAGGACTGATGCTCATCCAATTCTTAGGGCAGATGAGCTTATTGATACATTGGTTTCAGCCAGGTTCTTGAGCACATTTGACCTCACTGCTGGCTATTAGCAAAGCAGACTAGCTGAGGATGCCAAACCAAAAACTGCATTTTCAACCCCTAGTGGACATTATCAATTTATTGTGATGCCCTTTGGTTTGAAGAATGCACCTGCCACATTCCAAAGGCTAGTGAACAAAGTCCTTACAGGCCTGGAAGCCTATAGTGCAGCATATCTTGATGATATAGCTGTCTTTAGCTCCACCTGGGAGGATCACCGGGTCCACCTGAAGAATGTTTTGGAGGCTCTGCAGAAAGCAGGCCTCACTATCAAGGCTACTAAGTGCCATATAAGGCAGAACAAGGTTGTGTACCTGGGCCACCTTGTGTGTGGAGGCCAGGTTCAACCCTTACAGAGCAAAACCCAGACCATAATGGACTGGGTTGCTCCAACTACCTAGACTCAGGTCAGAGCTTTCTTGGGCCTGACTGGGTACTACAGAAGATTTGTGAAAGGATGTGGGTCTATAGTGAATTCCTTGAATGATCTCACATCAAAAAGAATGTCCAAGAAAGTTCAGTGGACAGTTAGCTGTCAGAAGGCATTAGATGATCTCAAGCAGGCCATGTGCACTGCTCCCATTCTGCAGAGTCCTGACCACTCCAAGCAATTTATTGTCCAAACAGATGCATCTGAGTTGGGGGTAGGGGCTGTGTTGTCACAACTTAATGCTGAGGGTCAGGATCAACCAGTAGCTTTTATCAGCAGAAGGTTGACCCCCAGAGAGAAACGTTGGTCAGCTATAGAGAGGGAAGCCTTTGCTGTGGTCTGGGCCCTGAAGAAGTTGAGGCCATACCTGTTTGGCACTCACTTCATTGTTCAAACAGACCATAAGCACCTCCTATGGCTAAAACAGATGAAGGGTGAAAACCCCAAAATGTTATGGTGGTCCATTTCCCTACAGGGGATGGACTATGAGTGGAACATAGACCTGGGAGTAACCATGGCAATGCAGATGGACTCTCAAGATATTTCCACTTAGAAAATGAACACTCAACTGGGCAAGGTTAGTCTCATCTCCTTACGTTTGGGGGGGGTTCTGTAGGAAAGTAGGATCTGCTTCTTATGGTTACCCCCACTTTTTGCTAAATGTGATACTGTTTTTGACTAGTCTGACTGGGATCCTGCTAATCAGGACCCCAGTCTATCTGCTTTCTCCTTAAACTGTTATGCTATGTGGCAATCCAACTAAACAAGGAAGAATAAACCATGGCCTACCAAACACTGTTCGATTTAATTATTACTGCTGGAGTGTTGTCAGGGCCAACGGCTCGAGAGAGCTTTACCCTCTCGATGACTGCTTTTACTTCCTTTATTGAGAAGCAAGTGGCGGGTGTCTTTGTCTGAGAATTCTCTGGGGTCTATCTGAGCCTGAATGTCCCCTATATAGGTCTATAAAATGGGTAGCCCACTGATCTTCCAGGATCATACAAACAAGAGTACCCCTATTTAGAGCACTAGACTCATTGACCTTTGCCCAAAACGTTTGCTGATCATTGGAGAGGATAATTTCCTGCATCTCATCTCACGTACTATGGTAGAAGGTGGCTTTTTTCATTTGCACAAGATATTTATATTGTAATTTAAGTTTGGCCAGCTCTTGGGAGGCTAAAGTACCTGGATGACGCCTGGTACCGCTGGCTCTCCATCTCACCAGTCGCTTCAGCTCTTGGCAGGCAGAATCAAACCAGCCCCCCCTTAAGACGAAGGTCTGCTCGCACACCCTTCTCACTTATGTTTACTGTGATACAGCCTAAAACTTGGTGTACAATTTTATTATACCACAGAATGACATCATCATCACAGGGAAATTTGAACTAGGATTCACTGCAAAGAGCGGGATAATGTACCCAACAGGCACTGGACCAAGGAAGGACCAGTTGGCACAAGGAATAAACACAGGAATTCAAAACAAGGTCAGAACAGTAAATTAGACCAAGGAAACAAGGAGAATTCCTGCTGACTCAGCCAATATGTGGTCAGAAGACCAACAGGGAAAACACTATAATTCAGGATACCAGGTTAGAAAGGAAAGGCAGAAACAAGTTGAGAGTGTGAAGCAAAGAAGTAATACATACAGCTCATTGCTACATAGGGCAAACACCGGAAATCAGTCCACTGTAAAAGGCAGTAGCATGTTTTCAAAATGTCACCAGTGCAGGCCACTGGAGTAAAAAGCAGAGCTCCCAGTAATGGCAGTTGACGCACAAATTCTGAATGCCAATGCCAGTCTTAAATCCCTTCTTTCAGCTCATACCCTCATAATGCGATTGGAACACAAAACAGGTGGAAGCTAGCTGCAACACAGTGCAGGTAAAAGCAGTTAAAATCCTTCCACCACCTCTCTGCCTGATGGAGTGCAAGGATGTTCCAGGAAGCAACAAGTGGGCAGAACAAAACTTTAATTCTGAGATGAACGGTGGGAGACTGATTCTCTGGGTTCTTCTGATGAGGTATGAGGTGATTGATTTGAGGGTGTCTCCTTGGATTCCGATGTGTTGGAGTCTGTTGATCAAGATTGAATGGAGACATTGTCAAAGGAGACTGACAGGTCCAGGAGGATGAGGGCTGCCATTTCGCCATGGTCCAGGAGGGCCCGTATGTCATTGGTGGCAGCGATCAGGGCTGTCTCTGTGCTGTGGTTTGTTCGCAATCCAGAGTGAGAGGGGTCCAGGAGGTTATTGTATTCCAGATGTTCGGTGAGTTGCTGGTCGATAGCCTTCTTGAGAACTTTCACTTGAAAGGGGAGCAGGGAGATGGGCCATCAGTTCTTTGGTTCTGCTGAGTCAGCAGATGTATTCTTCAGGAGGGGCCTCACTTCAGAGTGTTTCCTGTCCTCAGGGAAGGAGGTCCGAGTTGATGGAGGTGTTAAGGACTTTTTTGAGCCCGTCACCAGCCATTTTGCTCCCGAGGTTGAAGATGTGGTGGGGATAGGGGTCTGTGGGTTCTCACGAGTGTACCTAGTTCATCATGGATATTGCGGCTTAAGTAGTGAGAGGGTCCCAGTGGGTAAGCAGGCTTTCGGGGTTTGAGTTCATGGGTGTGAGCAGGCTCCTACTGTCTGCAGCAGAGGGTTGCGGTTTAAAGTTTTTGTAGATGGATGAGATGTTGCTGTGGAAGAAGTCCTCCAGGGTGTCACACAGTTCTTGGGAGGGGATGATGTCGTTCCTGGTGGCTACGGGGTTGGAAAACTCCTTGACAATAGAGAAGAGCTCCTTACTGTGGTTTGTGCTAGCACCTATACAATATTCTTCTTAGTTTCTTTCAGGAAGTGGTGGTACTAGTTGAGTGCTGTCTTGAAAGTGGTATGATCTCCTATCTCTTTGCCTGCGTGCCACTTTCTTTCTAGTTGCCGGCAGTTGGGTTTGGTGGATTTCAACTCCGCAGTGAACCAAATGGCTATTGTGGTCGGTCCTTTTAGATTTGACTGCCTTGGCGGGGGTGTTTGTGTCTGTGCATTCAGTGATCCACTAGGAGACGTTCTTCGCAGCCTGTTCTGGGTTGGATGTTGTGTCTGGGAGGTGGGAGTTGAGATTGTTGCTCCACTGGTCTTCGGATATTTTTTTCCAGTTTCTGTGCAGAGATGGGGGTCCTGGTGCCAGTGTTAGTAGGTCCCGAGATGGTGAAGTGGACCCTGTAGTGGTCGGTCCAGGTGTGCTGTGAGATGTGGTTCTACTTAACTCTGTCGCTGGATGTGAAAATGGGATTGAGGATGTGTCCTGTGATGTGGGTAGGGTCAGGTGACAAGTTGCTTGAGCCCAATGTTGTGCATGCTTTCCAGGTAGTTGGTTGTGTTGGTGTTGCTATGGTCATTGAGGTGGAAGTTAAGGTCTTCTTGATATTTCACTATAGATCTTTTCTAAGATTATTTTATCTAAACTTGAAGGCTGGGCTATTGAAACCAAGAGAATTCCAATAGAACAGGGGGGCTTTCGGGATGGTCATTCCACCACAGATCACTGCTTTGCACTATGGGCTATTATTCAAAAGGCCCTGGAAGTATATCAAAGGCTGTGCTGTTGTTTTGTCGACTTCAGGACAGCCTTTGATTCTGTGGATAGAGACATCCTATGAGGAAAACCTGCTGCCTGGGAGCTTCCGTCAAACCTCCTTAGTGTACTTCAATCTTTGCAGTCTGGTAATGAGGCTCAGGTGGAGTTAGACAAGTCGGGTTGATTATCTCAAAGAATCCTCATCGAGAATGGCCTTCGGCAGAGGTGCGTCTTAGCTCCCTTAGTCTATTTTTAGCCGATCTCCCCACCTTTACTTCACAATCCAAGTCTTTCTCCCCTAAAGTCGGGAAACAGCATATATATTGTCTGCTTTATGCAGACGATCTGGTATTACTGGATTATACCCCAATTGGTCTGCAGAGGAAACTAAATGCTCTGGCAATCTATAGTAAGCAGAACCAGCTTCACATTAACTTGGAAAAGACCAAGATTTTGGTCTTTGGGAAAAAAGTAGAGAAATTTAGCTGGTATTTAGACACATGGGAGGTGGAGCAAGTCGATCAAAATAAATATTTGGGTTTGACCTTTAGGAGGAACCTGAACTTGGAAACGCATTGGGATGGTATTAAGCAGAAGGCCCTATTGTAGGCCAGCTGTCTATTAAGATTTAATAGTAGATTTGGGGGGCTTTCCCATATGCCGCTATTAAGGGCTTATGAAGGGAAGATACCTCTGTTGGGTTTGTATGGAGGAGAGGTTTTTTCCCTTGATCCTGCCTATGAATGGGAGAGATTAGAAGGGGCAGTTCTAAGAAGGCTTTTATCACTCCCCCAAGGCACCATGGTTCAGGCCATAAGGAGAGAGTGCAATCTGGTCTCCTGCAACTTGTTGGCCTTTACTGTGGCCCTAAGTTATTTTAATAAACTCTTGGAGAATGATGAGGTGTCTAAAGTCTCCAAATTGTGTTGGGAAGGGATTCAAGGTAGTGAAAGAAGGTGGGCAAAGTAGGTAAGAACTAGATTAACTGTTCATAAGAATCTCTATTTAGACAGTGGTACAATCACATCCTGATCCCCCTTTCCAGGCAAGCATGGATTGAAAGAGTCTGCAGTTTTGGTGTCCGTATCTAATGCCCTATTCTACCTGAACAAGAAAACATCCATTAGTTTTTCAATCTCTACTTAGGGCCAGGACACTGTTTTTCTCTGCCTGTTACAGTTACCAGATCCAGGATTGCAAAATGAAATACTAGGGGTCAGGGTGGGATGTAATCCAATTCACTCATCCCGCCCATATTAGGCCAGGGTCCAGGATAACAGTGGTCTCTGCCCCTGCCCCATGAATGCAAAATGCTCCTTACTGCATATACTTATGAATTGTGTCTTTTATCTCGCAAATCGAATTAAGTTTTTAAGACCCTTGTTTTTTAAATATGATACTGTCCATAGGAGGAAAGCTGTGGAGCTGTTATCAGAAATGCGTTACTTTAATGTGGCAGTTGGAATTGCTCAGTTTTTACTGTCTGTTAAACAGTGTTTTAATGACAAATTGTAGTGGGAAGGGGGTGTCGGGTTGTTAAGATGGGGCTCATTTATTGATTTTAACTGTATAATGTGTTTTTAGAATGTTTTATAGACAATTGTCTAAATAAACTTATTTTTCTACCTTCCTGTGCAAACAGGGCATTACATGTCCCAGTGCCTCTTGGGTACAGCCTGTCTTGGCCCCAGAATCCTTGTTCTTGATTTCTGAAACCCTGTTCCTAATTCCTTGTCTTTGTTTTCTCCCTGTCTCCTTCCTATTTCTTTGGTTTCCTACGCTAGTGTAATATATCTGTCTTCAGTCTCTAGCTCTTTCATATTGTCCAGTTTTTTGTCCTTGAGCTTTATCTAGCTTGTATTCTGGTTATTCTTTCCACTCTGGTTTTCTGTTCCATTCCAAATTTAGTCCACTCTTTATTACAGTACATATCCTTTTACAGTGTGGCTTCTGGATTGGTCTCCATTCTGATCAGATAAGAGAAAGGCTTCTGTTGTTGTACCCTTCTGGAGTCTTACCTGTTTTATTGCTGTGGTTCAGTCTTGGCTCATCTTGCACTTAGTACAACAGTCCCAATAACAACAAGCCCAAACTATGAATTTGCTGTACGACAGTTGTTAAGAGCAATCTGCTGGTGTCAATCCAAAAGAGCTTTTCCTAAGCTACTAATAGACCTTTTGTCATATACCAGTACATCTCTTAATTTGATCAAACCTTATTCTTGTCTGTGTCCTGTCTCTCTCTTTGTCCCTGCTTGCAGCCATCTCCTGTTCTCTGTAGTTTTGTGATCAGAGATACACTTCAGTAGCCTGATATGTACCTTGCCCTGTCTCCTTGCTAAGTATTACCTCTGGAATCACCTGTCTCTGCCTTCGCTTCCTGACAGTAGAACTACTGGTGCCCAAGGGTACAGGGGCGGGTAGTCACATTGTATGGCAGATATTACTGTAAGCCTAGATACTAGAATTTATATATATTTTCTTAGGATAAATCTGGTGAACCTTCACTTTGCAGAAGTTTGCTTCTTAGAGATGGGGCCTGGTGACCAATCGTATGAACTTCATGTGACATGCCTGATTTTTGTCAGTATCTAAGTGACAGTTCTTCAGTACAAGTCTTCTAATTGTATAATTCTTGAGGTCAATGGGAAAAAAGTGAAAATGGAGTGGAAAGTAGCTTGGATTTGACAATAACTAGGTGCATACTAACCATCAGTTGCTCTGGCTAAGACCCATTCAACCATTGCTTGTTCATCTTTGATTGTGCCCAAGGCTTCTCCAGCAACTATCACTGTTTGTAATTGATCAATTTTATGTGATTTCCATGGCTGAAATGATATATTATTTACGAATCTCCGCTTTGCAATAGCTGAACTTGTTTTTTCTTTCTGGTGCGGAGCTCTGCATGTCCCCAGTTCAAACATACTGAAATGAGAACTCAAACAAAAACTCTTGGCTTGGAACGATTGACAAATTTAAGTACCTTTAAATACAGAGGTTAAACAGGCCTGGCTGCAATTTCTAGCCCTACTATAATATCCTATATTTTTTTAGGCTCATTTTGAGAATATTGAAACTGACTTATCAGGCTGTGGTCACATTTTAATTGTACAATATAGAGACCCCACCAGCTCGGTGAAAAATCTGACAAAAATAGGTTGGTTGGGAACATCCCATTTCTTCTGATGATAACTCCTAGCAATGTAAGAACACATTGATCAACAATGATATAATGAAAGAACAGAGGAGAACCCAAAAAATTAGGATATTCAGTAAATGACCCATAGAAGCCTGTACACAAATAATGAAATCATGAAACTGTCCAGCAGTGCAAGACTACCTTCCACCATCCAGTACAAGACATCACAAGTTTGTCCCACTTATTAAATGGTGCAAGAGGAGGAGGGATTCATAAAATTTAAGTAAGTCACATTTTGGTCTCAAAGAGACAAACACATTCTTCAAATTCAAGTCACTAAAACATTTCTGAGCAGATCTCTAGTTAAATGGTAAAAACCTTTTTTACATTTTCATCTCGAAATATAAGCTGACACAGAGCAATAGTCAGGAAGAAAAGTACACAGCTGTAGTTTTTTCAGAGAAAATGTCAGAAACAGTTCCTTTTTGGGAGAACGCATACAATATTGAGATACAAAGAGAAAACATAAGACTAAATTACCGAATAAAAAAAGCGCAAAAGTGTGAGACAATAAGTGACAAATCCAATCTATTGAAGATTTGATGAGGTTGGAGGTTAAACCAGGGAGTACATCAGGGTTCAATGATTTAACATCTGGCTTTGTGATTTAAAATAATGTATTCTATCTCATCAAATGCAATCCTCTCTTAACAATTTTTCAATCGTGTAGAAAGATACATAGGGGCATATGTAGAAGGAGTTAACGCCGCCGTAGCGTCAATTTTTTGACGTTACGGTGGCTTTTTTTTGTCGCCGTATTTACAAGTTGCTGCTAACTGCAGTTAGCGGCTGTTTTACGGCGTAAACGTGCATTTTAAGGATCGCCACTTCTGTTAGCGTGACTTAACGAAAATGAGATGCAAGGTGGGCGTTCTTGTGTAAAAATTGCTGCTAACCCCACTTCACGATATTTACAATGAATTTACGGCCTGGCGATTATTCCCAAAAACTGCCGCTAAGGCCAGTTAGCAACTGGTTTTTAAGACCAGAAAAAAGCTGGTCTAAAAAATGGTGCAAACACACCTGTACATAAGGGAGACTAACCCAGACCCTCATTTACTTACCTAATGACGCCATGGAGGTACTACTCTTGCAGCTTGGAGCTCCAAGAAGACCACAACCACCACCACCACCACCAGTACCACCACAGAGGCAGCGCCAAAGAAGAGAGCGGATCTACGGCCACGCATCACCAGGATAGACCTCCGGCCATAGGATGTGATAGCCCTCTACAGGCTACAAAGGACCTCCATCCTACCCATACTCACCCAGATAGTGCCAAGGCTGCAGGCACCATCACAGTGCTGCACAAACATCCCTCCACAGACAAAGCTACTTGCAGTGCTGCAAATGTTGGCCTCTGGTACCTTCCAACCAACCACTGCCAGAGTGGGTGGAGTCTCACAGTCAGCATTCTCAAGGGTCCTCCCAACTGTCTTGGATGCCATCATCAGCCTGACGCCGCAGCACCTACGCTTCCCCAACACTGCGCAAGAACAATGTCAAGGAAGAGTGACCAGCACACACAATTTTTCTACATAGAATACATGTTCTTCAATGTTTTGGACATATTAGTTGCACATTATTCATCCACAGATTCTTGTTTGTGTTTTAAAACTTCTTTTATTCAAATCTTAATAAGATCAAATTTTCAAGAGTAGCCAACACATTTTGTCTCTATTCTAGAGACTTCTTCAGGGCTACAAAATAAATTATATACAAAGCATTAAAACCGAGAACCAGAACACGAGGTACAATTCTTGTTCCCTATTAAAAAAAGTCTCACAATAGAAAAGACCTATTAATTGAAAATCCAGTACATGATTATCACCAACATATTAAAATATTTCATGGTCATTTTCAAATTAATCTAAATGTTAGTTCACTGGGTGCAACTATGAAATATTTCAAAATCAAAAGAAAAGGTTCTATTATCATGAGGCCAGCTAAGCAACACAGGTTGTAGATAAACCCATTCAGATTGACGGTCAGGAGAAAGGAGAAAGCGAGGACCTCCACAAAGCGACTGTATGAATTGCATCGCACATCGTTATGTATTTACACAATTGAGAAAGGAGCATTGCATTATTGGCATATGATTGATGATGCTTAGAAGTACCACTGCTAGTACATCCATTGATGTCCTTGTGCATGAGTTGACTTTGACTCTGCATGTACGCATGTTGGAGTAATACCCATCAATATTGCTATGTGTGTGTGTCAGTTCACAATCAACAAACATTGTAATTTCTGAATTTGTGCATCAGATTGCTACACCTCACCAGGGTAGTCACATGCATGCACAACATGTAGTGAGATTGTGATTTGGATTGTTCATATGCTCTTCTTATACATGCTCCATTCTGCAATGACACAGACTGATGTTTAATGAACTTTGGTGAATATTTCTGTGCAGTTGGTGCTCCCCTCATGCAGAACTACTTGCAAACCCATGATGCAGGAACACCTGCTGCATGGTGCATGGCTGACTATGTTTTTGCATGTCAGCTAATTGTGCACCATCACATGTGAGAGCAGGGGTATCTGTCATCTTGTTGTACATATGGCAGATGTGTTTATTTCAAGATGTATGTAGCACAGCAGAACCATATGTTCTGTGTCATGTGCTGCATTGATTAATTTAAATTTTTGTCTGATGAGTTCAGCAAAATCTATATTCCAAGGGTGCCATAGTGGATTGTGTGAGATTTTCTAGGATACTCCCTTGCTGGTCTGTATAACATAAGTCTTGTATATTTTGCATTGGGTGCTTGTGTATATTGTTTGGACCTGTTCCAAGGTATGTTGTATTACATTGGCTACATGTGCATTCTCACATATTTGAGCTACTTGCTTGTGTACTTGAGGTGTGTGGTGTCTTCATTTTGTACTTACCAACAAGCAGTCCATTTCCATATGTGCCATTCTGAAACCGCTAGTTGATGATCGATTGATGTAAGGATGTAAAGAGCCCACAATGAGTTCAACGTTTAGCAGACAAGGATTTCCACTCTCAGCTACACTCAGCACAATCACTCCCAATTATGTATCTAGATGATGTTCCAAAATAGTAATCATCAAAAAGTTAAGGTGGATGTTTCAGCAGGCGCATGTGCCAATGGTGCACCCTATAAAATATGTGCACAGGAGAGGTTCAGTTTGTGCAACGGGCCTGTAAAGAAACTCCAATCTCTTTTTCGGTTGAATATACATCTTGAAAGTCACAACATGGAGGTAATACACAGGACTCGGACAATGACAACATGGTGATGTGTAGGCTGTCAAGTATAGGCAAGTTAATTTCAGTGAAGCTGGTTAATTGTCTGAAGCTCCACATGACAAACCAGAAAGTGTAAAGTTGCACAGTGCACACATGCCAAAAAAGGCACTCTGCAAACACAGCAGGCACAGCTACTAATGGACATATCTCTCCATTATCTGTTTCAGGTGATCAAGGATATGCACTCTCACCATGGCTGATGACGCCCATCAAAGTGGCACACACACAGGCCCACAGAGATTACCACGTTGCACTGGGACGCACAGGGGCCATTGTTGAACGGACATTTGGAGTCCTTAAATCCAGGTTCCGGTGCCTAGATATATCAGGGGGCAGACTCCTGTACAGTCCTGAACTTGCATGCAAGATCATAATGGCATGTTGCATTCTGCACAATATTTGTGTATGTACAAACATGTCATTGGATGAAGACCAGGAGGAACAGGACAATGCAGAGGATGGCCAGGACAAATAGGCAGATGCTAGACACACCACAGCTTCTGCTGCTGGAGCAGCAAGGAGGGATCAAATCATCAGAATTTTTTTACATAATCACAATAAACAAAGATGCCATCACATGTATTTTTCTTAAATAAACCCACTGAATGTTACTTTGTGAAATAAAATATCACTACACAAATGTCTTGTATGCTTGGTTTATATATTCAGAAGTTCATATATCTGTTAAGTGAAGGTAAATAAAAAACTGATCCACACAGCTCTCACATCTTGCAGTGGACAGAACATCCATCAAACGAAGATTGGGGATGGAACAACGCATTGGGCATATGACCAAAGTAATGTGTATGGTCCCTCAGTAAACAGTGAACAGACAGACACATGAGTGAAGTGCAACAGGAAAACCAATAAGTACAGCCAAATTTTTCCAGCAACATACTAACAATTACATCATGACTGGACAATGTATTGGGTGAGACGGACATGACAAGAAATAGTAGCATCATGACATTGTCAAAAATGTCTGGGGATGGTCACTACAAGTTTACTAATGTCAATTGCATGATGTGTGTAATTTAGTAACTTATTATAACTACACAAATATACATACACATACACCTGCAGTCACAGTTGAACACAGACAAACATGCAACTTAAAACATTTGGCAATGTCACATTTTGTTGTATCGCTCAAGTAATGTATAACATATTCTGAAAAATACAATGTTGTGCAAGATGGCCAGAAAACATATATGGAATGTGTTGCAGCCCTGTGTGGGCAACCTGTACCTCAACTCCAGTCATGTGTATGCTAACCCAAAACCTATCTGCGGACAGAACCAAGGGAAATCCACCACACACACAAGAGAATAATATGTGATTATGAAAAACAGCCACACATGGTTGTCTCCTCGATGACAACTTAAGAAAAGAAATTACATGTGAGACGTATCCCATGCAAGTCATGGTTCTACAAGCAGTGTGAACATGTTTTTGGTGAACATAACATTGCTGTGCATTATCTGCTCCAAATAAAACCATCTCACAACCATGGACAATGACACATTGGGGCCGATTCACAGAACTAATCTGAGATAAAATCCTAAACTTACTACTTTTGGTATTCACAGAAGGCATTTAGTAGTAGTAAAGTTAGGACTCCTAACTTTACTACTACTAAACTGAGACAAAATCCTAAGTTTACGACTTTCGGTATTCACAAAAGACATTTAGTAGTAGTAAAGTTAGGAGTCCTAACTTTACTACTACTAAATGCCTTCTGTGAATACCAAAAGTAGTAAGTTTAGGATTTTATCTCAGTTTAGTAGTAGTAAAGTTAGGAGTCCTAACTTTAATACTACTACTAAATGCCTTCTGTGAATACCAAAAGTAGTAAGTTTAGGATTTTATCTCAGATTAGTTCTGTGAATCGGCCCCAAGGCCTCTAAACACAACGCACTTTCATAATCTGTGACTCACCCAGCTTAATCCTTGGTCAACCGTGAGTACGCAAGCATGGGTACAGCTGGGCACTCTGGGTATGTCGGGGAAGCTACAGGTGCTGGATATGCAAATGGCCACTCTAAGTTACACAGTCACAGGTACCCTAACATACAAGTTTTCTCAAGGTCAGGGGCCTCACCTTCACCAGCTAATGCTGTGCACAAAAACATCATGCATGATGATGTGAAAAGGGGCAGGACAAAATAGGATGTCTCCCCTGTCAACCCATTGTTGTGTTGGTGTGTGCCATGTAACCCTGGGCGTAGTTCGCGTAGTAGCGCTATGCGTAGCTACGCAAAGTGCACTTCGCACTACGCGAGCTACGCGTAGCACTACGCGAACTGCGTAGTGCGGTAGGAAATGCTGTTCGCAATGATTGCACAGTGCCGGATGCTTGTCCGCACTGTGCAATCATTGCAAACGGCATCTTGCACAGTGCAAGCGGTCGTTTTCTGCCGCTCGAGTAGATTTGTACTCGAGCGGCAGTTTTCTCAACGTAGTTTCTCATTGCGAGCGGTCGCGAGCATACGTGACCACTCGCAATGAGAAACCTGACCTCCCCGAGTTGAGAATCTCGCCGGGAGGTTTATTTTCCACGCTCGCGATCGGCAACTTGATGTTGCTGATCGCGAACGAGGAAAAAGTCTCGCCGGGATGTCATTTTGCTCGCTCGCGATCGCCAACTTGACGTTGAGGACCGCAAGCAAGCAAAAAATGCCCGCTACGCTACGCGTTTTTGCACTGTGCTACGTGCAATTCGTGTAGCGCGTAGTTGCGCAAACTACGTGAGCGTAGCATAGTTTTCCGCCCAGGCCTAGTGCCATGCAATACAGAGTACCCTTTGTACATGATCATGTGCACCTTGATTGTTCACCCCTACACGGTGCACCATTTCTGTATCTCCTGTCCACAATGGGTCTACATCTGGCATGCCAGAGTTTGCCAACAGCTAAGTGTTGTTGATGCTGCATCAATGTCCACTGCTAGTGCATCATATCGAAAAAAGAGGGAGTTACCCTAATTCTGAGAGAAGGGACGGGGTAGCACTATAGAAAAACACGAAAGTCCCTATTCAAGAGTTAAAAGTTTTGGGCAAAATTCTCCGTATATAAGAGCATGCCTCAATATGGATCATGTGCTGAACAAACCAACAAAGTAAAACGGAACTATACATTCAATTTCATTGAATATATCAGTGTGCAGTAAGTATTTTAACAAAGTACATTAAGGAAGTAACCAGTATGTAAATATCAAATTTATTTATAAAACATATGTTCAAAGAAAAGGGAAAAAAAGGACATAACAATTCTCACAAAATTAAAAACATCTCCTCATGCGAGAAGTTACAAAGTAAATGTTGTAGACATATATGATTACACATTCAAATAAATAACAAGAAAACTTAAAACTTAAAAACTTAAAGTTTTCTTGTTATTTATTTGAATACTGCACACTGATATTCAATGAAACTGGAGAATTTTGCCCAAAACTTAACTCTTGAATAGGGACTTTCGTGTTTTTCTACACTGCTAGTGCACACAGGCTTGTGGAAGACACAGGCCAAGACGTCAAAAACATTTTGCATAAACACTGGAGTACCTGTGTACGACAATATGGGTCAAATACAAATCATACAGTGTTGAGTATATTCATTGTGGACTGTATGTGTTTACTGGCATTGTACGTCATGCTGTTGTAAGTAGTGCACTATGTAAAGTGCTGCTTTGCTGTGGCCATCCAACAATGTCCTGTCCACCTTGGACTCTGGCTCTACAACATGTTTCCGGATGGCTTCATGTGCTTTGTTGACCTCTACATAATTTTCACCAGGCTGACACATTCTGCATCCTGGTGCATAGATTTCTGGCAACAACATCAGCGGTGCTACCACAAGCTCATGTCGCCAACAGAGGCTGAAACATGACTTACTGCATACTCACATAAAATGGTTGGTGTGTCACCTGCCCAGCCATCATATTGTTATCCACCTAGCATCAAGCTGTGTAGCGTTGTCACACTAGAATGATGTGAAATTGTGCCAGACACAAACTGTTCAGTATGACATGTGTGAGAAGCTAGCCTGCTATATGATGTCCACTAATTAAAGTGGGCACCCTGCACCAGTCCAGAAAACCCTTATGGACATTTAAGAGGTCTAAGACACCCTTAGAACGCTATCCAAGTGGTAGCTGTGGAGAGCAGCCTTCAGGCTTAGTCTTGAAGGAGTGTAAAGCTGCTTGTTTTACCAGAATGCAATCCTATCGTATAGATTAAATGAAAAGGAACCACACAAAGTATTTATACAAATATGTATTTATTATATTACACTATCTAGTATGTTACAGTATCTCCCACATGGAGATAGACACAAAGCACACAATACTTTAACAAAGAAATCACAGTAAATAGCACTAATACACAGTGGGACCCAGGGGGGGACCAAACCATATACTAAGAAAGTGGTATAAGAACCATGACTCGAGTCAGGACACTGTCGAGATGACGGAGAATTGCTGGGACCCCAAGGAAACACCCACGGTGAGTAGATAGGGACCCCACAGAGAGCGTGTGAGTGTGTGAACACAACCGCGTGCTCCGTGCAAGTCTATGTGCAAGTTACGGTTGGAATTTTAAAGATTAGGGACCCTTCCCAGTGGACCCTGAAGAGACCCTGTGGAAGACAGAAGGTTGGAGAGCCACCCCACCCGTGGATACTATGATACCCAAGTTACCTATCCCAGGGAAGTCGGTGCATAGGTGTGAAGTGGTGTCGGAAACAGCCATCGAACCCATAGGAGGACTTCAGGAAAGTGCCGCTGCTGGAAGAGGAGAAAGTGTCAGTGGGAATCCAAATATGGATTCTTGGGGAAGAGTACCTGGAAGCAGAGTCTATGTCACTCGGGAGTGACCAGGAGACTTGGAAGACGAATGCCCTCCGATGTCGGGTGCTTCAGGGATGATGTCGATGACCATGACTCTGCAGCTATGAGGACCAGGCGATACTGAGGGTGACCAGGAGCGGGATACGAGCTGTCCCACGAAGGATGTCAAGTGCTGAGGGGTCGGTGTCTGGCGGGAGCACCAACAAGCCTTGGCAAATGCAACCCATGCAGAAAGTCAGGATGGCACACGGTTGGGACCAGCAAGGTCCAGGGGACTCACCACAAGCAGGGGAGTCAGGGCAGGCCCGAGCAATCAGGGGCGCCCAAGGAAAACAAAGGTGACCCTCAAATAGACCCACAGGCCAGAGGCACAGGAGTCGCGAGAGGACCTTGAGCAGCTCACCACAAGGAGCAGTCCATGGTGCCCACGAGGCGATGTGGCTGAAGATCTTGGTGGAAGAAGTTGCTGGAGGTTGGGGCTACTTCGAGCCCAATGCACTTGTTGCAAAGTTGCCAACAAGCATATGCACTTGCAAAAGTACGCGGTGCACAGGGGTTCAGTTAATGCTAACCCTGGGCGTAAAACTCTGCTCCGCTCGTGGAGTTTGCGGATTTTTGGTGTCTCAGCATTCCACATAGAACGCGGAGTTGCCGAAAGTCCATGCTCTGCACTGGAGCAGAGTTTTTTTTGTGTTCGCGCACCCAATCTGCGTTTTCGCACGTGCGGGAGCGACTTACCGGGTGCCTGCGATCGCCGATGAGATTTCCCATCCGTTCACGAGTGCCACGAGATTTGGTAGCAGGCCGCCTAGTCCAGCGTGAGTGTGTGATTGCGAACACATCATTCGGGCGCGCTATCGGACTTTGGGAGGAAGTTTTGTGAAGATCGCGATCCCGAACATGTAGAATTTGCAATCTGGAGAAGAATCTCTCTCAAGCAGCATCAAAACCTTCTCGAAATGATGATTTGGATTAAAAAAAACTCCTCAGATTGACATTTGGCTGAACTTTTTGTGCAAGGAGTCTTTTTTCTTTTTTTCCTTTTTTTGAAGAGGAAAGAAGTGCCCCAGAGTCTCCAACTTCCTGTTCCTGTCCAGCAGGCTCCTCTCAGTGCTTTATCCATCCCCTGTTCACTTTTCATTTGGATTTGAAGCTGGAAGAATCCCTCTTTGTGTCTGCTGCATCATATATCATTGGATTTGAGGACTTTTGAATTTGAGATTTCACAAGTAAGTGTGAAAATTGGTGTTGTTAGTTTGATTGGGGCATTGCACCTATATTTTTTTGTACTTTTCATCATTTTAAAAAAAAATTATTGTGGCGGGTGGCCTGTAGTTTCACTAGGGGCCTAGTTGTTTGTTTGTAAGTAATTGTTCTTCTTTTATAAAGGAAACATGTTGCACAGTTCACTACATTTTTTCCAACTTTTGAAATCAATTTGCAATATTTATTTAATTCACTAGTCGGCCAGTAGTCTGCCAATAGGCCTTTCAGCCAGTAGGCCCAGAGCTACTCATGGGTGCTTGAAACAACTGTTTCCGTGGTGTCTGTTGAATTTAAACATCATTTAGGGCATGGATGGCATTGGATTGAATTGTTTTTTTTGGTATTTCACTTTTTTTCATGTGTGGTTGTTGTGTAACTTGCAAACCTTTTCTAGCCCTGTGGATTTTCATTTTTGGCATTGTTGTAATAAAGCAGTGTTGTTTAGCATGCCTCCTTTGTCTGGCCAGTGTGTGAGTGTGTTTGTAAAAGTGGGTCAGCATTTGCCTTGGCTGAGCCTCCCCATGTGGCCAGGGTCCATTTTGTAAAGTCTGTGTCCATTTAGGCCTGCTTGAGTTCATTGTTTTCCAGGACTCCTCCTTGTTGTTGTGAGTGACCATGTGGCTGGTGGCCATTTTGTGGTGGTGGTGGTGGTGGTAGTGCTTTTGCCATAGACCTGCATGTCTTCTTTCCTTTGTTCCTCTTGGCTTATTGCTTCTTGTTGTGGCCTGCCTGGCCATGTGGCTGGTGGCCATTTTGTGAAGGCAGCCAGTGTGATTTGCTTTTGCCATAGGCCTGAATTGTCTGTCTTCCCTTTCTTGTTGTTGTGGCCTGCCTAGCCATGTGGCTGGCGGCCATTTTGTGAAGATAAACAGTGTGCTTTTGAAATAGGCCTGCATTGTCTTTCTTCTCTCTCTTGTAGTTGTGGCCTGCCTGGCCATGTGGCTGGCAGCCATTTTGTGAAGGCAACCAGTGTGCTTTTGCCATAGGCCTGCATTGTCTGTCTTCCCTTTCTTGTTGTTGTGGCCTGGCCATGTGGCTGGCGGCCATTTTGTTAAGGCAGCCAGTGTTCTTTTGCCATAGGCCTGCATTGTCTGTCTTCCCTTTCTTGTTGTTGTGGCCTGGCCATGTAGCTGGCGGACATTTTGTGAAGGGGCAGCCAGTGTGCTTCTGCATCAGACCTGCAAGCCTTCTTTGTGGTGGCCATGCCTTCTTGCTGGTTGCTGTTTTGCATGCAATTTTTTCTTCTTTTATCCAGCAAAAAATGTAGCACATTTCACTACATTTTCTAATAAATTTGCAATATTATTCTATTGATTTGAATTGATTCACTATGTGGCCTAGTCTGCCAATGGGTTTTCCAACCAACAGGCCCAGAGCTACACATGGGTGCATGAAACAACTGTTTCCGTGGTGTCTGTTGAATTTAAACATCATTTAGGGCATTGGATGGAAATGCAAAATGTTTTTTTTTTGGGTATTTCACTTTTTTTCATGTGTGTTAAATAAATGCCTTTGTTGGATGTGTGTAGTTGTTGTGTAACTTGCAAACCTTTTTTAGCCCTGTGGATTTTCGTTTTTGGTATTGTTGTATTATTAAAGCTGTTTTGTTTAGCATGCCTCCTTAGTCTGGCCAGTGTGTGAGCGTGTTTGTAATAGTGAGCCAGCATTTGCGTTTGCTGAGCCTCCCCGTGTTGCCAGGGGCAATTTTGTAAAGTCTGTGTCCATATAGGCCTGCTTGAGTTCATTGTTTTTCAGGCCTCCTGCTTGTTGTTGTTGTGAGTGACTGACCATGTGGCTGGTGGCCATTTTGTGGTGGTGGTAGTGCTTTTGTCATAGACCTGCATGTCCTCTTTCTTTTGTTCCTCTTGGCTTATTGCTTCTTGTGGCCTGCCTGGCCTTGTGGCTGGCAGCCATTTTGTGAAGGCAGCCAGTGTGCTTCTGCATTAGGCCTGAATGTCTTTCCTTTGTTTCTCTTGGCTTATTCCTTCTATTCATTGTCAGCTGCAGCTCCCTGAATGCTGAATCCCACGTGATGCACAATGCCAAACCGGTTCCGTTATATTTGTATTTTTGTTGTTTTTCTTCTTCTTTCCTATCCTTCCTGAGTGTACTGTACACTAGTACACCAACCATGAAAGCCCTTGTTTTTGTCAAAGTCTCACAAATGTCTACACTGTATTGTTATGTTTTTTTAATAACTGAGGTAATAAATGGAATAATATTAATAACACTAACAAGTGTGACCACACACTAAGTTATATATTTGTTTGTTTGTACTAGTAGTAATTGAACCACAACAATGAATGCCACGTTTCACTGATGTTCTTCCTGCTTCTTTGCTGTTAGGTGTACAAAAGAGGAGGAGACGTCATCACACATTGTACTGCCAGTGAGAAGAAGGCACTGCCACTTACCTAGACCGGTATGTCGCCCAAGACCTTTTTTTGGGAAAACAAAAATTGCGCCTGTAGCAGCGATGTCCGGGGAGCAAGCTGGGAGCAGCACCCTCACATCAGTGGACCCACCCCACCAACCTAGGCCCAAGCCCATGTCTGTTGCAGAGGCAGCCAGTCTAATCACGAGTCCAACGCCGACGAACAGTGATTTTTGAAATTGACTTATTGTTATCGCAAAGTAGTACCCAATCAATGCAGGGAGCTCAGATAGGTGGGCAACAACAGCCGCAACCAGCCCCAATAGTAGCTGTTCCTCCCGAAAGAGGGGAAGTTCAGGAGATCGAGCTTCCTGCAGAGGAAGAAGAAGAGCAAGCCACTCTTTCAGAAAATCCATTGTCTTCCAGATCCCCAGCAAGGAAAAGTAGGGTTAGTCCATCAACTTCTTCTCCAAGCCCCCCTTCTGATGATCCAGACACCACTTGGATCCCGCCTCCATCTGAGTTGGAGACATGCCACGTCCATGAGACAAGGCTAGGGAAAAGGAAGGTTCCAGAAAGCCTTAGAGTTATGGAGGTAGATGTAGAAGAGGAGGATGATGATGAGCCAGTCATCATGGACATTAGTCCCGCCCCAGTGGAGACCGATATTACCCCTTGACAAATTGCTGTGAGGGATGTGGCACGGATACCACCAACACAGATGATACCACCAACACCACCTCCAGCTTCCATATTTCAGCGGCAAAGGAAACTGTTTGCAGTAAAAGAGTAACACCCCACAAAACATTTCCATTGTACGTAAAGTATAAATAATGTATTCCCCTTACAAGATAAACTAATGGAAAAAACCCACAACACCTGACCCACCCCTCTCCCTAACCCCAACCAATGTCCAAAGATAAGAGTCCAATGTCCACTCCATTGTCCATAAATATAAACCCCAACTTTTCCCCAACGCCCAATTCCCACCCACCCAAAACAAAATTAAAAAGGGGCAAGGCGACGGAGTTCTAGCGGCGCGCTCGCCAGTTACTCTCCAGGACCTTTATCCGCTCCTCTAGGCGCGCCATCCGGAGGAGCATGCAGCACTTGAATGCTTTACAGGGGTGGTCAGTAGTGTTCAAAGAAGTGAGGCATGCGGCTGCCAGACCACGGCGCAGTACCACTGGAGGCACTGGGGGGGCCTGGCTGGGCCCCGGGGCATTGGAGGAGGCTGCAGCTGCTGCCGCTTCCTCCTCCTCCGCCAGAGCCACCAGCTGCCGATATTCGGTACAGATGGCCTCTAGCTTCCGCTTCTGGGCCATGGCTGCTAACTCCTTCCTGTTTGGTTGTGGTTTCGGTTGGGAAGGTGTAGCTATATCAAGAAAGAAAAAAGATAATTGTAACTAATACTCTTAGCAAAACAGTAACACAAAATTAATTATACACATAAAATTATAGTGGCACAGTAGAACTAGCAAGCTCAGTACATAACATTTGTGGTATCTTCCCACTTCCGGTGCCTCTAACATTTGTGGGAGTTTCAGGCATTACTACTAGGCACTATGGAGTAGACAAGTCTTCTCTCTCTCTTGTTTAGCTAAATTAACCTTGTTGTAGGTATGCCAGCTCAGTCAGCTTGTGCCCTAGACAGACATACTCGTGTCGCAAACTCACATTATTTTTATTTACTACTGTCTGCAGGTGGGGCAGCTGTAGTCTACAACTACACAATTATCTTATTTTTCTATTATGGCCATACTCTGTTACATCAATGGCAATTGCTCTTCACTTTCACCTTGACTACTACAACAAGGCAGATGATATCTGATCCAAATGATCATTGATTATATATGGGACAACGTGAGGTACTATAGATTGATTGTGTAACCATGCAGCCGATAGGCCACCCATGGCAGGCTGACACAGTCGAAAATGACATAGGTAGGGAGTGGGCCTCGGAGTCGGAGGGAGGCACTTGATAATGGGTGGGTATGGGTACATACATACACAATATATATGCTGTGCTTGCAAACTACTGTGAGTCAAGGGAGTATTCTGAAATACAACCTTGATCCAAAAACCTTGAAAAAAACAGTCCTTGTTTCTCTTCCCAGTGATTTTTCCATTTATCATTGCATTGCTCTTCTAGCATTATATTTTTTTAATTCTAATCTTATTCTATTCTCCTTGGCTTTGCTACTCTGGCATGGTTTATTTTTCTTTTACATTGTCTTCATCCAGTGACAGTCTCCACCTATGCTATGATGATTGAATACCATCCAGGCATCCATCCATTCAAAGTAAACATGGCTATCATTCTTCTTAATCTCTCAAAAAATCTTTCACCAACAACATACATTTGTAATTTTTTATTCAAACCACCACCTTTGCGTCCTTCCTTGCTTGCCTTTTACTTTGACCCATGAAACCCCCCCGGAGGATTCTTCCTATCACCCATAATGTTTCACCCACCCAGGCAGGCATCCTTTCTTTCACCTTTCACCCATCCTTCAACCACCCATGCATCCGATTCCTATCAGCCACCTATGCATCCCACGCATCCTGCTCAGCCAGTCATATATTACATGTCGCCCGTCCTTCCTCCTTCCATCCTTCTTTCCCTTTTCGTTCAACCCATCCATCAAGTTTGCCTGACTCTTAGTCTTCTTCATAAAACTTTCCCAGCTGAGTTGAAGTCAGATAGAAGAGGCCATTAGTTACTCAACTCCCGCCGCTAATGCTATTGCTAATGCTAAGTAAAGGGTGTCTTCTTCAACCGTTGTTCACAACAACTTAGTCTCTCTCAACAGTACAGTGTACACCTTTGCAGCGAGTGTGTAACTATTGTCAATAAGTAAGGAATATAATATATAAGTATAACTTACCACCACCCGCCACTGCTGCTGGCTCACCCACCCCTGCAGCAGCTGCCGCATCTGCTCCCTCCTGGCTGGCGTTGCCTGCCCCGCTGCTGGCCCAGGCACTGGTGGTCGGTACGCCTAGAAAAAATATTACATATTTTTTAGATGCCGTATACGCCTCCCCCTATTTTATTTTTTTCACTAGCAAGATCGAAAATGCAATACATACATACATCACTAGTACAGATTGGGTACTAGCGTTGAGTAGACAGTAGTATGTCCTATCCTATCAAAAATAGTAAAATATCTGGTTGGGCATTTTGTTGGTGGCAATTGTCGAAAAGCCTCTCAAGATTAAGAGGACAACCCAAAGGACTGGACTCAGTGGCTAGAGCTATTGGTGAATCTGAGTTTCAAAACTTTTTAAAAATAAAGAGTGGCCAACTGGGCAAGCTATAGACTAATAGTAGTACAGAGTCAGAGGCAATTAAATTGATGTAAAAAAAAACAGACACTAGAAAATATAACTAAGAAGGTAGGTAATGCAGGGATAACAAGAATTTAGAAACAGATAGATCGAAGAAGATTTGGTAAAAAATAGAATTAGGAAACGGAAATAATAGTTCGAAAAAAATAAGGTGCAGTAAAAGTTAGGGAAATATAATTATTAATATTAACAACAGGAGGACTCACTGGGGCCAGCAGCAGAGCCCTCGGTAGAGGAGCGATCCCGGCCCTTGGAGGACGCGTCACGCTAAAAAATTACCAACTAATACTAAGTAACTAACTATAATAACTACCTACCTACCACCACTATCTTAGTGACAGGACAAAGGAAAGGAGTCTCTCTAGCATTACCTAACTTAAGTTCTCTAAACTCTCTTACATAATCAGCCCAAGCGAGCGCAAAGTTGCAAACAAGTAAGATTGGTAGCGCCGAGGACCTGTCTAGTGTCTAGATTCAGAATAACAATCACATAATATAAGATTTTTAAACGTAACTTACCTGCATGTAAGCAGCAGCATTCTTGCTATTTGGGAAAAAAATAATGTACGCAATAACACAGAACAGAACACACAATAGTACTATAATTAGCTTCTCACCAAGCTCCACGACCTCAACACCTAGCACGTCCAGCAGGTCCTGCTCCCGGTCTAAGATGTCGGACCACCGGTGAGCCAGCAGGTTGTGGGTGTGCCGGGCCTCAGAGCAGTGAAACACTGCTCGCCGCACCCTCGCCCACCAGCAGTGATGCTCCTGGGTACCGGAGCCAGAGGCAGGCCTGCTGCCAAGGTTAAGGGGAGGTGGCGCTGTACATAAAAAACAAGGGCGGCCACCTCCACCTTGGAGAACAGGGCCAGGGGCTGCAACCCTTCTGGGTGCCATCTTCCACAAGGAAGGCGGCTCCTGGTCGCACTAGCCTTGGCCTTCTTACTAGCCTTAGCCATGGTTCTGGGGGGGCGGGGCAGAAAAGAAAATGTAGAAGTAAAAAATAAAGTCAGGAGAAGAAGTAGGAAAGTAAAAAAAATTAAAAGCAAGTAATAGAAAAACAGTACAAAAAATGCAGTAAAAGTAGAAATAAAACGCAAAATATGACCTTAGGGAGAAAGAGGGATAGATAATAAATAAAAAAGATCAGAAAAACAGTGTAAGAAAGAAAGGATTGAAAAGATTGGAGAGCGATGAAAAACAGGCCCCAGAACCATACGAAGAGTAGAAAAACAAGATGGCTGCGCCCATTGGCGACCACGTGGTGAAGTTTGGTGATATTTCTCCCCGAACACGCAATCCATGTTGCCGAACGTCAGAAAAGTCTCACGAGCATGCGCGAGCATGCTGAACAAGCAACTCCGCATGCTCGCAGAACTCCGCATAGCGGTGCAGAGTTTTTTTACCGCTTCGCCTAGGTTTACGCGAACTTCGCACAAGCGTAGTTAATGCAGCCCCACGAGGGATTCTGACCTCAAACTCGGTGAGAGGACAGCTCAGGTCTCGGGAGACGTAGATAACCACCACTTGTGTTGTTGAACCCTTTGGAGTCCGCAGGAGCTCGGGATCAGCAGACCTGTCAGCAGTGTTCAGGTGCCTGCGAATGCAGGGGAGTGACTCCTTCACTCCAAGGAAGATTACTTCGGTTGTCCTTGGTGCTTCACAGGCCTTGGAAGGTTCCTGTATGATGCACAGACACAGACGATGCAGCAGACTGAAAAGGAGACGAAGTCAAGCCCAAACACAGTCCAGCGAAGTCCAGAGTGCCCAGACGGTAGAAGTGTAGTGGTTTCAGTTCTGGTTCTTGGCCACGACGAGTCTAGGGACCTACACCCAGGTAAGCCCTTAAGTACCCTAAAGAGAGGGTTGGGAAGATTCAGGGGACCCTCTGGACAGGGGGGAGGTTACTCCCATATCCTTTGTCCAGATTTGCACCAGAGCGAGAGCCAATGGCTCCCAGAACTGGTTTGAACTGGACTATGCACAGGGACACCAAATGCGCCCATCATGCAGACTTTCAGGCGCTGGCAAGAACATCCACCCAGCCCTAATACACTAAATCCTGTCTGGGAGGTGGGCACACCTCCCTGTGACAGGATGCCTATTGTTCCACCTTCCTCTGCTCGAGCTTGGCTCAGCAGCAGGAGGGCAGAAATGTGTCTTAGGTTGGCAGCAACCATTTAGTGCTGACCGGGTCAAGAAGGCTGGTACCGGGAACATTGAGAGCCTAACGGAGGGCTCTTCCAGTGCTTGGAATCATACCTCCCACACCATTTACGGTGTGGGAGTATGATTCCAACATGTTTGATACCAAACATGATAGGATTAATTGCAGCCGTTTTCGATGGTCATCGCGCGATTACACGATGCCCCTCTATATAGTATATGGCTGCTTCACTGACAACCCGGGAGAATGGAGTCCGTAGCTGCAGGGGTGTCCTGCTTGTGCAGGGGCACCCTCTCACTTAGAACCAAGTACCCTGCCCTCAGGCTTGTAAAGGCCTGCTATAGGGGTGACTTATAGGTTTTAAGTGCAGTGGTCCTTAGATATAGTAAACCTATATCTTTAGTAAGTGGTGCATGCACTAACTTACACAGGCTGCAATGGCAGGTCTGTAGTTCTATTTTGAATGGTCTCTCATGGGTGGCATAATACATGCTGCAGCCCATTGTAGACCTCTAGGGTACCTATGCCCTGGGTACATGGGTACCATATACTAGGGACTGACAAGGGTACCCCAGTATCCAATCTGGGATGTACCTGAGTACTGAACACAATAGTTTAGGGACAAAGCAGATAGACTGGGGTCCTGATTAGCAGGATCCCAGTCAGACTAGTAAAAAACCAGCTTAGAACCAGGCAAAAACTGGGGATACCATGCAGAAGGATCCTACCTTCCTACAACATGTAAGAATATATTGCACATATGTTGAAGAAATGACAAATCAAATTCCAAATCTACACAATTTGCTAACATCATCTGATTATGTAAATCCCCATCGTGTCCCACTACCTCCTTGAATCATGCACATGACTGACTTTGCAGCTGCGCGTATAAATTGTGCACATCTGCAAATCTAGGTGAAGAATAACCAAGTACGAATCTGTGGTCAAGCCTTCACGTTGTTTGCAGCATCCAACATGTTTTACAAGTACTGGATGCCTGAAGTTCATTTACATGTGAGTTGCAAGCCTGTCAAACAGTTGCAGACATCACAGCAATGTGTAATTTGACAGTCACTTATGTTGTCACACATAAAAACTGTGCCAAACATAATGACTACCACTGATGAATGCATGTCTTATCACACATGAATCTATGTGGATAGGCTGTGTAGTCCAAGGGCATGTATACAGCTGTATAACTGTAATCTTGACATATCAGAATGACTGAAGTCACAACACAGATCACATCACATAGACAAATGGTGTCAGCAGTCATGCTATTTCATGAAATATTGTACATCTGATGAACAACTTGCACTTTGCGTCAAACATTTTGCTGCTTAAACACGAAAGCGATAATTTTTTCATAACCACCATAGAAAATAATCCCAATTTACATGTTACAACAATAAAAATTACAGCAAAAGCCAATAGCGTGCAAAATATTATCGCAGAGTCAAAAAACGGGCTGCAAACACAGGAAGTGATGTCAGCATGCATCCTGTGTAATGGAGGAGAAGTGAACACTTTCACTTTCTCTTTTAAGTACACTGTCAGTGTCTGTGGAGAGTGTTGGAGATGGTTTGAGTTGTGTGCTGGTTTGTTTGGAGTTGAGAGTGGTGTTGTGTCCTGGAACTGTCCCTAGTGTCTCTGTGAATCCTGTGTACTTGTCTTTGCGTGTATTATGCGTCTAGTAATAAATCTTGTCGGGTGTCTGTCCAAGGGGTACTTTGATAATATTAACAGTTGCAGGGGGATATTTTGGGGGTTTTCTTTTTCGATAGTGGGTTTAGGGGTGTTTTTGGAGATGTCGGGTGTGGGTAGGGAGGGCAGGATGTCAGAGGGGGCATTGGGGGGCTTCCTCTTGCTTGTGAAATTCTACCTGCCATTGATGGTTGAGAGTGGGAGAAGGAACCTGCAGGGATTTGCCATACGTGTACGTAAGGTGAGGTGGGAGCATGTTCGCTGTCAAATGATGAGGATCTTCGGGGTGGACAGGACTGTCCGACAATGGAAGCACCGATGGCAGGATTACGTGGGCCATAAGGGTGACATGCTGGACCACCTGGGAGTCATCGTTGGCAGGCAAGGTGGTAAGTACGACTCCAAAGTTCATCAATCAACTTTTTCTTACAAAATTCAAAAATGTAGTCAGGAACACAATGTAAGAAATGCTACAGGAGGATGTCAGTCAGTCTTTTTAAGTCAATCTGCCAGCTTAAACACAATCACACTTGCACCATTGTGATAGTGTTTATGATGAGCTATGACCATGTGCAGGAATATGTACACTCCTGCACATAATAAATGAAGTGCTGTGCCATGTTTCAATGTGTGCTATGCAGTGCATCCTATTAATATAGTGTATGAGGAGATTTGTGTGTGTGGACCCTTAATGTGAATGAAGTGGCCATGTGAGCTGCACAATGCAGGATACATGACAAAACACACTGCCTGATGTACAAACATGTCTGGGACCACTGTGCAAGTGTCTAATCACATGTTGACACTTCACAATGTATGTGAAGGACCACATGACTGCAACACTGTTTTAAAATCACAATTGCTCTAGGACATGGCTGATTTTGTGTAAGGTACAATGAGATAAAAAAAATTGCATTGGGACAACTATGCCTTATTTGGAGCGTCAGTCTGCCACATACACAAGGTGGGATCAGACCACATCAGTTGTCTTAACACACCCTTGTGAGATCTGCAGAGAAAATATTGTCTACAGACCATGGAGAACATGATGTTGTGGCTATAAACGTGGCCTTGGGAATGTGTCACGCAAGTAGTGTGCGCAAAATGAGCACATTTGCTAGCAGGATTGTCTTGTGTTGCACACAGCTGCATTGGTCATGTTTTGTGGGTATGACAGGCAAAGCAGATACAATCATGTATGCAACATGAACAGAGACAGGATTGTTACAGGGCATTGATTTGGATGTAGATGAATCTGATGATGAATAGTACACATGTGAGAGTTCACGTCTGATACCAACACACGTTTCTTTTAATGTCTCACAGCTGGAAGACCACTGATTACTCAGGGGGACATCAACGCCTTCATGGACCCACATGCCACTGGTGAGTGCCTTCATGAAATATTTGCATTGTGAGATGGGAAGAATGTTTGTGAAAAATCCTGTATGCAGTTGTACACAGTCTGGATGTGTATCACGTGTACCTTGCCTCCAGTGTGATGATGGATCATAAAAGTGTGAAGTATGCACAAATATATGAAGTTGAGATTGAGCACAGCATTTGTCTTCCTGATGTAACGTTGCACATCCCCAGTCAGTGATACCCAGTCCAGAAATACCAAAGGGTTATGTCACTCCAGCCGATGCATGTGGATTACACAGCATACAGAAAGGAGAGGAGACATGTGAGTGATGTTGATGATGGCTATGACCAGACATGGAATGCATGTGCAGCCTTGACTGAGATGACTGTCAATGATGATCAATTCTTTTGTGCACCAGGTGTCAGTTACAGGTATCAGTACAAAGAGTCAGTGACATACACAATATGAAAGCTGGTGTTCGTGATTAAATAGTTAGTGCTGCAGGATCCAGAATCACGCCTCCTTTGGATGTATGGACATCACTGTAATGGATAGTTATGTCCCAGCCTTGGATTCCTGCCAAAAGTCAGTGTCTTTCCTCTGATGTGTTGTATCTTTGACATGTTGGTGCATATTACAAGTACACCATTTACTCATCAACGTTACATGGTACAACATTGTGGTAGCAAGAGTGCCTTAGCTTGAGTCACGATGCTGCGTTAAGCTGGCTGCCTGAGAATGAAGCCCAATAGTGCTCAATACCACCTTTTCACATCATCTCTTGTGTGCTAGTGGTGGGAAATGTATACATGCACAACCAACATTTTTGATGTCTGGACCCTAACTCCAAGCCCAGCTAAAATATGTTTGAGTGCGTAATGTGTGATACCCTGGCCAAATTGTATATGAATATGGACTGTGGTGAGAATGGTTTAATTAGTTCCCATCCCTGATGTTCCAATGTGAGCTGGGTTGTGCGGCACCCATAGAAACAGCAAGACACCATTGATTGTTCTTGTGCATGAAGGTGCACCTTACATCACATGACCAATCTGTGATGAAAATGTCATCACTTGACTTCAATATGTGCTGCATTATGCAGCACACATAGAAGTGACAGGGCATCATTTAAAGAATGGTTATGTGCAGGAAGGGGCACCCTCTGGCACACGATCAAGTTCCACATCAACGCAGATACACTTGCACCATTGTGCAAGGACACTTGCACCATTGTGCAAGTGGGCCTGCGTAGGCGCAAGGAGGCAAAAGTTTTCCTGCAGCGCTGGGGCAGACACAGGTCTGCACCATACTATTGTAGGTATGGTGCAAACATGCGTTCCTGAAGTTGCAGGGCGTGGTGTTAAGCCAAGGAGACCACGCCCCACAACCACCTTGCGAAGATGGCCCTATGTATTTCTTTTGCATGGCATGGCCTGGCTCTGCAATGGTACTGTCAAGCTGTCTGCTTGGGCTCATTCCCCTGGTAGACTCAGTCTGAGTATGTGACAGCACCATCATTTGACTCTGACAATCCTAAAATGTTGTGACTCTACTCTGCCCTTGACATGTCCCATGCCATACATTGTCAGGTCAGTAACACCATCAGGTTGTAATTGATCCTTAATTCCACATTGAATTCTTCAGGTCGCTTTTGAACTTCACAATCTTTGGTTAGAGTGTAGGGTCCATGTTTTCATGCCCTTGTGTTTCAAAGTTAAAAGGAGAACATTGGCATAAATATCAGGACTTACATATCGCCATTTATCTTATTTTTCAGACAACATGTCGCCAGAGGAGGCACACACGTTCCAGATACGTAAGGAACGATATATGCACATACCCCGGGTGGACAAGGGCTATTGTGCAATGGCAACGAGGTACAGAGATGACCGGACAGCTGGTAGATGGAAGTCTCTGCCTGAATTTGTACAGCAAACATTGAGAATGGACACACAGGCCATACCAGGCCCTTCTAACGTCAGGCGTGGGTCCAGACATCCTCACCGATATGCCACTCAAGCTCAGACACCACAAAGCCAACCTGCTGCAACTGGATCAGGCACGCAATAGTGCCCCCTCATGTCCATGCACACAAGGGGCTGCCTCACTGCCATGTGCAGCACGGACACATGCTGTAGGGTTCACCAACAGGGACCTTCGGTGCTTGCTGGACATGAATGTGCGACTGGCACAAGTTGAAAGGGATGTGTCGGACATGAACACCCACCTCCAGGACATCAAGGGTGCCCTGGGGCTCCCATTTTGAGTAGGCCAAGTTGTGAGCCTTCCCCCTTTTCTACTGTACTCTGATTGCTTTTATAAAAATGTTTTTATATTAATGTAAGATTTTAAGTGTGATTTAGTGTAGTTGTAGAGTAGACATAGTTAGTGTAATTTTTAGGTAAGGTTTTAGATTTTTTATTCTCTTAATGTAGTGTTATGGCCTAAGTTTCCTTTTCCTTTGGGTGGGGGGGTTGATGTATTTTTCTTGTATAAAACAAAAAAAACAAAAAATATATATTTGTTTAGGCTATATGTATAGTTAGTTCATGTTTAGTTAAGATGTATTTGTCCTGTCTGATGATGTGCTTTAAGGGGGGGAGGGGGATTGATGTCTCATATATGTTGTTGCGTGTTTAGTATTAAATAAGGTAGATAGTTAAGAGTAACATTTAGTTAGTACCAGTTAGTTCAGATTAGGTTAGTTGTAGTGATTAGTGTTAGTTTAAGGTAGGTAATTTTGTAGTATTTTAATAAAAGGTTACTGTTTTGGAATTGTGGTTGCACTTATGTCAGAAGTGATTTGATGGAGTGGTGCTTTTGACATTGTATACAACATATTCAATCACACAACAATCATTAGAATGTCTAAGTGTGGTCATGACATGTCATTTTAGTGAACGGCTACTGTCATGATACTGTAGTTTTGTGTTCAGGAAACGCATGAATTTCAGGATGGCAATTTTGAGTTATGCCCTTGGATAGGGATACTTTGTTGATATGTTTATCATCTTATGAGTAACTTACAGAGTTGTACACCACATTGTTGCACATTTACAACACAATAGAGAAACATGGGCTTAAGCAAACATTGAAATCGCAAAGCTTATCCATTGTGAAAATGCAGGTATGCACCGTGTTCCCAAGAATGCTGCACACCCCTGCATTTCCCCTGAGCTTGGTGCAGAGTCTAGCTGCCAAGCACAAACGCAGGCACACTTGCTACATAGTGCAAGGGGGTCTACATTTGTGAAATTGGATGTTAATGTGTAGGAAGGCTCACCTACCTGCACATACACAATGTTGTCAGTTTGCTGGTCAGATGTGTGCTGCACAAGGAAACAGCAAACACGAGGGAAAATAATGCATTTCTTCATGTAGTGCCAGTGTGATACATGCTTGTCCCAGGTGTTACTTTTGTCACTGCCTCCTATTGATGCCACCTTTGAAATTGTGGGACAGCATCTGAAGCTATGCTAGTTGCAGTGCACCACACACACTGTAAAACACATTGCCCTCCCCTTTCACGCTGAGCACACCATGAAAGGGTGCCTTATTTACAAGAGATTGGGGCATATTATCAAGCCATTTATCGCCGCGTTAGCGGCACTTTTGTGCCGCTAATGCAGTTTTTTTTAAACGCTCTATTACCAAGCTGTCGTTAACAGGCGATAGCAACAGCTTTCCGGCGATAGCAGTCGGTTTTCCTATCGCCTTGCACTCCAGCGATAGTTATCGCTAATGACATGCAAAGTAGGCGTTCCCTCTCAAAATTTCACGAAAAATGTAGCTAACACCACATCGCACTATTAGCAATGATGGCCCGGACCCGCGAAGCGATAAAAAAAGTTGCGCTAAGGCCCCTTAGCTGCAGAACCTAAGACCAGAAAAAAGCTGGTCTAAAAATGGTGATAAAGGGAGGCATATAAGGGAGACTAGCTCAGAGCCCCATCTGAAGACCCACTGACGCCATGGAGGTACTAATCATTCAGCTTGGAGCCCCACGAAGGCAACAACCACCACTGCCACTGCCACCTCCCCCAGGACCACCACCGAGGCAGCGCCAAAGAAGACAGCGGGCCCTGCGCAGACGTCTCAGCCTTGCAGACCTAACGCCAGAGTATGTCATTGCTCACTACAGGCTCAAAAGGACATCCATCCAACACATCCTGAGCCTGATAGCCCACAGGCTGACGGCACCAACACAGCGGAGAACCAACATCCCTCCGCAGACAAAGCTGCTGGCTGTGCTGCACATGTTGGCCTCTGGGACCTTTCAACCAATAACGGCCAGAGTCGGCGGAGTTTCACAGCAACCTTATCAATCTTCCTCCCGACTATCTTGGATGGCATACTCAGCCTGATACCCCAGCACCTTCACTTCCCCAACACTGTGCAGGAACAGATTGAGACCAAGCAAGGCTTTCTCGCCATAGCCGGATTCCTGCAGGTGTTGGGGGCAATTGATTGCACACATGTCCTATTTGTGCCCCCTGCGGACAGTGCACACATATAATGCAACAGAAAGCACACCCATTCTATGAATGTGCAGGCAATAGTGGACCACCGGGGACTGTTCACCAATGTCATAGCCAAGTTTACAGGGAGTGTGCATGATTCCTACATCTTCCGACAGTCCATCATAAACCAGCGCTTCCAGGATGGCACATACAGAAATGCAGTTCTTGTTGTTAAGTACTAACTTAACACACCACACGCCTCAACTCCACATACATGCAACTCACAATTGTTAGAATGTACATGTTACAATCTCACATACAACATGGCAATCAACATGCCCACTTACCAGACCCAACAACACAAGGAACTGTGGGAACTGTGGCAAGCTATGTAGACAAACCTTCCCCAAAGGCTTAGCCCCTCCGCCACTCATTAGCAAATGTGGGGAGAGGAGGGAACCAAGTATGTGCGAGGGAGGGACTCGATCCATAAGGAAAGTATGTACACAAGGCCCAGTGTGTCGGTGTTGTGCTGGACAGTCGGGACTAAGCTGAGCGCAGACGTGCCCATGTGGGCATATAGTGTGTTTCCGTAGACCAGCCTGATGGCAATGACTGTGTGGGTGACTGTCTTACCTGACAATGGGGGGATCCATTGGAAGGTTGCATGGAGGATGCAGAGGCAGTTGAAGCAGCTGCAGGCCACTGCGTAGACCTGTTGGTTCATGGAGAGGGAGGAGTCAAATACGGTGCCTAGGTACCTAGAGTTGGGGGGGGGCTGCCGAAGGCGTTGGCCCACCAGGTGATGCCACATGCTGATTGTTTTGTTACGAGGATGTGGACTCATGTCTCCTCTGTGTATAGCACGCTCCAGCTGTTGATCATCCATGCTGCTACTCACAGCAATCCTTCCTGGAAGCCCAGTTTGGTGTGTGGGCGTATTGTTGATGGAGAATATGAGCTTTGTGTCCTTGTAGGTGGTGATGTTTAATGGTATCCTCAATCTTGCACCACTTCCTCTCCATGTGTCAGCAGACGCATCTGCCAACTTTGAGGTTGTTGGTGACCGAGGTGGCATTTATTGCACGCTGTATGTTGCAGTTGCATAGTGGGACAAGTGTGTATGCGCAGTTGGAGATACATGTCTGTAAAATGCGGTCTAGCACCATTGGTGACGACTGCAGCGTTGTGGGTGTTGCTGTTGATGGTGGTGTGTAGCATCTCCCCAGTGACTGAGCTCCACTAACTGTGTGTGGGTCCGCATGTGGTGTAGGGTGGCTTGGGGTTAAACGACAAGGAAGTGTATGCGTTTGTGGTCACTACATGTGCGTTTAGTGGGGTTGATGAACTGGACGAAGTCTACATATGCAAAGAAGGTGTCAAAGGTGTGCCCTGCCTTGTGGCTCAGTGTGGTGAAGATCTGGGACAGACTGATGTCAGCAAACATTTCCCAGAGTGAAATGGATTTTGAGTAGTCGTGGTATGTGAGTTGGAGGCTACACTCAGGAATGAGTATGTAGTCCAGGGAGTGGACGGCGTGGTGTCTGATGATGTTGATGGTGTGGGTGAAGCGTTCCTGCCCTCAGTGGGCCCTGCAGGCGAGGGGGCTGCTGAGTGTTGCTTTGTGGCAGCTCTGGACATGAAACAGCATGTGTTGTGCGGTGGGGCAGGTCTGTCGGCAGCGGCAGCATCAGAACTGAACGTGATCCGTGTCTGGTGTGGCCTATTGCCATTTAAACGTTCTCATGGCATTGACTGCGAGGAGGGCGGATGAGTGCCATTGCTAGACGGTAGAAGAGCCAGGGTGCCAGTTGGTGTGTGTGTTAGGCCTGTGGACATGCGCAGATGGCCTTAACATTGTTGCACAGTAGGAGTGCCAGTGATGCAACTGCGCAGCGCACACAATCAAATTGGCTCGGGAGAGGGAGGATCAACTGTGAGGCAATGTAATTAGCATTGATGCTGGTAATCAGTCTGATGCGACACATGGCTAACATGAAATCCAATATAGCACAAATCACACATCACAAAACTATCAACACTAACAACACAGCCTGCATAACCAATAATGGACACATCTCTCCATCACATGTTACAGGTGATCAAGGATATGCACTCTGCCCGTGGATGATGACACCCCTCCGAAACCCCACCACCCAGGCCCAGAGGCAGTATAATGCGGCCCACAGACGCACCCGGTCCATTGTGGAGCGCACATTTGGCGTGCTAAAGTCATGTTTCTGTAGCCTGGACATCACAGGTGGCAGACTGCTGTACAGCCCCGAAATGGTCAACAAAATCATAATAGCATGTTGTGTATTGCACAATATATGTGTGCGCACCAATGCTCCATGGATCCAAGTGCCTGCTGCACCGGACGATGACCAGGATGATGATGAAGATGAGGCAGGTGGAGCACACCCCACAGTAAATGCAGCAGGAACTGCCCGAAGGAACCGAATAATAAACAATGTCTTCAACTGAGCACGTCACATTGTGACAGTCCCCATCAAATGTATATCAGTGCAAAATGACCCCAATCACGGTTTGTGCCATTAAAAACACAACACACATACCCTGTCTGCATGTTACTCACCTGCATAAGTACATCACTCTGAAAAGTGTATGTTGCACAATAAGTGCAAAGAAAATCACAATACTCAATTCATGGTGGGAATGTCTCCTCAGTACAGAGATGCTTTTCAGTGTGTCAAATGTGCAAAAGTAGAGTTTTCATGGTGTAAATTGTGCTACCAGAATCAAATATTTTGCGTGTCCTTTTGTGTAATTCATTAAATATAGGTTGTCCTCTGTGAAAAAAATCTCAATTATAGGGTGTCGTTTGGGGTCAATAATTTATTTGAGTGTGTACGTTGTGTTAAATAATGAAATTTAGGGCGTGCAATGGGGTAAAAGATGAAAATTGGGCGTGCAATGGGGTAAAAGATGAAAAATGGGCGTGCAATGGGGTAAAAGACGAAAAATGGGCGTGCAATAGGGTAAAAGATGAAAAATGGTATTTACAGCGGGGGCATGTTGATCCTGCCACCCTCCCCCATTTAGCGATTTTAGCAGGTGTAATGTAAAGATTAAACCATGTTTTAAAACATTGGAGCTGAAGGTTAGCAGCGATAAATATTGTCTGGGCCAGGTGTAGTGAATCCTCTATTTCTCCTAGTCCCACCTGTAAAAGTCCCTGCCATCGATCTAAGTGTTTGTTTAAATCATCCATTGTCAGCTCATTCAGCATTTTGTAAATCCCCCTAGTGTGAGAGAGCCTTTAAGTAACCCATCAATTAGCTTCACCCCGAGAAGCCACAGGTACCCCCGTTTTCTTAGTTAGAAAATCTCTTATTTGAAGATATTTAAAAAATTGCCGATTATTTAACCCAAATCTATCTCTAATAATTTCAAATAGCAGCACCTCAGTCCCTTTAGTAACATCACCCACCACCCTAACGCCTTTATCATACCAGTGCCGCATGTGCCCATCATTAAAAATATATGGAAGATAGCCGTTCTTAAATATTGGGGTATAAGCATTAATACGCCCAAGGCCAAGTTTTTCCGGACCGTGGTCCAAACCTTAAATGCACAAAGTAGAATTTTAAATTTAACCTTCTTGTAATAATTCAATTCTATATGTCGTAAAAGACACCCCGGAGCTTCATCCCCTAATAACAACTCAAAGACAGTAATAGACGCCCCAATCGGCGTAATTTCCGCTTTTTCATTAAGCAATATCCCCGCTATATGTAAAACTGATGCCCAATGATAAAACTGAAGATTGGGGACTGCCCACCCCCTCTTTCTCTTGACAATGTTAAAAATGTAAGCGCTCTCCGAGGGCGGCAACCCGCCCATATAAACCTAGAAAATAAATTATTCATAGCTACAAACCAAGAATTACATATATTCAGAGGAATAGCCCTAAAGAAATACAAAATCTTAGGTAAAAAAGCATTTTGATAGCATTACATCTTCCTACCATCGTAAGTTTAAGATTTTCTAATCTATTAAATTCAGCTTTAAATTTTAAGAGCAACGGGTCCAGATTGTTTCCTGTAATCTTCGCAACATCTGCCGTGATTTCCACTCCCAGATAAGTAGCACTCTTTACCACACAAGAGTTATTCAATTGAATACCTTTACCAACCACAACCTGAGTTTTAGTTGAGTTCAGGCAATAACCAGAGAGTTGCCCAAAGATATCAGCTTCTTTTTCAATTTCCCTCAGTGCCATCATGGGATTGGAAGTGATGATCGCGAGATCATCGGCATAAGCTAGTATCTTGGTGCTCCCTCCTATACTTTGCATTCCCGGAATCTGATTGCTACATTCGATCTTCCGGATTAACGGATCAATATACAAAGCAAACAATAAGGGGGAGCACGGGCACCCTGGCGGGTCCCTCTGCTAATAAAAACCGGATCCGACGTCTCTCCCATTATTGATATTCTTCCCACAGGGTCTTTATACATTGTTGCAATAGCAGTGATAAAACCTTCCCCAAACCCTCTGTTCTTCAGAGTTGCCCAGAGGAACGGCCAGGAGACCCTATCAAAAGCCTTCTCTGCATCAAGCAAGATAAGCCCGATAGGGTCCCCAGTAATTCCTGCCTCGTCAAACAGGGCGATTACCCTCTGGATATGGTCAATTGTACTTCGTCCTGGTACAAATCCATGCTGGATTGGGAAACCAATTTTTAATAACTGCCGATAATCGTTTAGCCAAAATTTTAGCATATACTTTAACATCGCTATTTATTAAAGTAATAGGTCGATAAGACCCCATCTCTCTCACCGATTTCCCTTTCTTAGGAAAAATAATAATATTAGCAGATTTCCAAGAACCAGGAGCTCCTCTCCCTGCCTGAGCCTCTAAAAACACCTCCTTCATTAGTTCCTGTATCTGGGAAGTGAAAATTTTGTAGAGCTCACCAGGAATGGCATCGGTACCCACCGCTTTGCCATTTACCAATGACCTAATAGCTTCTTGAATTTCATCCGCTGTTATAGGTGCATCAAGTGCATCCTCTCTTCCATTGACAAAATCTCACAAGGAATCCCTGCTAAGTACCTCTGTATGTCCTCCTCCTCAGTAGTGATATCATCAGTATAGAGTTTCTGATAAAACCGCTGAAAGGCAGCACGTATTTCTAAAGGTTGATTAACTAACCCTATTCCGGGATCATCTATTTCTAATATCCCCCCTTGAATTATTCGTTGTCTGGTCCGCACTGCCAGAAGGTGGCCAACCCTTTCATTACATTCATAAATCTTGGATCGCCAAGCACAATATTTGCTTGCCGCCTTATTGGCCGAAAGATCCATAATTGCAGATCTAGAGCCACCTTAATTTGTGCCTGCTCTACCTCTCCTTTACTTATAAGTGTCTGTATTAGTTGCGTTTCTGCCTCACTCAGTGCCTGATATTGTTCTTGAAGATACCTTTTTTCTTTTGCTTGCGAAGCCCAACCATAGCGCAATGTTTCCCCTCTTATCCCAGCTTTAAGTGTGTCCCAAATTATCCCCAACTCTGCACTGCCTCTATTCTCATCTATGAATCTCGGAATCCAATCTATCATATGTTGGACATAATCTTCCTCATATAAAAGTGCTCTATTAAAAGTCCAATGAGACAAAGAAGGTTTGGATGTTTGAAGTGAGATCTAAAAATACAAGTGGGTTGTGATCTGACATGACCCGGGGGAATTTTATGATATCAGATCTAATTAAAACCTCTTGGGATACAAAAAAATAATCTAACCTGGCATGAGTTTGATGAGGGGCAGAAAACATGCCCCCGCTGTAAATATCATGCGGCTGATATTATTCACATGTTTGCTGATTGCCCCGTGCTAGATGCTTTGAAGCAGGATGTAAGCAACATCTTGGGTATCATGCTGGGCTGTGAAATTGTATTATCATCACAATTGATTGTACTGGGGGTGGGGCACCCTGTATCTTCAAATCTAAATCAGTCCTTTCTATTTAGTGCTATGACAGTGTTTAGATTATGTCTGGCTACACACTGGCTTGATCCCAGCCCCCCGTCTGTCCAACAGTGGCTAGGAAGATTGCTGGCGGTGTATAGGATAGAGAGATCTGTTTATTCCAGGAGAGGCCACAGGGTAAAAGCTAAAGGGCTTGCTATTTGGGCTCCCTTATTGGATTGGTCACAGTCGTACAGTGAATAGGAATAGGTTGGGAGCAAATGGGGGGTATAGAGTGCTGTTTTAATTGGTATATTACTAGTTAGGATATGGCCAAGTCAAGCACCCTATCTTTCTGGTGGTTTTTGGGTTTGTTTGTTTTTTTTGCTTGTTTTATTTGTGGTTTCTTTGTCGTGGTTTACTATATAATTCCTGCTAAAAAATCATGAAACGATTATTGATACCATTTCGGTTGGATCCACGAGGGGATGGGTGGGGGGTGGGAGGGAATGCTGAAGATTATGTGTTGGAAATTATGCTTTCACTTTGCTGTAAAAAGAAAATTGAATAAAGACTTATTAAAATAAAAATAAAAAAATAAAAAATGGGCGTGCAATGGGGTAAAAGATGAAAAATGGGCGTGCAATTGTGTAACAGATTAAAAATGGGCATGCAATGGAGTAAAAGATGAAAAATGGGCGTGCAATGGGGTAAAAGATGAAAAATGGGTGTGCAATGGGGTAAAAGATGAAAAATGGGCGTGCAATGGTGTAAAAGATGAAAAATGGGCGTGCAATGGGGTAAAAGATGCTTTTCAGTGTGTCATCTTCAATTAGCTTGGAACCTACTTCCACCTCAAGATCATAAGCCTCTACGACAAGTATTGGACCACGCACTGGACGCAGCAGCCCGCCCACCCATACCCCTGAGACACCATCCAGCCCACCATCTCAAAATGGACACTAGGCACGGATGAAGACACCGCCTCCACCATGGAAGGCATCCACTCGGGGGCCCACACAGACCCCTGGCCCCCTCACATCTACCACAGAGCCGCATCTGCCATCGCACATGAACCACTACACAACATCAACACCACCTTCAACACATGCACCTTCACAGACAACTTGAAGCGCGCAGAAGTCATGCCCCTGCTCAAGAAGCACACAGCTGACCCCACCGACCTCAATAACTATCGGCCCATCTCACTCCTCACCTTCGCAGCCAAACTCGCTGAGAAAACAGGGAACTGACAAGATTCATCAAAGAAAACGCCATCCTCGACCCGTCAGAATCCGGATTCCGAAGCAACCACAGCCCTGAGACCGCCCTATTTGCCGCCACAGATGACATCAACACCCTCCTGGACCAAGGACACTACGCTGACCTCATCCTACTCGACCTTTCAGCAGCCTTCACCAACGTCTCCCACCGCACACTAGTCACCAGACTACATGACGCAGGCATCCAAGGTACAGCCCTGGACTGGATCCCATCATTCCTCACCGTAAGAAGACAAAGGATCAGACTGCCACACTTCATCTCCGATACCATGACAATCACCTGCAGAGTCCCACAGGGGTCATCACTGAGCCCGAGCCTCTTCAAAATCTACAGGGCCCCCTTCGCAGCCATCGTCCAACAACACGGCCTCAACATCCTATCATACGCTGACGACACCCAGCTCATCCTCCACCCCACCAAAGACCCCACCACTGCCTAAATCAACTTCCAGAAAGGAATGCAGCACGGCGCAGTCTGGATGACCAAAAGCTGCCTGAAGCTCAACCCCGAGAAGACAGAAGACCTCGTCCTTGTAACCACCCCTTCAGCAGGGGACAACACCTGGTGGCTGATGGCCCTCAGAAGACCACCTCCCCCCGCAGACCACGCTAAAAACCTCCGCATCATACTCGACTCATCACTCAACATGAACCAACAGGTCAACGCCGTCAGCTACAGCTGCTTCAACACACTCCGCATCCTCTGCAAGTCCTTCAAATGGATCCCCCCTGAGTCAAGGAAGACAGTCACCCACGCACTCATCACCAGCGGACTGTACTACGGAAACACACTCTATGCTGGCATCAACAACAAGTCCATACTCTGCAAACTCAAGACAATACAGAACACCGCCGCCAGACTCGTCCTTGTCAACCCCTGGCACAAACACATCAGCCAACACCTACGATGACTCCACCGGCTCACAGTGGAGAAAATAGTCAGCTTCAACAGCCTCATCTCACGCCTACAAATGCCTGCACAACAACGGACACAAATACCTCAATGACAGAATCAACTTCAACGTACCCAAAAGAAAACTCCAAATTACAAAACTCTCACTGGCCGAAACCCCTCGCATCCACAGAGCCAGAACAGGCGGAAGATCCTTCTCTCACAGTGCAGCCAAGACGTGGACCGAGCTACCGGCAGACATCAGACACGCCCCCTCCCTGAACACCTTCATGAAGCCCCTCAAGAGCTGGCTCTTTGGCTAACAGATCTGCGCACCCCCCCAGCGCCTTGTAACCCCCACGGGTGAGTAGCACACTTACAATTCCCCTGATTGATTGATTTGTTGTTAAATATGCAATTATGGTGTGACCTGGGGTGAAAGTTGCAATTTAGTGTGTCATGTGTTGTGAAATATTATATTTATGGTGTCATTTGTGTGCTAATCAAGCCTTTCATGTTGTTATAGGGCTCTGAAATGATTTTTGCTCTAAGACTTTACATCTGTGTATAGACTTGCTCTTAGCGTGAAGATCTGGCTGCTAAAACGACAACGCAATGCTTTTTTCATACGCCCGATGTAAAAATACATCGCGCAACACATTGTACAATACAAAATATTACTCGTGAGCCTATTTGCGTGCAGATTTTCACCGCTTTGTCAAAAACGGGCCGCAAAGAGACAGGAAGTGATGTCTGAATGCTTCCTGTCTACTGGAGTAGTGTTCTACACTTTCACTTTCTCTTTTGAGCACATTGCTGGTGATTGTGGAGAGTGTTGGAGGTGTTTGGTGGTGTGTGCTGCAGTTTTGAAATTTGGAGAGTATTGCTGTGTCCTGTGTCCTGTTGATAGTGTCTGTGAAGTGTTGTGTACTGATTTTTTGTGTTTTATTGTCTATTGTCCTCAATCTTGTCGGGTGTCTGTCTTGGGGTAGTTAACTTTCTTTGTTGTTGTTGGGGATATTTTAGAGGGTTCTTTTTTTCTGGCTGTGGGCTCACAGGTGTGAAGGGAGATGCCGGCTGTGGGCAGGGAGGGCAGGATGTCCGAGGGGGCATTGTGGGGCTTCCTGTGGATGATCAAATTCTACCTGCCCTTGATGTTGGAGAGGGGAGGCCGTATCCTTCAAGGATACAATGTAAGTGTGCGGAAGATGAGGTGGGAGCGTGTGCGGGTGCAGATGCAGATGCAGATGCTCCGGTGCTTTGGAGTGGACCGTACCGTGCGCCAGAGGAAGCACCGCTGGCAGGATCTGTTGGCACGTGAAGCTGACCTCCTGGACTACGTGGGAGTCATGACTGGCCTACAGGGTGTTAAGTACAAACTCCACATTTAATCGTGAATACTGTAACAAATAAAAATTAGGACGTGTGTGACACTGGTGTCAACGTGAAAAAAGGTTGCTGAATGAGGTGGGAGACGTAATGCATTCACGCCTAATGTTGGCACATCCGAGACACAACGCTGCATCATATTGACAAGCTCTGGAGCAACACTTAGCACTGTAGTGCCATAGCTGGCACACCTGCACAAAAACTGCGTGCAGGATGAAGATTGTTTGTGTACAGAAAGGGTGACTGTACATGAACTATCCAAGGAATTGTTTATGTGAGCTGTGTGCTGGCCAAAAGGTAGTGTTAAAATGTTGTCCTCATGAATTGTGGTACGTTAGCTATGCTGGCCTGTGAACATAGTTACTGTGTGACAATGTATTTTATAGGCACAAATGGTCAAAGGAAATCGGACATCTCCAGATTGTCATATACCAACAACATCTGTGAAACAGCCTTGTGCGATCTGCAGCGATGAAATCGTACACAGAGCATGTGTAACATCATGTTGCATGTAGTAATGGTGCCTTGTGGATGTCTCACACTACTATTATGTGCATGTTAGCTGGCATTATAGTCTTGTTTGTCCCGACTCAGCATTCACAGGTCTGGTGTGAATGGCAGTCAAAGTGGACCCAATCATGTAGCCAACATGAAACGCAACACTACAGTTACGTAGCATTTTCTATAATGGTGATGATTTGTATGAGGAATATGACACATATGATTTAACGTCCGATACCAATACATATTTATTTTGTTGTCTCACAGATGGTCGGCCACCAATCACACAGGGGGACATCGACAGCTTTGAGGACCCACACGCCACTGGTGAGTTTGGACATCATATATTGGCATAGTGCGGTGTCATGGATGTCTGGGTCAAATGATCAACGTTGTAGTATGCAGTATCGGTGTGTATCACATGTCCCTTGCCTACAGTATGATGATGTATTGTGGAAGTCAGAAGTGTGCACAAATCGGTAAGTGAAGGTTGAGCAATGCATTTGTCTCACAGTTGTAACTTTGCCCATCCCAAGTCAGTGATACAAATTGAAAGTAAGGTGCATATCATTGCGGCCCTATCGGCAACACAATGTCACTTTCATTGAAGTTGTGTTGGCGATAGGGGCCTTGCATCATGACCGAGGCAGCGTTAATCCACTTCACGTGGAGCAACGCTTCCTTGTTAATAAGGCACCCTTTCACGCTGTGTTTAGCGTGAAAGGGGCGTGCAGTGGGTGTTGCGTTTGGCGTTCCACAGCAATACCCATTGTATTTGACGCTGCCCCCTATGTACAAGTGTGGCGTTGATAGTTGGCAACACACAAATCAACACCAGTGAAATCCTGGTCATAATTTGGCTAAACGAGGATGAATGCTTTTTCTCATCATCTTTTTCTTGTTACATGTGTGCTGCCTTGTGCAGCACACATGGAAAAAGCTAAATGACATGCTTTGTATATGTACAGGAAGGTGGGCCTTCCAGTACATACAGAATTATTTTTTGATATTACATATTGTATCTTTCCTGTGTGCTGCACGAAGCAGCACACATGAAAGTTACAACATGGTGTTCTGGGATTGATTATGTGCAGGAAGGGGCACCTTCCTGTACAGAAACATACCTCCCCTGCACACACACACCCCCTCCCCTGCACACACACACCCTTGCACTCTGGTGCAAGGGTGCCTGCGTAGGCGCTAAGTTGTGAGACTTGGCACCATCGCAAGGGTAAACGCAAGTCTGCACCATATCCTTGATAATATGGTGCAGGCTTGCGTTTCCAAAGTGGCGGAGAGAGACGTTAAGCCAAGGAGGCCTGTCTCCGCCACTTCCTTGTCAATATGCCCCTAGGTCTATGGGTTCTGTCACCACAGCACATGCCTGTGGATTGCAGAGCACACTGATAGGAGAGGAGACATGTAAGTGGGGTTGCTGATGACTATCAGATGACATGGAATACATGTACATCCTTGACTGAGATGACTGTGCAAGTGTGCCCGATGATGCACAAGGAGGCAGTGCCTTTCAGTCCGTAAGTGTGCAGACACAGTTCGGCACTGCGAATTTGTAGGTATGCTGCATACCATCTACAAAGAAGTGGCAGTGTGTATCTTTGAGCCAAGCATATTAATGGCACGTTCCCCAAACACACAGCAAAGGTGGCCCTATAAATCTCATTGGCATGTTTGGCCACTGCAATGGTGTTGACAAGCTGTCTCCTTGAGGCCATTCCCTGATTGACTCTGGATCAGGTGTGGGAACTCCTCTGTCCCATTGGTGACATTACTCTTCACGCATTTACCACGCATGCTTCAGCTCTGCCTTCATTGATGTACCATATATATTACAATGCAGGGCTCTACAACGCTATCTGTCAGAAAGCATTACCCATAACAACACTATAAGCATCATGACTCCAGGGTGCCGTTACAATGGGGAATGCATTGTGACTGTTTGCGTTGTAAAGGCCTGAATATTTTGAATCACAACGGAGTGAGATTAGCAGATACAAGACATGCATGAGTTAGTGTGAATTTAGAGGAAACAATGTTTCCCCCTCTCTGCGGCAACACTTCACATATTGTGTAGTAGTGTTGGAGAGCGGGACAGCGCCTCATGTATGAGTCAGTGTTCAGCCACACAACGGCTTTCCATGTGTGCTGCATGATGCAGCATAGTTGAAAGTGTGAGTAGGGCTGTCCCAGGATTGCTCCTGTGCAGGTAGGGTAACCTTCCAAAACATTAACAAGCCCACCGGCACACAGACACCCTTGCACTCCTGTGCAAGAGTGCCTGTGTTGGCGCTGACTTGATGAACTGCACACAGTTGGTGGGGGACACACAGGCCTGCACATGGGCATTGTACATATAATGCAGCACTGTGTCACAGGAGAGTATGAGGGTGGTGCTACACACGGAGGGCTAATGCCTCCCTCCTCCGATTGCTTGTACATGTCACCCTCAGTCTGGGTATGTCATGGTACCATTGTTTGACACTGTCAGTCTCATTTGGTTGTGACAGTACATGTCCCATGCCATACACTGTCATGTCAGTCTCCCCAGCATGTAGTCACTGATCCAGGCTTCAACATTTCGTAGTCCAGGTCACTCTCTGACTTCACATGGTTACACTGGAGTGTAGGCTCACATGTTTAAGTGATCTTGTATTATAGATGTGAATGGAGAACATTGACATAGTCTAAAGGACTCAAAATTTCCATTGTTGATATTTTACAGACAACATGATGCCAGCCGAACAACATGCGTTCCAGGTGAGGAAGGACCGCTTCAAGCATGTCAAGAAGGTGGCAAAAGGGTACTGCAACATGGCGAAGAAGCACCAGGAGGAACGGAAGAAAGGTACATGGAAGGCGGTGCCCGAGCTTGCAACAACTGGCACTCAGGCCATCCCAGGCCCCTCTGGCATCAGTGGTGGGTCCCAGCCTGGACAGGTGTCCCATCCCCCTAGGCCACACCCCCCCAAGGGACAGTCCCGCCTGCACCTGGCGATCAGGTTGTGCCATTCACAGTGAGGGACAGGAGGATCCTGCATGACAACAATTTTTTTCTGGCAGAGATCAGGTGAGAAATGGCAGATCTGAATAGACATATAACAGACATAAAAAAACACCTTGGACTGCCATGATGCCGGGACATGTTGGACCCCATCCCCCTCTTCGCCCTTCCCCCAATGTTTGTAACTTCTGACATTAGATAGTGTTAGGTTAGTTCTTTTAATTGCTAGGTAGTGTAGTTTTAGCGTAGGTTATAGTTAGTGTTAGCTTTTAAGGTAGTTTTTAGATGTGTATTATTATGCCATATTTGGGGATAAGTTTCCTTTTCCTTTGGCTGGGAGGTTGATGTATTTGTTTTAAGAAAAATTAAAAAAATATATACCAAAAAATATATCTTTGTGTAGGTTACATGTGTAGTTAGTTTATGTACAGCTTAGATGTCTTTGTCCTGTCTCGTGGTGTGCCTTAAAGGTGGGAGGGGGGTTGATGTCTAAGATATGTTGTTGCATGTTTAGGAATAGTTAGGGTAGATAGTTTAGGTAAGTAAGAATTTTCTAGTTAGTTTAGATTTTAGTAGTAGTTCTAGTGATCAGTGTTAGTTTAGGGTAGTTCATTCTTTTTGCTGTTCTAATAAATGTTTACTATTTTGGATTTCTGCTTGCACTGATGTCAGGGATGATGTTGGGGAGTGTGGCTTATTCCCTTATATGCAACTCATACCATCACTAGACAATCCATTGGAATGTGTAAGTCTGGTCATGACATGTTAGTTAGCAGGATGTATTGTGTCAGGATACCTTAGATGTGAGCACAGTGAACTTGCATGGATGACAGGGTGGCAAGTGGGATTTATGGCCTAGTCTAGGGACAGTCGTTTGTGACGTTCTACATCTTAAGTGTGACTCACGGAGTTGGACAGCACATTGTTGCCCATTTACGACACAACCTAGGGACATGGCATTGAGAGGAAATACAGTTAGCTACTGTTATCCATCATGGAGATGGATGTATGCGCCGGGTACCACAGATTCCGTCACACACCTGCATATTAGATGCTCCTGGCACTGAGTCCATCTACATTGCACAGACCTTGGCACACTTGCTGCGTAGTGCCAGTGTGTCAGCTTCGTTTGCAAGATATGTTCCTGTGCATGGCCGCTCAATCTCCGGGCCATGCATGATTTAGTAAGTGTCTGTGTCCATTGTGCACAGCACATGGAACAACAGTGTTCCTGATTCACAAAAGTCATCTGAGAGTAAGTAATGACTTTACATTTTACGGTATTCGCAAATGGCATTTAGGAGTAGTGCTGTTAGGTATACTGACTGCACTTCTCCTAAATGCCTTTCGTGACTCACTTAACTTGTCAAGTTATAATTTTGTCCCAGCTAATGTTTTGGTGTGGGCACACTGTTCTGCTGCACACAAGGGGGGAAATGTTGCATTGCTCCCTGTAGTGACAGTGTCATAGACACTTGTCCCAGCTGTTACTTCTGCCATTGGCTCATAGGGATGCCACCCTTGAAATGTTGGCCTTGCATCTGACTATATGCTGAGTGCAGTGCATCACACATACCTAGACACATTTCCCGATACGCTCACAGTGGTCACAGCAAGAGAGTGGTCAAAATTTGGTTTGTATAGTTTGTCTACAGGGAGGGGCTGACTGACGCCTTGCACTTTGGGGTGAGTCCCTATTAGAAACTCTACTTCACTGAGGCAGACATTGTGGTTCCATATGTGTATGGTAGACATGTGCCCTTCCGTGTCTTCATCAATGTGAATATGGTGTGCAACATCTTGGGATGTGACATGCAATGTGCACCATCACAACAGGCTTTGTCCACCCTGTAGTGTGTGAGTAGATATGCCAAGAGATATTTGTTTGCAAATGTTAAGGAGGATACTACTTGTGGCCTGCAACAGACTTGGACATTTTAGCACACATGCCTTTTCCTTAATGGACGTGGGGCTAGGTTGGTATATTGCTAGATTGTTGTTTTGGAGCAATGAGGGCACAGCTAGTTCACGCATACCCAGCCATCTCACTGCCTATCTGTGTCAGGTAAAACAGGTACATTGCTCGTATTTCCCTTGGTGTACCTTCTGGTGGATTCAGTGTCCAAACACTTTTTACAGACTTCTATACTTGATTGGTCATGGACAACACACATCTGTGTGAGTTAAATATTTTTATTTACATTCAAAGGATGAAGACTGGACCAGTGCTTGGCCATACATGCACACATTGCATAGATGCCCGTTAGAGGGCCAGGCAGAGTCCTTTGGTGGTAACAGGTCCAAGGGAAGAGGCAGAGTTCAGTCTGCAGGCTGATTGCAGTGTCATTGGTAAGAAAAAATGATATGGCAGTCCATGTGGAGGTCGAAGGTGATTGTTGGGGGACAGTGGAAGACAGTGCAAGATGATTTTCCGTGGCATGATACTAAGCCCGGCACCAAGAAGAAACAGGCCTTTTGGCATCGATGGATGCTACCGCTTTCTCCTTAGCACGAATGCACTATCATCCTCCTCTTCATCCTCTGATCTGTCATGTGCCTCACATGTGGGTGGTGGTATAGTGGGTGCAGCACTGTGAGGCACTGACACATCAGGTGGCGGAGCTGAGGATGTGGAAGCAGCAGCAGCATTCATCGGTGTAAGACCTTGGGGCAGCAATGAAGTGATGAGCAGGTGCAGGGCATGATAGATTCCAGCTACATTGCACTGGTGTGTAGCCCTGGCAGCCATATCTTGTGCCTGCATCCGCTCCATGCTCTCCATTATCCGACGGATGCCCAAATCCTGGCTGACATTGCTGGAGCCACTCTGACCAGACAGTTGTTGTTGTCTCAGAATCATGATTCCAGCAATGTCAGCCATGGACCATTGGAGAGCATTGAGCGGGCTGTGGGTGTCCATGATCTTCTGTATGTGGTCCTGGATGGGACTCAGACACCCACGTATGGCCTCAAATTTGTCCGCCAGCCTCTCAAACCCCACCCGCACCTGTTCAGCCATCTCCCGCTGGACCTCTAGCACACGGCGTTAGAAGGCCAGATGTGGGTCCTCGATGTCCTGGGAGCCAGCTGTGGTGGGAGGTGCTTGCTGCTGGTTAGTTTGTGCAGGGGGTGGGGTTGCCGCAATGCTGCTGGGTTGCCCTGCTCCTGGAGGTGGGGTGCTGAAGGAGTCTAGCAGATTTTGTAGTTCGTCCTGATTTATGGTGGGGTAATCATCTTCGTCATCAGTGAAGGTTGGGCCAGTCTGCTGTCCAGGAGGTGATGTCTCTCCCTCTGCAATGTGATAGGGGAGATACAGTTAAACAGTGTTTTTCATGTATGATCATGCATTGGATGAGTTTACAAGCAGACTGCAGGACAGTGTACATTCAGACTGTTTTTGAGGAGATGCCTATTTGTTGCGGGATAGTGATCATTTTGAGGACATCATGGATGTGATGTTGTTGTTGTACATTGTCATCTCACAGTTTCCAGCTGTGACAAATGTGATTGTACAATTTCTACACACAAGCGTCACCAGTTGTGTCCTCTGTTCATTTGTGTGAGTAATGCAGTTTGCACCACATAGTAGTCAATGTTGATGAGCTCAGATTTGTATGTGTATGCACTGCATTGTGTGATGGTGGCACCTGCAGCTTTGGTTTAGCTGCCTGTTATACCTTTCAAGCAGTGAGCCTTTCACTTCTGTGCATTTACAATGCTGAGATGTTGCAAACTGGGTAGAATATGGGTCTTGGTCAGAGTTGGGAGACTTGTGCATTGTTTGACATCAAAAGTCTTGTTTACGTCAGGGGTTGTATGTACATGAGGATGTGTCAGAGTGTGACCTGCTCCTTTAAGGATGTTGTCCACACTCAGCCACCTCAGTGAGGTGACCTGCACCATGTTAATATGTTGGGCCTTCAGGCATGCTAATCATCATGCACTGTCACTTGCCTTGTCAATGTGGCTCACGGACACGCAGCATGGCAGGGTACTGCACATGTGCATGTGTTTTGGGCAAGATTAGTTATGTGTGAGGAGGGCCCCCTTTAGGCACATTAGCAATGAGAGCCTACTTGCTGTTTCAACATGTGCTGCACTATGTAGTACACATAGACATCCAGGTAGCTTTGTCTATTGTGATTTGTCTTGTGTGCATGTCGTCCTTCATGTTTTATCTTGCATGCATTGCTTGCTGCCCTCCTGTTGGCTTACCCATTGTGAGTATGGTGCAGCATGAGTTTCTATTGTTGTTGCTGTCTGAACAGACAGTGTCAACACCCATTACCCTCAAGGTTGACCCCACATGTGGTGTGTAAGTGGTCAGTTTTCTGATGTATGTGCATTTCATGATGCCTATTTATGGTGCTCAGGCCTTGTCACCGCCACCCTCACAAGAGATGCAAATGGCCGGGTGATGTGTGTTTGTGAATGAGCCACGCAGCTGCTGACATGGATGATACATGCTGTCCTGGTTCTGGTTTCAATGCCTGGCTTAGCGTGTGGGTGATAACTACCTGACTGCATATTTGTTCACTGACACAGTTGACTTACCAAACAGTTACGTTTAATTGCACATGATGGTGTGATGGGCAACTCACGTCAGGACTGATGTGGAATGCTGTTTTCTGTATGGCAGATGTGTACACTTGGGGGGGAGGAGTGCAATTTGACCTAAGGGTTGAGGGTGCGATTTGGGCATTTGTCATTAATTGTTGCAAATTTTCTATCCTTGCTTGTTGTCATACTTTGGTTGTCATACTGCTTTACAGGCACATTGTGGTTCTGCGAGTATGTCACACAGACAAGGCATGCAGTACATATTTGTGTGACACATTCCTGATCTGCATTGTCCACGTACTGTGGTGTTGTAGGCATAGCCCCCCTGCTCATTGTATTCCATCGCCCTTTGAGTGAAGTGTCATGTTTGTGTGCATTTTTGGATGTGCAGCTTTTATCCAGTGGCCTACATGGTCAATTTGTTGTGACATTGCATGTGTGTGTGGTATGCAGACTCACTAGATGCTTCCCCACTTGGTGTACACCGGACTGCATCTCATGAACAGGCAAGGGGGCATATTGACTGGAAACGTAGGTGGATGTCAGAATTTCCCCCTTGCCTCATCACCACGCATATCCAATTCATCTGCACATGGCCACGTCTCTCTGACGGAAAAATGAGGATGCACTGTGAATGTGACTGATCATGTGCACGAGTAGGCATGCCACCACCAATGTCAGCACACCTGCAACATTGTGCACGTGTTTCTGAGTTGTGTTCAGGAATGTGCATGTGCATATAGGTGGACTTTACTGCGCATACACAACCTTGCACACAACTCAGACACACGTGCACAATGTTGCAGGTGTGCTGACATTGGTGGTGGCATGCCTCTTCGTGCACATGATCAGTCACATTCACAGTGCATCCTCATTTTGGCGTCAGAGAGAGATGCGTCCTTGTGCAGGCAATTTGTATCTGCGTGGTGATGTGGCAAGGGGGCCATTTTGCCACCCTGCTGCATCTCAAGTTAATGTGCCACTTTGCCATTTGATGTAGCACTTATTTAGTGGTCTGATGTTGATCTTGGACTATGTTGGGCTTACTTTTCTGTGCACATTTCAAAGTCTGTGTGCCCGCCAATATGTGTCGTGCAATGTATTGTTTGAGTAGGGTGATATCTGTCTATACCACCATGGACAGGGGTATCCGGGACATGATCCACAGTAATTGTGGGTATGCGCTGCAATATATTTAATTGTACATGAGTGTCATTGGGCCCATCCACCCCGTCCCCCCAGTCCCTGGTTGTTGCTCACCCTGTTGTTGTTGTGTCTGGTCACGTTCAGCAGTATCCTGGCCCGCGACTCCAACCACCGTCTCCTCACTGATGACTCGGGACACCTCCTCCTCCAACTCATCCAGCTCCTCCTGTGTCGTTGGACTCCCACCTCCAGTCTGATTTGCTGCTTTCAGGTTGGCTGCTAGTTTCTCCTTGGTTTTGCGCTTGGTATAATGCCAGCGCTTCTTGTAGTCACCCACTGTCCTCCTCCTCTCTCCGACGGCATTCACCTTGGACACAATGTCCTGCCATATTTCTTTTTTTCTTGCCAATGTCACTGTGGAGGTGACAAACAGTTCTTGTTGGTGTTCAGTCACCTCTGCAATCAGGACCTGGTTTTCCTGCTGGCTGAACTTGGGATTCCTCTTCCTCTTGGCCTTCACATGGGTCCCTGGCTGGTCCTCCTGGGTATTTGTGGGGTTGTTTGTGGCCTCTGCACTGGTCCCAGCTTCATCCATGGCTCCTCTCCCATTTTCCATTTTTTTTTCCTGCTTGGCGGGCCTTTTGTAGTGCATTTTCACGCTGAACAAGAGAAATGCAGGCCTGGTGCCAATTAGCGTTCGGAGTCTGTCGCTCATTGGCCCATCGCCACTTTTTTTACGTTAGCGTGAGATTTTTTATCGCCGTCACGCTAAATCTATCGCCGTCCATTTCCGCCGGAGAAGGAAGCTATCGCCTGTTAATGGCGTGTTGCTAATACGCCGCTAATACGGCGATAGATTCCGGCGATCAGCGGCGATAAAAAATCTCACGCTAAACGCGAATTGCGATAAATATCGCCATTTGTTGATAATAGCCCCCTCTGTTATGCCACGTTAAGTGGCTGAATGATGCCTTGTACATTAGGAGAAGTCCCTATTGGAAACACAACGTCACTGAAAGTAACATTGTGTTTACAATAGAGGCTTGTAAATATGCGCCATTACGCTTCCTCATCTTTGTAAATATGTTGTGGGCTCTATCTTGAGATGTGACATGCCAGGACACACATCACAACTAGCTTTGTCCACACCGTTGAGTATGAGTAGATCTGCCAAGTAAGACTTGTTAGCAATGCTAGGTGAAGACACTTCTTGTGGCATGACACTGACTTGAAAAATTGCAGCAAGTGCCTATCCCCATCATGTACATAGGGAAATGTTTAATTATTGCAAGAATGTTGTATTTGAGCTATGAGGGATTGGCTACTTCACACATACCCGGTCTTCTCAATGCCTATCTGGGACAAACACTCAACATGACCATTTATCAAATGTCCCTCTGGGCAAGTTTTGATGGATACACTGATCATACATTTGTTTACACGTCTATGCTTGACTGGTCATAGGCGACACACATCTGTGTGACTTTAGTTATTTTATTTACATGTGCATTCACATAGGTAGAAGACTGTCCCAGTTCTTAGAAAAACAACCTCCACATTGTGTAAATACCCAGTGGAGGTCCAGACAGAGTCCTTTGGGGGGAACATGTCCAGAGACATGTTGAGGAAGAGGCGGAGTTCAGTCAGCAGGCTGATTGCAGTGTCATTGGGAACAATGGCAAAATTGGCAGTCCGTATTACAGATCAAGGTGAGTGTAGCAAAGTCATTCAGAGGACAGTGGAAGCTGATGTTCCGAGGCATGATGGTAAGCACAGGTCCAAGCAGAAACTGTCCATTTGGCCAAGATGAATGCTACCGCTGACTTTTTCACAAGAATGTGGATTCATCCTCATCTTCCTCCTCTGATGTGTCATGTGCCTCCTGTGTGCCTGATGGTGTATTGGCTGGAGCACTGTGAGGCTGTGACACATCAGAGGGTAAGAGGTGGATGTGGAAGTTCCAGCAGCATTAATCTGTGCCACATGATGAGGCATCACTACACTGATGATAAGCTGCAGGACTTGTAAGGCTCCAGCAGCGTCTCTGTGGTATGCAGCCATGGCTGCCAAGTGTGAAGCCTGCATCCGCTCCATGCTTTCCATGATCTTTCTCATTTCATGCAACTCCTTAGTGACATCGATGGAGCCACTGTGACTGGACAATTGTTCTTGTCTCTAAATACTCCAGCGATGTCAGCCATGGAATGCTGGAGAGCATAGAGCGGACTGTGGGTGCCTCTGATGGACTATAGTTGGTCCCTAACGGGACTGAGACACTCATGGGCTCCATCTAGTTTGGCCGCCAGGCTGTCAAACCCCACCCGCACCTGCACCTGACCAGCCATCTCCTGCTGAACCTCTACTGCACGGCGTTGAAATGTTAGAAGTGGTCCTCACAGTCCTGGGAGACCGCTGTGGTGGTAGGTGCTTGCTGCTGGGTGTTTTGTGCAGGGGTGGAGCTTCCACGACGCTGCTGGATGTCCCTGCTTCCAGGGATGGGCTGCCAATGGAGTTGAGCAGCTCATAGAGGGTGTCCTGGTCGATGGTTGAGATGTCTTCATCTTCATCACTGAAGAGTGGGACAGGCTGCGGTACAAGAGGTGATGTTTCTCCCTTTGAAATGTAAAGGGGAGATGCTGTTGTATGTGTGTCTCAAGTATGGTCATGCATTTAAGCGGTTTACATGCAGACTGCATGACAATGTCCAATCTCTATTTTGAAAAAACAACACCTATTATATGCAGGATAGTGAATCATTGTACGACATCACTGATGTGACATTTGAGTTGTAAATTATTTTTTACAGTTTCCCAGTATGCCAAATGTGAGGGGCCAATTTCTACACTCATGCTGCACCAGTTGTGTCCTCTATTCAGTAGTGACAGTGGTTCAGGTTGTATCACATTCTTGTCAATGCAGATTAGCTCTGATTTATGTGTATGTACACTGCATTGTGGTTGAGTCACCCCCACTCATTCCAGTTTAAAGTTTGTTCTGATTATCTAGTTTTAGAGGTGTAGATTGCGTGGCCCCTTGCTGTTTGCAATGCCACATGATTGTTATTGTTGCATCAGTAGGGCAATCATGCAGTTGTGATCAGGGTTGATGTGATGTACCCATGATATGCCAGGTGGATATGCTTGATTTGCCATGATCAAAACAGTGTAGATCCATTTTAAGGTTGCAAACTCTCATTGACAAATGACATTCTCATTGATGTATGTTGATATGCAGGGTAGGTACTGCTTCTGTTTTATTGCCCCTTATTCCTTTCACACAGTGACACTTGCACTTATGTGCATTTTCAATGGTGATATGTTTCAAGCTGTAGGACATACGGCTCTTAGTCAGGGTTGTGACACTTGTGCACTGTTGGACTGCAGACTTTTTTTGTTGCATCGGGTGGGTATAGATATAATGAAGTGACAGAGTGTGGCCTTCTCCTTTCAGTATTGACTCCACACTCCTCCACTTCAGTGACACAGGCCTGCACCAGAGTTACAAGTTTATAGTCAGCCATGCTTTTCATCCTGCACTGGCACTTCACTTGTCAGCGTGGCGCAAAGACAGGCACCTTAGGAAGATAGTGCAAGTGTGTCTGTGTTCAGGGTAAGAATGTTTATGTGCCGGGAGGGACCCCTTCTGGCACATTATGAATGATTCACAAATTGCTGTTTGTGTGTGTGCTGCACAATGCAGTATACATGGAAACTGAAAAAGTGCTGGGAAATTAAGATTTTCTATATATTTGCATGTTAGAGATCGTGTTTTTCCTTGCATACATTTCTTACTAGCCTCCTATTGGCTTCACCCTTGTGAGTATAGGGCAGCGTGTTTTTCCATGGGTGTTGCAGGGGGGACACCCAACACAACACCCATTACCCTAACCTTTCACACCACATGAAGTGTGTAAGTGGGCCTTGATTACATAGCAGCGGTTTACAGTAGCTTGTAAGTGGTGCTAAGCCACTATCACCACCCCAACGTCACATCAAGTGACATTGGCATGGGGATGGGTGCTTTGAAATATGCCCCTCTGATGGACACATGGATGATACATGCTGTTCTGCTCAGGGTGATTGGATGCCTTTGTTTGTGGAAGGATGTTTACAGACATGACTGCCTATGCATTTGTTCACTGCTACTGCTGACTTTCCCCAAGGACTGGTTTCCATGCATGTCAATGTGTAATGGCCATCACACACCAGGACTGTGATTACTGTACAATACTGTTAACTGTATGGCAGATGTAGATACTTTGATGTGGATGAGTGCATTTTGACGTATCAGGTAAAGGTGACATGTAGCAAGTTGACATACATTGGTGCAACATTGTAATTATTGCTCAGTGTCCTACTTCACTTGACATGCACTTTGACAGGGACTGTATGGTTCTGTGAGCATGGCACACAGACAAAACATGTTGTATTTTTAATGGGACAAATTCCTAATATGCAGAGTCCTTACACTGTACTTTTGGATGCATATCTCTTCTGCTCATAGTTGAACATCACATTAGCCATCCAGTATGCTAAATTTGGCCAATATGGAATATGCACCTTTAAGACACAAGTGTGCATATTTACAATGTGGTGGTGATGCATGTGTTTATGCTACAAAGACTCACAACATGTTTTGTCACTTTGGGAACCTAGGGATGCATCTCATGAACAAGCAAAGGGGCATATTGACTGGAGAGGTGGCAGAGTGTCACATTGGCCTCCTAGGCTCAACACCACGCTCAGCCAAATTGGCACCATTGTGCAGGGGTGTCTGAGTTGAGTTGAAGATTGTACATGTGCATGAAGGGTGACCTTACTGCACATACACATTCTTCCACACAACATAGGCACCCCTGCACAATCGTCCAGGTGTGCCGGGATTGGTGGTGGCCTGCTAACCTTTGCCCCAGAGCTGGGAGGTTCATGGGGCTGCATCATATTGTTGTCAATGAGATGCAGCCCTGTGTTGCCAATTTGGCTGAGGGTGGTGTTGAGCCTAGGAGGCCAATGCGACACTCTGCCACCTCTCCAGTCAATATGCCCCTTTGCTTGTTCATGTTGCCCTTATTTTGTAGACTAATGTATATTATTTTTGCTCTATATTACAATATTTTGATGTGCAGAATTACAAGTCAGTGACACCACCGTTATGTGCCTTTATATGTATTCGACAGCTAAGGTGACATGTGTCTATACCCCAGGGACCTATGTGTCTTTAAAAAGATCTGCAGACAATGTGGGTGTGCACTGAGGGATATTTAGTTGGACATGAGTAACATTAGTCCCCACACCCCACTCCCCCCAGTCCCTGTTTGTTACTTACCCTGTTGCTGATGTAGCTGGTCATGTTTAGCACTATCCTGTTCATGGACTCCAACCACTGACTCCTCGCAGATGACCGCGGACACCTGTTCCTCCAAGGCATCCAACTCCTCCTGTGGCGCTGGACTCCCACCTCCGGTCCGCAGTGCTGCTTGCCGATTGTTGGACAGTTTCTGCTTGGTCTTGCACTTAGCTTCTTGTAGTCGGTCACTGTCCTCTTGACCTCTGCTACAGCATTCACCTTGGCTACAATGGACTGCCATATTGCATTTTTGGTTCCCAATGACACCGTGGAGCTGAGAAAGAGCTGGTGTTGTTTCTCTGTCACTTCTGCAATTAGGATCTAATTTTTCTGCTGGCTGAAAGTGGTTTTCCTCTTCCTCTTCCCCTGGGTCTCTGGCTGTTCCTCCTGGCTGTTTGAGGGGTTAGAGAGGTTGTTCTCTCCTGCATTACTGGGTCCAGCTTCCTCCAGGTTTCTTCTGGGCTTTTTTATTTTATTTTGTTTTTGGGAACTTTGCGGGCTTTTTGTAGTTTATTTTTCCCACAAAACTTGAAAAAAGTGGCGTCACGCTGTTTAGCGTGCATTTTCTGCCCGCTGACTGGCCGGCTGTCACTTTTTAGGTCAAGCATCAGCGCGCATGCGCTGTCTGCAAGACCTGCTGTAATCCCTCTACAGAGAGGAATTACACATGCTGCTTGCCATTGGTTCACAAATCCATCCCTCTTATTTCCTGGCTTCCTATTGGCCGGTGCTCCCGATACATCACTTCCGTTTTTAAGCCAGGAGCCCCGGCCAACCACAATTTCCTTACACCGTGGGTCTTCATGTATTTGTTTGCGCACTACTTATATATTTATTACTATGACATCCGCATCACTGGTAGCTAGCACATCTGTTTTAAGTACGCGGGCGCCGTGCTTTGTTTCAGCGCTGCACCCGGTACCAAGTTAGGAAAACATGCTCTGTTTAAAAACATCACGGAGCGTGGGCTCCCGGCGGGCGTTGCGCTTTGTTTCAGTGGGAAAACATGTACTGTTTAAAAACAGCAAGGAGCGGGGGCTCCCGGCCACGGACCTCAAATAGAGTGAATACTTTAGCCGAACTTTATTTTGCACTTTCTTTTGACCTTTTGGTCCACATGTGCGGCGCAACTTCCTCCATTTTTTTTCATAACACTGAACTTTAACATTTCTCACCGTGTGGTGTCCTCCCTCTCAACACCAAAATCTACACTCCTCCCACCCCCTCTTCCGGGTTAAGGAGACTGCCCTTTGTCATCGGCCGCCCGAGCTCAGCCTCTCCCGGATCACCTCTATAGCCGCAGGGGCCACTGTGATCAGCCAATCAGCTGGCCTCAGACCTGACCTCCTCTCCTCCCTGCAGCAGCTGATCTTCCACCGCAGCTCACACCGCTCTGCAGCACTTCAACTGGCGGGGTGTGGTAATGATGTCCTTCCAAGTAAAGCGCTTTAATGCTTTTCTGCATTTCCAGGTCAATATGGTTTTATATTTTTTATTAAATATAAGTCCTCTTTAACTTAAAAAATATATATGCATGTGATCTGCGTAAGCAAGGACAAAAAAAGTGTAAGCACGTAACTTGTTTGCGCCTTTACAGTGCCTCGCAGTTGTAAAACCGCGCAATTTCTTAATCATAATGAGGTTTGGCTTTAAATGGTTCATGCTTGTTTTTTAAAGGGACGGTGCACAGGTGTTCCTTCTCTCCACCCTTTTAACCCTTTACAACCCCTCACTGCTTCCCAGGGAACTGCATGTTAAATGTCAAATGTACAATGCAAAAAGTTCCATTGATGCAGCGGGCCTGCAGTTTGCAGATTTTTTTTAATTGTATATAGCGTAAACTCGACACGAAGGTATTGGAGCGCTTTAAATTAGCTCCAGTGACATTACACAAGGACATATTCACAGTCGCGGCTCCTGGAGGGAGTGCTGCGGGGCGGTGGGGCGGGGGAGGGGCAAGGTGGGGGGGTAATAAACTCTGGCATACGGCCGAACGGAGGTAAGTACATAAATAAAGAAATAAAACGAATTACATTGCGCGCGCCGCATCGCCATTTGGCATTTCAGCGCGCCATGTAATTCGTTTTATTTATGTACTTACCTCTGTTCGGCCGTATGCCGGAGTATACTACCCCCCGCCCCGCCTGCCGCCCCGCAGCACTCCCTCCAGGAGCCGCGACTGCATATTTATTTTCTCGTAGGCACTTCGAGATTAAGTGAAGTGCGCAGAATCACAGGATGTTAAGCCGAGGACAACATTGGAACCTGGGGCTCCCGGACACGGACCTCAGATACAGTGAATACTTTAGACGCACTTTATTTTACACTTTATTGAGAAGTTTTGGTCCGCATGCACGGCTTAACTACCTCCATTTTGTTTTCATAACACTGACTGAACTTTAACAATTCTCCCCGTGTGGTGTCCTCCCTCTCAACACCAAAATCTACACTCCTCCCACCCCCGCTCCGGGTTAAGGAGACTGTCCTTTCTCATCGGCCGCCCGAGCTCAGCCTCTCCCGGATCACCTCTATAGCCGCAGGGGCCACGGTGATCAGCCACTCAGCTGGCCTCAGACCTGACCACCACTCCTCCCCTGCAGCAGCTGATCTTCCACCGCAGCTCACACCGCTCTGCAGCACTTCAAATGGCGGGGTGTGGTAATGATGGTAATGATGTCCTTCCAAGTAATGCGCTTTTATGCCTTTCTGCATTTCCAGGTCAATATGGTTTTATATTTTTTATTAAATAAAAGTCCTCTATAACTTAAAAATAATATATGCATGTGATCTGCGTAAGCAAGGACAAAAAAATGTGTAAGCACGTAACTTAATTGTTTAGGCCTTTACAGTGCAGCGCACTTGTAAAACCACACAATTCCTTAATCATAATGAGGTTTGGCTTTAAATGGTTCATGCTTGTTTTTCAAAGGGACAGTGCACAGATTTTCCTTCTCTCCATCCTTTTAACCCTTTCGAACTCCTCCTTGATTTCCAGGGAACCGCATGTTAAATGTGAAATGTACAATGCACAAAGTTCCAACGCTGCTGTGGGCCTGCATTTTCCAGGTTTTTTTAAATTGTATATAGCGTTAACTCGACACGAAGGTATTGGAGCGCTTTAAATTAGCTCCAGTGACCTTACACAAGGACATATTCATTTTCTCGTTGGCACGTGGAGATTAAGTGAAGTGCCCCGGATCACAGGATGTTAAGCCGAGGAGGACATTTGAACCTGGTTACCCAAGTTCTAAGTCGGCAGATCAAAGTGTTACGCCGCAACCTCTCCTTTACTTATGTAAAAGGAAAAATACTATTTTTAAAGTATCTCGTGAACCACTGAAATGCTACTGAGCATTGCTTGAATCGAGTTTTAAAACCTCTGCTCACTCTTTCCCATCAGCAAATATTTTCACATCTCTGGAGATATCCTTTTTTACTTAATCCTCTGACCATCTGGCTGTCTTGATTACCTTCTTTTTCATTATTATACCACCTGGGTGCTGAAGGGTCAATGCTTCGCATTCTGAAATAAATGAGATTAGGCGCCTAATTTCTTCTCACACGGGTGCAAACTGCATTGTTAAATGTCTGCACTAAGTCATTGTTCCTAACCCGTTGCAGATAAAACACTCACTGACTCATAATTAGGATAAATCAGCCAGAATGTCTAAACGCAGAGCAGTTTTAGCGTGAAAGCCACACTTCCCTAGTTCATCAGTTCACAAAAATGCCTCGGCAGGGTACACCTCTGATTAGAAGATGGATTAGCTGTGCTCAAGTCCTCTGCCATGGCACGGCAGCAACATAAATTAACACAAGTAAAAATTTTGGATGTCGCTTTTTAATAATGGCTTCCTTTTCCTTAAACTGTTTAAAAAAAGTGAAAATATAAGGGAATGCAAATATAGCAATTCGAAAAAGAACGTATTTTTTTTTCCAACCAGCATTGCACGAGCAGACACTAACTCGTCAACTCAGGAACACCACAAACAATTATACCTTGGATCGAAATGCATTTTTTATTGACTCATTATCTGCCTTCTCGGTCCAGTACTTTCTTAATGAGGCCCATCCTCCCTCATCTGGAGCCCTGAATCCAAGTCTTTCACTTGTATCAGTGCCCTGACTAGCCCTGCCATTAACAACATTTTCGCTCACTAGACATTTTCCTTTTAAGTTATGTTGATGTTAGTCAAGACATTTTGAATTTATTAAAATTATATATAATGTACTTTCAGTCAGTCCTCTTTTTACATTGAACTGTTGTGGCGTCATTCACATTTTCTTCCATCACTACAGGATACAGCATGGTTGGTCAGTACACTTCAGAGATTGGTTGAATTCAAAACTATGAGAAAATAAAACGAGAATTAACAAAGCCAAAAGGTTTGCAGCCAATGCAAGACCTCTTGGCTTTGTCAGTGTTTGTTTATATGTGTTGCCCTTGGTGGATGCCCGGGGCTCTGGCATGTTCTTAGTCATTGCTGAGTGGAGGGAATGCGTGGATGCAGCATTAGCATATCTTGAGGTTGCCTTCTGCTCCCTCCTCACCCCTTGTTCTTCAGATTTTAACAAGCTTTTGTTTCCATAGGCTTTAACTTGTGGGTCTGGCCTGCACTTGTACTGCATGACTTATAGCCTCACAATGTGCAATATTATAAGTTAAACAAATACAAATACTTCCTCAACTCACATGACCATAGTCCTTTATTTGTACACCACTCACCCTACACAAAGAGTACTCACACCATTCTACCTGCACTCATACACTACTACCACACCTCTTAACATATTATTAATCCCATATGCGAAACCTAATGCATTTACCAATGCTTTTTCATTTTATCTTTGCACTAAATCTTTACTTAAACATACAGCTACCTACCTAAATAACAATTACAATCTATTTGCAGTGAAACTTTGCACTCGAATTATAGCTGGGTGCAAAAAGTGGTCATGCAGTTATTGTTTCGCTATACATTAATGCATTTTCTGCATGTGCTTTTATCATCAATTCAGAGGTAGTGGTGACAAGTGTAAAGCCGTAGCTAAGAGAAATGTAAATCACTCTTCCCTCTAAATTTGCACTAATGATAATAAAGTCGATAATTTCTTTTTAACTCTCCAAAAGTGCAGCATGATTCTCATAAAGAACCACAAAGGGAAGAGTGTGCAATAGGTGTTCCACTCTTTGTTGTGATTCGCTGTGGAATGTGTCAATGCTTAGCAGACGCAACCCATTTATAAGTTTCTGGCTATCAAAAACGGGTGGTATACCATTAGCAAAGCAGATGCTTCCACAGTACCAGTCGCTAAATGCCAAATTTATTTTTGAAAGGAGCACCTATCCCTTTAAGAGACATAATCTGGCTGTTTTACAAAAAAAATTCAACATTCAATAAATGTGAATGCAGAGATAACATACATGGTCTGGACTACTTGAAAAAAAGTCAACATTACAATGCCTTTTATTTATGTGTTTTAAAAACCTGCAAGCGGTGAGTAAACACGTATTTTGTACTTGTAGTCGTTGCTTACGAGAAGCAAGACTGGCAAAAATGAAATGTGCTTCTCCTAAGTAAGGACTTTAATTACAAAATGCATGCTTACGCATCGCTTGCAGGTTTTCAAAACACATAAATAAAAGGCATTGTCATTTACAATGCCAATAGCTCAAACTCAATACAAAAAGAACAATTGATGGACAGAATGCAGAACAATGTCATACATTCACCCCAGTACAGAGATCTGGGCCTAAATCCATCGTTTTTTTGCTCACCATGCCATTCCAGTTTGGACCCAGCCATATGCAAATCAGTCTTGACCCTGCGCCCAATGGGAACAGTCCAGCCTGAACTGCCAGGCCATGTCCTCCCTGGACTGGAAACAAGCATCCTAGGACCAGTTTCGGGGTTTCAGCCCTCATTAGCCAGGATAGCTTGACTCCAGTGGCATGGAGAGCACGGGACCCACGTCTGGGCATACCCGTCCCACTCGGGGTGACAAATGCAAAAAGAACAATTGATGGACAGAATGCAGAACAATGTCATACATTCACCCCAGTACAGAGATCTGGGCCTAAATCCATCGTTTTTTTGCTCACCATGCTATTCCTGTTTGGACCCAGCCATATGCAAATCAGTCTTGACCCTGCGCCCAATGGGAACAGTCCAGCCCGAACTGCCAGGCCAGGTCCTCCCTGGACTGGAAACAAGCATCCTAGGACCGGTTTCGGGGTTTCAGCCCTCATCAGCCAGGATAGCTTGACTCCAGTGGCATGGAGAGCACGGGACCCACGTCTGGGCATACCCGTCCCACTCGGGGTGACAAATGCAAAAAGAACAATTGATGGACAGAATGCCAAACAATGTCATACATTCACCCCAGTACAGAGATCTGGGCCTAAATCCATAGTTTTTTTGCTCACTATGCCATTCCAGTTTGGACCCAGCCATATGCAAATCAGTCTTGACCCTGCGCCCAATGGGAACAGTCCAGCCCGAACTGCCAGGCCAGGTCCTTCCTGGACTGGAAACTAGCATCCTAGGACCGGTTTCGGGGTTTCAGCCCTCATCAGCCAGGATAGCTTGACTCCAGTGGCATGGAGAGCACGGGACCCACGTCTGGGCATACCCGTCCCACTCGGGGTGACAAATGCAAAAAGAACAATTGATGGACAGAATGCAGAACAATGTCATACATTCACCCCAGTACAGAGATCTGGGCCTAAATAATAGCTCAAACTCTTGCAAATGCAAGACCTATTGCATTGCAAATGCTTGTTTCATGTTAGCGGCAAGATTTGTATCGCCGTAACGCAGGTCTTAACATGAACAATTTCCGCCGCGATGAGAAACTATCGCCATGTAGCGACGTATTGTAAATACGTCGGTACCATGGCAATAGTTTTCATCGGTACGTGGCGGTAAGAAAATTGCTGCTAACTAACGTTAGCGTTAGTTAGCAGCAATTCTTGTACATATACCCCATAGTTTTTTAGAGATGTCTGAAGTTTAAATGATGTTTTTGAAATAACATCGTTGTGAATCCATAGGTAAAGAAGTCATGTAGGTCATCACTCAAATTGGAGGTTTTATTAGATGGAGCAGTAAGCGTTTCTCAAGTGTGCAGTGGATTAACTGGATATATGCCCTGTTCTCTTCCGAGTTGGTCGCTAAAGTTCAGTTTCGCAAACTATTCAAGAGTGCATTTCATGATTCATGTTTCAATACACATCAGCACTGAGTATTCAGGCTTACATCTAGCAGGGCTTGTACACATACATTTTAATGATATAAAAATAATCTGAGTCACTAACATGCATATGGTTAACATAAATAGTGTTACCCTGTTAGTCTCAATCACTGCTCCTTTGTTTCCATGGATCTCCAAAGTAATTCTCCCCAACAGCAGTCGACAACTCATAAAATCTCTATAATTAGGATGGGAACAAGGCAATAAATTCCATTCCGTTCATAAATAAACTGGGTGCGCCCAGCCTGTTTTCCTTGCTCCAGCCCTATTAACCCACTAGGGTGCAAAGATCAGCAGATCATAATCTGGTAGTGTTATCCACTTTCAAACTTGCTAGAAATTTCGTGTTGTAGCTCTGAAGTTATGGAATACACTGCACACTTAACTAGGGAAAGTTGCTAATCAACTCAGCTTTAGTAAGCAGTGTAAAACGTGGCTGTTCTCAGCTTAGAATGTTTTTGAATTGCTGTGTTACTGTAGTAGCAAGGGTGCACTGGGCAACCCCAGTCTGGGGTAGCCATGTGCTGTATACATCTTTTTAACATAACATAACCTCCTATGATAGTGTGTTGGTCCCTAGTGGTGAGTGGTACCTCGAGAAACTTGTCTATCATATATCCTGGCTTCCCCATACAATATTCTATGTCACCGTAATGGAAATGTGTCCAATTGACTGTGCTACCCAAGTGGCTTACGTCCCATATAAGGTGGCCTAGTTTCAACTTTTTTGGCATATTGTCTAAAGGAAGGAGTCCCAAGATGTTGCTATGGTGGGTCTATGTCTCCGCTTTCATAGTGATGTGATTGCAGACATTTTCACATCAGCCCAGTTCTTCCATTCCACAAACTATGTAGAAATTTGAGGAGTCTGGTGGGATTCCACAACATGGCAACTTGCCTTTTAGCAATTCAATAGGCTAGTTCCACAAATTTGCAGGTCGATCTATCTTTCCTCTCCCTTGTCATCAGTCCTAGGAGGCATATATCTGGAGTGAATTTTCTGATTTTACGGTGAAAGATGTGATGAAGTGTATGATTTCCTTCAAGTAAATGTATCATATTTGGTAGTGCTATTATCATGTGGTAAATGTCTGCGCAATTTGAACTATACCTAGAACACTAGGCAGTCACTCCTGGGTAAACTTTCCTTAGCCACTTGAGAGATATGTAGGTTTTGTGTATGTTGGTAAATTGCATTACCTTGGAACAAGCATTCACAGAAAATGTAAGCATGTGAGCCAAGTAACTGTGCCCAATAATTCCCTTTCCGCATCCATTGTCTATGTGTCCCTTTTATAGGTTCAGTCAATTTACTCATGTTATGAAATGCCTGATGTAGTGTGGTATTCAATTTCATGTGATTTTTTAATGGCAGAAGCATCTAAAGACCCCGGGCGCGATTTACAAAGTGCTTCCACACATGTGTCGGAGGCCCCGCAGTAGTGGCCCGGGGGCTCACGCTCAATGCAGGGGCCCGCACTCCTGGCGGGACCTCTGTACTGCAGTTTCTCATTGCAGAGGTCCCGCTGTGACTGCGGAGCATCCAACACAAGTGCGGAGGCTTTTTGTGAATCGTGCACCCCGTACTTTGATAGGTTTCTATTATCACAACATTTACGTAACACCTCTAGTATATTTGGCCGAGGGTCTGGGGGCTAAGGTGATGGCCTATGCCGATGACACCCAGCTGCTTTTTACCTGGGACAAAAACGCGGATTCAGTCGCTTCTGTTCACCACTGTCTCTCTTCCATTTTTAAATGGCTAGCGGCTGCGCAACTAAAGTGTAACGAAGAGAAGTCGGAGATTCTCCTTTTTGGAAAATTTCCTCCTAACTTCCGGGAATCTCTCTGGCCATCTGAGTTCCCTTTGCCCACCTCTACAGGGAAGCCTGCTAAGAATCTGGGGGTGTGGTTCGATGAGAGCCTTTCCTTCTTGACTCATATCAAGAAGCTGGCCGGCAATTGTTTTGGTCTTTTCACGACCCTAAGGAAGTTTTTTCCTCTTCTTCCTCAGGTAGCGAGAGAAACGGTCACTTGTGCACTTATTCTGTCCCGGCTGGACTATGCCAATGCTCTTTACATTGGCATTCCGGGCTACCTGTTGAAAAAGCTCCAGGTGGTCCAAAATGCGGCAGCCAGACTTCTTTTGGGCATCTCCGCCAGGAGCAGCGTGCGACATCACCTGCGTTCACTACACTGGCTTCCTGTGGTTGAACGGGTGAAGTACAAATCACTGGTCTTGGCCCATCGCGCTCTTCACGGCCTCGGCCCATCTTACCTGCAAAAACGATTTTCCTTCTATGCTCCATCTAGACAGTTGCGCTCTATGTCTCTTCGCCTCGCTCAGGTCCCCCGATTTAAATACCAGAGGCTTGGTGGTGGTTCCCTGGCACAGAAGGCTGTTGTTGCCTGGAACACACTTCCTCTTGCCCTACGCAACATTCAGGACCCAGCAGTATTTAAGAAAAACCTGAAAACATACCTTTTTGTCTAAATCGACATCTTCACCCTTTATGGCTTCGCCCCGGGACACTCGTGAATATCCGTGCGTGTTACAAATTAAAGTAACAACCCCATGCATATATGCTGCTTTTGTGATTGATACATAGATCAGAAATTGTCCAGGCAGTAACGTATTACTCCAAGTGAGATCTTCAATTGAAAACAGCTCAACGCCATTGTATAAATCACCTACCTCTTGTTATTCTACATTTCTCCATATCTGGGACCTCATCAACCTTGACACACTGCAGAACCTGGTAATGCACCACAAAGGGATCTCAGGTGCCTACACATTCTTTGATCTTGTAAGAAATGTGACAGCATTTTCAAATATACTTAGCAACTGACAGTAGTTTTGGGGAAGCCTTAATGCAGCTGAAGTCCCTAGCAAAGCCTTGTGTATTGTGGTTGATCCCATTCCTGCCTCCAAGGTAGGTATGTATTTAGCTATACTTATCCATGGACAAACAGCTGGCTACCCATTGTTATGCTATGGTAAAGGTTTTTAAAGCACAATATTTGCTCCCATCGGAGCGTCCCTGCGCTAGGATTACCCTATCCAGATGCAGAGGTCATAAAAAGAGAGAGATTGCCTAAAAAGAAAAAGAGGACTGGAACAGAAGTTGAAGAACAGCACAAGAGGGGCCAAAAAGGTTAGGTTAGCCTAAACATCCATGTTTTGAGTATCTTCTAAAGTTTTTTTCAAGAGGTTCTTGTCTTAAGTGGAGGGCCAGGGTGTTCCACAGCTTTGAAGTCCTAAACCAAAGGAGCAGCCACCCAAGCGAGATCTTTCAATGACGGGCACTGCAAGCCAGTGAGGCGTCCGTTGATCTGAGTCTTCTACTGGGTTGGTGGGGTTTAACTAATGAAAAAAGATAACGAGGGCCTTTGCCGTTAAAGATTCTGTGGCAGAAGCACATGGCTTTGAAGGAAATTCTTTTACTCAATGGCAGCCAATGTAGATTTTCCAGGGCTCGGCCCGTGGGAGCCCGTCTAGGGAGATTTAGCATTCTGCACTCTCTGCAGTTTTTTAAAATCTACCCTGAATGGCTCTGATGTAAAGTATATTACAATAGACCAATTTGGACACAAATGAGAGCCTGAATTACTATTTTCCTGGCAGATATAGGAAGAAGTTCCATGATTTTGGCCAGAGTCTTGAGAGTGCCATAACACTTCCAGGCCACACAGGATATTTGGCTGTCAAAAGTAAGATTGGAGTCAAACAGAAAGCCCAAATTTTTCACTTTGGGCTTGGGGTCCGGAGTAGGGCCAAGTTCCTTTGGCCACCAAGCTGATGACCAGATGGATGGTTGTTTCCCAACAATGTATACCTCTGTTTTATTTGCGTTCAGCTTGAGGCAACTCCTTGTCATTAATTCTGCAGGATCCCACAGGCAAGATCTGATGGGGGATGTGGCCCCCCTCGCCCTGAGAGAGAGTGAAAATGAGCTGCGTGTCATCGGCATAGGACACTGTGGTGACATTGTGCCGCTCAATGACGTCAGCCAGGGGGCGCATGTATAGAATGAACAATGTAGGGCTCAATATCAAGCCCTGAGGCACCCCCTCAGACAGAGGCAACACTTCAGAGGCAAAGGAAGTTTGCACCACCTGAAAAGTGCAGTCCTGGAGAAAAGAGGCCAACCACAGCAGGGTTAGGCCCCTGATGCCGTAATTCCCTGGTCATTCTAACAGGAGCCCATGGGATGCAGTATCAAATGCTGCACTAAGGTCCAGCATAATCAGAGTGGCTGTTTAGCTTTGGTCAGCACAGAATCTAAGAGATTCGGAGGCCAGCAGTAAGGCTGACTCTGTGCTGTACTGAGCACGGAACCCTGATCGTATTTCATGGAGTACACTGTTTAACTTCATGAAACTTATCAGTTGAGCATTGGCATGTTTCTCAGTGATTTTCGAGAAGAAGGGGAGGAGCGAGATGGGCCTGAAATTCTCAGGAAGGGACTGATCATTGCATCTGAGTCACAAGGTAGAATAGTTTGTAATCAAGAACCCACAATGTGCTTTTCTCGGTTGGAAGCGCTGCCTTTTTTAAGAGTTGCTCTATGTTTACTTGAGCGCCATACTAAGTCCACCAATAGGTTCTCTGAATGCAAACTGTGGTACTGCCACCCACAGGTTAGTAAAGCTAAATAGATGACGGGGAAACCTATCTTTTGGACAGGGTCACCCTACTCAGGCAGGCAAGAAGAGCTGTGTCCAAAAGAAGTTCAAGCCACTTAGTACTGAAATAGATTTCAATATGTTGCTTTTTATTTCTTATTTTTTATTTCCCCATACCAGTGGCAGATGCTCAAGTTGCACCAGTGGCAGCACCTGAAAGCGGTGCAGCACAAGCTGATAAGCCAGCAGGAGGGTGCCAGCAAACAATGTGAATGAGGGTACAGTGGGTGCAGCAAGTGCAGAAAATGCACCAAGGCAAGCTACTTGCAGAGAAGTGATAGAGGATGGCCTAGTGCATACACAATGATAGGCTGACACCAACAAAGCACTGAGGGGCAAATCATCAACAACCGGCGATAATCATCGCTAAGCGCACTTAGCGCTAGGATAATTATCGCCGGCTAGCGCTTGTTTTTATCGCGGAGATAGCGCGCTATCAGCAACACTTATCTCCAGAGCGATAAAAATAACCGAGTTAGCTGCCAAATGTGCAATTATCGCTGGGATTCCAGCGATAATCGCACAACGTTTGGCGCTACGTTGTTGATAGGGCAGGGCATACTTAACCATGATATCCACCTTCCATAGGATATCATGGCTAAGTCAAACTAAAAGCAGGTGTAAGGAAAGTAGCGATAACCGCGGTTAGCGCTACTTTTCTTATCGCTATGCTTGTTAGCGTGCCCTTTGATAATTGGAGAAATGTCGGTTAGCGACATTTCTCCAGTTATTTTGTGAAGGAACGCCCACTTTGCATCTCATTAGAGATGCAAAGGGAGGCGTGAGGAAAAAGGGTGCTAACATGCGATTATGCATGTTAGCACCCTCTTGTTAATAGGGCGAAAACATTATCTCCGCTTTTCTGGCTTTTAAAGCCCAAAAAGCGGAGATAAGGCCCTTGATGATATGCCCCACACTTCTTTCAGAACTCGCTCCTGCTCAGTGCTTTATTGGACAGATGCTAGCCATCAACCAGGCAGGCAAGCAAACCAACTTTATTGCTGGGACAGTCTCAATTGTACTACTACTCGGTGAGTAAGGAAACTTTAAAAAACCTTCAGAATTACCCCCTCATCTGTTCATGTTGTTAGCAGTAATCCCCAGGATGCCTATTTCCTTTTGATAGAATACCTGGTCCCAAGGTGGGTGGAAGGTTTACCAGTCATGTTCTTTGGTACCCTGCCAACCATGCCAATGTTAAGAAAGAATTCCCCAGCATCTGTGAAAATCACATGAAGTTCTTATTTGAAGCTTCAAACTGTGTTTGATTGAAACAAAGCTATTTAGGCTGATGTGACGCAAATGTTATAGCGTGAAAAATATGGTCCTCACACACTTGTGATGATAAAATTATGTTTATTCTCATCAAGTTAAATTCAGAACATGGAAACGTCCTGTCCACTTCTGAGAGCACAAAACCACCTTCTAACTCCTCCTTTCACAGGATGCACATTCTAGATCCCTCTCCAGCTCTCCCCTGACAACATATAGAATCCTGAAGTAGTCTAACATCTTAAAGCTATACTTAGAACTATACCACACATCTCCCCATCATAACAAAAGAAAAGAATACAATAAAACAAAGATACATTAGAACATGGAGCACCGTGGGTGCAGCCTTAGCATATTATACATAGTCCCTCATGTAACTAGGTTTCCGTGTTACCCTCAGACTTTTCTGAACCTTTTCCTCCATACTAACTTAAGCCTTTACCCAATCCTTCTGAATACTGCTGTCATCAACCCCACAATGTTGAGACACCATTATACTATTTAAATTCCAAATTTGATTTTCCTCCAGCCTATACTGCATTTCATAAAAGTTGGACCACTCGAAGAGGACACACACACTTCACTTTACAGCCTACATTGGGTCTTTGCACTCTTACAAGGTCACCCACTGTTAGTGTAGGTGGGCGCACTGAATGTTTCAAATCAAACCATTCTTTCCTTATTTCCAGTCTATCTTTCTGCTTCTTTTCCCACTGATCATTTCCTGTTCTGACACCCACTTCCATATTAATCATCCACAGTGGACACATCAGAGAATTCGGCCTTCTACCTCTGAACAACTCAAAGGACCCCTTTCCTGTCACAGAATTTGGCGTCAAACGATACACCTCCATCCTTTCCTGAATAACCTTCTTCCAATCCTTTCTTTGCCTTTTAGTTATTTGAATAGACTCTTTTAACACTCTGTTAAACCTTTCTACAATGTCATTAGATTTGAGATGATAAAGTGAGCATTTCTTATGCTGTATTCCCTTCCTTCTTAAAAATGTCTCTATTTCGGAGAACATGGCGGCCGCCTGAAGCCGGCCGCTTGCTCCCCGGAGGCACCCACTCTCACAAATGAGCGTTGGAAGCACGGACAAAGGATAAAATCCTGCCTGCGGGAAATATAAATACCTTCTCGCTGCCTCCCCTGGATATCTGCCGCAGCGGGATCTCTACTGTGGCGGTTCACGACCCTGGTGTCTCTCTCGCCAGCACCCACTGGGAGGAAGCCGTCCTGGAGCTGAGGAGGGGCCGCAGAGCGGCGGCGCGTGGTCTCCTTCGGGGCAGCTCAGGCAGCGGCAGCACGCGCTCTGTATGCTTGGTGGTGGAAGAGGGAGCAGCAAACGGAGCAGCGGTGAAGACCTGTGGGAACAAAGAAGAGCAGAAACCCCTGAGCTCTTCCCAGCTAATCACAGAGAACATCAGTGACTTAGACCTCGCGAGTGAAGGTAAAGGGAGCAGGGGGGGTTCCCAGAGGCCCCCAAAAACGGTGGCTAGAGAGAAAAGGCAGACCCCGGGGAGAGAGAGATGACAGCCAGTAGAGGCAAGAAAAAGGGTTTTTTCCATCCATCCTCCAACCAAGAAGCAACACAGAGCCTTGAAGAGGGAAATCCTTGTGCTTTTTTGCGCTACGAAGTCAAAAGTCAGAGCATTAAAGCTGGTAATAAAGTAGGTAGGAGTAGGGGGAACTTGGGCGACAACAAGTTAAAAATCACCCCCTATTTGAGATCCTATTTTAAGGTTCAGCCTACAGTGATTGATATCACAAGGCAGGGAGAAGAATTTAGGAAAAAGCAGGGAAACCAGCCCCATATAGACCGCAACATAGAGCAAATGGCAGCTATGGAGGACTCTTCCTTACTTAATCCCATGAATGGCCAGGAGCAGATGCCTCTTGGGGGACAGGGTGAAACTGTGGCTCCCGGGATCTCCTCTCCTCCCGAGCAAAGGGGGAGAGACGAGTCAGCTAGGGTTGAAGCAGCCTCCAGCGACTTCACAGGGACTTCGTTAACAGCCATGGAAGCGCTGTTCCACACCCTTTCGGAAGACATTAAAAAGGGGTTTGCAGTCTCTGAATCTAATCAGGGCGAGATTAGGAGTTACTGCGAATCACTGGAAAAGAAGATAGATCTTCTAAATTTAAGGACCGAGACCCTGGAAAATTCGGTAAGAGAATTGAAAGATGAACTGTGTACTGTCAAAACTGAATTATTGGCCTTGAAAAAAGAACAGGAGGTCCGGGATAAGCTAGAACAACTTGAAAATAACTCCAGAAGTAATATTCGTATACTAAATGTCCCAGAGGGAAAAGAAGGAGAGGACTTAAAATCTTTTATGGTCATATTATTGAAAGAATCGCTACATTTGGATGAGACCGAGGAAGAGATAAAAAAAAGACATACAGAGGGCTCACCGAGATCCTTTTAGGAGGAACCCTAACAAAACTAAACCCCGGAAGATCCTCCTGAATTTCCATACATATTCTCTAAAAGAAAAAATTCTGAATATGGCCCTGAAATCTAAATCGTTGAAAGGAAAAGACTTCTCATTTGAATTATGGTCGGACCTAGCTAGAGTTACCCTAGACAGGCAATGGGAGCTGGGGAGAAAACTGGAGGACTTTAAACAATTGGGAGTGGTCGCCCAACTTAAGTTTCCAGCATCCCTAAGAATTATGCATAAAAACAAAATGCATAATGTAAGGTCTAAACAGGAGGCGGATGAGCTCTTAGAGAGTATGAGGAAAGGCAACATTTAACATCACTATAGTATTTCTTTCCCAGGTTTAAGCCGACCAGTTTTTATCAGAGGGCGGAGGGGGACACGTTTGAGGGGGTTTACAAATACAAACACCATAAAAATATTAGAAAAAAAAATGGATAAATAGACAAGTAATTAATTTAGTACACAAATAAAAGAATGGAAACATTAAAAAAAAAATAACGAAAATAAATAAATAAAGAGGGGGCAGGTACATATTTAATGTGTTATGGCTTCCGCACGAATAGAGAGTTTTTGGAGGCGGGTAGCCTCCGGGTGAAGCAGCTAGGACTAATAGCTAGTCCAGGATAACACAGGGGTGGGTTCTCCAGGGTAGGGTATCGGGGTGGGAGAGGCAGGAAGGGTTCACTGGGTGGGGGGCAGTGGGAAAAAACCCCAAAAAAAGTTCCTCATTCACTTCAGTTAAGATATCTATTTCAGTTGGGAATGCAGTGCTCTGGCTTCTTTCTTTTTCAACTTCGTCTAAATCCATCCCAAATCCAAAAGCTTTTTTACTTGGAGAATGATTCAGCTGTTATCATGGAACGTAAATGGTCTGCGTGTTAAACAAAGAAGGGCCAAGATCTTGCAATATATCAGAGATTCTCCAGCACAAGTCATTATCTTGCAAGAAACCCACGTGACAAAAAGTGAATTTACCACTATCTTTAAGAACCTAAAATGGGTTGAGCATATGGTCTGTACTGATCAGAGTGCCAATGTCAGAGGGGTCACCATTCTAATTAAAAAACAACTTAAGGCCCGAGTAATAAAGTCGCTAGTCGACACTTGTGGCAGGTGGGTCATCTCAAAAGTATGATAATGGGTAATATTATAACAGTGGTAGGGTATTATGGTCCAAACCATGATGACCCTGACCCTTTGAAAACTATCTTTACTAACCTGTTGGACTTTTCAGATCCGGTGATTATGGCTGGAGATTTCAATATTGTGCTAGATCCTAAATTAGATAAATCACCAAACAGTAGGGCTGTGGTAGCGTGAAAATCTCGCACTTATCTACATTCAATGATGAAGCAGTGGGGTTTTAGTGATGTTTGTAGAGAGAGATCGGGCTCACAATTTGGTGCTTCCTATTATAACATAAAGTATGGTCACAAATCTAGGATTGATTTTGCCCTGATCAGTTTTAGCTTGAGGGGGAAAGTACAGGATGTTGGGTATTTGACGCCCCACTTATCAGACCACTCAGGGATGTATCTTGATTTAGATCTGGAGAGTGGAAGTCAGTTGGAGTTTGGACTCTGGACCGAACATTGCTTCAGGATTCAGAGGATATGGGTCATTTGAGCCTCGAAATCAAGGAATTTTTAGAGCATAATGTTGGTTCTGCTTTGCCCCCAATAGTGTGGGACTGTTTGAAGGCCTTTCTGAGGGGGAAGATTACTAGCAGACTGTGTTTCAGAAACAGGCAGTATAGGGAGGAGATTGTTCAAATTGAAACAAACATGAAGACCATCGAAGCAAGCATGAGTAGTGCAGAGGAAGTAGAGGAAAGGCAGGAAAGAAAGGTCAAAATGGAGAAATTAAAAGAACATTTGGATGCAACTCTCCAGATGAGAGTCCAAAAGCGATGGGAAGCGAGTAAGCTGGCCCATTTTGAGTACGGGGAGGGGGCAGGAAGACTACTGGCCTGGAAATCAAAGTCAGACAGAACTCGGAACCTGATAAGAGTAATTGAAGATGGGGGTAAAACTAGATTGACCACTGATGAGGAATTAGAGGGAGCCTTCCATGACTATTTTTAGCAATTATATCTGGAAGATAGGCTGATTAATAAATCTGAAGCCGAGGAATGGTTGAATGAGATTACACTCACATCTCTGGATCTATCGCAACAACAGCTCCTAGAGCAGGAAATTACGCAGGAAGAAGTTAAGAGGGTGATCTCTTCAGGCAAGGGGGGCAAAGCGGAGGGCCCAGATGGTCTACCCACAGAACTTCATAAAAGCTTGCGGGAGGTACTAGTTCCAGCAATGACCCAGCTCTTTAAGGATATTTTAAGGAATGGTAAAAAATTGCCATATTCCTGGGGTGAGGCAACGATCACCTTAATATTAAAACCAGAAAAAAATCCCGCAAGCTGTGAGTCTTATAGGCCCATATCGCTGCTAAACACGGATTATAAGATCTTAGCTAAGGTCCTAGCTGACAGGTCGAGCAAAGTAGCTGGCGATATATTACATCTCGACCAAAAGGGTTTTGTTAAGGGAAGAAATCTTTACGAACTTACATATGATTTAATTGGCAGAATAGATCTAGCCACAACGCACTCGCTCCCCTTGGCTGCCATGACTCTTGATGCTACAAAGGCCTTTGACAGAGTTAACTGGGTGTACTTGGAGGCCGTAATGGAGGGGAAATTTCGTAGAGCATTCAAGTTGATATACCTGAACCTATCTGCGAAGTTGTTGGTCAATGGCAATTTAACAAGGCCTTTCAAGATCACCAGGGGCACTAGGCAGGGTTGTCCCTTATCCCCCCTTCTCTTTAATTTGTATTTCAAGCCTTTTGCTCAGAAACTTAGGGATGAGGCAGGAATCTTACCATTCAAGCATGAAGGATGGGAGAGAAAAGTGGCCCTTTATGCAGATGATATATTGATTCTTACCTCAGGTCTCTCAATGGCTCAACCTGCCGTGATAAAACATGCTGAGGATTTCGGTAGGATATCGGGATACGAGATCAACGTGGGAAAAACAGAGGTCATGTCTTGGAATTTGAATGGGAACCAACATCAGATCAAAAGAGAAATGAGGTATCTAGGGATAAAAATAGTACAAGATATTGATGAAAACACAGGGGCCAATATGTCCAACATAACTAGGGAATGCACGCGGATTATGAAGAGCTGGGCCCACCTTCCCCTAACAATCTTTGGTAGGATAAACTTGGTTAATATGATGGTTTTGCCAAAAATTACCTTCCGTTTTAATGCCATTCCATTGCATTTCTGTAAGCATGCCATTGATAAACTTCAACAGGCTATAGACTCCTTTATTTGGGCCTATAAGGGAACCAGAATTGCCTGGAAGAAGTTGAGATGCAGAAGGGAGAAGGGTGGGCTATGTCTTCCAGACTTACAATATTATGCCTGGGCCTTCCAACTGTCCCACTCGAGGATGTTGTTAAAATCCCCCGACTGTCCTGGGGTTGGGGCCATGGTTGCCGCAATCCTAAGGGAAGTCAATTTAACTCAGGAGGGCTTCATGTTCAAATACGGAGACTCAAAATTGTTTAAAAAGATAAGGCTAAAAGTGTTGCAGGCAATGGCCAGAATATGGGCTAACATCAGACGGCTGTCAGGGCTTAATTACTTTTCTAGCCTGGCACCTCTCTGGGATTCCCCGGGGACCCCGGATTGCTTAAAAGATAAACTTGCGCAGCCACTGAGAGAGGTCGGGCTCAGTGTATGGGGGGACTTAGCTCAGGAGGGCACACTTTTACCCTGGGAAATGCTACATGCTCGGCTGGAGGGGAATATTTCCAAATTTAAATATATACAACTCAAGAGCTGGGCCCAAAATCAGAAATCCCTTATCGGCGCAGGAAACTTATTGGAGGAATACTTGGTGGGAAAACCAGCGGGGGAAAAAGAAATCTCCTTCTGGTACTGGAAAATCGAAGAAGTAATAGACGGGGATTTCAAACTCATGGAAGATCTATGGGGATCTGTTTACCAGGCGAGCCAGTTCAACAACTCTGGCAGGTATCACTGGGCACCCTTTTTCGTACAGTTACACCAGCATGGTTAAGGAGGAACCATTTCTTTTCAATTCACAGGGCTTACCTGACACCGCAAAGACTCTCAAAGATGACGAAAGGACCTCCTGTAAGGTGCAAGAAATGTGGTTTGAAGAGAGCATCAGACATACATATGTTTCAGGAATGACCAGTGTTAGACCTGGCATCCTTGGCGTGGGTCTCCCTTCCATTTTTTCACTATGCCTCCACTGTTGTTGATATGTTTTTGCTGGTCTAGATGCTTTGGGCACTTTGCCACTGCTATTCAGTGCCAAAGTGCAAGTGCTCCCTATGGTAAATTGATGTATGGATTAGTGACTCCATGTTTGGCCTATTTGATTCACTGTCAGACCATTGTACAGTGCACTGTTTGTGCCCAGGGCCTGTGAGTCAAATGCTGCTGGTGGGCTTGCAGCACTGGTTGTGCCACCCACAGGAGCAGCTTGTAAAGTGTGTCTCAGGCCTGCCATTGCAGAGCCTGTGTGCAGTCTGGTACTGCCATGTCGAATTGGTAAGTGCACCCACTTACCAGTCCCCAAACCTTCCCTTTTCTGCATATTAGTCACCCCTAAGGTAGGCCATAGGGCAGGGTGCATTGTATGTGTAAGGTAGGACATGCCCTGGTGTGTGTGGCATGTCCTGTAGTAAATTACAGCCAATTTCGTTACTATTGCAAGGCTACCTGTTCCCATAGGCCAGAATGGGCAGTTTGATTATAACATCTTATAATCCTAACTGACCCAGGGAACATGGTAGGAAAACGAATTTAGTTTGCCTGAACTCAGAATGATAAAATACATCTTTTAGTGAAGTTGGTTTTAACATTCTGTGTTTGAAAATACCACTTTTAGAAAGTAGGTATTTTCTTGCCTAACCATCCAGCCTGCCTCTGCTAGCTTGTGTATTGTATGTCTGGGTTTGTGAGTGACAGGGGCTGGGGGACTCCAGGAGACAGGGTGAGTCAGCACAGGGCTGAATAGACCTAACTGCATGTAGAGTGGTGGGAGGAGTAGCACCTGGGCCTGAATAGGGCTGTGCCTGCCTTCCACAATGCTGGCTCCACCTCCTGTGGTGCGTCTGATATCCCTGGCCCACATTGACAAAGGAAGAAGGTGTGCACTGGCAGAATGCACCCAGAACTGGTTTGGCATAGGTACAGGACCCTCTGCCTTCAGAGGACAAAGGATTTATGGGTATAAATACTGGGGCCCAGACCCCAAGACTTTAAATCACTTCTGGGAAACAAGAAGAACCTTTGCTGAGGAGAGGAACCAGAGAAACTGAAGGAGGAGACTATCCCTATGCTGTGAGCTGTTTGAGGGATTGGCCTGCAGTGGTTGCCTGATTGCCAAAGAAAGGAGAAAGGAACTTTGTGCTTACTTTCATCATCTTGCAGAAAATCTCCAAGGGCTTGAAGATTGAGCTTGCCTCCTGCTGAAGTCTCAGGGACACAAGACTTCACCAACCAGCTCCCCTGAATTCCCTTGCTGGGAATTTGAAGTGCCTACTGTTGTGTTGGGCCTTCTGAGAGACTGCGTGTCGCTGGGAGCTGGAAGCGCGACTCACGAAGAAGAAGCGTGTCGCCGCCGCAGCAGTTGTCGTCGCATCGCCGAGAAAGCGTGCCGCCGCTGCCGCCATCGCATCACCGAAGCGCCTCGCATCACCGGAGAAGAGTGCCGCCGTCGCAGCAGACGCCGTCGCATCACCGGAGAAGCGTGTCGCAGGGCCTGTCGCGGCTCAGAAGATTCACCGAGTCGCCGTCGGGCGTGCACGCTTCGCCCCTTCGTTGTCGCATCGAGAAGAAGACGCCATTTTGTTTCTTTGCACCGGGTCGTCATCGCATCGAGGCGCTGCTGGTCGGATCGCCACAGAAGCGCAGTAAGAAACTGACGCATCACCTCCCCACGCGGTGAAGAACCGACACATCACCTCCTCTCCGGTAAGAAACCGACGCATCACCGTCCCCTACGCAGCAGTAGGGAACCGACGCATCACCTCCCCGGAGCAAGGAGCCGACGCATCACCGTTCTTGCGTGTAAGGAACCGACGCATCACTTTCCCTGCAACTCTTTTGTTTGTATCGCGTTACGCATCCAAAGGTACATTGAACGTAGAGTGTCGCATTTATCACCTGCATTTGAACTGAACTATTTTCTACCATTGACAGTCATATTTTTCATAGTGTATTGTGGATTTTTGTCGTTTTGGGTCTTGTGTTAAGTCTATATAAAAATACTTATTTTTATTCTACAACCTGTGTGGTGTCCATCTGTAGTGTTGTCACTGTGTTACTGTATGTGTTCACAAATGCTTTACACACTGCTTCTGAGATAAGCCTGCCTGTTCGTGCCAAGCTACCAAGGGGGTGAGCAGGGGTTATTTTAGTAGTGTATCCCCCTTACCCTGACTAGAAGCAAGGGTCCCTATTTGGACAAAGGTACCTACCTCTGCCAACTAGAGACCCCCAGTTCTAACACCCGGCTATCCTTGACTTTTGGATAAAGGTTGGTGAAACCATTTCGAAAATTCTAGACCTCCAAGTTAAGGTAAGCCTATCTATGATAATGTTTGGGATTTCTGAAGATGTGACAGGTCCAGCTAGATCATTTCTTTTTTATGCAATATTGTTGGCCAGGCGGGAAATCTGTCGGAAATGGATGCAATGTTTGCCACCTCAATATTCTGATTGGTTATCCTCTGTTATTTCGACATCTAAGTTAGATCTGAGAGGACTTTGATCAAAGAGGAAAAAAACTCTTTGCAAGTTTTTACTAAAATGGCAAAATGCAGAGGAGGGCAGAGGCAGTTAGAGCCTCTAGCATTTAATAAACATCTTGCCCTATGATTATACCTCTCTGGATCTCTCTGGACTGCGATGGGCCCTTTCCACTGTCGTACGGCCATCTAAGTAGTCGCCGGTAAATACCGGACCAAATAAGAAAGTTGACCTTACCCGTTCGGGTCGGTACCTTTCCACTGCATAATTGTGCATGCAGGGGTGGATAAAATCTATACCTGTTTTGCCAGATACACCGAGCACAGGCGGTTGGTCTGGTTACCGTGGTCAGAGGTGAATGAGGACAAAAAAAAAACAAATGTCTCTATTTCACTTGAGACCAATTGCACCCCATTATCTGTAAGAATGTATCCCAGAATTCCTTCCCTGGCTTGTAATTCTTTTAAGAAATTCACAACATTGCTTGTTTCGATTTCATGTGAAATACATGTTTCTGGCCATCTATAATATACGTCTATTAACACCATAACAAACAGCTGACCAGCTCCACTTTGAACCGGCCCCAATATATTCTGCGCAATTTCTTGCCAAGCTTTCTCCGAATAACTTCTAACCACCATGGGTTTTGTTCTTGTTCTGCAAGTTTAATCACTTGCCATGCATTCTGGCCATTTGCAAATATTTCTTTCCATTTGAATGTCCAGACCAGGCCACCAAAAGTGCAGCCTAATCCTCTCTTTAGTCTTGCATATGCCTTAATGACCTACATGTGCCAGCTGTATCAAAGTTTCTCTGACACACATAAGTGGTATGAGTTTCATACCTCTCCACAACAGATCATGCTTAACTGACAGTTCATCTTGCACATTCCAATCCAATCTGGTGATAGGAAGAACATAAATCAAGAGTGGAGAAAACCACCACACCTTTAGGCTGCGTCAAAATTTCTATTATATTGGGAAGCAGGTATCTATCAGTAACTACGGCCTTATTAAATCACCTTAGATCCATGCATAATCTCACATCTCCCGAAGCCTAGCATGCAAGAACTACCAGAGCTACCCACTCAGTTGTTTCCACAGACTCAATTAATCCTGTTTCATGAGATTGTCAATTTGATCAGCCATGGCTTGCCTCATGGCTAATGGAACTCCTCTTACCTTACTCACACTGGGAGCAATATTTTCTTTTAACACAATTTTATGAGAAAAATTGCGTCAAACAGCCTACTTTCTTTGTGAACACATCTGAAAATTCAGTGCGCAGCGCATTGAAAATATCATTCTCATTCGCACTCTGTCCTACAACTGTATTCACACTGTGTCTTGTGCAACATGGTGAGTTAATATTGTGCAGTTCTTCAACATAACTCAATGGTCACTATAAGGATCCAACATCAACTTTAAGTCCCTCTGATGGAACCAACTGATGATGCTGTTTCCTTTAGTTGAAATGTAAATTTTCCCTGCTGTAAGTCTCCTTTTTGTATTCAATTTCCCCCATAAAGTGCCCGTCCAGTTTGATAGGTTGCCATCCATACTCTAAAGGACGAATATCAGTCTTGAACACTCTCACCTTATTTACCAGCTTCTCTAGATATAACTTTCTTGGTATCAATGAAATTTACTCACCCCAGTCAAACAGCATTCCTACTGGAAAGCCATTAATGTTGACTACATCAACTAGACTATTCTTATTCTGATGGCCTACCTGTGAGACTATTTGTCCACAAAACAATTCATCACTATCAGGATCATCCACCACATTCACTTCCTTCACTTTTTTCGCATTCCCATGACTACTACAATGGTTCGCAAAGTGTCCAATCTTCCCACACACCCTGCACTTGACTGCCCATGCCGGGCATGTCTTGTCATTAGCCCAATGCCCTTGTGCACTACAACGAAAACAATTTCCTTTGAATTTTTTCTTTTGAATATCATCACATTTGTCTTTACCATTTTTTTCGTACCTGAGAACAAGTGTTCATTTATTCGCTCACCATGTGTTGTTGCACGCTTTTGTTTCTCTCTACTAACACTTTGTACTCTTTCTAATGACCCTTCTCACTAATTGTTTTCTTTCTTAATAACCTCCACATATGCTAGTGAATGCTCAGTCTTCTTTGCTATTTACAAGACCTCATCCAAGTTTGGATCATCCTTCTTTCAAAGCTCATTCTTGACCCACCCTCTCAATGTTACACCCTAGCAAGAATTGATCACGGATGCCCTCATCAATGGAACCTTCAAATTTGCATGATGGCCCCAGTTTTTAAAAACGGTAATGTAGTTTTCAACTGATTCCTGTGGTCGTTGTACTCTCCTGCCAAAAAGGTACTGTTCCAAGATTGTACTAACTTTGGGTAGATAATGATTATCAACTTGCTTCATACAAACCTCAAATTCATTTAACTCATCACTTTCACTAACTATTGATTTAGGCAGACGTTCAAAAAGCTTCTTGTCCCTCAGGGCCCAGATAATGTAACAATCATGTAGTTTTTCTCTCTGCACTCAATGTGGTCTCACAGACTCTAGCATAATGCAAACACACTTTGTTCCATTTCATCCATTTGATTCTTGGTTTACTTTGAGCAGATATGAAAAATGGAGGAGAAATCATATTGTGCATATTTAGAAATCACAAATAACCAGCTACAGAATAGCTTGCTACAGAGTACAACTGATAAAAAGACTCTTGAAAGAAATAAGCCAACAATTCTCTCCGGTGCCTGATACAACACCGGAGTGAGCACCTGCTAAAATGTAAAAGCAATGTTTGTGATAGTGAGTTTATCACAGTGGACACAGTGGTGAGTGTATCACCGGGGGCACACTCTAACAATTGCAAAAGTGATAAGCATATCCCTGCATCCACAAAGACAAGTGTATTACCGCGAAGAGGCCCAAAATATTGCCTAAGTCCCAGATTCAGTGCACTGACTTAAATGAGGCAAAAGACATTCATGAATGTATCACCGAAGACATGCTTTAATGATCACCCCAAGCACAGAGGACACGCGCCTCAAATCACCAGCTGGGCTCAGGATACGTAGGGTCCTATGTGCCGCAATACGTTGCTGAAAGCGTGTTGCCAGGAAGACTAAATCACACACAATGCCACTGCTCAAAGCGCATTGGCCCAGCAGCGCCGTATGTTATCAAGGATGTGTTGCCAAGCAGGTAGGAACAAGCACCGTCATATGTTGCAAAGGTTGCACTGCCATACAGGTAGGAATGCCCTGTGATGTCAGCCAGCAGCTGCAGCACGTTGCGTATTGGCCCAGCACCACCATAAGCTGCCAAGGACACGCTGCCTCATTGCTAGGGAGACATTGGAGGGGTGGGCGAAACATCCTGTCATGAGCCCTATATGTGCATGGCCACTTCTCGCTCGAACTGCGCTGAGCCACACTCTAGCTGCACAAAAGACTACACAGCGAAGAGCATGAAGAGAATCTCGAGGCCTGCAGAGCACTCACACTCCCGCTGGCACTTGACAAGAGCATGCGTCGTAACCGTCAGCACTGTGAGTACTATAAAAACATTTTTTAAATCGCTGTCCCTTAAGAAAAGTGTTGGTACCATAAGCGAAGGTAGTTCCTGTAAGTAAACTCCCCAGGGGCTGCAACAATGATGTAATCGTTGACACGTTTCCTTAGACTGACAGCCAGGGTACCTTTACATTTTCCTTTTTCTAACACAGGTTGTTTCCTTCAGCTCATCGCCAATGTGGAAAAGATGGTCCTCACGCGCTTCTGATGATAAAATTAGATTTATTCTCATCAAGTTAGATTCAGTACATGGAAACGTCCCACCCACTTTTGAGAGCGCCAACCACCTTCTAACTCCTCCTTGCACAGAATGCACATTCTAGATCCCTTGCCAGCTCTCCCATGACAACATATAGAATTCTGAAAAGTCTAACATCTTAAAGCTATGCTTACAACTATACCACATGTAGCTTGTGGTATTGAGTGAAGTTAGAGAGTGATGATGGAAAAGTGTATTTAGCCACAGCATGCCCCAGATGATCCCGCTGCCAGTGTAGCAAAAAGGATGATTTGTTAAATGCAGTAAAGAGTTATGTCTAACCAAGACTGATTGGACAACCATTTCAAGTTGTAAACAACACAAAGGAGAAACTCCTACTGAATATTTAGATCAATTACAGGATGTGTTTAAAAGCTAAACTGGTATTTCCTAACATGCTGAGAACCCTCAGGGGACTGTGGGTGCTGCCTTTGGTCAGGGTCTTAACAACTTTGAACCATTTTTATTGGGCAACATACTAAGGTATTATCTGAATTGGATTCTGTTACTAACTACTACTTGGCAGGGCAAGAAAGGAAAAAGGAGTTGTGCAAATCTAGGTTGATGTCTTTACAAATGCAATTGTTTTAACAAACCTTACCAGGGAGGGACAGGAGAGGAATAGCTAGATCGAATGAAAGGGGTGGGCAAATGGGAGCAAATGTGGGTCAAAACTCGGGATGGGGTCGGGGAGATGCAGCCTCTCCAGGAGGTTCATGCTTCATTTGTGGACAATTGGGTCAGTGGAAACGGGATTGTCCCAACCTAAATTCTTGTACAGCTTCCTTAACTGATCAACCCAAACTTCCTCAACTACCTCAAAGACTCAATATGCTACCTTTTAGGACATACACTGTTCCTTGTAGATCAAAACAGCCTCTACTTGAAATGTGTGATACATTGAAAACCTTTATCATGCCTTATCGATACCAGTGCTTGTCTATCAGCCCTGAAAATCTATTTCTGTCTTACTGGTCCATAGATGCGATTGACATTTCAAATATGCGAGTCCCATAGCACATTACCGATACCTGGTAAAGAGTAAAGTAAACTATATGAAGAAATTGCCCCATATTCCTCAGTAGCATTTGTGCCCTAAGGCAGAAGCAGGAAATCAACCTGTTATCTCTGCTCTAATAAAGATGAGGGTCCTATTGCCCAGTCTGAGTATGTGTAACACTCATATTTTCCAGATAAAAATCCTGATAAGGATACATATTTTTTAAATACTTTGGAGCTATTAATGCTGTAGTAATATCCAGTGTTCCTTTTCTGCCTAACCCTAAAATGATATTGTCCTGTATTGCAGCATCTGCCAAATGGCTTACTGTTGTAAATCATTGTCCTGCTTTTTCCTCCATCCCTATGAGTAAAGATAAACAACAATACTTATTCCCATTTTCATTTTCTGGGGCCAATTGGCGTGGTGTGGACCCTTACAGCAGTTTTCTAAGTTGCCATCCATCAACTCTGAAGCCTTGAAGAAGGAGTTGGGCACCCTCATTTTCTCCTGTGGATCTATTTTGCTTCAATGTATAGATGACCTGTTGGATCCATATGATTCACTAGACCGATGCAAGGTTCACTCTCTGTATATCCTCATTGAATTGGCTAAAATGGGTCATAAGGCTTCAAGGAAGAATTTACAATTCTGTCTTGCCCCTTTTTATCTATTTAGGTCACAACATTCTGGCACAGGAGAGGCAAACCATGATTGAAGCCAATTGTAAGTTACCATGACCTGTGACCCTCTCTCAGGTACATATTTGCAGAAATTAGTTTATTTATTTAGGGGTGGGGGGTATTCTGTCAACTCAATAAACCTACTCTGATTACACCAAGACACACTTATGAGAGAATCTCTGTTCAAGTAGTTCTGACAACAATGCACAAGCAGCAGGCACTACCTGGAGTAGAGCTAAGCTTAAGCAGTATCAACAATTTTAAAGTACATAAAACAACAAAAGAAAATTCCCATACCAAATTAGAAAAATGTAATGAGCAAAAAGGCACCAAGATCATCACATTAGGTTAAGGGGAACTAGAGACATGGGATTTTAAAGCTTTAGGGCAAAAGGTGTCAAGAAAAAGTAAAGTACCAATCAAAAGTCACTGTTCTTGGTTGACCAGGATATACACGGCCACAATGGAGTGAAGGTCGGACACCAAGCAGGCCATTCTGGTAAAAGATTTTACCTTCTGACTTAGAATTTTTTATGGAAGTTGGAATGGTCCAGCAACACAAGGTCGATGTTGAGCTCCAGCTGAAGCTGTTGGCTTTTATGCCAAAAGCATCGGGTAGGTTGTAACTGCTGAGAGTGTTTTGTTGGTCGATAGCTTTGCTAACTTGTCCTTGTCCAAAGTTTAACCTGCAGACTTAGTCACATTTTTAGAAGTTGAAATCCTCTAGTGGGGCAAAGCTGAAAGCCACAGCCAAGCATGTCTCCACAAATGCTGATGGATGCCTTTGTCATGAGGTCTCACATTTTTATTGAGGCAAAACTTTCCAAGTGGGACAAAACTGGATCTCATGCCCACCTTTGATACAACCTCCCTGAGCACATATCAGCACCTTGTCCTGTTCCTCTGCAGGTTGATAAAACGGTGAAGTCCCAACTTTCTAAAAGATGAGAAAATATCCACCTGGTAAGCCCTTTAGCCCCCAGCTCCACAGTGCAGTCTTCTAGACAAAACATCTCTCTCCAGCCAGGCCTCCTGCAGGGTGCAGTCATCAATGGGCAGCTGGGCATTCTTGGAATCAGGAGTCCTGCTTTTTGCATCCCTGAAGCAGTTAACAGGGGTCAACCACCTAATCCTTGGAGAGAAGTTCCAGTCCCTGGGTGCCAGCAGGAGTTTTGAGTCATTGAGTTCTCGTGTGAGTCCTCCTCTTTAAGGATAGGCGAGAAGTAAGGAGCCAAGACTTTTCTTGCAGCAGGGCCTTCTTCTTCACATGGAGTTTTCCAAGGTACCGGAATTTTCTGAGGAGTTAGTGCTTGAGGAGTCAGACTTATCGTTTCCACTAGCCAGTGATTAGAGAAATTCTACCACCAATGCTAGCTACTTTTGTGTAGTTGTCCTATCTCCTTTGTGCAGCACTTTCTCTTTGCCTCAGTGTAAATGTACTCAGATGCCCCAGTTACAAGATGGTGAATTTAAGCTGCCATCAGGCAGCACTGTGTTGATCTCCCAAGTCACTCTCTTATGTAGGTTAGCTGTCTTCACAGTTGATGGGGGAAATCTTTGTGCCCTCTTACTGTGGCCAGAGCCCGGCTGTCTGGGAGGGTCCTGGGAATGAAGACCATCCTGGCATCTCCAAGTCAAAAGAGATGGTGCTAAAGCTGTCCATTCGTCTGCCACCTGTTCCTGTCCGCTCCCAGCTAGCTAAGTAATCAGAAGGTAATACCCATTGGCAGTTCCTGTGCTCAGAGGCAAGCCATTCGGTCTGTGCCATGGTCTGTGTCCCTCCTAGTCAAGGATGGGTATTCCAGCACTTGAGTTGTGATGATTGGCAGAACTGGTTCTCAGCAAAATTTGACTTAGGCAGACTAAAGTAAATTATTAGAAAGTTACTTTTCTGCTTAGGTTATCAAAAGTCTGACTTTACCATTGTCAGACATTTGCCCTTCCCACTGGATCATCCCAGAGTTGTGCCTTCTTTTTCTGAACCTGTTTTTGCTGACCCGCCCAAGGACTTTGCACACTTTACTCCTGATAAGCACTGGTAAAGTGCTCGTGCTCTCCCTTCTAAACATAATAGAATTGTCATACAGATAATTGGGACATTTAATTTACTTTCAATTCCCGACTAAATGGGACTACATGTACTTAGAGCATGTAAATTAAATGCTACAAGTGGGATGTGGCACTCATTGTGCCATCCACTAAAGTAGCACTAAAAATCATGTCTTAAGGTGGCCTGCCCTGCAGCCTGGGTATGCAGTTTTAAACTGACATTTCAACCCGCCAAAGTAACCCTTTTGCCAGGCTAAATCCTTCTTTTTTGTACCTATAACCACCCATAAGGTAGGCACTAAATGACCATAGGGCAAAGTGCATTGTATGAAAAAAATTAGAAGATATATGCAGTGACCCCAATGGCATTTTTCACTGTGACAAGTCTAGCCCTATAATAGGGAAACATTAGATTACACCAGAACAACTTATAGTTCTTAATTTCAGCTTGGAAGCAGCTAGAAATGTGGTTCAATGACTCATTTTAATAGTAATTTAAAATCCAACTTAATGGTCAAGTCCGATATTACGTTACTCTTTTGAAAATGACAGTTTTATAAAGTTGTCATTTTTCTGCCTCACCACGTGTGCCTTTCTGTCAGTGTTCACTGTCACCCAAGAGCTGAATGGCTGCTTGATTAGGTGTGAAGTGGCTCCCAGAGCTGAGTCAAAGCGAAAGGGGTTGGCCTTCTCCTGACAGGATAGCCAGCTGGGCTGTAGTCAGCATCCTATATTACTTCATAGGGTGCCTCCCCTTTTAAAGGTAGATATTTCTCACACCTGGACCTGCTCCCTCTATTGTCCTGTGAACCAGCCAGGCATCAATCCCAGGGGAAGAGGAGCTGCCCCAGAAATGGTCTGGAATGACCAAAAGTGAGGGTTTTCCCATTATCATAGCCACACCTCTGGGTGGGCACAGGGTGCACCGCACAGGGGAAGAAAGGTTCTGCCATGTTGGTTTTAGGGAGAGGAGGGCACCATGAGATGGTGTACAGTAAAACACACAGAAGATGCTGCAAAAGTGGAAAAAGTCACCCCTGGGACCTTTTATCTCATTTGTTTGGGGGTAGTCAGGAATATCCACCACCCACAGTGTGGCACTGGGCATAAATGTGGTACCCTCATAGCACCCCCTCAGATCACTTCTGGACTTGATGAAGAACAGAAGAGGACTAGACCTGTTGTCTGTGACCTGAGAGGACTCATATCACAGACAGCTCCTCCTTTTGTACAGAGGACAAAGAAATGGACTCCAAGTGTCATAATTTTGACATCCTGTTGGGGCTACAGGGACTCAAAAAGCTCCAAGAGGCCTTTTTCCTGCATTCCTAGATGACCTGCCCCAAATGGACCTCCTCAGGACACTGCTGCTAGCTTCTGCTGGAGTGAGTCTTGACACCCTTCTGCTGCCTCAAGGTCCTGGGCCCTTGGCTGGTGTTAAAGTGTACTTCTTCTGAAGTTTCCTGAAACCTGGGACTTAGAAATGTTTTGCTAACTTTTTACTCTGAGAAGAAATGGGGAAGTGTGACCAACCTGCAAAGTCGATCTGAAGAAGGTGCATCACCACTGGGCCAAAGATTCAAGTAGCTCCCACTACGCTCTTCTCCGCAGCAACACATCTGATTCAGGGGGACCTTGTGTAGCAGGTATTCACCCCCTTGAAGCCCTCTTTGGCTACAGCCTGCAGCCTTGCTTTGCTGGAAAACTCCCAAAAAGTGACTGAGGGTCTAATTTATATTCCCGCGGATGGTTTACTCCGTCACATTGATGATGGATATCTCATCCACCAAAATGTAAATCCCATAGTATCCTATGGGATTTATATTTTGGTGGATGGAATATCTGTCACCGTTGTGACAGAGTGACCCATCCACCGAAAATAAATCAGGCCCTAAGTCCTAAGGTAGAAAGCTTCACTGGGCAAGGTACGAAAAGTATCTGGCCGGTGAGGGACCTTCTCCGGGCGCAGAATTCCAATTTCTCCCCCTCAGAGCTTTCTCACCAGAAGAGAACAGAAACCTAATCCAGTGGCTATCTGATGGTGTGGAGCCCTTTTTGGCCACAGCCTGCTGCCTTTCCCTACTGAAGATTTTTGACTTGCATTCAAGAGACTACGGGCCTGATTTGGATGTTGGTCAGTAAGCCTCCGAACGCTCGTCGGAGGTTTACCGATCGACATCATTGGTTTGAACTTCGACCACCGTATTTCAATGATAGCGGTCAGTGTCCAAACCAGCCGGTCAATGCGACTGGCTTCCGACAGAGTCAGAAACCACCCATAATCCCTTTAGGATGGCATTTCCGCAGTCGGGATTATGATGTCGGTTTCCAACACCCTTTCCATGCCGGCCTTTCCGACAGGGAAAGGCTGTTGGAAAGTGACGGCCCCGATCTCTCCACGGACTCCGATTGGGTACCTGGGGGGCTCCTATGGTGCCTCCCTGAAAATCCCTGCATTGTGTGGCAGGCACCGTGAGGAGCCTGCCTCACGGTGCAGGAATTTACAGAAACTCCTATTCTCTATGGGAGCTTGTGCTGCGGCCGGTTTCTGACTACCGCACAAGCTCCTATAGAGAAACAGGAGTTTGTGACCGCACCATGTGCGGTTGCAACGTAATTGCGGTTTCGGAATCGCCGGCGGGAGGTCGGTCAATTTCGCAACCACAGAGCCTCCGACCAACATCATAATGAGACCCTAAGTCTGAAGGCAAAACTTTACTCTGGATGAACCTGGTCCATATTTCTGACCCGTGCTCCCTTGTGCTCTGTCTTAATTTTTATCTTTTTTAGTCTCGGTCAAGCGCAATCAGATGACTGTGGTTGGCGCTAAACGCTATTTGGTACTGTTTTGAACCGTAAACTTTAAGAATTCATAACTCTGGTTCTACTGGTTGCATTGGTGTCATTTTATTTATGTGTTAGCCTTTTCTCTTTCCCAACAATATTGCCACACCTGTGCCTCTTGACAATCCCACAGTATTAGTAAAAAGATAAAAAACACACCCATTGTCCAGTATCTACATGGGTGCCTTTCGTCCACCTGAAGATGGATTTTATCCAAATGCTTAAATGCTGTTCATTCGCTCATGTCCTAGTGATTGTACATTTTCGGGTTGAATTGAGGCATACGCTTGCACATGGACAGACGCTTACAGTAGTGACAGGTGTAATTGAAGTTTTAATAGCTAGGTTTAGTGTCCCTCCTAGACTAGCCAATGACAACCGTACTGAGCCATCATGGAAAGTTGAGCATTTTAATGGTACATTAAAAAATAAGTCAATTCACAAAGGTACTTACGTGTAGTAAAGTTAAGAATGTGAAGTCTCCGCTCTCGGGTCAGAATCTCCGCACTCGGGTGGAATCTCTGCACTGTAGTTCTCAGTGTGGAGATTCCATCCCGAGTTCGAAGATTCCGCCCCAAGTGCAGCTACTTTCCTTCAAGTGCACTAGTGTTTCAGAACAATATATAACTTCAGGGACTCAGCTAAGCCATGGGCTTCCCATCAGGAGGAGAAGGAGGGAAAATTAAAAACACCCACTGTTGCCAGATGTGCCTCCATTAGCCCGTTCGCCCGTCATACAATTTCACCCAGAGCACTCTGGTTTCACCGTTCAGAGGTAAGGAAATAGGATTAACCTATTCAACCACCACTGATTTTGCACCCCCTGCAAATCCTCACAGTCAGCAATGGGACTCTCATCAGTGACAACCAGAAACCAGCAATTCAGGGAGCCATCTTCAGAGGATAAATCAGCTAAAGCCAGCCCACTCCTCAATTGATCGCACAATCTCTGTAGATCCATTTGGGGGGAGAAGAGCGAGGCACAGATAGCTCCTTGCTCTGATTCAACTCCCTTCAATCTCCTACCTCAGACACTAGGCCCAGCAAGGCATATGACTTCCTATTAAGGATCACACCAGGAGGACCCCTTTCAACTCACCCATAGGTCGGTCTTATGTTGTGGTGATTCAGTGCACCTTTCCAGAGCTTCCAGTGGTGGGCCTGACTTTGTCCTCATGGCACAGCAGAGATGTCCATCTTCTTCAACTGAGCTGGGAGTCACCGGGGACAGTACTCTCACTCCTTCTCTCTAATGTTGATCTACACCCTTCAGGCCTGTGACCAACAGCAACTGGTCCTGAATATGGCACTAATCCAGCACAGGTGATTTCCTTTATGTTGCATAATTTGGGAAACAAGGCAGCTGGCAGCACAGCTACTAAAGTTCACACTTTCTCCATTGGCTGCCATCAAAGCCCCCCTAAGACGTGTCAGTTTGTAAATCATGTAAGAGGTAAATTAATAAAGCCCCAAATGTTAACTCTAAATTCATCATAAGGGACACATATTAATAAATAGTAGTACACAGCCTTTGTAGCACATCCATGCACCATTGTGATGGTGCCATAACACTTTGGTATCAAATCTACGGATGTGCAAAACTCCCATAATTTGCTTTACCTTAATTAGATGAAATTTAAAAATAATGATGTAAAATTACTTGAAATTATGTAAAATCCAAAACCAGCATTTGGTGAGATATTTTATTGTAAAATGTGCCATCTTGTCCATTTTTGAGGCAAGCATGCACTTCGCACAAAAAAAGGTGCAAAAACAGAAGTGCTGCACGTACAGCCGCTCATGTTGTTCCCGCATATTTATTGACATAAACGGTGTGTAATAATGCTATGTGGCATATTCGCATAATATCAGAAATTTCACGGAACAAGCATAACATGAACTTACCAAAATTGTGTGTGAACATGCCAGTGTGATAGAAATTTTGCCCGGTCTGCTAAATTTTCTTCATCCTTTGTTAAGCTTAAATTTATCATTGACACAAGTAGCAGATAAAAATGAACTTTCATAATATGAAAGTTACCTCAGGGCTCACTGCTCTGTAGTAGGGACAGATCACAGTATACTTCTACAATTTTAAGTCGCGGTTTGTGCAGGTAAGATCGGTGAGGCCAAGTGGGGGGGGGGGGTTTCGACAGACGATGACGAGGGAAAATTAATTCTTTATTTAATTTTCCCTCGTTGTCATCTATTGAAATCCCTCCCCACCCAGCCCCACCGTCTCACCGCTCTTACTGGTGCTGGTAATTTTTAAGGTAAATTTTTGCAAACTATAAGGGAAAGTCACGTCTCCGTATACAAATACTGTTGAAGGGAAGAGAGGGGGGGCAGGTAGTGTGAGTTAGGGTGCAGAATTTTAGGCCTTAGGGCAGTGGGAGGGGGATGGGTAGTTGGGTTTGTTTTTAGGGCAGGGCAGGGTAAGTTTTAGGGTAGTGGAAGGTGTTGCTGTAGTTTAACTAACAGCACGGGAGCAGGGGGGCGTGGTAGTGTAGGGTTTTAGGACTTAGGGTAGTGGGAGGGGAATGGGTAGTTGGGGTAGTTTTAAGTGTTGAGGTGTCGGGTAGGTTTTAGGGCAGTGGAAGGGGTTGGGGTAGTTAAAGTGACAGCGTGGGGTGGCAGGGGTGGGGCGGTGGTTGGGGTGAGGCGGGTTAGTGGCCACCTTAGCTACACATACCCTTTACCATTCATGCCTATACCACGAAATTTTGTGGTAAAGGCATGCGTGGTAAAGGAATGCGTGGTTAAGACACATACATGGTTGGGCTGCATGGTAGGCAGCATGGTAAAACCATTCGTGCTTCTATCATACAACCCCCGGGGCACTTTGGTATTACAGAATGGGCCGCAGACGCTTGTGTGTCCCCTTTTGTAATACCGATAGCGCTGGCACACATAATGCACCAGTGCTATCTTCAGAGGGCGTTCCTTCATCCCTTTGCCTCTGTGCTTGGGCCGTATTATAGATGCCAGTGTAGAGGCAAAGAAGCTGTCAGGAGGCACACTCACAGTGTGCCATCCAAAAGATGGTGCACTGTCAGTGCACCCCCTGATCACAGACCTCTGGAGGGGGAAAGGAGGTCCCATGGACACCCCAGACATCCCCTTGCAGGTGGGTGCAGTCACTTAGGACACCCACCTGCAAAGGGATCTCTAATCCCCCTTAATAGTGCAGGCGGGTTGCCACCTGCATTGTGAACCACGGAGTGGCTTCAAAGCGGCCGTTGCTCCCCTGGGGTCAGCGCATTTAATTTAATAGGGTGCACGGCACACCTGCTCAGGGAAAGTGTGCTCTTTACATAATAGGACCCTGGGCGCTATTCACCTCCCTCATGTCTCCTTCACTATAGTTTATTTGAGAACGGAAAATGCTCTGACAGTTGATAGCAGCCTACTGTCTAGTTTGCTACTGCAAACAGGATACCATGGCAGGTGCAAGCTGTCATGATCATCCTTGTCCCACTGCAGTTTGTGGGGCAAGGATGACCAAGGCAGCACACAGCTGCCCCTGTGAACAACGAGTGCCATACCAGCACTAGGCCATGGAGGGTGCTTACAAAATACAATAATTTTGTTTTGCTCCCATCCTTGAGAAAGGTTGTCGGAAGGGTACCAACAGCCCTTCCAACACTTTTGAAATGCCTGAGGCAATTACAATTAATAGCCATTAATGCTTGTCTCAATTCAGGGTCATTATTGTCTATGGCAATTTACAGTCATTACTCCTTGGGGCAATTAATATTCACTAATGCTTGAACCACTGAAACCCATTAATGCCGCCACCATTCTATCTAAGTTCTCCTCAATGCTTTTGATGTTTATTACTTCATTGGGCCTTTGATTTTCATTACTGCTTCTGACCATTAAGAATCACTATCACTATCACAGGTGAAGTCATCAATGCTGCAGCAATAGAGTTGGAGAGTTATGGTTTTTATCACAGGGGTGTGAACTATGGTTTGTGTAGTTAAACATAACTGAGAAATTTCTGTGGCTTCTCATTTTTCATTTGTACCTTTCTCTTTAGCTTTCTAAGGTAGTTTATGAGATATTTTTAAACATATGTTAAGGTGATATCATTAAAATAAACCATAACATAGAGTTGATAGCCACTGTGTAGTTGTCATTAGCATTCAGTTCCATTGAAAATCATTTTTTTCTTTTTCGAATATCTTTAGAGCCATTCAATGAATCTATACAAAAACTTCATGTCACATTTTGTGGACATCTGCCTGGAGGGAAAAGTAAGGAGTAGTTACAAAAGTTGCTTTTTCAATGTAAATTCCCATAGGAAATTCTGCCCTATGCTACAGCATAAACCTCTGAACAGAATGATATAAAACTTAGCAACAAAGTAGACCTTAACTCAGAGGTGTGCCTTTGCTTTGTTTAGTGTAAATATATTTAGTACTTTTTGAGAAATTGGCATTACAAATCGGTGTTGGGTGGGCTTCAAAGGGTAAATGAGAGAAGAAAGTTTTTATAGCCTGACCCTTAATTCACAGATCTGGATCATCAAGTCCTCCAAGGATAATGCACAGGAAAAATATATAAAATCCACTAGAAGAGGGAGAAATTTCCCCTCACCCAATGTGGAATTTGTAGGTCCTTGGATGATTCTAGGTTCCAGGCAATCTAATTGTCCAGCAGTAACTGAAAATGTATATAGAAGCAGCCATTACATGATGCCGGCACTGAAGACCGTTTTTTGAAAAAAGTTGCAAATGGTGTATTAGGGTGATGGGGTAGCAAGGCCCAGACTTAGACCAGGTCTTTGGCCAACCACTTTTAAATTCATCCAAAGGTTTTATGCAGGTGGAGTTGATTTGAAAGGGTATTTGGGCATAGCGTCTGGCTGAAAGCTGTGAACAGCTGGAATTGGGAGTTGGGTGAGTGGGAGGCTGTGTAATAGACCTTGCCATAGGGGAGATCATTTGGTCAATTCCGACTCAGCAGCCCACATGGCTATGACATATACAATAAAAAAATACTTTTGTTAGTGATAAGTTATGGTTTCTTGTGTTCATAAGATGTATGTTTAAAAAAGCTCAGAATGTCCTTTCAAAAATCATAGCGAAATGAACGTTAAAAAGCACTACTAAAATAGTTCTAAAATTGGCCAGGCATGATTAGGTGAGCAAACCATTACTTATGCCCTTCCCATATAACCGATAACTGACACCCAAAATGTAATGTTCATGACCTAACAATATTTAGACCAATAACTAGCAGGACGTAACAAAAACAAAATCACTAAAATTCAACGCATATCCAAACAAAGAAATAATAATATATACATAGTGATATTTCAATAATGTCAACAATAAAGTGATATATAATATCACAGGAGATTTCACTAATTTTATTTGTGGTGTCATCTGTTATCTCATTGGTGAGGTCCTGAGGAGGTCAGGGCAAAATGTAAAGTTTGCATGGAAAATTTGTGAAATTTCAAATTTCTTCTTTTGTGAAATATGAGAAACTTCATGCATTTTCACCTAAAAGAGATGTTTTATGCAGAAAACACCTAGATGAGAAATGTTTTCTTCTCAAGGCAGTCTCCTGCCAGTGTCTCGCTTACATTTATTCAAAGTATGCACTTGCATAAAAATAATCAAACTAGATTTCAACAGATCACTTTTCTTGCCAAGAAGTCAAATCACACAATGCCCATTCACAACAGGTCAGAAAATGAAGCTTGCCATTTGTGAACCCCTGTGATTGAAGTTGAATGCAAAAATGATGGCCTGCAAGAGACAGCAAACCACCAAAACTGCATTTCCATACCCACTGGGAAACAATATTAAATCAGCCTGGATCTAATAATGGACAGCTGCTGCTTTAAAAGAAATATTTTCTATTTAGGAAGACATTGGGGGAGGATGCAATGGTCCACTGGACCACTATCTGTTCTTCTGAGTCTACCCTCCATGAATCCCAATGGAGAACAAGTCCCTCCTTTTTGGAAATCAATTACAATCCCAAATGGGGTGTCAGTTCCTGATCAGTGGTTTGGAATAGGAACTGCTATCACAAACCATTGATAAATCCCACTGCAACTCAAAAATAATGGTAGGATGCCCTTTTCAGGGCAGCTCCTAATTTTGATTCATAATAAGTCACAAATAATCCCTTTTGCATTTCAGAAACACTTTTCCTACTCTCAAAAGCAGTTCTAACATAGCAAAACATTAGTTTCAGACTTTGCTACCAAAAAGGAGTTGTGTACATATGGTCCTTGATTTGTACTGACATTAGAAGGGTGTTATCTTATGGTTCTGGAAAATTTAAACTACATATGGTATCTGCAGTTGTTTAGTGATTTCAGCGAGTTGAACAAGCAGCAATATTATCATTATTTTTATTTTTTGTAAGAGTTGTGGTTGCAATATTGCCAAAATATTGTTTCAAAAATATATTTTGACACAAACATTGGTTTAAAAATATCATGGGACAAAATACGGAAGGTAAGAATATAATTCATAGGCACTTTATACTGTTTTTATATAGTTGCGTATAATATTGTTTTTTTAATTATTTTGATGTGCTTTATTATTTTTTGATCTGTAAGTTCAAATTATTTTAATATTAAGGGGCCGATTACGATGTTGGTCGGAAAGGCTCCGAATAGCATTCGGTTAGTCCGAATCTGATTTAGAACCCGTCTTTCCGACCGAGTCGGAAATCCTTCCGACCGACCGATTACGATAGCCGGAAATCGTTCGTACTTTTCCGACTCGGTTCCGAACGGCATTCGGAGGAACAGAGTCGTTAGGAGCCGACTCGTACAGGTCTATGGACTGCCTACCCGACCGACATGTTACGATGAGTGATTACGACAGCCAGTCGGAATAGGTTGTTCCGACATGGATCGGCTGTTGGAATCTGACTTTGGGGTCCCATAGCAGGCCCTCCTTCACCCACAGCCTTCCAAATGGGGCCTGTGGGGGTACCCATGGGACTCCTCCTCAATACCTTGTACAATGTGGGAGGCACCAGGGGGTGCCCGCCACAGGGTGCATTATTTTCCCCACCTACCCCTTTCTTCAATGGGAGCCTGTGTAGTCGGTTGGAACACAGGATCCCATTGAAGTCAATGGGAGTCCGACCGAGACGGTGCTCAGAAACATCATAAGCGGTCGGTCAGTCGGACTCTGATTCTGTCGGAAATGTTTCTGAGACCGAGTCGGTCGGAATGCTTTCTGACTAACATTGTAATGAGGCCCAAAGTGTGTATTTTTTTTAGTATTGTTTATTTATATTTTTGAAGTCTAACAGTTTCCCTACTGTTGTTTAGGTTAATGTGGAAATAGTAAATCTATCCCCTCCACAGTCCAACACTTTCTCCACTATTGCTTAAATGGGAGGGGGCATAGTAAATCTGACCCCACCAAAGTCCAGCACTTTTCCTACTGTTGCTCAGGCTGGAGTGGGAGTAGTAAATCTAGTCCCTCCAAAGTCCAACTCTTTCCCTACTGTTGCACACATTGGAGTTGGAATAGGTAACCTGACCCCTGACCTCCAAAATCTAACACTAGTTTTGCTAACTTTGGAGCGCGGGTAGTACATTTGACCCCCAACAAGTTTAATTTTTTGAGATGTTATTGTTTTCAAGATTTATTTTTTGTGATTTACTTCTAACAGTAATTTATTTATTTTGTCCTTATGTATTTTTATTTTTTGAAGTAATATTGTTTTCAATATTTTATTTTAATATTTTTATTGGATATGTATTTTTTATATTTAGTGTTTTCTATTATTCTTAAATATATTATTATTCTATTAAGAATGATTATTTCATCTTTTTATTTATTATGCTTATTCTTTTGTATTTATTTTAAAGTGTATCTTTTTAGTCCATGTTTGTAAGTTATAAAAAGGCTATTTTTTTTAATATATGTACGTTTAATGGATTTTTAATGTATATATTTATTTATATATTTATATATATATTATATATATATATATATATATATATATATATATATATATATATATATATATAGATAGATAGATAGATAGATAGAAAGTTGACATACGCTTTCCTATTAAAAATTCAAGTGATATGCTCTTTTGAATGTTAATGTAGTACTGCTGCTGTTATAACTTGCTCTATGCATGCAGTGCAGTGAGTTATTTGTTTAAAATATTTATGACCAATAATACAGGTTGTAGGATTTCTCAATTGAAGACTCGCCTTTCTGAACTTAAAGAAGTTGAATTCCTTTTTAATTTGCTTCTCAGTTACAAAATTCATCCGGTTTTCACGTAAGGGGTGAATCAAGTTTGATGATAATTTATGAGTCATGAAAATTGTCTTATGAAATATTAAAAACTGTAACATGATTTATATTTGAACAAAAATCAATTGTATCACTTGTTCTACTGCTCATTATAATAATAGGAATTTTCTACAAATGCATGTTTTTAAGGTTTGTGTTATAATAGAGATAAAATTGATTTGATTGGTTTAATTGGAATGTGACTGCTAAACCCATTCTTGCATCGTGAAAAGGCCCAAAACTTAGAGGGTCATTATGATGACTGGCGGAAAAAACTCCGACCGCCATGGTTGCGGAAAATCACCGTCCGTAGGTACCGCGGAAACCCGGCCGACCCTATTATGATCAACCGCCAAAACATTCAGTCCACGGCGGTAGGAGGCATCGATAAACCGCCCATAGAGGGCAGAGAAAGTGAAAATTCAACCGCGACGGTAACATAGCGGAAACACATCAACACGCCGCCAGACACGCGGAGTGACCGCCAATGACATTATGATATCCCCGATGTCACAGCAGTACGTTCCGCTGTTTCCGTCCGCCACGGTCGCCAACAGTAACGAATGTGAGATACGGCGGAAGCCCGGCAGCACAGCCATCGCTGCGGATGCTCAGCAAAAAAAATGGCGGCCAAGTAAAAAAAAAAAAAGGCCAGCAAATGCACAAAGGCACCTAGCCCTGCCCCCAAAATAACCAGAAACCTCCCAATGACACCCCCCATGGCAAAATCAATTATACAAATCACAGGACAACCCACACAGCACACCTGACTGCATTACACCATCTTGACACACCCACATAGCTGAGAATAAAACCAGCCCCTTCCCTGTCCACAATCCTTTGCACTACTCCAGCCCTGGAGGAACCAAAGCCTGCAGCACATTGGACAGGCAAAACACCACACATCTAACCAGCACAACAACACACACACACACAATAGACTGTAAGAACTGTTAGTCGACAATTTTGAGTGCTGCTGTGATAGGGAAAACTTAGCGGGGAAAGCAAAGCGTGTTTTCTGAGCGTTTCATTTTAAGCGCGATCGGGGATAAAGGGGCCGTTTTTAAAAAAGAACCGAATTGATGATCTGTCTATTTTAGCCGTTTTAAGTTGCTTTTAGGATTATGTGTACTCAGTATTGCTAATGACTTGAATTTTAACAAAACACACCTACCTCTTTGCACTTTGCACTTTCCGCCGGCCAAGGTGTGCTGGTGTACCCTGCCTGTAAGAGCGGGTCACCGCGGTGACGCCATCTTGGTCAGCGTTCTAGACATTTAGATTTGCATATCCTCCCCTATATCACGAGGGTGATGCAAGCGCGCAGTCTACAATAGACTGTAAGAACTGTTAGTCGACAATTTTGAGTGCTGCTGTGATAGGGAAAACTTAGCGGGGAAAGCAAAGCGTGTTTTCTGAGCGTTTCATTTTAAGCGCGATCGGGGATAAAGGGGCCGTTTTTAAAAAGAACCGAATTGATGATCTGTCTATTTTAGCCGTTTTAAGTTGCTTTTAGGATTATGTGTACTCAGTATTGCTAATGACTTGAATTTTAACAAAACACACCTACCTCTTTGCACTTTGCACTTTCCGCCGGCCAAGGTGTGCTGGTGTACCCTGCCTGTAAGAGCGGGTCACCGCGGTGACGCCATCTTGGTCAGCGTTCTAGACATTTAGATTTGCATATCCTCCCCTATATCACGAGGGTGATGCAAGCGCGCAGCGCGCGCGCAGCGGGCGTGCCGCTGGCGCGCCGGAGGCGCGCCAGAGGCAAGCCCGTCTGCGCCCGTCAGCGCACCGGATGCGCACAGCGCCAGCTACGCTGCCGGCTTTCCCTCAGAAAGGAGAAGAGTGTGTTATTCAAGGGAACAACTACTCCATCTAGGTAAAAGGTATAATGGAGGGACACAAAACGCTATCATGTGCGGAGTTAAGGCCCCAGTAATTGATCATTTTGCTGGCAGTTTAAAATGTGGCTTACTTAACACCAGATCTTTAGTTAAACACTTCCAGGAAGTATTTACTTTATTGGAGGATTCTGATCTGGATGTGTTGTTTTTGACGGAGACTTGGACGAGAACTGACTCGACAATTGAACTAGGGTTAGCCTGCCCAGCAGGGTTTAAAATTTTTCATAAACCAAGACTAGAAGGAAGAGGTGGGGGAGTGGGAATAATTTTTAAAGAAAAACTGAACTTTACACCCCTTCACATTGATGATGTAGCGGGTATAGAACTATTAGGCTTCGCACTGAACGAGGCTAAAGGGCAGGTGTTGTCAGGAATAGTGTGCTATAGGCCCCCGGAGGGATAAACCCCCAGTACCAGGCTATGATTGATATCTTTACTAACTTGGCACTATCACACTCTAGGATAATTATAGTGGGTGATTTTAACTTATGGGACAATGGGAATCTTGGCACCGCCCTAAAAGATCTGGAGTGTGCATGTGAGAGTCTTCACCTGCACCAACTTGTACATCAATCGACGCACCAAGGCGGCCATATACTAGACCTAATATTTGGCAACCAAATGGACACAAAGGTGGTGGATATTCAGCCCCAATGTTGGACTGATCACTCTCTGATCTACTTCCTGATAGCTCTACCTAGTGCTAGTAGGAAGCTGACGCATACCTCAACCTTCCGGCAAGGAAGGGACTGGGCTAAAATTTCAAGTAGTAAACAGACGCCGCTGCTATCAGAACATAATATATTTCAATCTGATAAACCTGTGGAAGTAAACTATCAAGTTTTCTGTGATCAATTAAATCTGACGTTGGATCAGATAATACCGGTAAAAAATTAAGAAACAGGAAGAAACCGTCTGCTCCCTGGTATAGTGAGGAATTAAAGATACTGAGGAAAAACTGTAAGCAAGCGGAAAGAAAATGGAGGAAACTCTATGCAGATGCAGATAAAAAAGCCTTGAGAATACAACAAATTTTGTATAAGGAAGCGATCGAAAAATCAAAAGCTGAATACTATGCCCAAATTATCTTACGAGCACCGAATAGTACAAAAACTCTGTTCACTATAGTGAAGGAATTATCCAGCCCGGCGTGTGTGGGTAATAAGATCAGAGCAACTCAAACATTGTGTGATGAGCTTGCGACCCACTTCGATGAGAAGATAAAAAAGATAATTAGTGGGCTGAAGCCTAATAACAATATCAGTCCGGAGCCGGAAAAAGTACTACTGGATACATCAGTGACAAAGCCACAGGTCAAAGACAGTGATAATGACTGTCCTGCGGTACTTTGGTACTTTCAAACACCCACAGAAGAAGTTTTTAATTTATTAGCGCTGAGTGTCTCTTCTGGTTCACCTCTGGACCCTGTCCCGCAGAGGATATGGAAAGAATTTAAACTTGACCTCCTCCCACGACTATGGCATATCTGCTGCCAATCCCTTGAACAGGGAGTGGTACCTGAGGAGTGGAAGCAGGCAGTGGTGACTCCACTGCTTAAGAAACCTACACTGGACCCTCTCTGCCCAGCCAATTTTAGGCCTATCTCCCTCCTCCCCTATCCGGTTAAGATACTGGAGCGGGCAGTTAGCAAATCTCTCTCTCTTTTTCTTGAAGAAAACTATCTGCTAGACGAGGCCCAATTTGGGTTTCGCCCGGGACACGGAACGGAGACCGCTCTAGTGACAGTACTAGATAACCTGAGGATGCGTGCTGACAATGGTAACTCGAGTATATTGGTACTACTGGATATGTCAGCCGCATTTGATACGGTGAACCACAGCATATTGCTGAACAGACTAGAGGAAATTGGGGTAAAAGGCCTGGCACTGAAATGGCTACGATCATATTTGACTGATAGACAACAGGCAGTTTCAATGCCCCCCTTTACGTCTCCAAAAATCCCCATGTGTCATGGGGTGCCACAGGGTTCGGCGATAAGTCCGATTCTGTTCAATATTTACTTGCGCCCTCTCATCTCCATTATTAGATCCTTTGGCGTGGATCTTGTAAATTATGCAGATGACACGCAATTGGTGTTTTCTTTAGAAGGGAATCAGGCAATCACCCTGGATATATTTCAGGAATGTATGCAGAATACTGCAAATTGGCTCAGGAATAATTCCCTACAATTTAATGGAGGAAAAACGGAGATCGTATATTGCTCCACGTCTAGGATTGCTCGGCCTTTTCCCATAGAGCTCCAAATAACACCAACAGATAAACCTGTAGTGCCAGCTAAAACGGTGCGTAACCTGGGAGTTCTGCTGGATGATGATCTCCAGCTAGAATCACAAGTCACCAAAGTAGTTGGTACATGTTTCTCTCTGCTCAGAGCTCTGAGGAGAATTTTGCCGCTACTACCAACCACCATCAGACCCCAAATTGTGAGGTGTATAATCCTGAGCAGACTAGATTACTGCAACTCACTATATTTGGGGGGGCCAAAGTCACTACTTCAGAAGCTACAAAGGATCCAGTCAATTGCAGCTAAGTTGGCTTTAAACAGGCAGCGTAGTTCTTCACTCTCTTTGGCCTTGAAAGATCTCCACTGGCTACCGATCCGCCAAAGGATACAATTTAAATCCATGTGCATCGTGTTTAGAGCACTGCACGGAATGGGCCCTAAACCCTTACAGAGGAAATTTTTATGGTATGTCCCTGCGAGAGACCTTCGGTCAGCAAATGCACACTTAGTGAGCATCCCAAGGATTAAGAAAATGAAGTCGGGGGGTAGAGCATTCGGTGTAGCAGCCGCTCGGCTGTGGAATGAAATTCCCTTAGATATTAGGCAAATTCAATCTTTGCCCCTATTTAGAAAGCAGCTAAAAACCTGGCTGTTTCCCAGGTAGGGTATGACCCCCAAAATTGTTTTCCTGGGTAAGATGCTCACAGGCTCCAATGTTGATTTTGCCAGTCTCAGCGCCAGGATACCCGTAGGGTGACAGTATGCGCTATATAAGAATCATTTACATTACATTACATTACATACCACCTACACCACCCTCACAACTGCACCCCAAAACATCAGCACAGCACACACCATGGCACCACAGAAAATGCCAAAATTCACTGACACTGAGTTGACAGTAATGGTAGATGAGATAATCAGAGTAGAACCACAACTCTTTGGCAGCATGGTCCAACAGACACCATTAGCCACAAGAACAAACATGTGGGCAAGGATAGTGGGCAGGGTCAATGCAGTAGGGAATGTGCCCCGCAACAAGAATGAAATCATGAGGCAGTGGCATGACCTGAAGAGTGTTGTCAAGAAGAAGAGGACCAAGAATTGTGAGCTGGCTGATGCGACTGGTGGAGGCCCTCCCATCCCACCAAAACCGTTCACTGCGTGGGAGGAGAAGGTGCTTGCCATACTGCATCCAGAGAGTCTTGAAGGAATACCCGGGGGAGTGGAGGCCGGTAAGTACCAACTAATGTATACCATGAAACTGCCACGTACTGTCTTGCACAATTACAAAGATACATCCCTGAGGCACAAGTACACACATCTGCACCCCAAAAACACACACAGGTCACACTGATTTTACATCCACCCCACCTCAAACATCGCAAAGGTAGACCACATCTACTGTGTTGTATGTGTCCAGGCAAACAGCACTACAACTCCCACCAGGCCCCCTGTCCCACAGCTGAGCAGGATGGACTACTCCCCACACCCACAACCATGTGGCAGCCATTGTGTGCTACACCCTCACCTAACAGGTAGGTAGCCCTCTTTACAGGGAGGAATGTTTGGAATAGGGAGGCCAGCACTACAACTCCTACCAGGCCCCCTGTCTGACAGCTGAGCAGGGTGGACTACTCCCCACACCCACAACCATGTGGCAGTCATTGTGTGCTACACCCTCACCTAACAGGTAGGTAGCCCTCTTTACAGGGAGGAGTGTTTGGAATAGGGAGGCCAGCACTACAATCCCACCAGGCCCCCTGTCCCACAGCTGAGCAGGATGGACTACTCCCCACACCCATGTGGCAGCCATTGTATGCTACACCCTCACCTAACAGGTAGGTAGCCCTCTTTACAGGGAGGAGTGTTTGGAATAGGGAGGCCAGCACTACAACTCCCACCAGGCCCCCTGTCCCACAGCTGAGCAGGATGGACTACTCCCCACACCCATGTGGCAGCCATTGTGTGCTACACCCTCACCTTTCAGGTAGGTAGCCCTCTTTACAGGGAGGAGTGTTTGGAATAGGGAGGCCAGCACTACAACTTCCACCAGAGCCCCTTGTCCCAAAGTTGAGCAGGATGGACTACTCCCCACACCCATGTGGCAGCCATTGTGTGCTATACCCTCACCTAACAGGTAGGTAGCCCTCTTTACAGGGAGGAGTGTTTGGAATAGGGAGGCCAGCACTACAACTCCCACCAGGCCCCCTGTCCCACAGCTGAGCAGGATGGACTACTCTCCACACCCACAACCATGTGGCAGCCATTGTGTGCTACACCCTCACCTAACAGGTAGGTAACCCTCTTTACAGGGAGGAGTGTTTGGAATAGGGAGGCCAGCACTACAACTCCCACCAGGCCCCCTGTCCCACAGCTGAGCAGGATGGACTACTCTCCACACCCACAACCATGTGGCAGCCATTGTGTGCTACACCCTCACCTAACAGGTAGGTAGCCCTCTTTACAGGGAGGAATGTTTGGAATAGGGAGGCCAGCACTACAACTCCCACCAGGCCCCCTGTCCCACAGCTGAGCATGATGGACTACTCCCCACACCCACAACCATGTGGCAGTCATTGTGTGCTACACCCTCACCTAACAGGTAGGTAGCCATCTTTACAGGGAGGAGTGTTTGGAATAGGGAGGCCAGCACTACAACTCCCACCAGGCCCCCTGTCCCACAGCTGAGCAGGGTGGACTACTCCCCACACCCACAACCATGTGGCAGCCATTGTGTGCTACACCCTCACCTAACAGGTAGGTAGCCATCTTTACAGGGAGGAGTGATTGGAATAGGGAGGCCAGCACTACAACTCCCACCAGGCCCCCTGTCCCACAGCTGAGCAGGGTGGACTACTCTCCACACCCACAACCATGTGGCAGCCATTGTGTGCTACACCCTCACCTAACAGGTAGGTAGCCCTCTTTACAGGGAGGAATGTTTGGAATAGGGAGGCCAGCACTACAACTCCCACCAGGCCCCCTGTCCCACAGCTGAGCAGGATGGACTACTCCCCACACCCACAACCATGTGGCAGTCATTGTGTGCTACACCCTCACCTAACAGGTAGGTAGCCCTCTTTACAGGGAGGAGTGTTTGGAATAGGGAGGCCAGCACTACAACTCCCACCAGGCCCCCTTGTCCCACAGCTGAGCAGGATGGACTACTCCCCACACCCATGTGGCAGCGTTTGTGTGCTACACCCTCACCTAACATGTAGGTAGCCCTCTTTACAGGGAGGAGTGTTTGGAATAGGGAGGCCAGCACTACAACTCCCATCAGGCCCCCTGTCCCACAGCTGAGCAGGATGGACCACTCCCCACACCCACAACCATGTGGCAGCCATTGTGTGCTCCACCCTCACCTAACAGGTAGGTAGCCCTCTTTACAGGGAGGAATGTTTGGAATAGGGAGGCCAGCACTACAACTCCCACCAGGCCCCCTGTACCACAGCTGAGCATGATGGACTACTCCCCACACCCACAACCATGTGGCAGTCATTGTGTGCTACACCCTCACCTAACAGGTAGGTAGCCATCTTTACAGGGAGGAGTGTTTGGAATAGGGAGGCCAGCACTACAACTCCCACAAGGCCCCCTGTCCCACAGCTGAGCAGGATGGACTACTCCCCACACCCATGTAGCAGCCATTGTGTGCTACACCATCACCTAACAGGTAGGTAGCCCTCTTTTCAGGGAGGAGTGTTTGGAATAGGGAGGCCAGCACTACAACTCCCACCAGGCCCCCTGTCCCACAGCTGAGCAGGATGGACTACTCCCCACACCCACAACAATGTGGCAGCCATTGTGTGCTACACCCTCACCTAACAGGTAGGTAGCCCTCTTTACAGGGAGGAATGCTTGGAATAGTGAGGCCAGCACTACAACTCCCACCAGGCCCACTGTCACACAGCTGAGCATGATGGACTACTCCCCACACCCACAACCATGTGGCAGTCATTGTGTGCTACACCCTCACCTAACAGGTAGGTAGCCATCTTTACAGGGAGGAGTGTTTGGAATAGGGAGGCCAGCACTACAACTTCCACCAGGCCCCCTGTCCCACAGCTGAGCAGGGTGGACTACTCCCCACACCCACAACCATGGGACAGTCATTGTGTGCTACACCCTCACCTAACAGGTAGGTAGCCCTCTTTACAGGGAGGAGTGTTTGGAATAGGGAGCTCAGCACTACAACTCCCACTAGGCCCCCTTGTCCCACAGCTGAGCAGGATGGACTACTCCCCACAACCATGTGGCAGCCATTGTGTGCTATACCCTCACCTAACAGGTAGGTAGCCCTCTTTACAGGGAGGAGTGTTTGGAATAGGGAGGCCAGCACTACAACTCCCACCAGGCACACCCTGCCCCATCCCTCAGCAGGAAGGAGCACTCCCTCCCACCCAGAAGCATGTGGTAGAAAGTCTACCCAAAAGATGGCAACTGTACAGGTAAGCAGCCAGTGCATGCACTCCTCCATTCCTCAATGAAAGCATTGAGCTAATGCCAAAACAATGCCACACATCACAACAAAATACACCCCAATTACATACCAGTTGATAGAATGCAGACAGCGATGCGTATGTAACTGTGACAGAAACAGAACTGTGACTCAACTAAACCCATGTATAAGCAAATCAGGGACCAAATATGCCCTGCACAGAATGCTATGTGCAAATTCCATGGGTGCTGAGCATGAAGGACCATAGTAACAATAAAAGGCATGGTCTGTCCAGCAAATAAATACAAGCACAGAACATTACAAAGATATGCATGAGATAACAATGTGACAATGTCTAGTACATGTGCATATGTAACATCTGTCGGGAAGAGTAATCATCCTCGATGCATCACATCAAGTTGCATGGCAGCCAGTTGTCAGATGACAACTCATCAGTTCCATACAAAGAGTGTCAATTTGGGCATGGCATCCAATGACTTGTCACACCATGGAACAAGATGTATGTACCTCCACATCATGTCATGACGAACAACACTGTGCAGACATTCAATTCATGAAATACGTAACTGTGTGTTGCATAACATGTAAATAAGAGACATCAAACACAGCAAGCCATATGGCTGTAAGTCAATGACCATGTACCCTCTGTTCCACAGGTGACCAACAACTGACTGCAGAGGACAACAACCTCAACTTGCAGAGCCCGTCTCCACCCCGGAACATGGACACTCGGATGCGGAGTCCCTGGATTCTTTGGATGAGGAGCTCCAAGCTGGCCCCTCTGGTGTGCCAGGGCGCAACCAGTCACATGACCCCACTGGCCCCCCAGCATCAGCAACAGCAACAACGCTGACCCCTGCTGGAACGACCTGTGCCGCCACCACCACCACCACTACCACCATTGCCTGCAACATTCGCCCAGCCACAGAGGATGCCCAGCCCACACCAACAACTGTGGAGGGCATGCGTGTGGCCAGAGTGGTGAGGCAACAGGTCAGTGATAGCAGGGCAGGTGGGAGGACAAGTGTGACTCCAACAACACCGGCACTGTGACCGAAGCCCTGGCTAACATCACCAGAGTTGTGGGTGCCTATGAACGCACCCAGGCACAATTGGGCCAGGCCCACGAAGATGCCCTGGAGCTCCAACGTCTGCTGAGGTCCATGGACAACCGTATGGGACAAATCGTGGACCTCATGGCCCAGTTAGTGGTGGTACAGAGGGACAGGCTAGTGCCACAGACCACACCTCCACCTCCCCCCATTGCCACGCAGGATGACAGTTCATCATCCACCCCTGCGGGCACGGAGAGGGGTGACTACTCAGACCACAGTGGCCCAGTAGACGATGCCCCCCCTGCCAAGAGAAGAAGGGGCCGTCCAAAGAAGAACTTGGGACTCATCCGTGGCAAAGCACCGGCCAAACGCCAGTCAAAGAGCCAGCCATGATGTCAACACTCTTCACCCAACCATTGACTCTGTACACTGTCCTCACCCACACTGCCATGGTAATGGCATCCGTCTGTTGGACTGTGTCACCACAGCAATGTGGTGCCTACCCGATTGTCTCATCTACCATTACTGCCAACTAATCGATTCACCATTCACACTTATGTAAATATCCACTTCCCTCTCACAGATACCCATTGCAAATAAACTACAAAAACGCAAAAAGGTTGTTGAGTCTGCTCCATGTTTATCACAGTATGTGCAATGTTCACCATGGTTACAATGTCACAGGAGCATGGATCCTCTGTAGGCAAGGGGAGGCAGAAGGGACCTAGCAAAAGACAACAGAACAAAAGTCACTAGTCAGGTGGTGGCATCACAGCCATCACACAACACATGCCCTCACTGTACAACAATATGCACACATAACAATGTGCAACAGTACCAACAGAGACATCCTGTAGCAGTTCCTACATACCCTGTATCCAACACATAGGCAGCCAGCACTGAGTCAACAACAGGATGCACTCACAAAGATCACATAGACCTCCACCCAAACAACTACATCAACAGACAATGGACCAGTTGTACATCGTCACCCACCTTTAAGTGAAGTATCGGTTGATGAGCTGCTGACGCTGGTCGACACCTTCCTCCTCAACACTATCCTCATCACTGGACATTTGTGGGATCGCAGGGGGGGGCCCTGGCTGGTCATCATCGTCCAGGATCATGGGTATTCCTTTCCGTAAGGCCAAGTTGTGCAGCATGCAGCATGCTACCACTATCTGACACACCTTCTTGGGTGAGTACATGAGTGCCCCTCCGGACCGGTCCAGGCAGCGAAATCTCGATTTTAGGAGACCAAAGGTTCGCTCCACCACCCGACGTGTTCTACCATGGGCATTGTTGTAGCGGACGTCAGACGATGTCCCAGGATTGCGTAGTGGGCTCAGCAACCACGGTATGTTTGGATATACAGTCACCTAGGTGTGAAATAAACATAACGATTCAGTAATACAACTGTGGCAGAGGACAGCATGGCACACACAGCACACAACTTGACTCTGCCTACTCACCCACAATCCATGCCCGCTCCGGAAGTTGATTGGCCATCAGCTGGGGCACAATGCTGTTGTGCAGGATGTATGAATCATGTGCGGAGCCCGGAAACTTGGCACATACATGCGATATGATCATATCGACCTGGCACACCACCTGCACATTGATGGAATGGGAATGTTTACGATTGCGATAGATGTGTTCCCGTGCCTGTGGTGGAACCAGGTCAACATGTGTGCAGTCAATAGCACCTACAACATTCGGGATGTGGCCAAGGGCATAAAAATCCGCCTTTACATCCGCCAAAGCCGCACGCCTTGGAAAACTGATGTATTGGTCCTTGTATCGCATCATGGCCAACAGGAAATCCCTTAGCACCATGCTGAAGGTGGGCTGAGACATCCCCCCTGCAATGCCCACTGTCTCCTGGAATGACCCACTAGACAGGAAATGCAGTGCCGCCATCACCTTTGTTTCGGTTGTCAATGCTGTTGGGTATGTCCTGCCAGCCCGCAGGTGAGGATCCAACATGGCACACAGGTCTTGGATGTTCGTGCGGTCCAGACGGAATCTGCGTATCACGTCATCATCCTCAATGTTAGCCAGCAGGGTGACAGGACGATACACATTGGGTCGCCTCCTAGGGGAGATGAAAGAGGACACGTCATTGCAACAGACCATGAGATGTGCACAACTCCGTAGCTTCTGATTCACACAGTGCAAACATTGACTGGCATCACAATGCACCATACAGTGCAAGTCAATAGTCGTGACACATAGAGAATACATTGTACTACATTCCTTCAGTATTACCACAGTGAGAACAACAAACATGGAAACTGTGTCTGTGAATGGTAATAGTCACATTTATGAATTTGGTGCAAACAGCCTGGACAGTAAATGATACAGGACATGTGTGAAACAGAAACACTGCTGGCTTCCAAATGTCTGCTGTACGTGCCACACATTCTTGTGCAATCATGACATGGGACACATGAACTACACAATTTGTCCACTTCTGAAGGACTCAGCATGGAATGTGAGCCAATGCTAATCCACACAAGTCTAGAGACACTCACAGACATATTCACAAGCCTGTGCCAATATCCACTGTCATCAGTAGACATGCCATACATGCTGTTACACACAATTCAAAGTCAGTCAATGACTAATAATGAACAGCATATGCATATGCAGTCTTGACGTGAATAAAGACACAACAACACAACTGCACAATATCATCAGCAAGCACACAGATTGTCAATGTCGCACACAAAAAGTGGATAAGTTACGTGATCCAAAAGGACTGTAGACAAACGTCAATCTGCACTAAAGTTGCACTATGACATGCAGTATGAAGCTAGCACTGCCCAGACACACAACTAAAGTAATACATTTGCCATGGAGCTAATACTCCAGCTGCTTGGACACACAACAGTGACACAGAAACAACTAACACCACCACCCGGACAAAGCCACACCACTACGCCTAAAAGTCAGCGCATGAACATACTGAGTAAATACCGAAGACACAACAGCCTCATGCACATAACAACAGGGGATGTCATCCCACGACACAGGTACAAAAGGACAACTATCTAAAGCATCCTGAGCCACATACCACACTGCCTGTCAGGAACAACAAAGTGGACTCTCCACATTCCTCTGCAGACAAAGATGCTGGCTGTGTATCACTTGTTGGCCTCTGGTACCATTAGAACAACAAAAGTCTGAGTTAGATGGGTGCCACAGCCAGCCCTATCAAGGTATATCTCACCTGTCTTGGATGCCATTATTAGCTTGAGTCAACAGCACCATCAGTTCACCCACACAGCGCAGGACCAGCTTGTGCCCCCGAAAGGCTACCACACCATAGAAAGGCTTATCCACACGTGTCAGTTTAATATCACTGCACACGTGTCCTAATTGTGCACCCTGCAAAAACTGCACACACTTACTGCACATGAAAGCACACGCAATGCTGAACTGTCCAGGCCAATTGTGGGTCACCTTCTACTGGTCACAGATGCCATGTCAAACTTACCAGTCAGTGAGCACCAGCACCACATTTGGCTACAGTCCCTCAGCAAGCCAACGATCTTCATGTGGATAAGGTCAATGCACCTGTCCTTGGTGAGTACCAACATAACACACCACACACATAAAATCCAATATCAACATACTCACAGCTGTGAAACATACATGTGACAAATTCACATATGACCGGCAGACCAACATGAGCACATATCCTACACAATGACACAAGTAATGCTGATGACATTTTGCATATATGGTGACAAAACATACCCAAATGCATACAGACAGGTCAAATGATTAAGGAGGCACATATTTCAAAGTGTGCCGGTGATGTATGTTATAAGCTTCAGTGTGTATAGCACACACATGTCCATGTGGACATATACTCTTGGTTTTGCTACAGCGAACAATAACCTTACATGAAAGCTGAAATAGGTGATAACAAACAGACTACAGTGTGACATATGTGGTGAGTAATGGAGACAATGCTGAAATCTATGTACAATCATGTACTGTGTAGCGACATATTGTGTGAAATATGAATATGTGTGTAAAAATTTGGCTCAGATACGAAATTTGGCTGGCAATGGGGTGAGAGACATGAACTTTGGGCAAAATGTTTGGGTCAGATATGAAATTGTGTAGGAGTAATGTGCCCCATTAGTCCTTTCAGTGTTGCATTTGGTGTTAGATATGAAGTTTAGGCTCTCATTATGAACTATAGCTCATTTCAATTGAAACAAGTTCCATATTTAATTGAAAGTGACCACTGTTCGAAGTACAGATATGACCCATGACATTGACACTACACGATGTGTCCATTGCTGCATTGAACGTGCTCTAAGAACACCATCACGCCCATAGTCAACAATGTCATGCTGCACCCTCGCCGTAGCCACCGCCTGGCACCAGCGGTGTGTCACCGCCATGGCCCGAGACAGCATGGCAGGATTGCTAGGCATATACACATGGCTAATGGCGGATGGCATGCTCCGCCACCCAGATCCCGGTCACTCATGGCAATGAATGGCTCAGGAATAGCGGGAACTACCGCCTGGCACAGCGGTGTGTCACCGCCATGGCCTGAGACAGCATGGCAGGATTGCTAGGCATATACACATGGCTAATGGCGGATGGCATGCTCCGCCACCCAGATCCCGGTCACTCATGGCAATGCATGGCTCAGGAATAGCGGGAACTACCACCTGGCACCAGCGGTGTGTCACTGCCATGGCCCGAGACAGCTTGGCAGGATTGCTAGGCATATACACATGGCTAATGGCGGATGGCATGCTCCGCCACCCAGATCCCGGTCACTCATGGCAATGCATGGCTCAGGCATAGCAGGAACTACCGCCTGGCACCAGCGGTGTGTCACCTCCATGGAGCATGCCCATCCAGCCAATGGGAAGCGCAATCGCGGTTGCCTGATGCAACTTTGAAAATCGCGGTAGGCGTGCTCCGCCACCGCGGGGTCGGTTTTTGGCTGCACTCGTAAGATGCACCACCGTGGTACCGCACGCCTGTCCCCTGAGGAGTGTCACCGCCATGGACCATGCCCTTCCAGCCAATGGGAAGCGCAATCGCGGTTGCCTGATGCAACTTTGAAAATCGCGGTAGGCGAGCTCCGCCACCGCGGGGCCAGTCATTGGCTGCACTCGTAAGATGCACCACCTCAGTACCGCACGCCTGTCCCCTGCAGTGTGTCACCGCCATGGACCATGCCCTTCCAGCCAATGGGAAGCTCAATCGCAGTTGCCTGATGCAACTTTGAAAATCACGGTAGGCGTGCTCCGCCACTGCGGAGGCGGTCATTGGATGTATTTGAATGAGGCAGACCTGGAACACCAATTGCAGCAGCTTAGAACCACAGAAACGAGCCCTGGGGGCTATATATGTGTGTGAGGGAGCCACACATTGCCACAGCTCACTGAGCCTGCTGCCTGAGACCCCTCACCTGCTGCTGCCTCCAGGGACTGCTGCCTGAGACCCCTCACCTGCTGCTGCCTCCAGGGACTGCTGCCTGAGACCCCTCACCTGCTGCTGCCTCCAGGGACTGCTGCCTGAGACCCCTCACCTGCTGCTGCCTCCAGGGACTGCTGCCTGAGACCCCTCACCTGCTGCTGCCTCCAGGGACTGCTGCATGAGACCCCTCACCTGCTGCTGGCTCCAGGGACTGCTGACTGAGACCCCTCACCACCAACAGCTGCTGCTGCTGTCTCCTGCCCACAGTGATGGCGAGGACTGAGAAGATCCGTGCCACTCCCTTCACCACCGAGGAACTGGAGCTCCTGGTGGATGAGGTGCTCAACCAGTATCCAAGGCTCTTTGGTGCGCCTAATGTCGTGGTGAGTAACTCAGAGTGTGAGTGAGAGTGCAGGGTGGGGGACACATGAAGTTGATCTGCTGCAGTATGTGCGTGGGAGTGTGAGGGTGGGTCATGCACTGCCTAGCATGCTGTTTCCAGGGGGAAGGTGTGTTTGGCCTATTCAACAAGTTTCCCTGCCTGCACATCCAGATCAGAGGGAAGTATGATGTCTTGTCAGACATACAGTGAGGCTGCACCTTTTCATTTCACGAGTCAGGATAGTGATTGCCAGTCTGCATGTCTGTATGTGTCCCTGATGTCCTTCACAGGCCCATCTGTGGCCTTAGCTAGTGTTGCTGTCCAGAGGGTAGTGAGGCCATTGTTTAGACCTCTATATGTGCCTCATCTCTAGTTCAGCGCCATACTCAGGACCTGAATCCCCCAGGCTGACACTCTTGTTGGTCATTCACCTATGACACGGTACATTCAAACATTATTGTGCCCGGACTCTTCCGTCCCCACCAGCATGTGCACATACTCGCATGTGTTGGCACTGTTTGTGTTTCCAAATCGTCACTCCATGTAAGGGATGAGCTGCCCCACGTTGGAACTCTGTGTGACCCCAAATGGCCTGCACATTCACTGCCCAATCTGACAGTGACACAACACTGAATGTACAGAGTGTCACATATGTGCTTTTCCTCTTGAGTCTCCATCAATGAGCCATTACAGAGATGTAAATTGCACACAACAGGGCTTGTGATGAGGGTCTGCGTTCGTGAGGTCATGTCCCTCAATGTGACATCAATGACACAGTGTGGCAGTTGCAGGGCAAGTGCTTTGTGGGCTGCGCAGTGTTGGGCACAGTGAGTATTCCCAGTCATATATGTAGTGATGTCATGCATGTCTTGTTATTCCCAGAATATTGCATTAGATGTGGTCAGCATACACATTTAGCTCTCTGCTGGCGTCCTGCATGGCCAGGAGATGGGCATGTACTGTGTCCACCCTCATACCTGCATGCATTAATGTGTGTTTCACACATGATGATGTTTGCAATTAGCAGATGTATTGTCGCCGCCGACGTAATGGCAGACTTTGGGATGAGTCAATGTCATGGTCCTGCACTGGGGAATGGTGGCTGGTTACACTGAATGCTGCCCCCTCTTGTCTCCCATGTCTACAGCTAAAAGTTAACCAGCGCAAGGCCGTGTGGAGGGCCATTGCATCAAAGGTGCGTGCACTGGGTGTCTCCAAACGACGGCGCTCCCACTGTCACAAGAGGTGGGATGACATTGCACGGCTAAGCAGGAACGTGGCGGAGATGACACTGGGGCTGATCCCTCGATCCGGCAGGTTGGCGCGGCGCAGCATGACACCACTAATGGCACGCATTTTAGCAGTGACGCAGCCTGACCTGGATGCACGTCTGAAGGTGCATCAGCAGCAAGCTGGTGGTGAGTATTCTGTGAGTGTGACTCTGGTTGTTGTTTGCCAGCATGTGCTCCAGGCCTGGGCCAGTGCAGGGCTGTGATGTTGCTAGTGTGATGCAATGGTGTGTAAGTGCCCGCGGTGTGGGGTGCAGTTGTCATGCATTCCCCCTACATGTACCTTCCCATGTCATTGGTGTAATGGGCCTTGACTTCACATTTGTAGTTTTGGGCTTCTGGTACCATCTTCATTGGTGTCGTCACGGACATCCCATGTCAGGGTCCAGCAGAGTGCATGATCTGAGTGTGCCATCATCAATGTGTGCATTGCCTGACGTCAGATTAGTGCTGGCTAAACATCTGACACCGATGTGCAACTGTAGTTGTGCCCCAAGATACGACATGGTGGATGGCATGTGCCCATGGACATTGTGTGTGGTTATGTTGGGGGTCTGTGTCTGTGTTGGTGACTTCTGCTGGATCATGTTGTGACGTTAGCAACATGTTGTGAGTAGGATCTTTGAACCCTTCAGGGCCCTAGGTGTGCACAGAGGGATATGTGTGTGTTGTTAGACGTAGCCACCAACAGGCTAAATGGCTGTGTGTCCATCACATGGGTGGATTCTGTACAATTTTGCATCATTCCACGGTAATTTAGATGTTTGTATTGAGGTTGCACAATGTTACTGCCCATGGTGTTGTCCAACATGGATCATTGTCCATCATTAGTGATGCTTCACTTGCAGATATTTGTTGACTTGATGCAGATGTACTTATCCTCTCTCTCTCTGTCATACAGCATCTCACATGGGAACGGAAGGACACGGTACGGACACCAGTGGTGAGGCATCAGGCACAGGTGATGCTCACCTGCATAGTGACACGGATGTCACCAGCGCATCAGAGGGGGACCGTAGTCATCTAGAGGAGTCCCTGCCAGAAACGCAGACCTCTACGTCATCTGACGACGGCGGTGATGCATCTATGGTTTTGTCCGAAGGAAATGGGGAGTCTGCCTCCTCGTCCACCACACAGCGTTCAGTGCCCACCCTCCCTGCTACTCCCACTTTTGCTGCCCGTGTTCGCACCACGAGGAAGGGAAGAGTGTCCTTCATCCCAGGCACCACTGCCCCTGCCCCTGTCCCCCCTGCTGCCATCAGTGCGGAGTCTGTGGACCTTTTGCGCCAGCTGTGTGTGGGTCAGACAGCTCTCCTCAATGCCTTCCTGGACCATGACAAAAAATTGGCACAGGTGGTGGTTTTCATGGAGGGCGTGCATTCCGACGTGGGTGGGCTACACCGGACTGTACAGTCTCTGGCCCCTGCAGTGACAGCAGCCATTCAACTTGCCCAATCCCATGGTCCAGCTCCAGTCCCTAGGCCCACCACCCTGACAGTGGATACATCTGATGATGGTGAGCACACACCCCAGACGTCAAGGGACAGATACGTCACGCTCAGCACACAGCAGCAGCAGCCCAAGCAGTCCAGGCCGCAGACACCATCCCCACATAGAGGTAAAGCCACACCAGAGCGCAGGGGCAAAAGCCCTTCAGGCCACACCCAGGGCAAGGATGGGAAAAAGCAGGCCTCTGGCTCACATGCCTCAGAGGCATCCCCAGCCAAGGACTCACCTGTCCCAAAAGTGTCTCGCAGAGACAGGCACACAGTTTCCGTGCCCAGTGACAAACAGGTGCCTGCTAAGGGTACACGTAAGAAGGGCTCCAAGGCTAGTTCACCCACAACATCTACTCCCATCCAGAGCCCTGTGAAGCAGGGTAAGGAGGCCACTGTAGGGGGACACCTGGTAAACAGGTGATGCAGGGGCAGAAGCAATCCGGGGGCAAGCGTCCCAAAGGATCCAGCACGTCCCCAGAGGGGGACCAGCATCTGCAGCTGATCCAGCTTTTGTGACCAGTGTGCCTGTTGTATACACCCCACTTGGCCTTAATCCCAGGACAGGGAAGCCATATCAAATCCCCAAGAAGTGGAAGGGCACTCCTCAAACTTCACCCACACACACTGGTTCTCGTGCAGGCATGAGTCCACCCCCACGTGCCACCACCCCACCTGGACCTAGCAGCCTTGAGGCTTCAAAAAGCACCGCTGGCTCTACCACATCTGGACCTGGCGGCCCTCAGGCTTCCCAGAACACTGATGGCTCTACCCCAGCTGGGCCTTTCTCTCCCCGAGCCAGTACCCCAACTGGCCCCGACAGACAGCCACCTCCCAGTCATACTGCCAGCCAAGTCTGAGTGTTAGTCCCCCTCACACACATGTGTCTCCCACAGTGGTGCCATGTACTGCCCATTTTTGACACCCTGAGTGTGTGGCTGACCATGGCAGAGTACTGTACCACACATTTACAGTGCTGGATCTCATGTACCTCACCTGCACTGTGTCCTGGCCACTGGCCTTGCTGTTCACTGCTGTTTGCCCCTTGCCCGTGCAGGATCTCATGTACCTCACCTGCACTGTGTCCTGGCCACTGGCCTTGCTGTTCACTGCTGTTTGCCCCTGGCCTGTGCAGCTTCTCATGTACCTCACCTGCACTGTGTCCTGGCCACTGGCCTTGTTGTTCACTGCTGTTTGCCTCTTGCCTGTGCAGGATCTCATGTACCTCACCTGCACTTTGGACTGGCCACTGGCCTTGCTGTTCACTGCTGTTTGCCCCTTGCCCGTGCAGGATCTCATGTACCTCACCTGCACTGTGTCCTGGCCACTGGCCTTGCTGTTCACTGCTGTTTGCCCCTGGCCTGTGCAGCTGCTCATGTACCTCACCTGCACTGTGTCCTGGCCACTGGCCTTGTTGTTCACTGCTGTTTGCCCCTTGCCTGTGCAGGATCTCATGTACCTCACCTGCACTGTGTCCTGGCCACTGGCCTTGCTGTTCACTGCTGTTTGCCCCTGGCCTGTGCAGCTTCTCATGTACCTCACCTGCACTGTGTCCTGGCCACTGGCCTTGCTGTTCACTGCTGTTTGCCCCTGGCCTGTGCAGCTTCTCATGTACCTCACCTGCACTGTGTCCTGGCCACTGGCCTTGCTGTTCACTTCTGTTTGCCCCTTGCCTGTGCAGGATCTCATGTACCTCACCTGCACTTTGGACTGGCCACTGGCCTTGCTGTTCACTGCTGTTTGCCCCTTGCCCATGCAGGATCTCATGTACCTCACCTGCACTTTGGACTGGCCACTGGCCTTGCTGTTCACTGCTGTTTGCCGCTTGCCCGTGCAGGATCTCATGTACCTCACCTGCACTGTGTCCTGGCCACTGGCCTTGCTGTTCACTGCTGTTTGCCCCTTGCCTGTGCAGGATCTCATGTACCTCACCTGAACTTTGAACTGGCCACTTGCCTTGCTCTTGTCTGACTTTTGCTGCATGACAGTGTGAAATGTAAATAAAAAGAATACATTTACTCCTGTTGTCTGCCTTGTCAGTGTCCTTGCTAAATGAAAGGGTTACTGTGTGGGTATTGTTTACTGTGACACATGCTCTATTTTCCACTTCAACATTGCCAATGTCTTGTTTCCTCTGATCATGTTGTTTCAACTTTGGTGTCCCAGACTTCTGCATCTGTGTGTGTTGGCTTGGTAGTATGTGTGTTTGCTGTGGACTGATTGACTTCCTGGGTGTGTTGTTGTGTGTGTGATATTTAGATTGTTGTTGTGTGTGTTCATGGTGTGTCACTCATCTCTGTTTGTTACTGGTATGTGTGTTGTGCACACACTGCTTGGTGTGCATGCATTGCTGTGAGTTGATGTTGCCTTGTCCTTGCCTGTTGTGCACCCCCTGATGTTTGGCTGTTGTAGCATGTTGATATCGTTGCCTGTGCATGTGTTGTGACTGATGTGGCAGTGTGCAGTGTTTGTGTTGTGTTGTGTCATGCAGTTGACAGTTGCTCTGTGTGTGGTGTTCTATTTTCCTGTCAGTGTGTGTGTGTTGTTGTTGTGTTTGATTCAGGTGTGTTGCCATTGTGGTGTGCCTTACTTGTGTGTCTGTCACATGGACTGAGGTCTATTGTGGTTGCCGTGCTTGTTTTATGTGCACCCTTGGTGTTTTCTCCTCTCACATTTGATGTGTCTATGGTCATGGTTGTGCATGTGCAGACATGTGGTACACTGTGACAACATTTTGAGTGGATGGGTGTTGTGGTATGTCTGTCTATGTGTCATTGTAGGCCCATTTCTGCCTTTTGTTCCCCATTATTGTTTTTAGTGGATGCACTTCTTATATGTGTTGTGGTATGTTGTCTGTGCGTTTTTCATGACTGATGTGGTTGTGTACTCCTGTTGTGTCTGTGCTCCCATAGAATTTGCACTGTTTAGCTGCACAGGTCTTGTCTGTTGTTGTAGTAGTTCTGTGTGTGTGTTTTGATTGTGTTCAGTGTTTGACTGTTGTTTTTGTGCATACAGTGGTACTGTGGTACTGTGTGTGTGTGTGATGTTTGTGGATACCACCCAGGGGGTGTGTTTGATTGTCAGTGTCTTGACTGGATGTTATTGGCAAGCTTCTGTGTGTTTGTCACTGGTGTTGTGTGCTGCAGGTGTGATGGGTGTGGGGGTTGTGTGAAGGTTCATACTTGTGTTTGACTGTCATGGAGTGTTGCAAAGTGTTATGCCCTGCATAGTACTCTTATATCTTGCAGTTTACCAGTCCACCTGCTGCTCAACCACTGTGTGTGTTTGGAGTAGAATGTTGGGAATGCTGTGATGCGTGGAATGTTGGGTGTCTGACTGAGTGAAGTATGACAGTTACAGATGGGCTGAGCAGCAGGCAGGCTGCTCCTGGTGGGGCTGCTGTGGCAGGAATAAAGGTACTTAAGAACTTTACTCTGCTACCAGCGTTTATTTCTACTACAGAACCTAACATATTTTATCTTTTGGGAGAGGATGGGTTACTGTACTCGTTTCGTTTAGTTTAGTAAGCTTTATTCGGTTCAGATAGCAACCATAAAAGCAAATATACATACTCAAGCATTAAAATTCAATTACAATTTCATATAACTATAAATAAACATACACAATCAGTTCAGTACGATTATAATCTATAAATTCATTCTAAAAAAACCAAACTTTTTCTTGCATAAATTGATTTTAAAAAGTATGTCGCGGTATAAAAACAGATCTCGGGGTCTCGTAATGTAAACAGTAGACTCATAGCAGCTTGGATAGTTGTAACATTATATCTTTTAAACAAAGGTTTTAAATAAACAATTCTATAATTCAGATACAGTTCACATAATAATAAAAAGTGCATGGTGCTCTGTTTAGTGTGCTTATCACATGGGCAAGGACTGACTGGGCGCTGTTTCGTTTCTGGAAAAGCGACTAAATGATGAACAAGACCTAGTCTCATCCTCGTTAGTACAAAACGGTGGGAGGGTCTTGAGACAAGTGATAAATAGCTTTGGAAGCCAACAGTGTCAATATACAGATGGTACAGCTGATATGTAGCTTGTTTCGCCACAGTTCTCATCCTGTGCTCCTTTTTGTGAGCCAAGAAAGTGACCTTAATCTCCTGTTTGGACAGGCCTATCACATCTGACGGATTTCCCGGAATTGGGAGCTTAAGTATATCTTTGTATACCATTGAGATATAATTCAACCATGGGATTTTAAAACAATTGTCTAATCGTAGGCAGTCCTTTATAATGGTTTGTGTAAATATGGTCTCCTCTTTAGACCAAATTGATCTCCATAGCAGAAATGGTCTCATTGCAATCAGGTCTGACAAATGGTCAAGCCCCACTTCACAATGGATTAACTCTGAGGATGCTGAGACAGGCAGGCACAAGAGCTTTTTTAAAAAGGAATTTTCCTCTAATTGCACTTCTTGGCTAGAGTGGTAGCCCCATACCCCTGCGCCATATAGTGCAAAAGAGGCACATCTAGCTTTGTATATATAGGTCATATCTTTAATTCGGCGATCCCCTAATTTGGAGGCAAAACTAAACACCCCGTGCACACTTTTTGCCATCTTGGCCCGGACATTTGACATTTCACGTGACCACTTGCCGTTACCCGAGAAAGTTATCCCTAGGTAGCAGAAATTGTCGACGGATTCCACTCTTTCCCTGTCTATAAAATAACATTTCGTTTTCTTGGGTTTTGTTCCAGAGACCATTGTATATGTTTTGGCCTTGTTTATCAGCAGCTTCCTTCCCTTAATGAAATCTACAAACCCATCAATTAGACGCTGTAGGCCTATCGGTGTCCTGGATAGAGGTACTTCATCATCCGCGTAAAGCAGGACCGGTATATCCTGGCCATTTGCTTGGGGGGCATCCGCCTGTATCGTCTTAAGGACTGCGTCTACTTAATTAATAAATAAAATAAAAAGCAATGGTGCCAAGACGCAGCCTTGGCGGATGCCACGTTTGACATTAAAATTTGGAGTGCATTCGCCCCCATGGCCATATCGGACACTAGTCAATAATTTCTCGTACAGCCTCACAAGAAAATAAATAATAGACTCTGGAGCACCAAGGTTAAGTAAAACTGGCCAAAGTATTGCATATCCACTAAATCAAAAGCGCTGCTAAGATCAGCAAAACATAAAAAGAGACCCCCTTGTTTAGCACATGTATATTTTCCAATTAAAAGCTGCAAATTAATACACTGTTCCAACGTACCTAGCCCTTTTCTAAAACCAAGTTGTGCTTTCGTTAAAATCCCATTATCTACAACCCACTCTTCCAATCTTACAAGTAAAACCCTGCTCATCACCTTCACAGATGAATCTAAAAGGGAAATCGGCCGATGGTTCTTGGCTTCCGATTTGTTCCCCTTTTTGTAGATGGGGATAATGACTGATTGACCCCATGTCATAGGAACTTCCTCTATGACTGCGACATTGAAGACTCTGGTAAGTATCAGGCCCCATAGATCAGGCACAGTTTTATAGATATCTATGGGTACACCGTCTGGGCCTGGCGCTTTCCCTCCTTTGCTGCCTCTAATTCCTAACTCGACCTCATCAAGAGTGATATTTAGGGGGATAATGGGCCATTTCCTGGAGATATTAAGAACCTCAAAGTCTTCATCACATGGGTTAAAAATATTAGAAAAATGTAACACCCAGTCCTCGCAGCTAACATGGCTTAAAAATTCTGGGTGAGTATCATTTTAAAAAAATGATGAATTGACTATTTCCCAAAACAGCTTATTGTTGGATGTGACCGCAATAAGTGAAAGGTTATCCCAAGCCTCCTCTTGAAGCTCCCTCTTCCTCTGTTTTAGTGCTAGTTTGTAATCTAGTCTTAGTTTTTGTATTAACATTTTATCCCTAGGTCTAGTGGAGAGTGCATGTTTTAACTGGTTCAGCAAGTTCGTACAGGTATGGTTAAACCAACCCTGAATCTGTAACTGCTTCCTACTCGGAGGTGCGGTTAATAGCTTATTAATGGTATTGTTGATTTTACTAAAATTAGTTAATATCATAGTTGGTTCAACCTCCATATCAAGACTATCATAAATCTCCTTGTCACATTCCAAAACAATATTTTTTAGGATGTTAGCAGGGTTGATACCTTTCCACCTAATTCTAGTTCCATTGGGTCTACACGGTTTAATATTGCACAATTAAGCCCTGATGAAGTTCAATGTGAATTGAGCGAAACGGGTTGGCTGGAACCTGTTTTTTGATACAATTGAAATAAAGGAGAATACAAAACATAAAGGAACATTTGTCCATTTATCATTTCTTTTGGGAAAAGAAAATTTGGTGGTGCACCTTTCCTAAATTATCCATTCATAATATACATCTATAAATCATGATAAAGGGATCCTGGGCTATGATCATTTCCTCAGAGATCGTCCAGTTGAGTGGTTGGACCACACTACAATGATGTTGGAAATGTTGAGATATTGTCTTACTCATAATGTCTTCCTTTTAGATGGAAAATATTACCTACAGCAGCAAGATACGGCGATGGGCACCTCCTTCGCCCCCACCTATGCAAGTTTATTCATGGGGTGGTGGGAGAAGCAAGTGGTATGGACTGAGGAAAATGAGAGTTTTACCAAAAAGATCGCTCTATGGACCCGCTTTATAGATGACCTATTTATCTTGTGAGAAGGAACTGAATCTGAGCTGAACATCTTCTAGGAAAACTTAATCGTAGTGATCTTAATCTGCAGTTCACGACCAGACAGAGCTGATCACATTGTGAATTTCTGGATGTGGAAATAGAGATAACTGGGGACTCTATAACAACCAGGATCCACAGAAAACCAACCGCTACTAACTCCCTATTGCATGCAAACAGTGGTCACCCAACTGCCCTCAAATGGAGCATCCCATATAGCCAAACGTTGAGGGCCAAAAGAGTATGCTCATCAGAAGAACTATATAATAAAGAAGTAGGCGACATGGTTGAGCGCTTTTTGGGGAGGGGATACCCGAGAAATGTTTTAGAAGATGCAAAAAAGAAGAGTCGGTGAAAAAACTAGGGATCAGTTGTTGTATATGAAAGGCAATGAATTGAACAAGAAAGATTGTGGAGTAAAACGATTATTTTTGGACTTTGACATTGCACAAGTATCAAAAGAATCTTACAAAAACATTGGCATATTTTGAATAAGGATGAACATCTTGAAAATATTGTACGTGTGGGTCCACGGTAGGGGTGGGCGGAATTTGCGTAGTCGCGCTACGAGCTCCGCGAAATGGTAAAAAATCTCCGCGAGCACGCAAAAGTTCCGCGAACACGCGGAATTGCTTGTTCCACCCATTCGCGATGCTTTTTTCCTGTTCGCGAACGCTGTTTGCGTGCTCGGGGAGAAATATGTCGCGAACACGCATTTTGAAAGCGCGAACAAGCAAAAAACTCCGCAAAGCCGCAAATCGCGGAATTTTGGGCAATTTCGCGTTCTCCGCGGAACGCGAAATTACCCAAATTCCGATAATTCCGCGAGCGGAACGGAATTTACCACCCAGGCCTAGTCCACGGATAACCTCAAAAAAAGTAAAATCGTTAGGGGACATAATTACTTCCAGCCATTATGATTCGAAGAAGTATGACAAGAATTGGCTTTCTGCAAACATGGAAGGTTTTATAAAGTGCAGTACATGCAAAGCATGTAAATATGGATCGAACTTTAAAAACTAGCGAACCTATGAAGGTCAAATGGTAACAATTAAGGACAGAATCACTTGTAACACTGACCATGTTGTCTATGCTCTCAGGTGTGGCTGTGATAAGTTGGCAGCACAATTAATAAACTAAAACTAAGGATTTTACAACACAAAAGAGTGATATAGAATGGAGATAAGAACTAACTGATGGCTTCCCATTTTGAACAATTTCATAATCGATCCTTGGATGCATTCAGCTATTGTGGAATTAAGCATGTGAAATCGCAGCCAAGGGAGGGGATCGAGAAAGAACTTGGAAAACAAGAATCCTGATTAATAATCTCAATATGAACAGTGATACAATGGGGTCACAATGCTGATGCTGAAATATATATTCCACTTGTAAAGGTTCATTAATTTACACCTTTTTATGATGCAGGGATTCAGTGGCAAACTGAACTTATGTTATTGATATGTGTCTCTGTAGTAATATGTAATATTAATTGAGAATGCTGCTCCGTGCTGCCTTTGTTTGTTGTGGCAGGGAGAAGCTTTCTCTGTCAGCGTTCTAAGGTTGCTGGGATTAACTACTGTTGTGTTCTGAGAATGTTATTGTTCAACTAGGACTATCGGTTGAAGCTGTGGTGGTGGCCGGTGGAATCTTGGCTTCCTGACTCCACAACCGTGTAGCCTATAATAAATCTTCTCTACTTACCTTGGCTCCAGTGTCTTCACTACAGTCTCATATTTCTCTTGTCTGCATCCTCTATAGGTACCATGTACGGGAGAGTGCAAAAAAAAAAGTTTAGACAAAACTGGTGTTGCCACTATTTTAGTAATATTTTCTTAAACATAACAGGGTTATATATTTTAGCATAGTATTAAACATAATAGGGTCCTATACCTTAGGATTGTCCTCTTTAATAATTTTCATATATCGCTGATTAGGTGGCTATGTTTTCGGTATGTTGTTGGGCATATGTGCAATTAAGCAGGTTCTCAATCACTTGTAAATGGAACAGCTAAATTGTATAGTGATTGGTAGGAACATATAGGCGCTGCTATAGTTAAATGTGCAATCAGGTACTTTGCACTTTATAAAAATCAAGAGGGAATAAAAGGTGCTGAGATGGGTGAATGTGCCATTAAGTACTTTGCACTTTATAAAATGTTCATGAATTATTGAGAATTGATGCTCCATTTCGCAGTAGTTATACCTTTGGGCATATGTGCATTTAGGCATTATGCACTTTAGGCACTGTGATGGTAGGAAGTGCAATTAAGCACTTTGCGCTTTATAAAAACCTTATGAATTCTTGAAGATCGACGCTGCAATTTGTACTAAACATATTTTTGTGCAAATGTGCTATTAGGTATTTTGCAATTTATATAGGTGAATTGGTCCACATGTAAATGAAGAGAACAGAGTCACATAAAACTTCTTAGTGACAATTAGAAATTATGAGGATTGATCATTATAGCATCATGCAATTTATATAAATTTATTTATATAACTCACTCCTCAAAGTTACTAGATATGCCCTATGTATTTGGGATTAATGTTGTAGCTACAGTGGCGTAACACTTTCCAGGAATTGATGGTGACAACGGTCAATTATAACTGTATGAAATATTGAATTGTGTACCTTAGATTATTTAATCATGCAGCACAGAAATCTCCATACAAATTCGTAAATATGAGAGTCAATCGTGATTATTTCATGCACTTTATTAGACCCTTTAAATAAGCTTGTTGTGCAATAGTACCCCATTGGGACCCAACAGGTCATATTGAATAGGTTAACAAAAGTGTGATTTGCGAAGAATAAAATGAATAGGTAAATCTTTGCAAAGATAATTATGTACTTTAATACTTGAAATATGTTCTCAAAACTTTTTTCTAATTTTTTTATAAAAATTTACAAAAATAAAATAATTTCCACAGTGATATGGATAATAGGGTGCTGCTCATATATTTCATATTCATATTTGTATTGATTTCATTAGGATTTATATTATTATTGTTTAAGTTTTTATTTATATGTAGTATAACAATATGGAGGATGAAACCACCCGAATAAGTGTAAGTAGAGTGTTGTTCTAGCTTTGGAGAGACAATGAGATGAATGTATACTATGTTTAAAAACAAGCCACGGGGGCGTGGCTGAGCCGCGAAGCGCGATGGCCGCAGCTTAGCAAGGCTCCGCTACCTTCGATCTTCCCCCGTCTATCCGTCACCATTATCCGCGGCCCAGAAGCAATAAATTGCTGGCGGAGGGCTTCCGGGGCAGAACCCTACTGGTGTGGGCTCCGTGGATCGGCCGGAGTCCCGGGTAGAGACACGGCGGCCGGGCGGCCTGTCGGGGGTGTCTGAGCCGGGACCTCGAGTGGCTGTAGTGGCGGAGGTGACCGCCCGGCGAACCTGTCAGCTGTCTCCACGGCGCAAATCCGGCGATCGGCCAGCACTTGGCATCCCTCCCCCTGGATGATTGGTACTGCTGCGTGGTCCGGATTCAGGATCACTGAGGACTGCGTTGGCGGTCTGCGGGGAGATCGCGGGCCGGGAGATCGAGCGGAGGTGGGAGCGGCTGTGCGCATACGCCACGCTGGGCTGTGCCGCTTCGCCCTCTGTTTGCTGCACCGCCGGGCTCCGGGTCCTGCCCGGTCGCTTCTGAGTCGCCCGGCGCGGCTCGGTGGGGAGGAGGCGGTGTGGACCAACGGAGTGCGGGGGGCGCCCGCTTGCACCGGAGCCACAGGCCATCCATGCTGGGCCGGTGGGGCGAGCTCGCACACCCGGACTGCTGCTGATTCCCACTTGTGGTGTTCAGAGTGAGCCCCCTGTAATCTAGGGCCTCTGGGTTTGCGACGTCTGGCGTGCAGCACACTCCGTGGACCTCTGAATTGAAGCCAGACTGTGCCCGGGACTGGCCAGGGAATACTAACGCCGGATGCTGTTGCCCTGCGGACGCCTTTTGGTTCCCCCCCTGGGCATCGCGTCCCATGGCGGCTGTGCCCTAGACCTCTTTGGCTGACGGTCTCAGTTATTCTTATTGGCAACCTGAATAGAGACATAAGGCACCAGTTCCGGCTGCAGGCTCCTACCTGGTACCTACCTGACGACAAGAACTGGTGCCCGACAACACCTGGCCGGAGGCTCGACTGAGGTGGGACTGGTGTCCCAGTCACCGGGTGCGACCGCTGATATCGGGCCCTGTGGCGTTCTCCTGTCGTCGTCGCGACTGGAACACTTGTTGGAGGCGTGATGTCATCCGCCAGGGGTAACAAATCCGTGCAACAGAACAAGCTGGATCGCTACACCCTCCCCAAGACGTCCCTGCCTGCCTCTCGCCTACAGGCGAACAGGGAGAACCACAGAAACAGGTGGACCAGGAACCCACCCTTAAAGATGTCCTGGAGGCAATTGCTGGAATCAAGACGTCGCTGGAACAAAAGATGGCCACAATAACCATAGAAGTTAATCTGCTGCGCGCCGACCTCACTAAAAACAAGGAGCGGGTCAAGCAAGTGGAACTCACGACCGCGAGCCTAGTGGAAGACACATCCCAGCTGCAGACCGAGGTCAAAGACCTGCAAATGTTCCAAAAGCGGCGGAAGCCAAACTAGACGACTATGAAGGGCGGCAACGGCGCAACAACGTGCGAATTTTAGGGGTCCCGGAAAAAACAGAGGGGCAGGCCACAGATCTTTTTGTGGAGGATCTTATCCTCCATCACCTGCAACCCAAGGGGCTTAGTAAATTCTTTGTTGTCGAGAGGGCCCACAGAATTCCCGGGGTCGGCCGCGGCCTGGGGCCCCTCCCCGCCCGATCCTGGCCAGGGTCCTCAACTTCCGGGACCGCGACGTAATACTCCAACATGCCAGAAGGGGACCCCCACTTCGTTACGACAATTCAGATATCACCTTTTTCCCGGACTTTACTTAGCTGGTCCAGAAACAGAGGCGTTCCTTTTAGGAATCAAAAAGACGCTGAGAGACAAAGGGTACAAATACGCCATGTTGTTCCCAGCCAGACTTCGGGTGGAAGCGGAAGGTAAAGCCTGGTTCTTCGAAGATCCAGAAGCAGCGGCGGACTGGTTGGAGAGCCGCTGAACGGCAATCCGGTACAAAATGTGAGGTGCCGTTAATGGGCGGTGGCAGGGGGACCAACGGGTGGGGGAGGAGCCGGACAGCAAAGCAGGGAGCACTGACTGTGGCCTGAGATCGTGACACGGGCCGGAGAGTGTCATGAGACCCACACATCGGGTATGAACCTTCCTCATGTAGACGATTGAGTCAAATTCGACTTACACTTCAGGGCTTTGCGGGTATGTTCAATCCGTAATGGGGAGGGGGAAGGGAGCACCACACACCCCACTTTTCTACGTTTAGTTCACTTGTGGGGCGACAGGCACTCTGCAAGTTGATTCATGGGCAGTTTGAAGCCGGGATCGCAGGGACGCAGGGAGGGGGTGGTTGGGAAGGGACATTACAGTTGTTATGTTTTGAATGTTATGTTAGAATTGTTTTATCGACTACACCACTCAGTAGAGCAGCGCAGGCGCAGCACCTTAGTCTGATTCCGGATGGGTACTCAAAGAGATATTGGGGTTAAGGTCCTCAGTTGGAATGTAAATGGGCTTGGCGATAAAGTCAAACGGGGTATGGCACACCAATACATCAAGAGACAGGCCCCAGACGTTATCCTTCTACAAGAAACGCACCTGGTGGGGAACACATGCAAGGCGATGAATAGGGGTGGATACACACTGACGGCTCACGCAGGCTTCACGACTGGGTCGCGGGGAGTGGGTATCCTGGTCCGGAACTTGTTCCCTCTGGCAATACAATCCACATGGTCCGACGACCGGGGGAGGTTTCTGGGGATTTCGGGTCTCTGGGAGGGTAGAGTCACTACGTTTGTTTCAGCGTACGTACCCCCGGGCCTTCAGGGAGCCACATTTAACGATCTGCGGTCGATCCTGTTGTCTCTCCCTGAGGGCCTCCTTATATTGGGGGAGACTTTAATGCAGTGGTTTCAGGGGCATTGGATCGTCACCCCCAGGGATATCAAACCGGCGCATAGGTGGTTGCCTGACTTCCTTGATGACATGGGGCTGGTGGATGGGTGGAGAGTTCGCAACCCAAGTAGGAGCCAATACACCTTCTTGTCGGGTGCCCACCGCAGTCTCTCCCGCATCGATTATATCCTAGTCCCAGCGATACAAGCAGCTAATATTCGAGAAATTCGCCATCTAGGCAGGGGCATATCTGATCATTCACCGATCTGGATGCATGTCGTCTTAGGCCAGATGAGTGCCGGGAAAGTCGCCCCCATCAATCCATGGCATCTCCGAGACCCTGACGCCCGGAAGAAAATAATTAAAGCCACAGATCAATACTTTCAGGAAAATGTGGGCACAGTCGAATCCGCCCAGACCATGTGGGAGGCCTACAAAACGGTAATCCGGGGGCAAGCCCTCTCCCTGATAGCAGGTAAGAAAAAGGATAAGGATAAGGACCTGGTGCAGGCGGAAGACGAGATACTTAGATTGGAGGAGAGCTAGAACAGGCAGTAACCCCGGAGATGCTACATCTCTTGCATCTAAAACAAGATGAGTTCAAAGCATTGGCAGCAGATAGGGCCAAGGCTCAAGGAAGGGACACGCAGAGTAGAATCTACGAGCACGGGGATAAAGCCGGGAAGTTAATCGCATGGCTAGATAGGAAAGAGTGGGCCAACCGGCTTGTGCCAGAGCTACAGCGGGTGGATGCTGACCCTACTACCGATCCGCAGGCAATCGCGGATCAGTTCGCTGACCATTATCAAGCAGTGTACAGCTCGACCGGGCGGTACACAGAAGATGAGAGCCGTGCCTTGATTCAGGATATCACACTTCCCGCTCTACAGATGATAGCCGGAAGTATTTAGAGTCTGATTTCTCAGATGATGAAGTAGCTCAGGCAATAAGGGCAATTAACTCGGGAAAAGCTTCCGGTCCCAATGGTTTGCCGATCGAGCTCTACAAGCTCAGGCCCGATAAAATAGCTCCATATCTTCGCTCGATGTTTATAGACAGCAGAGACAGAGGGACACTCCCAGAGGATCAAAGGTTAGCAAATATTGTAGTTATCCTCAAAGACGGTAAGCCCAAAACCAGCTGTGCCTCGTACAAGCCCATATCCCTTCTTAACGCGGAGCCCAAAATTCTGGCGAAACTGCTCGCGATCAGGTTAGTAAAAGTGATAGATAGCCTGGTGCACCCCGACCAATCGGGCTTCATGCCACATCGCAACACAGCCTTAAACTTGCGCAGAGTGCACGGGTATTGAGTAGGGCAGCCACCATTCGGGAGCCGGCGGTGTTGGTCTCGCTAGACGCCACCATGGCGTTTGACATGGTGGAGTGGCAATACCTCTTTGCTGTACTTGATAAGATGGGATTCGGTCCCGTATTCGTGAGTTGGGTCCGTTTACTGTACTCGGAGCCACTGGCACAAATAGTGGTGAACAACCACAAATCAAGGATATTCCAACTAGGCCGTGGCACGCGACAGGGCTGCCCATTGTCCCCCTCCTGTTTGCTCTGGCTCTGGAGCCCTTAGCGGCGTGGATCCGCAGGGACCCTGTTATCCGCGGTCTGCGATGGTCCCCAGAGTGGGAAGATAAGATATCCCTCTACGCGGATGATATTCTATTATACCTGTCTTCCCCGAGAGCCTCTATAACACTTACACTTGATATTTTAGCAGTGTTTGGCAGATATTCCGGATTCACGATAAATTGGTCTAAGTCTGTTGTTTACATCCTCCATGGAGACCCACCGGTGCTCCCGAGAATTGCCCAATCCAGATAACGACAGAGGGTTTTCAGTATCTGGGCATCTTCATTTCCCTGAGCCCCACGCTTCGCTTTACCGGAATCTCTTACCGCCAATGCAGAGGCTGAAAAGAGACGTGAAGAGCTGGAAGTCTCTGCCACTCTCGTTACTGGGCAGGGCCGCCCTTTTAAAATGATGGCCCTGCCCCGTTTCCTCTACGCCCTTCAAAACTCACTAGACCTAGTTCCCAAAGTGTACTTTCAAGAAATTGGGAGCCTCCAGAGGGATCTCTTATGGGACGGAAAGCCCCGAATCGCGTTACCCAAACTCACCCTAAACTGGTATGATGGTGGCATTAGCCCATAGACCCCTGTTTAACCTCACATATGGGTCTTTCTCTGTTATTATCTATGCACCACGATCTATGAATCTAATCCCACAAAACCAACTGCATTTTCATTTTTGTGTCATGAATAGTCATGCAACCTGGTATTAATTGTTCAGGATAAAAACCTTATTTTATCATTAAAAACACTCTAAAACCCAAGGTGTACACTACATACTCTAGTATGATTGAAAAACATAGTTGTTAACAAGACAACTCCACTCAGCAAGTTTCAATCCTCACGGGATATAAATATCATAAGTATCGGTCTTCTCAATAATTCCCAAAGAATATTACATTCAAAGATCTTTTCTTTCCCAATGTCATTTGCCATGATCTGAAATGACAAATTTGATTATTTGTATACATTTATATGGTTTCAAAGGATTCCTTTTACCCTCATGAGCATATAAACAAATTTTTCAATATCCCAATACATGGCAGTGTCTATAATCTACAGGCCTAATCTCATTTATAGCAACTAAATAGTGCAAAATACCGCATTAAAGTGCTAGTGCAATACAGAACTCATATATATCTATCTGTATATGCCCATGTTCTGTGCTATTGCAAGTGCAAATTCCTATTCCACCGGCATATACATGTAATATAAAATCCCTTTCTATTCCAAAGTGCAAATGCATTACAAAATTCATTCGTCTTTAAAAACCAATTACTAAAATCACCAATACATCACTAGACACATTCCTTATCTAAAAGACCCTACTTGAACTTTCTTCTATTCAATTAAAAACATTAAGAAAACCTCTACACAACAATTATCTTTATATCCAACTAAATGGGTGTCATGTATCCTAGTAAACAACAAGGGGGACAATGAGGGCTTGATAAAGGTCCACCGTACTTGCCCTGGGTAGAACTAGAAGACAAAAGAGGTACGGTGTTCCTGGGTGGCAAGTTGGCCACCTGGTTAGTACTCAGAGTGGTGGGGAGGTGGGGAATACCTCCTTTCGGAACTAGGGACCTCACACACCCAGCAAGCTAGGTGTCATGCTTCATCATATGGGTCTGCTCCTCGTCGAGCCGGCGCTGCAATGCTCGACGGGCACCATAAAGGGGCTCTTTATCGGAGATCTTTTGTTCCTTGCCGTATAGGTGCCGTGGGTGTGAGGGGCCTGGTAAGATGTAGATGTGGTGTGTGGGTTAAAACAGGTAGGGAATCCTCTGTAATTATTTTTATTCTGGAGAGGTCACAACCTGAATAAAAAGTAAAAAGAAGGAGGAGACTATTTTGTTTTAATCTGACAAAATTACGCTCTACCCCTTAGTGGTCATGTATCCTAACATTTGAATCATAAAACTTAGATTCCCCCTATAAAAATTCCTGCTTAAAAACAAACCATCTTTTTGCTCTGCTGTTTAAAATGGGCTCCAGGAGGGGGGGCCGCGCGGCCCCCCTCCTGGAGCCCTTGATGGCCCTGGGGACCACCACCCCCCAGGGCCGGCTCCTGCAGTGTCCGTAGGACGTGGGGAGCCGGCGGGACCGTGGGGGATTGGGGACCCTCCATGGTCCCCAACGAGTGGCCAGGCCCCGGGGATGGGGTCCCGGGGCTATTAGTGGCCTGGGAGGGGGCCACGCCGCCCCTCCCCATAAAGATTTTTTTAAACAAAAACGTTTAGGCCGCCCCGGGGGATGGGGTCCCCGGGGCCTTAAATGGCCTGAGGAGGGGGGCCACGCAGCCCCCCTCCAAAAATTTAAATTTGAGATGTCATCAGTGATGTCACTGACCATGTCATGAGTGATGTAATATGTGACGTCATCAGCAGTGCATTGCGGGGGCGCGAGTTATAGTTAGCTGAACTAACTATAACGGGGGAATTTCACGGGTTTTGTACAAGTGCAATGTCCAACTAACTATAACTGTCCCTAAAACCTATGGTTTTTGCAGTGAATTTGTAAGGTTTTTTAAAAGCTAATTTCTAACTATAACGTGCCTGAAACCTATGGTTTTTTCTGTGAATATATATATATATATCTTTCAGCTCCCCACAAAGTAGAAACGACCAGCACTCGCGTTACTATAAATCTATTACAGATTTATTGGCGAAAAGAAATTAACACAACAAACGCGTTTCGGCAATCCTGCCTTCGTCAATGTCGGCGGCCCCATCGTCATAGCGACCTTTAAACACATGATTCTTACATTGATTAGAAAACGGACAAATTCATAATACAAGTCTATGGGCGCCATCTTAGAACATGTTATAGGACACAGTTTTAGACTCTCAAAAGCTACATTACTCGTTCAGATACGAAGTTCATTCAACAAATCATCTCGTAAATGCAATCAAAATCAGACAGTGTAAATTAAATTGAATTCAAGCGCATCCTATGTACAACAATTACATTATATACAATAACTGCAATATTGCTATGTACATATTTACACAGTAATTATTATGGGGACTGTTCAATTCATTATACTTCTTGCGCTCAATGCAATTCTTCGTTGTCTATTTGCGGACCTAAAGACTTGATATCACCCTGGATGGACTTGTAAATGACTAGTATTATCAAATTGATAAGATCCGTCTGTGGAAAATAGTTAATCTTACACTCCCCTCTCATAATTCTTACCATGTCGTACACTGTTGTTATACCGCCCTGAATGGGCCTATTGTTGTAAAACAAGATGGCATGCTTACTCCAGTCCCTTCAATACGTTCTCGATTGCCCTTACTAGTCTGATAGAGCACTCACGTCCCTAAATGTACAGCGAGTTCCTCCCCACTATTCAAGCCTCCTGGAAATTTGCATTGGAGGTCTATAATGAATCTAGATTCTAGCCTCCTGAGTCTCTTCTCCCTATCCCCTCCTCTAACATCTCTGGGGACATGGTCTAGGTAGTGAAACTGCAGCAACGATCTATCCCTCATATGGTGGCTGGCAAAATGCTGCGCCACCGGATCGTTCGTATCATTGCTGGCAATGGCCCTTTGATGTTCCAGGACCCTCATTTTCACCTGATTGATGGTGCTCCCCACATATCTGAGGTTGCACGGGCAAGTCAGACAATATACCACATATGTGGTACTGCACGTCATAAATTTAGTAATCTTCCTCGCTGTTCTCATCCCGGGCACCCCATATGCCATGACCCTTTTACTGGTGGCACAGGCCCTGCATTACCCACAGGGAAAGGAGCCCCGTAGATCGGCCAAACCTTGTTGTTGTTTCACTGCCCCCAAGTGACTTTCTACTAGATGGTCTTTGATGGATCTCGATCTCCTGAAAGTGATACCTGGTCTCTCGGGTAGATCTTTCCCGATGATCACATCTGATTTAACAATGCGCCAGTTCCTGTACATGATTGCCCTTACCTCACTGGCCTCATTCGAATACCGGGTAATCATTCTGAAGTTGTTGGTCTCTATACTTTTTTTTTACTTTTACTTGCCCCCTGAATGAGGTCAGTTCTTTTCATTGTAAGTGCCTTCAGATGAGCTGCCTGTAGTGTTTTCTTCGAGTAACCTCTCACTCTGAAACGACCCAAGCTTTGAGATGCTTCTAGCTCGTCTTCTGGCCTAGAGCTGTTCCTCTTGATCCTCAAGAGCTCCCCATAGGGGATACTCTGGATCAAATTGTGCGGGTGGCTACTCGTTCCATGAAGGACCGAGTTGCCAGCTGTCTTTTTTCTATACAAAGCTGTATGCAATTTGTTGGCACTTACAAAGACTCTTAGGTCCAAGAAGGTTACTTGTGTGGTGCTCATTTCCCCTGTAAACTCCAGGTTGAGATTGTTCTCATTGAGGCTGGAGACATACTGTTTGGCTGATTCCATCGACCCTCTCCAAATTATGAAGAGGTCATCGATGTAGCGTCTCCAACACACAACATGCTCCTCCCACTCTTCTGCCGTTTCGGCCCAGGCCACCTGCTTCTCCCACCAGCCAACGAAGAGATTCGCATAACTGGGGGCAAAGCAGGTGCCCATTGCCGTGCCCTGTATCTGTCTGAACCGCTGGTCCTGGAAAAGAAAGATGTTATTGTTTAAACAAAATAAATAAACTCTTCCAGCATTTTGCTGTGTTCCAGGAACTTAAGGGCCTCCCCTCAAGAAGAATCTTATTGCTTCCAGCCCATCCGTGTGCCTTATGCTGGTATACAGACTGGACACGTCTAGAGTGATCATCACGAAATCCAGCTCCCACTCAATACCCTCTATCTGTCTCAGAAAATCCTTGGTATCCCGTGTATACGAGGTTAGCTGTAATACAAAGGGAAATAGGAAGTGGTCCACATATCTAGACAGGTTCTCTGTTAAGCCCCCTATCGAGGAGACTATAGGGCATCCCGGTGGTCTAATGGCACTTTTATGGATCTTCGGTAGGTGGTAAAATGTTGGGCTCCTCGGGTGTCTGTTTTGTACCGGAACCGGTATTCTTCTGTGGATAGAATCCCCTTTCGAAACCATTTCACTATCATGCTCTCAAATGCTTGTATGCTCTGAGGATATTCTATTTCAGTCACTCTGGTGTATTTAGCTTCATCATTCAGCTGTCTCAATGCTTCATTACAATAGTTCTCTCTCGTTTGCAGAACTAAATTGCCCCCTTATCAGATAGTTTCACAACGATCGTTTTGTCACAGTTCAGATCTTTTATTGCTTTCCTCTGTTTATAAGATAAATTCCACTTGCATAGGGGTTGTTCCTTCATTCTTAGTTCTAGCAAGTCTCTGTTGACGTTATCCAAAAAGATGTCAATTGCATCTACCGGTGTTTGTGGGTAGAATTTTGAAATCGGGTTGAACGGGCTAGGTGCACCCACCTGTGCTACTCCATATACTTCCTGATACTCCTGTGGACCACCAGATGTATGGGTGCCCAAGTCTTCTCCCAATCTTAATTCCTCCATTGTTGCCAGGGTTTCTAGGTCATTTGCTGTCAAAATGTCTGTCTCTTCTGCTACATTGTTGCTTATCATTCTCCTTTGGCCCACATTTCTTAATTTAAAGTACTTGTATAGTTTTAATTTCCGGATATACTTAAATAAATAAATCCTCATTTGTGTATATTCAAACTGTTCAGTGGGACAAAAGGTGAGACCCATGATTAGTATGGATTCCTCCGTGTTAGTCAGATTTCTTGTGGACAGATTGACAATCGTTAGATTCTTCTCCTTCACTTCGCAGTCCTGCCCCTCCTGTTTCTGGTATTCCCAGTGTTTGCTCCGGTGTTTCCTGCCCCCTCTTCTCGTGACTCTGTGGTTTTCTTCTCCGGCGGTCGTCCTTTTCCTCCCCTCAGCCACATTTTGCCTGATTAGGCTGAATTCCTCGCGAAAAAGGTTCTGGCGTGTATTGCCTAGACCAGAGCTTTCTTCTTCCTCACAGTGTTCAGCACTAGTTACCTCTGATTCTGAGGTGTCCCTGTGCTCCACCACTGGGTGTTTTCTTGCTGTCAGGTCACGTCTCAGGGCATCGTACTTCCTTGCGAAGGTCAGGATTCTTCCCAGTTCGTAGTCCCTGGTGTCTCGCTCAAATTTCTGCTGTTTCCTTTCTTGGATTTTCTTCTCATACAGAGTTAACCGCTTCTCTATTGATTCTTTTTCCTCTTGATGTTTCGTACTATCCACAGTCTCCAGGATGCTTTGTTCCAATGCCTCTATTACTTCTAATGCCTTTGCGCAATCTTGCCATGCAAATTTAACTAATATATGTAGCATCCCTTTCGATGAGCCTGCGGTATATTCAGCCCACTCGTTCAATAATTCCGGGTCTGGGTTCTTGTATGCCGGGACCGTGTAGATTCTCAGGCCCCTAGGCACCTGGTTAACGTCAATATAACTCTGTAAGCTGTATATCTTCAGATAATGTGGTGAAGAGAGCTTCCAAGCCTGAGGATGAAGATAAGAGTAAAGATGAAGACCCTGCCTCTTGTTCCCCTCTGGATTCGCCGTTAGAGACTGCCAGTGGCAATGGCTGTGGCTGTGGCTGTGTCTGTGGCTGTGGCTGATTCTGGGTCTGTGAGCAAGCTAGGGAGCCTATATTTGAGCCACTCAGGTGCTCATGAAGGACCAGGGTCACCCCTGAATCACCCTGGTAAGAAACCAAATCTGAGGCTGACTCCATATTGCTATCAGCTAACATTGTGAATGGTGGTAACGATGTTATGGAGGTATTTAAGCCTGCTGAGCTCTGCCTGAGGGTTTCGGCTTGTGTAGTAATATCCAGAACCTCCGGTTGAACCCTAAAGTAGGAACGCATGGCGACGGAGTAACCCTAACTAAGATGTTTGCGGGTTACTTTTTGGCCTCTTGGGTTTTTTAGATCTGCCTTTAACCTGGTAGATCTGAAAGGCAGAGTTACTAATTGAAGCTGATGTAGCACCTACAGGAGGGGACTCTGGTCCCCCAAGGGCAACCTTGTAGGTGCTCAGATCTTGGACCAGCTCTGAGTCCTTACCGGAGTTATCAGTGCCAGTTGAGTTATTTTGTATCGTCGCCTTAGCCCGACCAAAACTCACTCGAGCGCCTTTCTTATGCTTCTTATAGCCCCTTCTGGCAGTAGTGGCATGTTGCGGCGGTTTCTTAGGGAGAGAGATCTCCTGTGGGGGTTTAGGGGACTGGAGGGTTTGGACCACTTGAAAATGCCTTGATTCTTGATGAGCTGTGCCCCCAGTCTCTGCCCCGATACCTGGCTCCAATATAACGGCCGAAATCTCACCGCTAGCTTCTCGCTGGGTCCTTTGTTCAGCAGCTCGAAAAAAGCCGCTGATGCTGACTCTGCCGTTTCTCCCCCGGAGATGGCCTCACGCGGCCGCCTTGCGCCCCCTACGGAGCTCCAGGGCGGCTTCAGACCAGCGGGGTGGCGCGGATAGGCGTCGACCCGCCTCTCCTCTGCACATCCCCAACTACACAAAAGTCGGCAACGCTGACACCGCTGACACCGCCGACCTCTCAGGTGCCATTAAAAAGAGGCAAAACAACCCGAGGAAAAGACTGGGAAAAGACTGCAAAAGGAGAGCAAAGAAAGCAGAAAACCTCCCGCCGAAAAGGTATGCCGGCTGCCAGTTGAGTCAATTCATTAGCTCGTTAGGTATGTTCCGTGGCTGGAGTGGGAGCTCCGAGAGCAAACAACTGCTAGCCTGCAGGCGCCATGTTCCCCCTCCTTCTGGTCGGTGCCAGCTTCGCGGTATCTGCAGTTAATCAAGGAGAAATCAGAAACTTCTGTGAATCTTTGGAAAAAAAAGCGTACCTCTTAAACTCCAGGACTGTAACTCTTGAGAATAGTGTCGGTGAACTAAAAGAATACCGCGAAGTCGGACATTCTATTGCTAAAGAAAGAGCGTGCAGATCTTAGTGATAGACTGGAAAATTTGGAGAATAACGCGCGTAGAAATAACTTACGCCTACTGAATGTTCCGGAAGGCAGCGAAGGATCGGACATTAGACCATACATAGTTCCTTTACTCAAGGCCTCCCTACAGCTCGAGGACTCAGAAGAAGCACTAAGCCATGATATACAGAGGTGCATAGGGATCCCTTCCGAAGAAACCCTAATAGATCCAAACCCAGGAAAATACTTATCAATTTTCTTACCTTTGCTCTAAAAGAGAAAATCCTTAATGCAGCATTGAAATTGAAAACAGTTAGGGCAAAAGAGTTCTCGTTTGAGATCCGGTCCGACCTCTCGAGGTCCACTTTGGATAGGCAGTGGGAGCTTGGTAGGAGGTTGGAGGATTTCAAAAAACATGGCGCAGTAGCCCAACTAAAGTTTCCGGCCTTCCTGAAAGTGATGCACAATAATAAAATGCACAATTTAAGAACAGTTCAGGAGGCGGATGAGCTGCTTGACAGCATCAGCAAGGGGGTATCATAAGGGATCGTTTTAGCCTGGGATATCGTTTGGCCGGGGGTAGTGTTGTTATTGTTAAGTGAGGGTTCTGCCTTCTCTTTCTCCCTCTGTGCTGAAGAGTTAGCATAATAGGTGATTATAAGTAGGTGGGGCCAATATTAAGAGGAAACAATAAGATAAAAATTGAGGAAGAGAAATGGGGGATAAAAGTGCATACTTATTTGTTTTCCTTCTCTTTTAAATTGGTCTAGACTGTTTTTCTGGGTCGAAAAGGTCCTCTTTGTAAAATCTTCCCTTTTTTCGGTATTTCTTTCTTTTCTTCACTTTAACTTAAGTGGTTGGGGTGGGCACCTCCGGGATGCAACTGCCTGGACTCCATCTGTCCAGATAATTGGGGTAAGGGTTCTCCAGTGGTGGGGGGAAGTTTGGGGGGGCACAGGGGCAGGGGGCGGGTGCAGCAGAGTAAAAAAAATAAAAAATTCCTCATTCTCCCTTTTTCTGATTGTACCTATCTCATTTTTAAGAGTAATGGCTTTGGAACTGTGTTGGTTTAAGTGCTGGTGCAGGTCGTTTCAAACTCCCTTTTTAGTGATTGGTCTCGGGTTAGACCCACCATGAGTTCCATACAGATCTTGTCCTGGAACGTTAATGGCCTGCGCACTAGACCGAGAAGAGACAATATCATACAGTATCTCCAGGATTCATCGGCGCAGGTCATCGTTCTTCAGGAGACGCACCTTCTTAAAGAAGAGACGGTCTCTCTTTTTAAAATTAAAAGTTGGGTGGGTTCACACGTTTTTACTAGTCAGTCAGCAAATATCAGAGGGGTTCTAATTTTATTTAAGAAATCAGCTAAGGTGCACATTTTACAGCAGCTAGTGGACCCAGGTGGCAGATGGGCCATCGTTAAAGTTATGATAATGGGAACTTTGTTTACCTTGGTCGGCTATTATGGACCCAACCAAGATGACCCCTCCTGTCTCAAGACTATTTTCTCCCACTTGTTGGACTTTCCAGAACCAATAATCCTAGCTGGAGACTTTAATATCATCTTGAACCCCTTATTAGACAAGACTCCAAACAACAGAGCTATGGTCCCTTCCAAATCTCGGAATTTCCTATTAGGGGCAATGAAGCAATTTGCTTTCTCAGATATTTGGAGGGAAAGATCAGGTCAGCAGCCAGGTGTCTCGTTTCGAAATTATAAATATCGACACCAATCTAGAATAGATTATGTGCTGATAAGTAACTCATTAAGAGGCAGAGTTAAAAAAAATTCTTACTTGACTAACCATCTTTCTGACCACTCAGGTATTCTTTTGGGTCTAGAATGTGCATTACCTAGCCTCACTAGGACATGATCGTTCGACCGCTCCTTACTTCTGGAGGAAGAGGAGATCTCTTTCCTATTACAAGAAACCGAATGGTTCCTGAAAACGAACTCAGGGTCGACTTCAATAACAAACGTATGGGACTCTCTAAAAGCTTTTTTGCGAGGCCAAATTACCAGCAGGTCTTGCTATAGAAATAAAAGATACAAAGAAGAGATCTCGTTCATTGAAGAGAAGCTGATGGTTGCTGAGGCCGTCTTAACTTGTCAGCTTCCCCTGAAGTCCAGCAAGAACGTCAGGCTAAGTTAGATGGTCTAAAGGGTCAGTTAGAGAACATCCTGCACTCTAGGCTTACTCGCATATGGGAGGCAAGCAAAATTGCCCACTTCGAGTATGGTGAAGGGGCAGGTAAGCTCCTTGCATGGAAGTCCAAATCAGATCGGGCGAGGAATCACATTAAAGAAATTAGTAGTGGTAATGATATCTTCTCGTCAGATAGCGAGAGTAGTCATGTCTTCCAGACCTATTTTCGGGACATCTATTGTGAAGATAAAAAGGTAGATAGCTTTAGTGCCCAGAGCTGGCTGGAAGGCATTCCTCTTCCTCCCTGAAGCCTGATCAGCAACAACATTTGGACCAGGCTTTCACTCATACTGAGGTCAGGAAGCCATTCAACGCTGTAGAACGGGGAAGCGCCGGGCCCTGATGGGCTCCCAGCCGAGATCTATAAGATGTTGGGCGATAAGATCGTTCCCACCCTGACGTCTCTCTTTAATCAGGTGTTAGAGGAGGGCCTAAGGCTCCCAGCTTCGTGGAATGATGCTACCATAATCCTGATTCTGAAACCAGGGAAAGCTCCATCAAGCTGTGGGTCATATAGGCCCATATCACTCTTGAATGCCGATTACAAAATCCTCACTTCAATATTTTCAGCAAGATTGGGTCACGTGGCGGGAGACATCCTTCATTTAGATCAAAAGGGCTTCGTCAGGGGTCGGCAGCTCTCTGACCTCACTTATGACTTTATCGGCGCGATTGATCTGGCTTCCACATATATTCCCTTCCATTAGCAGCCATGACTTTAGACGCCACCAAGGCCTTCGACAGAGTGAATTGGATCTACCTGTCGGAGGTCTTGAGGAGAGTAACCTAGGGGAAAATTTCTGTTGGATGGTTCAGTTGATCTATCAGAATCCATCTGCCAGACTCCTTGTTAATGGCAACATTACTGACTCCTTTATGATCTCAAGGGGGACCAGACAGGGCTGCCCACTCTCCCCTCTCCTTTTTGATTTATATATGGAGCCATTTGCTCAACGGCTTAGAGACGACCCTAATATCCAGCCTTTTAAGTATGGGGAGTGGGAGAGGAAGGTTGCCCTGTATGCTGATGACATCTTAGTTCTTTCGGCTAATTTACAATCAGCTTTTCCAGCTGTTATCAGTCACGCTCAGGAGTTCGGTTTGGTTTCAGGCAATGAAATCAATGCCTCGAAGACTGAAATCATGACTTGGAATCATGGAGGGACTCAGCACCAGCACCAGATCAGTTCCAAAATGAGATACTTGGGAATCAATGTTCTTCAAGACATCACTAAGTTTGCCGAAACCAATATAGCTATGGTGGCAAGGGAGTGCCAGAGGCTAATGAAATCTTGGGCCCTACTTCCTTTATCCATTATAGGCAGGGTCAACCTGATTAAGATGTCAATACTCCCAAAAATTACTTTCCTTTTAATTGTATCCCCCTTCACTTTGAAAAATCTACCATTGATAAGTTGCAGAGGGATATCAACTCGTTTGTTTGGGCGTATAAATCATCTAGGATCGCCTGGAAAAAGCTGAGGCAGAGGAGAGAAAAGGGATGCCTTGCTTTACCAGATCTCCAGCTTTATGCCTGGGCTTTCCAACTTTCACATTCACGCATGCTTTTGAGAATGCCTGTTAATACTGGTGCGGGGGGGATGTTCCTGGCTATGCTTAGAGGCGCCAAACTACCAGAGGAGGGCTTTTGTTCAAATTCGGGGACCCAAAGTTTTTAAAAAGGTCAAGTTGAAGGTTCTTCAGGGCCTAGCCAACACTTGGACCAAATTGAGAGGTGCAGTGGCACTCGGCTATTTTTCCAACTTGGCTCCCCTCTGGGATTCCCGGGTGCTCCAGAGTCTTTGAGGGACAGGCTGGCAATCCCTTTGAGAGAAGCCGGGTTAGTGGTCTGGGGGGACCTGCTCCCTGATGGTACCTTTGTTTCATGTGAACAACTTGAGGACAAGGTTGGAGCAGGCCTCTAGATTTAAATATCTTCAGTTGGAAAGCTGGGCCCAATCACACCCACAACCAAATCGTAAGAACTCAGTTGGTTGTGGCAGCTTCCTAGAACGCCAGCTTGTGACTAAGCCCCCTGGGAAGAAGGAAGTTTCTTTTTCGTACCAGGCCATACTCGAAGTTGTGGACGGCGAATTTAATCTTGCAGAGGAACTGTGGGGTGGCTCCTTACCTACTCGCGATTGCGCTCATTTATGGCAGAATTCTTGTAAGATCTTAAATGAAGTAGTAAAACCGGCCTGGTTAAAAAGGAACCACCTGTTCACTATTCACAGGGCCTATTTTTCCCCACATAAACTGTCAAAAATTATTAAAGGCCCACCGGTGAGTTGCAAGAAATGTGGGCAGGTATCTGCCTCGGACATCCACATGTTCAAAGAATGCCCTGCCCTTGCCTCTTTTTGGGATAGCGTCGGAAACTTTTTGGCAAGCACCTTGGGATGTCCCATCAACATCGACTTATCTTTAATCATATTTGGTTCTGCAGGTAAAGTTACTGGCCCTGCGGGATCACTGCTTTTCTATGCTATCCTCCTAGCCAGGAGGCAAATTTGCATAAGATGGACAGAATCAACTCCCCCCTCCTTCCTAGATTGGCAGGCTTCAGTTCTGGCGGTCTCTAAGTTAGATCTTGCTAGAGCAGGCAGCAAGAAGAAGAAAGCATTTTGGAACCTCTTGCAACTCAGATGGGGCTCAGAGTTGATTGAGTTTTTTGTTTTTTTTCTCTGAGTCCTATGATTATGCTGCCTTAATACTCTTCGGGCTAAGTCGGCTACTTCCAGTTCTCCCCTGGCAGTTTCACGACGAGTGTCATCTAGCTCTTGGAGCTTGGCGGAAGAGTTATCTCAGTTGGTTCTTCATTGATGCCCAGGAAGGTCTGGCACCTGTAGGCGGGTCTCCACTTCCAATTGCCTACATTCCTCAGCTAGCTGAGTGTTGGTACAGACATCTTGAGTGTGAATTGAAGTGAGGTAAATAAAAAATATATATAACTCTGTAAGCTGGTGGCCTCCCACCACTTAGGTATCTCCCTCTCGTGCAGTCTTTCCAGTTGTGAGTATTTGCTTTTTAAACTCGCTTGGCCGGTGCTAGATGCTGCTCCCTCGCCTCGGGAAACTGCTCCCCTGCGGTTCTTAAAAATGTCCGTTGCCGCTTCGCGGCGGGCCGCCTTGCTAAACATCAGATAATCTATACACTTCGCCCAGTAACTCGCTCTGCTGCACTAAGTTGATATGAACCGACGTCTCCTTACCCCGCCTCGTTTTCAGGAATCTGGTGCTCGGGGGTTTACGTTCTCCGGTTCATGCAGTGGTGCTTGCTCCTTCTCCGTATCTCCAAACGCTCCGTGTCTCTGCCAATGGACACCGCACTCACGAGCGGTGCCGATCCTGCGGCGGCAGCGCCGCCCGTATATTTCAGCTCCCCACAAAGTAGAAACGACCTGCACTCGCGTTAATATAAATCTATTACAGATTTATTGGCAAAAAGAAATTAACACAACAAACGCTTTTCGGCAATCCTGCCTTCGTCAATGTCGGCGGCCCCATCGTCATAGCGACCTTTAAACACATGATTCTTACATTGATTAGAAAACGGACAAATTCATAATAGAAGTCTATGGGCGCCATCTTAGAACATGTTATGGGACACAGTTTTAGACTCTCAAAAGCTACATTACTTGTTCATATACGAAGTTCATTCAACAAATCATCTCGTAAATGCAATCAAAATCAGAGAGTGTAAATTAAATTGAATTCAAGCGCATCCTATGTACAACATTTACATTATATACAATAACTGCAATATTGCTATGTACATATTTACACAGTAATTATTATGGGGACTGCTCAATTCATTATACTTCTTGCGCTCAATGCAATTCTTTGTTGTCTATTTGCAGACCTAAAGACTTGATATCGCCCTGGATGGGCTTGTAAATGACTAGTATTATCAAATTGATAAGATCCGTCTGTGGAAAATAGTTAATCTTACACTCCCCTCTCATAATTCTCACCATGTCATACATTGTTGTTATACCGCCCTGAGTGGGCCTATTGTTGTAAAACAGGATGGCATGCTTACTCCAGTCCCTTCAATACGTTCTCGATTGCCCTTACTAGTCTGATAGAGCACTCACGTCCCTAAATGTACAGCGAGTTCTTCCCCACTATTCAAGCCTCCTGGAAATTTGCATCAGAGGTCTATAATGAATCTAGATTCGAGCCTCCTGAGTCTCTTCTCCCTATCCCCTCCTCTAACATCTCCGGGGACATGGTCTAGGCAGTGAAACTGCAGCAACGATCTATCCCTGATATGGTGGCTGGCAAAATGCCGCGCCACCGGATAGTTTGTATCATTGCTGGCAATGGCCCTTTGATGTTCCAGGACCCTCATTTTCACCTGATTGATGGTGCTCCCCACATATCTGAGGTTGCACGGGCAAGTCAGACAATATACCACATATGTGGTACTGCACGTCATAAATTTAGTAGATATATAGATATATATAGATATATAGATACAGGGACTTTATAGTTAGGCTCAGGTTTCACTTGTATGAAACCAGTGAAATTCAACAGTTATAGTTAGCTAACTATAGCTCGCGCCCCTGCAATGCACGGCTTATGACCTCACAAATTGCATCACTCATGACATGGTCAGTGACATCACTGATGACATCACTCATGACATCTCAAATGACATCACTGATGACGTAATTATGGTGCCTGTGAGTGTTTTTAAAATGTTTATGAGTTTTATTTTGTTTATTTAGTGTTTTATATAGCGCAAATCAGAGCACTTTACAGAGATAACAAGTTGTATACAAGTTTAAAATAGGCAATTACATAGGGTAGGGATAGATGGACATGCATACACTTAGGGAATAACAGCACATTTACAATAATCAGAGCGGAGATCATGAGAGCACTTTGTAGAGATAACCAGCTTTTACACTTGGGGGAATAACAGGTCATTTAAAAACATTCAAGAATCGAGCAAAACACATATCGCTAGGCCGCTGTGCAGTGTGTGCAATGAGTGAGATCTATGGGAGGAATTTGCCCATTAGGAAGGTTTTAGCTTGCCTTTCAAGCAACACTGCGCAGCCTCATGAAATGCCTGTGACCAAGGGGCTGCTGCCCCGAAACGCGTAAGGCTTTGAACAATTTCTGAAATAAAGAATGCCGTTTTTTTTTAACTAATCTGTTTCATAGTGCGTCTTCAAACAGAGGATAAATTGTAAGCATATATATATATATATATATATATATATATATTCACTGAAAAAACCACAGGTTTCAGGGACGTTATAGTTAGTTGGACATTTCACTCATACAAAACCAGAGAAAATCGACCGTTATAGTTAGTTGAGCTAACTATAACTCGCTCCCCCGCAATGCACTGCTGATGACGTCACATATTACATCATTCATGACATGGATGTGATTGTTTATTCCCTGTCAGGGCATATTTATCCTGCATACAGGGGCCCCAGTTCTTTCCCAAATTGGGTTCATGAGTGCGTCTGCGAGGGGCTGTATGGGTGAGTGAGTGTGCATATAGCTGTGTTGGTGAGTGAATGAATGTCTCAGTGGTTTATGTGTGAGTAAGTACATATGTGAAAGGCAGTATATGTGAGTGTTGGAGTATATAACTAACTATATGTGAGAGTGAGTGATTGTGAGAGTGGCTGTATGCATGAGTGTGTGTTTGTGTCAGTGATTATATAAGAGAGTAAGAATGTGTTAGTATCTGTAGCAATAAGTGAGGTGTTGTGTGTATAACTGTATAAAGTGAGTAAATGGGAGTGTAATTGATTCTTTGCATGACTGACTAGGTGTGTGAGTAACTCTATGGGTGGGTGGCGGTGTGAGAGTGTCTGTATGGGTGTATGACTGCATATGATAGTGGCTGTATTGATGAGTGACTGCATGTATGAGTGACTGTATGGGTGAGTGAGTAGATGTATGTGTAGATCTAGGAATAAGTGAGTGGGTATGTATTAACTGGTATTGGTGTGTCTATGGTTTTGAGAATGGCATTCCGTATATTAGAGTGGGTGTATCAAAGGTTATATTAGGGTGTGAGGAGGTGCATCAGATGATCACATGGATGATGTCATCAGTGATGTCATGTGAGATGTCATCAGTGATGTCATGAGTGATGTCACTGACCATGTCATGAGTGATGTAATATGTGATGTCATCAGCAGTGCATTGTGGGGGCACGAGTTATAGTTAGCTCAGCTAACTATAACAGCCAAATTTATCTGGTTTTGTACGAGTGAAATGTCCAACTAACTATAACGTCCCTGAAACCTGTGGTTTTTCAGTGAATTTCCATGGTTTTTAAATGATAATTTCTAACTATAATGTCCCTGAAACCTATGGTTTTTCAGTGAATTTCTAAGGTTTTTTAAATGCTAATTTCTAACTATAACGTCCCTGAAACCTATGGTTTTTTCAGTGAATATATATATATATAAGTATATATATATATATTACCTACTGGCGGTCCCCAATATCTTTGGCGCCGTTTGACGAATCTTCGTGAAATTCTCAAAACTAATGGCCCTCTCCGGTCAGCTCCTGTCTTGAAAGTTTCGGGGTGATTCGTCAAGGGGGGGCCAAGAAAAAGGGGGGTCCCAAAACGCGTTTTCTCCATGTTAATTTGCATAGGAACTTTTGTCGTGGCTACTGCCAGAAATGCTGAACGGAATTACACCAAATTTGGCAGAGAGGTAGCTGTTGTTCCAGAGTGCACTCTTTGCTTTAAATGGTGTAAATCCGTTCAGTAGTTCCTGAGAAATTTGAAAATAAATAATATTGGTATCTGGTGACCGCGATGGATTCTTGAACCCTCCCGAGCATGAGCTTCATTCTGATTGGCTGTCAACGCTCCAAACCAAGAAGTGTTGGCAGCCATCTAGTGACTCAGTAAACCGAGTCACAAGAAAAAGGGAATAAAAGGAATAAAATGATTAAAGAAAAGGGGGCATGGTAGAACCACCCTGACCCCTAGGCCTGGTCAGGGCGTCTCACAGGAACCCCCAGGGCCCAAGTTGTTTCAGCGGAATTTGCGCTGGGTGCGTGAATCCCACCAATTTTTTTTTTTTTTTAAACGAAGCACGGTATGCCACACTTCCAGGTCCCGGGGGCAATATGCAAAATATATGGGGCCCCAGGGACCACCACCTCCCCGGGGCTTTTCATAACTATGGGCGGGAGGGCCTCGCGGGTCCCCCCAAACCCCAGGGACTGCCACCTCCCTGAGGCTTTATTAATTATGCACGGGGGCACGGGCTCCCCTGCAGCCCCGGGGACCACCACCTCCCAGGGGCTTTTATTTTTGAGGGGCCTCGCAGACACTCCAAGCCAAGGGACCGCCAGCCTCCCGGGGCTATTATAATAAGTAAGTGTGGGGGGCTCTACCCCCCCCACACTGCCCCGGGGACCACCACCTCCTCAGGGCACTAATTAAGTTAATGCAGGGGTCCATTGTGGACCCCCAGCCCCGGGGACCACCACCTCCCCGGGGCTATGTAAATTTGGGAGTGCGGCCGCGTGGCCCCCTCCTGGAGCCCTCTATGGTCCTGGGGACCGACAACCCCAGGGCCGGCTCCAGCAATGTCCCGGGGTGCCCACCCCCGGGACATTGCAGTTTGCAATGACAGGGCGGGAGCCCGGCTCCCACCCTGTCATTGCAAACTTCTGCTTTGCGCAGGAAACCTGCTCTCGCTTCTACAAAGCAAAGCAGTATTGCTTTTGGACAAGGGAGCTGCATGTGAGCAGCTCCCTTGTCCCAAAGCAATGCTCGGCTCCCTGCAGGAGGCGGGGAGCTGGCTGGGACCGCGGTGGCATTGGGGCTCCCCATGCGGTCCCCAACGTGAGGGCATGCCCTGGGGGATGGGGTCCCCGGGGCAAAAAAAAGCCCTTTGGGGGTAAATGGATTTTTTTTTATGTTTAAAATGGCTGGGCCTCGGGGGATGGGGTCCCTGATGCAGAGTTTGAGTAATGAGAATGGGGGGAGTTTTTTTTGTCTCGTGCCTGGAGTTGCGACTCCATTGCGGCTCTCAGCGCGGCCCCCCTGTGTAACCGTGATGGGTTCCTGGCTCCAAGCAAAATTAAAAAAGGGTATGTATGTTTTTTTAAAAGTAAGATTGACTGTTGGGTTATAGGGTGGCTCTAAAAAGAGCCCTTGTTTTCATTGTGGGTTTGTTGTAGCTATATGTAGTTGCGGATGCACAGCTTTAGGTTGTTGAGGAAGACTCTGTTTCCTTGATCTGTGAAGTGAACTCCATCACTTCTGTAGATGTCGTCCATATCAAAACGTAGATTGTTGTTTTAGATGGACCCCATTCTATGATCTCTGAGGTATGCAGAAACAGCTTTATTGACATTCTTCCTAGTTTTCTCAAACTGTAGACAGAATTGATTTGACCAGTTTCATTTCTGTCTTTGGCATATATTAGAGTATACCAAGACAGTTTTTGAGGCAAAAGCAACATCAATTGTGCAAAGGTGTCCTTCATTAGCATTTCCAGACCTACCCCAGTCAATATGCCTAGGTCATTGCCACCACAGTGCACAATCATGAGGTCAGGGTGTTGGAGATTCAAAAAGGTTTTAACCAAAGCCAACAATTGGTGACACTTTAATCCTCTCTGAGCAATCCATTAAAGTCCACATTTTCCAAACCTAGGTCTTCGGCAATACCTCTGCGTTCATCATACCTTTTGCATCAGAAAACATAGCTGAGCCCTACAATCCATACTGTAAGCATCTTGAAGGGATGTCTGGAAGGAATGAAAAGATGTCTGTAGCTGAGGTAGTCAGTTGGTAGAATGAGAGGTATCTAAAATGGTGGAGAACATGTTGTTTTTAAAAAAGCTAGATAAGTGATTGGCTGTTCATCAAGATTGTGCACTCAAAAATAGGAGTGCATGCTACTTTGCTGAGGTATGATGTTTGTGATTCGTTATTAGAAAATGTTTGAAAGGTACAGTAGATGCCATAAGGTAATATTTTGCTAAAGTCAACCACACCTGCTGTTTGCATTAGTAACCTTGTGTGCTGAACTTGAAACTACGGTGAACTTGTGACCTGCCAGTACAGTTGAATGTTCCATGAACTGTTACTATGGAAACTGGCATTAAGTAGAATGGGTGAAACGGCTGTGAAACTTAAGAAATGTGAAATGGATACTTAAATATAAGTGAAAAGTTAGTAAATTAAGGTTATCTAAGACAGTAGTATGTGTAGAAGTAGTGTGTTGCTGAAAAACAATACTAGTATTATTAAAAATAGGTTTTTGAACTCCCGTGTGGATTCGCGACCCCACCACGTTGGAGTCGCGACTTCAGAAAATTACAGAAGCAGTTTGGGCACCATTTGAAGACAGTTAGAAAGGGTTAATATGTCTAGCCAATAGAAATGTGTTTTACAATTTGAAATAATGATGAAAGCAATGCAATTTGATACTTACATTTATTTGAGTGCAAAAAGAGAGGGAAAGTTTGCCATTTCTGGTTTCACCTTTCTGAGAGAGCTGCATTACATTTCTTGTGTGGAAAAGAAAATCTTTTAAGAGTTTCTGATATTTGGTATTCTGCAATACTACCTCAAACATGAGTAACCAATTTGTAAGGTGTATTATATATTATTCAGCACTGCTTTATTGTTTCTAGTGATATTTTTACTTAAAAAAAATAAAATAATCCAAGTGTGGAAATTGTAAGACAAATGTGATGTATGAAATATGTTATGAAATATACAGCTCTCTATTGTACTTTGTATTATTGTAATGAAAAGATTTTTGAAATAGTTTGTAGATAGTAATATGGCAGAAGGATTAGGTTTGCTTTCTTGAATTACCCAGGCAGTACTCTTGTACTGAACTTTTCAGTGAGGCAGTACTCATCCAGTCATGCATTCTCTCAGGCACTATCCACTAACCATCTGTTTGTATGTTTCTTTGATATATGATGCCACTTTTAAAAGGTGCAGACACATGCATGCATGCGTTCTGGAATATTGTGAGACTTTTAACAGATAGATTGAAAAAGTTGCTGATTTGTATTTGGCTAGGCCCAACACTCTGAGTAGTTGCTGATTAGTGAAGCTGGAGCCCAAAGGTGAGGTTTAAGACATGTTGGCAGAGGGATTAGTGATTAGGTTAGCTCGTATTGGTCTGTGGAGATGTATACTTCAAGTATGCCGCATAATTTTAGGTGTCTCTTTAAAATGGGAAGTGCAGTCTCTCAAGTTTAAGGGACTTTTTAGTCTTATGACTGAGGTATGTGTCTGTGTGCACATGTATTCTCTTGTGTTATGACTAAATAGATGGTAGAGGTGTAAAACTCTGGTTCACATGTATTTGTATGTTTCTTTTACATATAATGCCAGTGGAAGAGGCACAGACACATGCATGCCATGTAATCCCTCAGACATTAACCATAGATTTGTGCAATCATCCAGACACCACTATCTCACTCAAAGATTCAGTCGGGCACTACCCATGTTCTCATCTACTCACTCTGATGCTACTGATGCACTGATAGAATGGTCCAAGCATTACCTTTCACACTCATATTTTCTCTCAGGTGCTTCTCATACAGTCATACAATCATCCAGTTACTACCACTGCAGTCATAGAATCACTCAGGCAGTACCCATGCACTTTTTTATTCTTTCAAGCACTACTCATACACTTTTGTCTTCAACCATGCGTTAGCCTTGCATTCATCGTTTGTCTGCAGTATTTTGCCTGCACTGTTCTAATCACCCATTCGGTACTGCTGCTCTCATGCAATCACCCAGGCAGTACTCTTGCACTGAACTATTCACTCAGGTACTACCCATCCAGTCATCCATTCTCTCAGGCACTACCCACTATCCATGTATTTGTATGTTTCTTTGATATATGATGCCACTTTTAAGAGGTACAGACACATGAATGCATGCTCTCTGGAATATGGTGAGACTTTTAACAGACACATTGAAAAAGTTGCTGCTTTGCATTTGGCTAGGCCCAACACTCTGAGTAGTTGCTGAATAGTGAAGCTGCAGCCCAAAAGTGAGGTTTAAGACATGTTGGCAGAGGGATTAGTGATGAGGTTAGTTCGTATTGGTCTATGAAGATGTACACTTCAAGTATACTGCATCATTTTAGGTGTCTCTTTAAAATGGGAAGTGTAGTCTGTCAAGTTTAAGAGACTTTTTAGTCTTATGAGTGAAGTATGTGTCTGCGTGCACATGTATTCTCTCACGAGTTATGTCTAAACAGATGGTAGAGGTATAAAACTTTGGTATACATGTATCTGTATGTTTGTTTTATATATGATGCCACTAGGGAAAGGCACAGACACATGCATGATATGAAATCCCTCAGACATTAACCATAGATTCGTGCAATCACCCAGGCACTACTATACCAGTCAAAGATTCAGTCAGGCACTACCCATGCTCTTATCTACTCACTCTGATACTACTGATGCACTCATAGAATGGTCCAAGCATTATCTCAGGTGGTTCCCATACAGTCATACAATCATCCAGTTACTACCACTGCAGTCATAGAATCACTCAGGCAGTACCCATGCACTTTTTTATTCTTTCAAGTACTACTCATACACTCTTGTCTTCAACTACGTGTTAGCCTTGCACTCATGATTTGTCTAAGGTATTTCCTCTGCGCTGATCTAATCACCTATTCAGTACTGCTGCTCTCATGCAATCACCCAGGCAGTACTCTTGCACTGAACTATTCACTCAGGCGCTACCCATCCAGTCATCCATTCTCTACCCACTATCCATCTATTTGCATGTTTCTTTAATATATGGTGCAACTTTTAAAAGGTACAGACACATGCATGCATGCCCTCTGGAATATTGTGAGTCTTTTAACAGACACATTGAAAAGGTTGGTGCTTTGTATTTGGCTAGGCCCAACACTCTGAGTAGTTGCTGAATAGTGAAGCTGCAGCCCAAAATTGAGGTTTAAGAGTTGTTGATAGAAGTATTAGTGATTAGATTAGTTCATATTGGTTATGGAAATTCATACTTCAAATATGCCGCATAATTTTAGGTATGTCTTTAAAATGGAAAGTGCAGTTTGACAAGGTTAAAGGACTTGGTAGTCTTATGATTCAAGTATGTGTCAGCTTGCACATATATTCTCACAAGTGTTATTTCTATAGAGATGGTAGAGCTATAAAACACTGGTATATATGTATTTTTATGTTTCTTATACATATGGTGGCACTAGGAAAAGGTACATACATCATATGTATGCTTGTTTTTAGGAATATAGTGAGAATTACATCTATATACCCAAGCACTAGGTGTGCACTAATGAAAAGTGTCTCATATCTCTCTTTGACTCATGAATTCACTTAGGCATTCTTATTCAGTTATGCAATGAAGGAGGCATTACTTATACACAGTTTTAATCAGTTAGACATTAACCATACATTCATGTAATCACCTAGACACTACTATTCCATTCAAACATTTACTCAGCCAATACCTATGCACTCATGTATTCACTGAGACACTACTGATGCACTTATGCAATGGTCCAAGCATTACCTTAATACTCATACTTTCTCAGAGATATTTCCCATACATTCATACAGGTAGTACCTCTTCAGTGATAGAATCACACAGGCAGTATGCATGCACTGATGCATTATCTCAAGCTCTACCCATACACTCATGCAATAAACCATGCTTTACGCTTGTACTCATAGTTTCTCTCAGGTATTTTTCATGCACTAATGCAATCACCCAGGCAGTATTGCTGCACTCATTTAATTATCCAGGCACTACTCTAACACTGAACTATTGACTTAGGGAGTAGTCATTTAGTGATCCATTTTGTTAGGCACTACATATGCACTCCTCCAATGATCCTACTATTACTCTTACATTCATCCTTTTACTCAGGCACTACCGTGCAGTCATACAGTTAAGGAGAAACTACCTATACACATACTACTCCTCTTCCCTCTTTCAATACCTCTCTTGCTTCTTTCTGTACTTCTCTTGTCTCTTTCTACACCTTTCTTGCCTCTTTATGGACTTCTCTTGCCTCTTTATGCACCTCTGTTGCTTCTTTCTGCGCTTATCGTGCCTGTTTCTGCACCTCTGTTGCTCTTTGTTCACCTCTGTTGGCTCTTTCTGCACCTCACTTGCTTCTTTCTGCACCCCTCTTGCCTCTTTCTACACCCCTCTTCCTTCTTTCTGTACCTCTCTTGCCTCTTTCTGCACCCGTCTTCCATCTTTCTGTACCTCAGTTGCCTGTTTCTGCAACTCTCTTGCCTCTTTCTGCAGTTCTCTTGCCTCTTTCTCCATCTCTGTTGCTTCTTTGTGCACTTCTCTTGCTTCTTTCTGCACTCCTTTTCCCTCTTTCTGCACTCTGTGTCCCTCTTTCTGCACCTCTCTTGCCTCTTTCTGCACCTCTGTTGCTTCTTTCTATACCTCTCTTGCCTCTTTCTGCACCCGTCTTCCATCTTTCTGTACCTCAGTTGCCTGTTTCTGCAACTCTCTTGCCTCTTTCTGCAGTTCTCTTGCCTCTTTCTCCATCTCTGTTGCTTCTTTGTGCACTTCTCTTGCTTCTTTCTGCACTCCTTTTCCCTCTTTCTGCACTCTGTGTCTCTCTTTCTGCAACTGTCTTGCCTCTTTCTGTACCTCACTTGCCTCTTTCTGCACCTCTCTTGCCTCTGTCTGTACTTCTCCTGCTTGTATCTGCATCTCTCTTGCCTCTTTCTGCAGTTCTCTTGCCTCTTTCTGTACCCCTGTTCCCTCTTTCTGTACCTCTCCTGCCTGTTTCTGAACCTCTCTTGCCTCTTTCTGCAGTTCTCTTGCCTCTTTCTGTACCCCTGTTCCCCCTTTCTGTACCTCTCATGCCTGTTTCTGAACCTCTCTTGCCTCTTTCTGCACCTCTATTGCTTCTTTCTGTACTTCTCTTGCCTGCACCCCTCTTGCCTCATTGTACACATCTGTTGCTTCTTTCTGCACTTATCTTGCTTCTTTCTGCACATCAATTGCTTCTTTCTGCACCTCACTTGCTTCTTTCTGCACCCCTCTTGCCTGTTTCTGCACCCCTCTTCCCTCTTTCTGCACCTCTCTTCTATCTTTCTGCACCCCTGGGCCCTCTTTCTGCACCTCTCTTGCCTCTTTCTGCACCTGTCTTGCCTTTTTCTGCACATCTCTTGCCTGTTTCTGCACTTCTCATGCCTCTTTCGGCATTTCTTTTGCCTTTTTCTGTACCTCTCTTGTTTCTTTCTCCACTGCTCTTGCCTCTCTACATTTCTCTTGCTTCTTTCTGGACTTCTCTTGCCTCTTTCTGTAACCATCTTCTCTCTTTGTCCACCTCTGTTACTTCTTTCTGCAGTTTTCTTGCTTCTTTCTGCTCCTCTCTTGCTTCTTTCTGTACCCCTGTTGCCTCTTTCTGCACCCGTCTTCCCTATTTATGCACCTCTCTTGTCTCTTTGTGCACCTCTGTTGTCTCTTTCTGTACCTCTTTGCCTCTTTCTACATTTCTCTTGCCTCTTTCTGCAGCTCTGTTGCTTCTTTCTGCACTTCTCTTCCTTCTTTCTGTACCTCTCTTACTTCTTTTTCAACTCCTTTTGCCTCTTTCTGCACCCCTTTTATTTGTTTCTGTACCTTACTTACGTTTTTCTACAACTTTTTCCTCTTTCTGCACTTCTTTTGCCTCTTTCTGCACTTCTCTTGCCTCTTTCTGTACATCTGTTGCTTCTATCTGCATTTCTTAAATTTTTCAGTAGCTGTGTTGTTTGACTATTTCATTTTGCTGTTTGTAAACCTTTTGGTTTTTTTCCTTTCTCCTTTCGAGTGTGTGACCACCTTTACCTTTTATTTTTGCAGTTGTTTTGCTCATTTTTATACTTTTCTCTTTTTATGTGTTATAAATGTAATAGGAATTTAATTGTAATTTTGTGCTTAGTTGTTATTTTCAAGATTGAAATGTTATTAAATGTAAAATTTTAATTGATGTACCAAAATTATTAAACTATTATTTGTTTCTTAGGAAGATATTTTGATTGGATTATAAATAAAAGATGGCAAGGAAACATGAAAAGAGAAGAGAAGAAAGGAAACAGAAGTACTTAATGAAAACTAAAAAGAGTGGAGTAGAAAAACACCAAGAGGATGCTGAGGCTAAAGAGGCTTCTGGTAAGAAAACTAAAGAATTATTAAAAAAAGTTGTGGAGAGATTGAACGATCAAAATACTAATCAAAGGAGGAAAGAAATGTTTAGAACAAAGGAGAACCAAATAAAGAAACACAATGGAAAAGGTACACATGTGACAAAAAGACAGAAACAATTTAAATACATACATCTACGTATGTTTCGTAATAGAGTAATTCAAAATTTATTAAAAGATTGTAAAAAGTATAAAAAAGATCAGCAGCATATAAGAAGAAGCAACAGATTGAAAGTGTAGTAGATACTGCTTTTGAATTGAAACGAAAATTATTTATATTGGTATTGAAGAGAATGAAAACATTGAATAAAACAATGTACTTTATGAAGGAGAAAAGCAAAAGAAAAAGACTGGTTAATAGAAGTAACTTTTGCAAAGCTTTTTCTGGTGAACGGAAGCACACTTCTAGTACTGAGCCTTTTTTAATGAAGAAAGCTATTTTCAACAAAATACATTAGTTCATGCAGTTGATACCAGTGGTCGTTGGTATGAAATAAAAGATGGTTGTCCAATTGAAAATGAAAAGATGGTTCCTAGAAATGTGGAAGAAGTAATAGCTGAAGAAGTTCAAGGGAGACGTGCACAGGCTCCAGTGTATAAGTGGGATTGTAGTAGTATTTGTAGTATTCAACAGGAATCTATTGATATATTACAAGTTTTCTTGTGACAATATGCCAAAAAAAGTGTTAAACAGAAGATTAAGATGTTGCAAGGACTAGCTCCATGTAAAGTAAGAAAATAAACTAAGTTGCAGGGTCATTCTCTGGCTTGTCTTTCTAGAAAAGTGTGTAAAAGTACTTTTCATCATTTAAGAATGTTAGCAGTACATCACTCAGAAATGCGGAAGTTAGTAAGCAGATTGTACTACGTAAAAAGTCCTGCATTATCTTTAAGTGAAATGAACACAGCTCTTTTGCATGGTTCAGTATCGGATGTAAAAAAAGTTTGTGATGATATACAGTTTTGTTTCTTTGGTTCACAAGAGGAGTGTAGAGAAAGGGAGAGCTTGATAAGTGTAGGTGTTGAACAACAGTTGGAAGATATTAGTACTGAGAAGTTTGCAGAAGAAATTACAAAGTTTAAGATACTTTCATGTGAAAAACCAAACCATGTTTGTATTTTTTGTCGACGTGATCACTATAGAAGTCAAACTAGGAATGTTGATGTGTATTTAAAAAGTGAAAAGGTAAATAATGATAAGTGGGAGCAATTTGGTGCTTATTTGTTGGTGGAAGGTCGTTTTGAGTTGGGTACTGATCAACGTATTTGTAAATATTGTTACAACAAGTTAGAAGAGAACAAAATGTCAGCTAGAGCAGTACATGACAACTTAGAGTTGGTAGCTATTCCTCCGGAACTGGCAGATTTAAATACATATGAGTCAATTCTTATTCAATTCCTGCACCCGTTTCAGGCTATAGTTCGTATGGAGCCTAAAACAGGTAAGCTGCCTCCAACAGATTTACAAAGAGCTCTGAAAGGAAGAGTTGTGTACTTACCTTTAGATTTTAATAAAAATATTGAAACTGTTGGTATAGAGAGAGAGGAAAGTGAGCCTGTAGTTATTCTAGTTAATGGTGTACCAACAAAGAGTTGGAAAATATGGCAAGAGTTAGTACGATGTCACCAAACTTCAAAAGGCTACATTATATCTTGTACAGAACAATATTTATTATAAAACTGTAAATGTGGAAGAACAGGAAATATGTTTAGAAGAAGATACAGAAATATCACCTGGCCAAACAGAAAAAGTGGACAAGTCCAGGACTTAAGATATTTACGAACATTACAGTATACATCCTCTACATTCAAAAGAAGTGATTGGAAACACTATTGAATTATTTCAAATGAAGAAAGCAAAGGGAACTCCCATGAGTGTATGGGAAAAAAGCTTAGAAGCTCATTGTTTTCCACAGCTGTTCCCCACTGGAGAGGTGGACGATATGATGAACGAGTAGTACAGATTCCAGCTTCAGAATACCGCTCGACAAGATTGTACTCAGAAGATTCAAGATGTCGACAGTGCATTCCATATATATTTCATCTTCTATTTGAAAGTGACTTGTCTGGACTTTCATATGCAGTGAACCACATATTAAAAGCAGGAGTTCATCTTACACATGTTTCTGCAAAGGAATTTATGGACAAAGTTCAACAAAGAGACGATCATTTAGAATCTCAGTTAATTAATTTGATGGCGTGTCAACGTGGTACTAATGAGTATTGATATCGTCGTCATGGCGAACTTAAATGTATGTTAAGAAACTTAGGTACTCCTACGTGGTTTCTAACACTTAGCTGTGCTGAATATGCTATGGGACGATTTACTTGAATTTCTACGACAAGCAAATTCAAATGTAAAAATATTGAATTGAAGACAGCTGGAGAATTGTGTTCCTTGGATCCTGTGAATGTGTGCAGATATTTTAATCATAGGTTTCAAGCTATGATGTCTTTTATCTGCAATGAAAATAATCCACCTCCTGGAGAAGTTACTGATTTCTTTTGGAGAAAGGAGTACCAAGCCAGAGGTGCTCCTCATATACACATGCTATTATGGATCAAGAATGCACCAAAATTTGGAACTGATACTGATGAAAGTGTTTTGTCTTTCATCGAAGAGTATGTTACCTGTGCCATGCCTGAAAAAGGAGGTGAAAACGGCTTGAGACAACAAGTTTTACGGTTTCAAAGTCATCGATGTGGAGAATATTGTCGACGAAAATACAAGTCAAAGGGAGCATTTTATACAAAATGTCGTTTTGGATTCCCACGTCCAATGATTTCAAAAGGAAGAGTCAATAGTTTTATGTCAGCAGTAAGACATACTATAACTCAAAAATCTCTGAAGAATACATACAACATAAAAAGAAGTGAAGATACAAAGTATATTAATGACTACAATCCAGTGATTTTGACAATGTGGAATGCAAACATGGATATCCAGTATGTTGCAGATAATTCAATTGCTGTTGCTCGCTATGTTACATCATATATAACCAAATCTGAGAAGACAGAGTTGAAAGAAATGTGGAAGTAATTTCAAAAGTGAAGAGTCTTAGTAACAAATTGTACAGCTTTAATTTGAAAATGCTTTCCCATCGAGAGATTGGATCTATGAGTGTTCAGCTCGGTTGAGCTCTGCCAGTTCATATTCAAAGTCAAGAGGAATCATTTGGGTAAGTCTAGGTCTTGCCGCCACACGAAATAGAGTATTGAAATCTCTTCAAGACATTGAATACATAGCATTGAATGAACCACAAAGTACAGATATTGTTAAAACTAATATGTTGGATACGTACTATCTGAAAAGGAGTCCACATCTGGAAAACCTATGTCTCTATGAAGTACTGCAACATTACAGCTTTAAGAGAAATGTTACAGAAAATATAAATGAAGAAAAATATGCAGTAATTGGATGTGATGGATGTTTGGTAAAACATGCCAAAGGAAATCTTATTAACCACAGAAAACTCAATTGCGAAATTCCAGATAAAAGGGAATTTTTCTATTTAGCACTTTTGCAACTCTTCAAGCCTTGGTATAGTCAAATGGAATTACTCGGAGATTTTGACTGCTATGAAGATTATTTTAATGCATATAAAGATAACTTTCAATGCTCAATTTTCCCTACTTATCTACAAATGTTAAATTAAGAGATTGAACAAGAAATTACTATTGCAGCTGAAATAGCCAGAGACAGTTCTCAAAATAGTCAAAGTTCTGCTCCACTAAGTCAAGATCCACTAGGACAACCAATTATTGAAAATGAAGCAGTAATAGCCATGAATGAAGTAGAAACGACAATGCAACAAGCACAACAGGATACTATTGAGTTGAGAAACTTGGAAGAAGAACTAAATATTGAACAAAAGAAATATATCAGCAAGTGACACAACAGATACAGCATGGTTTGCTGCATGAAAAAAAGAATGCCAATGCACATCATTTAAACCTATTCGAATGTACATCAGTGGTCAAGCTGGAACAGGAAAAAGTTTATTAATTAAAGTTTTCACCAGTTTTCACCAGTTATCTACACAAAATTAAAGGGATTACTTTACATCGATTGCTCATGCTACCAGTTGAACATGAAAATAAATTGGAATATCACAAGTTATCTGGAGAAGCTTGTTATGAAGTCTCAAGAGTACTGAAGAAAATGTAACTTCTAATCATTGATTAGTTGAGCATGGTCTCAAACTTAATGCTTGCCTTTGTACATTTAAGAATGCAACAGATTTTAAAAACAGATTATGATGTTCTATTTGGGGAAAACATGAAATTGTGTTCGGCGATCTACTACAACTTACTCCTGTGAAAGGACAACCGGTTTTAAAACACTTGTCCATGAAGACACTAGGAAATCTTTGGGAAGTATTGGAAATGTGAACATTTGGTCTCATTTTGAATATAAAGAACATATTAAGAATATGCGACAAGCAAGTGATGAACATTATGGAAACATTCTTCAAGATATAAGAATTGGTGTTTTGACAAAATATGGTAAAGAAGCTTTGCAAATGAAAACATAGCACCTGAAATAATGTACAAAAAATTGGAAAAAGAAGTCTATAGTTTGCTTAATGCCTACACTGCAAGAGTGTTCTACATTCAATTAAGAACTTTTGAAATTGGAAAAACAACCAATAGTGAAAATGGAAGCTATTGATAAAATGGAACACGAAGGTGTTACTATTCTACTCTCAGAGAAATTACAGTCAAAATTGGATTCTTTGGAAAAGTCTGTGTCTAAAACTGCAGGTTTAGAAAATACTTTATATGTATGTGTAAAACTTTTACGACGTAATTTGAATGTAGAAGAAGGTTTAGTAAATGGAGCAATGGGAAAAGTTGTTGATTTTTTTGTAAATTTTCAGAACAGAGATGGAATTGAAATTTTGAAGATTAAATTTGATCAGATTGAAGAGGTAAAACAGATTGGACGTTGTGCTGTTCGTTTTTGCTTGTGAAAGACTTGTATGTTCATAGAAAACAGTTTCCTCTTTCTTTAGCATATGCAGTAACCATTCATAAATCTCAAGGTTTAAGTGTAGACAGTGCTTTGGTAAATATTGGAAGTACAGTGTTTAAAGAGGGCATGGCATATGTTGCATTGTCTCGAGTAAGAACATTATCTGGTTTGTATTTGATTGATTTTGATGAGAAAAAGATTAGTGCTGATGCAAATTGTGTAAGAGAGTACAATCGGTTAAGAAGACTTTATGCTCCTAACTTAGGTGAATATCCCGTATATGAGAAATGTGTAGTGTGTCCAAAATGGAAATATGACAAACATTCTACTGTGATTCAAAAAGAAAACAATTCAAGAGAATCATGAAGGTGCAAAGAAAATGCGAAAGGACACTGTTGATGATATTGTAGGATACCAGTTAGAAAATAGTTCGGGTATCAACTGCTATGCTAATGTAATTGTGAATGTTGTGTTTTATCTAGAAGATCTTCATCTTGAAATTATGGAAAATTGAGAACAATTATTCTGTTCTTTACTACATTATATTTTTCAAAAGTTGGTAACTGGTAGAAGTAAAATCCATACTGCTTCTGGCATTCGGCATCTTTTGGATATATGTACTGGTTCATTGCACTCCTTCAATCACCCAGCCACTACCCATGCACTTATAAAATCACCCAGGCACTACCTTTGCACTCCTCCAATCACCCAGGCACTACCCTGCACTCATGCAATCACCCAGGCACTACCTATGCACTCATACAATAACCAAGGCACTACCCTTGCACTCCTTTAAACACCCAGGCACTATCCATGCAGTCCTCCAATCACCCAGGTACTACCCATGCACTTCTCCATGCACCCAGGCATTACCCATGCACTCTTCCAATTAACCAGATATTACTCATGCACTCCTTCAATCACTCAGGCAGTACCCATGCACTCCTCCATTCACCCAGACATTACCCCTGCACTCATGCAATCACCCAGCCAGTACCCATGCACTTATAAAATCAACCAGGCACTACATATGCACTCCTCCAATCACCCAGGCACTACTCCTGCACTCATGCAATAACCCAGGCACTATCCTTGCATCCTCCAATCACCCAGGCACTATCCATGTACTCCTCCAATCACCCAGCCACTACCCATGCGCTTATAAAATCACCCCGGCACTACCTATGCACTCCTCCAATCACCCAGGCACTACCCATGCACGCCTCCATGCACCCAGGCACTACCTATGCACTCATGCAATAACCCAGGCACTATCCTTGCACTCCTTCAATCACCCAGGCACTATCCATGCACTCCTCCAATCACCCAGCCACTACCAATGCACTTATAAAATCACCCAGGCACTACCTATGCACTCCTCCAATCACCCAGGCACTACCCATGCACTCCACCAATTATCCAGACATTACCACTGCACTCATTCAATCACCCAAGCATTACCCATGCACTCCTTCAATCACCCAGGCACTACCCTTGCACTCCTCCAATCACCCAGGCACTACTCATGCAATCGCCCAGGCACTACCTATGCACCCATACAATAACCAAGGCACTACCCTTGCACTCCTTTAAACACCCAGGCACTATCCATGCATTCATGCAATCATTCAGGTACTACACATGCACGCATACATGCACTCAGGCACTTCTGCTGCACTCATGCAATCACCCAAGCACTACCCATGCAGTCTTCCAAACATCCAGGCACTACCCGTGCACTCATGCAATCACTCAGGTACTACTCATGCACTCCTCCAATCACCCAGGCACTAACTATGCACTCATGCAATAACCCAGGCACTATTCTTGCACTCCTCCAATCACCCAGCCACTACCAATGCGCTTATAAAATCACCAAGGCACTACCTATGCACTCCTCCAATTACCCAGGCACTACCCATGCACTCCTCCATGCACCCAGGCAATACCCATGCATTCTTCCAATTACCCAGACATTACCCATGCACTCCTACAATCACTCAGGCAGTACCCATGCACTCCTCCAATCACCCAAACATTACCCCTGCACTCATGCAATCACCCAGGCATTACCCATGCACTCCTTCAATCACTCAGGCAGTGCACATGCACTCCTCCAATCACCCGGACATTACCCCTGCACTCATGCAATCACCCAGGCATTACCCATGACTCCTTCAGTCACCCAGCCACTACCCAGCACTTATAAAATCTCCCAGGCACTACCTTTGCACTCCCCTTATCACCCAGGCACTACCCCTGCACTCATGCAATCACCCAGGCACTACCTATGCACTCATGCAATAACCCAGGCACTACCCTTGCACTCCTCCAATCACCCAGGCACTATCCATACACTCCCCCAATCACCCAACCAGTACCCATGCACTTACAAAATCACCCAGGAACTACCTATTCACTCCTCCAATCACCCAGGCACTACCCATGCACTTCTCTATGCACCCAGGCATTACCCATGCACTCTTCCAATTAACCAGACATTACCTATGCACTCCTTCAATCACTCAGGCAGTACCCTTGCACTCCTCCAATCACCCAGACATTACCCCTGCACTCATGCAATCACCCAGCCAGTACCCATGCACTTATAAAATCACCCAGGCACTACCTATGCACTCCTCCAATCACCCAGGCACTACCCCTGCACTCATGCAATCACCCAGGCACTACCTATGCACTCATGCAATAACCCAGGCACTATCCATGCACTCCTCCAATCACCCAGGCACTATCCATGCACTCCTCCAATCACCCAGCCACTACCCATGCACTTATAAAATCACCCAGGCACTACCTATGCACTCCTCCAATAACCCAGGCACTACCCATGCACTCCTCCATGCACCTAGGCAATACCCATGCACTCTTCCAATTACCCAGACATTACCCATGCTCTCCTTCAATCACTCAGGCAGTACCCATGCACTCCTCCAATCACCCAGATATTACCCCTGCACTCATGCAATAAACCAGGCACTACCCATGCACTCCTCCAATCACCCAGGCACTACCCATGCACTCATGCAATCACTCAGGCACTACCCATGCACTCATACATGCACTGAGGCACTTCTGCTGCACTCATGCAATCATGAAAGCACTACCCATGCAATCTTCCAACCATCCAGACACTACCCGTGCACTGATGCAATCACCCAGGTACTACTCATGCACTCCTTCAATCACCCAGCCACTACCCGTGTACTTATAAAATCACCCAGGCATTACCCATGCAGTCCTCCATGCAGTCAGGCACTACCCATGCACTCCTCCAATCACCCAGGCACTACCCATGCATTCATCCATGCACTCAGGCACTGCCCGTGCATTCTTGCAATCAGTCAGACAATACACATGCACTCCTCCAATCACTATGGCAGGAACCATGTACTCATGCAATCATCCAGGCACTACCCATGCACTCATGCAATCACTCAAGCACTATACAAGTAGTCCTGCAATCTCTCAGGCAGTATCCTTGCACTCATGCAATCACTCAGGCAATTTTTCTATTTTTAACCAGTATATGTGGTTCCGTAAGAACCGTTTTTAAAAAAAAGAATTTACATTTTTTTCTAACATTCTTTTCTTTTTTTTGGTGCTTTTGACTTTTTTTTTTAAACAAAACAAAATTGAAGAGTCCATTATAACTGTTTGGAAAGAAAAAGGAAAAGAAGATTTGGGAGCAGATTAAAAAAAAATTAACTCTTGTGTGTTTTAATTGCATTGATTACCACATCAAGGCATTGCTCCCCGATACATAGTTTTGCATCGCACTTTTTACAATTAACTGTGGTATCCAGAAGCTCAGGAAAAATGTGTGGCCTTGGTGTAGGTGGAACTCCTGCTGACGAAGTTGATTGAGCATTTGGGTCAACTTGTGTCGCTTCTTCATTTCTCTCCTTCTGTGATATTTCTTTGGCCAAATGCACGGGGTGAATGGTCTCCAAGTGTTTCTTCATGGAGGACGTTCCGCACGAGTACTTTTTTTCGGAACCTCTAGACAGTACTCTTTTGCATATCTTGCAATTCACTTTTCTCGCATTCACCTTCTTCTCACCTTCCGGCACTGTAAAGAAGTCCCAAACCACACTTTCTTTTCTCTTCTTGACAGGCTCCACCACATCATCTTCCTCTTCCAGTAGGTCTTGATCTGGATGACTGGATGACATTTTTTGGGAGAAAAAAAGTCAAGAAACACAGTGAAAAAAGAAATTTTAAGAAGATACAAACAACAGGCCTTGCCAGGAAGACAGACAAATAATAAGAGGAATAAAACAGGTGTTTGATCCTCCCTCTGACAGAATGAAAAGGTTTTAAACCAATCAGAAGCTTTCTTTTCAAGGTCACATGGAGTCGCGTACGGTGCACACACCCGTCGCGCACAAGTCGCAGACCCGTAAAATTTTGCATACATAATTATAAAGTATAAATAGGTGTTTATAAAATATTTTTAAAAGTATATTAGTGAAAGTGTTTAAATAAAACTGATATTTAAACTTTGTACAGTGATATTTCACACTTTGAAAATACGCCGAAGACGCGACCCCAGCGCGACCCCGGAAATACGTGCCGGCAAGGGTTGTGCACCCTAAGCGCATACATTGCGCTCTTTTGAAATTTCGTACAGTTAATAGTAAAGTAAAAAATCCTGTTTATAAATTGTTTTCTAAATTATATTAGTGAAAGTCTTTAACCAAAACTGATATGTATAATTTCTACAATGATATTTCATACTTTTGAAATTACGCAGGAGTCGCAACTCCAGCGGGACACCGGAAATGTGCGCCAGCAGGGTTCGCGCTCCCTGAATCCGCGCACCCATCATGTAGGTTCGCGTAGGGTGCGCAACTCTTTTGTAAAAAATTTTAAAAAAGAAAGCATAACATTACAATAAAACAACTTTCACAGTATTAAAAGCATTATTTCAAGTAAATATAAATTTAAGTTGTACATATAAATAACAGAGAATATTTTTAGTAGTGTATGATGTATATATATATTTTAAAAGAGTGATTTTAATTGTTGAAGAAGATTTTAGAGAAACTAAGTATATTTAAAAAAGAAAATTTCAAAGATATACTTCCAATCATTTTTAAATAAAAGGAATTCTATAAAACACTTACAAATATCGTAAAAAGGTAAGGTTAAAATAATTTTATACTTAAGATTTACAATTTAAAAAACCTTAGAAATTCACCGAAAAAACCATAGGTTTCAGGGACGTTATAGTTAGAAATTAGCATTTGAAAAGCCTTTGAAATTTACTGAAAAAACCATAGGTTTCAGGGACGTTATAGTTAGAAATTAGCATTTGAAAAACTTTTGAAATTCACTCAAAAAACATAGGTTTCAGGGACGTTATAGTTAGAAATTAGCATTTGAAAAACCTTTAAAATTCACTGAAAAAAACATAGGTTTCAGGAACGTTATAGTTAGAAATTAGCATTTGAAAAACCTTTGAAATTCACTGAAAAAACCATAGGTTTCATGGACGTTATAGTTTAGAATTAGCATTTCAAAAACTTTAGAAATTCACAGAAAAAACCACAGGTTTCAGGGACGTTATAGTTAGGCTGACATTGTACTCATACAAAGCCAGAGAAATTCGGCTGTTATAGTTTGTTGAGCTAACTATAACTTGCGCCCCCGCAATGCACTGCTGATGACATCACATATTACATCACTCATGACATGGTCAGTGACATCACTGATGACATCACTCATGACATCTCAAACGACATCACTGATGACATCATCCACGTGATAATCTGATGCACCTCCTCACACCCTAATATAAACTTTGATACACCCACTCTAAAATAGAGGCTATCATTTTTGAAACCATAGACATATCAACACCAGTTACTACATACCCACTCACTGATTCCTATATCTACAGACACATCCACTCATTCAACCTAACAGTCACTCATACATGCAGTCACCCATCAATACAGCACTATCATATACACTGATACAGCTATACAGACACTCACACACTGCCACTCACCCATAGAGTTACTCACACACATAGTCAGTCATTCAAAGAATTAATCACACTGCCATTTACTCACCTATACAGTTATACACACACCACATCACTTATTCATACAGATACTAACACATACTTACTCTCTTAATCAATCACTGACACAAGCTTACACTCATTCATACAGCCACTCTCACAAACACTCACTCTCACATATAGTCATTTATATAGTCAAACACTCACATATACTGCCTTTCACATATGTAGTTACTCACACATGTACCACTGAGACATCTAAACACTCACTGACACACCTATACACACACTCACCCACCAATACTGCCCTTCACAGAAGCACCCTTGAACCCATACACTCAGTGAATCACCCACTCACACATCTATGCATAGAGTCACATACCCCCACCCACTCACCCAAACACTCAGACACTCATGCATATACTCAGACAACAAATCAATAATCCATATAGACACTCATGTAGCTACTCACCAACCCATGGAGCCGCTTACACACCAACTGACAGACTGATACAGATGTTTACACAGTTTAGTCACTAACCCATGCATTCAGTAAGAGATGTTTAATCACTCACTTATACAGTCAGTCACGCACCTACTAAATCATTCATATAGACACTCATTCTTCAATACACCTTGGCATATTTATATATATATAAAACATATTTAAACTTTTTAGAAACACTCAGTCGCTGGATGATGTCATCAGTGATGTCATCAGTGATGTCATTTGAGATGTCATCAGTGATGTCACTGACCATGTCATGTGTGATGTAGTATGTGATGTCATCAGCAGTGCATTGAGGGGGCGCGAGTTATAGTTAGCTCAACTAACTATAACGGCTGAATTTCTCAGGTTTTGTACGAGTAAAATGTCAGCCTAACTATAACGTCCCTGAAACCTGTGTTTTTTCCAGTGAATTTCTAAGGTTTTTCAAATGCTAATTCTTAACTATAACGTCCCTTAAACCTATGGTTTTTTCAGTGATATATATATATATATATATGACAACAGACCTCTCTTCAACGAAAGGAGTGAGCCGCACACATTAGGTGAGATTAAAAGAATTTTAATTGAATTTGAAAGCGCTGGGGCTGGCATTCTTAGTCCTGATGCATTTCGGTCTACCTAGACCTTTTTCAAAGGAAGCCAGAAGCATCTGTGAAGGCAAAAAGCAAACTGTTACAATAGCTCGTTTTTAAATGTTTGCACCCTGGTGGGCGTCACGATGGACTTAAGATAGAGCATGTTGGTCTTGGTATTTTGCTTTCAGTCTCCCAATTCATTCCCTCCAGTGGGTGATGCTTGTAAAATTCAAACAGTTAGCGCAAACACCTAATCCCCGTGCATACTGTCTTTGAAGTTGCTGGGGGCCATTCCAAGGTCCAATCCTGGCGGCTGCCACTGCCCTAATTGCTTTCACAAATCCTCAAACAGGGTCCATTTGCGGGCAGTTTGGCGCTCATTTAGTCTGGTGGTGCGTAGCTCGCGGCGGGACCAAGCCGTAAAACATGACAACAGACCTCTCTTCAACGAAAGGAGTGAGCCGCACACATTAGGTGAGATGAAAAGAATTTTAATTGAATTTGAAAGCGCTGGCGCTGGCATTCTTAGTCCTGATGCATTTCGGTCTACCTAGACCTTTTTCAAAGGAAGCCAGAAGCATCTGTGAAGGCAAAAAGCAAACTGTTACAATAGCTCGTTTTTAAATGTTTGCCCCCTGGTGGCGTCACGATGGACTTAAGATAGAGCATGTTGGTCTTGGTATTTTGCTTTCAGTCTCCCAATTCATTCCCTCCAGTGGGTGATGCTTGTAAAATTCAAACAGTTAGCGCAAACACCTAATCCCCGTGCATACTGTCTTTGAAGTTGCTGGGGGCCATTCCAAGGTCCAATCCCTGGCGGCTGCCACTGCCCTAATTGCTTTCACAAATCCTCAAACAGGGTCCATTTGCGGGCAGTTTGGCGCTCATTTAGTCTGGTGGTGCGTAGCTCGCGGCGGGACCAAGCCGTAAAACATGACAACAGACCTCTCTTCAACGAAAGGAGTGAGCCGCACACATTAGGTGAGATGAAAAGAATTTTAATTGAATTTGAAAGCGCTGGCGCTGGCATTCTTAGTCCTGATGCATTTCGGTCTACCTAGACCTTTTTCAAAGGAAGCCAGAAGCATCTGTGAAGGCAAAAAGCAAACTGTTACAATAGCTCGTTTTTAAATGTTTGCCCCCTGGTGGGCGTCACGATGGACTTAAGATAGAGCATGTTGGTCTTGGTAGTTTGCTTTCAGTCTCCCAATTCATTCCCTCCAGTGGGTGATGCTTGTAAAATTCAAACAGTTAGCGCAAACACCTAATCCCCGTGCATACTGTCTTTGAAGTTGCTGGGGGCCATTCCAAGGTCCAATCCCTGGCGGCTGCCACTGCCCTAATTGCTTTCACAAATCCTCAAACAGGGTCCATTTGCGGGCAGTTTGGCGCTCATTTAGTCTGGTGGTGCGTAGCTCGTGGTGGGACCAAGCCGTAAAACATGACAACAGACCTCTCTTCAACGAAAGGAGTGAGCCGAACACATTAGGTGAGATGAAAAGAATTTTAATTGAATTTGAAAGCGCTGGCGCTGGCATTCTTAGTCCTGATGCATTTCGGTCTACCTAGACCTTTTTCAAAGGAAGCCAGAAGCATCTGTGAAGGCAAAAAGCAAACTGTTACAATAGCTCGTTTTTAAATGTTTGCCCCCTGGTGGGCGTCACGATGGACTTAAGATAGAGCATGTTGGTCTTGGTAGTTTGCTTTCAGTCTCCCAATTCATTCCCTCCAGTGGGTGATGCTTGTAAAATTCAAACAGTTAGCGCAAACACCTAATCCCCGTGCATACTGTCTTTGAAGTTGCTGGGGGCCATTCCAAGGTCCAATCCCTGGTGGCTGCCACTGCCTATATATATTATCTACTGGCGGTCGCCAGTAGATAGTTATAGTTAGGATCTATTATCCATAGGAAATTCATAACATTCTATTCCCAATAACTTTGGCGTCGTTTGACTACTCATCGCAAAATTTTCAAAACTAGTGGGGCGCTCCGGTCCGCTCCTGTCTTGAAAGTTTCGGGATGATTCATCAAGCGGGGGCCGAGAAAAAGGGGGTCCCAAAACGTGTTTTCTCCATGTTAATTCCCATAGGAAATTTTAGCCATGGCTACAGCCTGAACTGCTGAACGGAATTACACCAAATTTTGCAAAAAGGTAGCGCTTGGTTCAGAAAGCGACCTTTTGTTTAAATGGTGTAAATCCGTTCAGTAGTTGCGGAGAAATTCAAAAAATAAGAGTGAAAAAATCAATTTCCTATAGGAAACTTTATGCAAGGCTACAGCCAAAACTGCTGAACGGAATTACACCAAATTTGGCAAAAAGGTAGTGCTTGGTTCAGAAAGCACCCTTTTTAAAAATGGTGTAAATCCGTTCCGTAGTTGCTGAGAAAATCCAAAATAAAAGTTTCGATATCTATGGCCATGGTGGATCCGCGCACCCTCCCGATCACGAGCTGCATGCTAATTGGCTGTCAACACTCCAAACCAGGAAGTGTTGGCAGCCATCTTGTTCCTCGGTAGAACCGAGGAACAAGAATGCAGTAAAACAACTGCGCAAAATGCAAAAAGGGGGCAGGGTAGAAACACCCTGACCCCCTAGGCCTGCTCAGGGGGTCCTACAAGGACCCCCAGGGCCAAAATAAAATAAAAATTTTTTTTTAAAAATCAGCAAAAAACGCGCTGGGTGCGCGGATCCTGCCGATACAAAAAAAAAAACGAAGCGCGGCCTCCCGCGCTTTGTGGTTAATTGGCCCCCGGGTGGGCCAAGTCCCGGGGGGCATGCGGGGCATCACTAATAATTATATGGGGGGCCTCTAAGGCCCCCCCAAGCCCCGGGGACCGCCACCCCCCGGGGCTTTAAACAAAATGGTGCGGGAGGGCTCTCAGCCCTCCCGCAGCCCCGGGGACCGCCATCCCCCGGGGCTTCTTTTTAAAAAAATAAATTACCTGTGTGGGGGGGCTCGAGCCCCCCCACATGCCCCGGGGACCGCCACCTCACCGGGGCACTAAATATTTCAATATGGGGGTCCGTTACGGAACCCCGAGCCCCGGGGACCACCACCTCCCCGGGGCTGTGCATTGGTTGGGAGGGGTCGCGCAGCCCCCTCCTGGAGCCCTTGTTGGCCCTGGGGACCACCACCCCCAGGGCCGGCTCCTGCAGTGTCCCGGGTGCCTACCCCCAGGACACTGTAGTTTGCTATGACAGGACGGGAGCCTCGCGGCTCCCGTCCTGTCATAGCAAACTGCTTTGGTTTTGGAAGAGAGAGCAGGAAACCTGCTCTCTCTTCCAAAACCAAAGCCTATTGCTTTTCCACACGGGAGCTGCATCTTAGCAGCTCCCATGTGGAAAAGCAATGCCGGCTCCCGAGGGACGCGGGGAGCCGGCGGGACCGTGGGGGGATTGGGGACCCCCCACGCTCCCCAATGGAGAGGGCCAGCCCCGGGGGATGGGGTCCCCGGGGCAAGTAGAGGCCCGGGAGGGGGGCCACGCGGCCCCCTCCCCCAAAAAAAATAAATAAATAAAGGCCTGCCCCGGGGGATGGGGTCCCCGGGGAAAAGGAGGCCTGAGGAGGGAGGCCACGCAGCCCCCTCCTTAAAGAAATAATAAAAAGAGTGGCCATGCCCCGGGGATGGGGTCCCCGGGGCCGGAATCGGCCACGGGAGGGGGCCACGCGGCCCCCTTCCCGTTTTTTTTAAAACAAATTAAAAAAAAGGGGTAAGGCCCTGGGGGATGGGGTCCCCAGGGCCCAAAAAAAGGAAAAAGGAAGGGGGGCCACACAGCCCCCCTTCGGAGCAAAAAAAGAAAAAAACGATCTTGCCGCAGGCCCCGCCCTTTTCCTTTACCACTCTGCAAACGCGCCCCGGGCACGTTTGCAGAGAGAGAACGATTCCCTTGAATACTGGGGGTCCCTGGGGGCCAACTAGCCCACCAGGAACCTCCAGTATGCGCCAGGAGGCTGCGTTGCAGAGAGGTGTACAGAGGCCACGCCCTTTGTACACCTCTCTGCAACGCAGCTCTGTGGCGCTTACTGGAGGTACCTGGTGGGATAGTTGGACCCCAGGGACCCTCAGGATTCAAGGGGACTTAATCCCCAACTTAAAACGCGCCACGGGGAGCATTTGCACAGTGGTGAAGGGATGGGGCGGGGCTTCAGGTGACATGTGTGCAAACAGGCCCCGTGGCGCGTTTTAAGATGGGGAATTAAATCCCCTTCAATCCTGAGGGTCCCTGGGAGCACAACTAGCCCACCAGGTACCTCCAGTAAGCGCCACGGAGCTGCGTTGCAGAGTGTTGTAAAAAGGGGCGTGGCCTCTGAACACCTCTCTGCAACGCAGCTCTCTGGCGCATACTGGAGGCATCTGGTGGGCCAGTTGGCCCCTAGGGACCCTCGGGATTGAGGAGGAATTAATTCTCCAACTTAAAACGCGCCACAGGGCGTGTTTGCAGACATGTCACCTCAGGCCCCACCCCCTTCCTTCACCATTGTGCAAATATTCCTCTAAAATCAGCCGAATTCCGAATTCCGATTTACTCACCTGTTATCAGGAGAGACCTCAGTGCTGCATCTTTGAGCCCAGTATTGATCCTGAAAAGTAATTTTAACCGTACTTACCAGTAACTTGAATTTCCTTCCATAGAATATCATTGCCTGCTTTTTGCTGAAAAAGTTTGTGTCGATTTTTGAAACATACAAATATTCCTCTAAAATCAGCAGAACTACGAATTCCGATTTACTCACCTGTTATCAGGAGAGACCTCAGTGCTGCATCTTTGAGCCCAGTACTGATCCTGAAAAGTAATTTTAACCGTACTTACCAGTAACTTGAATTTCCTTCCATAGAATATCATTGCCTGCTTTTTGCTGAAAAAGTTTCTAAGTGTCGATTTTTGAAACATACAAATATTCCTCTAAAATCAACAGAAGTACGAATTCCGATTTACTCACCTGTTATTAGGAGAGACCTCAGTGCTGCATCTTTGAGCCCAGTACTGATCCTGAAAAGTAATTTTAACCGTACTTACCAGTAACTTGTATTTCCTTCCCTAGGCTAACATTGACTGGTTTCACTTGAAAATTCTTCTAAGTGTGGAGTTTTGGAACTTTATAATATTCCTCTAAAATCAGCCGAACTACGAATTCCGATTTACTCACCTGTTATCAGGAGAGACCTCAGTGCTGCATCTTTGATCCCAGTACTGATCCTGAAAAGTAATTTTAACCGTACTTACCAGTAACTTGAATTTCCTTGCATAGGCTAACATTGACTGGTTTCACTTGAAAATTCTTCTAAGTGTGGAGTTTTGGAACTTTATAATATTCCTCTAAAATCAGCCGAACTACGAATTCCGATTTACTCACCTGTTATCAGGAGAGAACCCAGTGCTGCATCTTTTAGCCCAGCACTGACCCTGATAAGTAATTCTAACCGTACTTACCAGTAACTTGTATTTCCTTCCATTGGAATCCATTGTCTGGTTTTCCGCAGAAAAGTTTCAAAGTGTCGTTTTCACAAACTACAAATATTCCTTAAAAATCGCCTGTATGACTTAAACACATTCTTTCAACTGTTTACAGGAGATGCACCAGTACTGGATCCAGGATCCACCACTGAGTAAGAAAAAGTAACGATAACACTACTTACCTGCTAAGTGAATTTCCTCCCATAGGATAACATTGGTGATTCTATGTGAAAAAGTTTCGAAGTGTCAAGTTTTAAAATACAATAATATTCCTTAAAAATCACTACTGTAACCAAAACGCTTTTACTCAACTGTTTACAGGAGATGTCCCAGGACTGAATCTAGGATCCAGTCCTGTGGTTAGAAAAGTAATCCATAAAGTAACTAATTGCATTTACCTAGAAATTCACATTGAGCTCAATGTTGCATTTTGTTTGAAATTGTGTTGCCCATTGCAACAACTGTAACTACTGTACTTAAAAGTCGCAAAGTATTTAAACTAAAGTAATTCATTCTGAGAAAGTATATTTTGTAATGTAATGTATAATGTAATTACAATGTAATTTAAAAAATAAAATATCTGAAAATATATAGTTTAAAAAATGTAGTAAATCAGTATCAAAAAAATAAATATAACAATTAATACATTTCAAAATTGTCATTTACAAAGCCTTTGAAATTCACTGAAAAAAACCATAGGTTTCAGACATGTTATAGTTAGGAATTAGCATTTAAAAACCTTTGAAATTCACTGAAAAAACCATAGGTTTCAGGCACGTTATAGTTAGAAATTAGCATTTAAAAAACCTTTGAAATTCACTGAAAAAACCATAGGTTCCAGGCACGTTATAGTTAGAAATTAGCATTTAAAAACCTTTGAAATTCACTGAAAAAACCATAGGTTTCAGACACGTTATAGTTAGAAATTAGCATTTAAAAAACCTTTGAAATTCACTGAAAAAACCATAGGTTTCAGACACGTTATAGTTAGAAATTTGCATTTAAAAAACCTTACAAATTCACTGAAAAAACCATAGGTTTTAGGGACAGTTATAGTTAGTTGGACATTGCACTCGTACAAAACCCGTGAAATTCCCCGTTATAGTTAGTTCAGCTAACTATAACTCGCGCCCCGCAATGCACTGCTGATGACGTCACATATTACATCACTCATGACATGGTCAGTGACATCAAGGCTATAGGGAAGGATATTAGCAATGGGAGTTGAGCCCCCTATAGTCCACTTGCCCAGACAACTTCACTGTGATGTTACAGCATGTGTCATATATGGTGCCAATGACAAGTGCACTTCTCCAATTAAGACTGGGAGGGGGTGGTTAGGCAAGGGCGTGTACTGGCCCCACCAGACAGCTGCCATATGTCAGTGTAGCCACCTCTAAGAAGATATGTGGAGGGGACTTTGGGACTTCAGAGAGCTCCCTGAATGAGCCCTAGTTAATATGTGTCCACACAGTCAAATTGCTTCACAACCGCATGCTTGCCCTTATGCCCAAATCAAATTATATGGTGGAAGCACAGGGCCTTGCATGGGGCCACACCCTTACTATCATGTAAGTGTAAACATTGCTTGTGCCTAACCAGTATTACAGAAGCAGCTCCTCAACTGTTTACTGCTTCCACTGTATTTCATAGTACTCTGGGGGTGCAAAAAGCAAATGCTAATGCTCATTGCACACACAGGGCACATATATAACAAGGTCCCTTGTTTTTTAAGTTTGCGCTTCCACAACTAATACGCCAGTTGCATCCATCCTATGCCTCTGGGTGGTGTGGTGTGGCAGACAGCGGCACAGATTTATCAACCCTTTGCACCGCAGTAAAGTCATGCAAAGTTTCGAATTGATGAAGTATTTACTTTGCAATGCAAAACTTTTTGTGCTGGAAAGTAGCCCTTAAAGTAACTTAACTCGTAGTTTGTACTGCTTAGCACTACTTTAAGTCAAGTGAGCACTCCATATGTGGTACATGGGCAGTCACATGCTACCACCCATCGTTTTAGATGAAAAGCCCTTTCTACTAAAATAGTTGGACCATTCTTTGCACCAAAAATAATACCTCCTTGAACCAGGCGCTAAGTAGAACAAATCTTTTTATTTCTTTTAAAGTTTCACACATATGGTGTGTGCTGCATTGTACACCACACATCTAATGTAGGAAGGTTTTTACAGTTTGTCTTGGTGTAGCATTTTATATTAGAGTAGTAACTTTCCAGAACAAAATCTATGCTAGAGATCTCACATACACCTTTGCTCTGTGATGCAAAGATGTGCTGCGTGGTGCTAGACAGCCTATTTATGTGCCAGGGCTGGGGAAAGAAAGCGGCAGCATCATATCTCAGTAGCAGGCTCTACTCTGCTCTCTCCCTCGAGGACATACAGTCGCAACAACTTTGGTAGCTGCACCACATTGCACTATTAATAAATCTGCCCCAGCATCTTCCTATGTGTCCTATGTGTCCTTACTCTAATGACATCTTCGTTAGGGGAAGAGAATGAGGAAATTGAAAAAATGTGTCTTTCACCATTCTACTTTGAACAGGCAAGCCCTCATAGCAAGAGATTGAGAAAAGGGGGTAGAGAAGTCAAGAGATAAAAAAATAAATAAACGTAGATCAAATAGATAACATTGAAAGAAAAATGTAAACCCCGTTTCCCAAAGCTTTCCAGTACCCTCCAAACAGTAAATAAACTCTTGAGCTGATGCTAATTACATTTCATAGATTTTTCTTAGGCTTTAGCTGATTCAAGCACTTTTCAAATCTAAAACCACTGGATAAAAAAAGATCAAATATTTCCATGTAAATTTCATAGGGACATTTCTCTATAAATACATTTTTATTCCCGTTTGAGGCAGCATGCTGATCAATGGCCATTTAGAGTTTAATGAATGATATATCTCGTCCACCGTATTACAAGTGAATTATATCGTATGGTACATATAATAAGGTGGACAGGGTGACTATCAGTTTTGTAACAGACTATCCCACCCAGCAAGCTCTAAATGTGGCATTTTTTTCTTCACCTTGTAAATACCTTCAACTTAGATGGGAATATTAGGCTCCACATTGAGGCATGTTGTTGTAAATATGAAAATTCCAGAACAATGGTGCGCCTAAACCATCCCAACCATTTTCCTTTTTTCATGGTAGTTTTTGTGTATTTTTTCCTTTTTGACTCAGGTTGAGAGGCAGTACACCTATGAAAAGTGAAGTTCTTTTTAATTGTTGCCAAAACTTGACGTGATTTCCAATTCATGAACCTCTTCTTGTTGAAAGATGAAAACTCAACTACATTGTGTTTTGTGCTCCATCACAGGCTTCCACATCAAGCTCTGGAAGTATCTAAGTGTGCTAACCTTCCTCTTGTCAACCAGTTTGGTATTAAGCAGGGGAATCAATTAGAAGAGTGGTTGAATTTTCCTATTTTTCTTAGTACTCCATCATTCCCTGCAGCATAAAAACTAAATTAAAATCATTTAATAGTGGAAATGGGTTTTTGTGTAATGTCCCTAACACAAGATTAAAGCCAAGTGGGCCAAGTGATAGACGTCTCTGGGTTAGGAGCTTTTATCAGGAAAAAGTGTTTAGCCGCTCACCATTTTGAGAAACCCCTTTCTTTATCTAACAAACGATATATGGAATGCGTTGGGCCTGGGCCTCTCTGCAGTGTCACCACCAAACATTTTGCCTTCACCCTTCCTGTTTTCTGAACTCCTTTCTGTTGGCTTTTAAGATTCTGTGTACTTTACCATTGCTAACCAGTGCTAAAGCAATTGTGCTCTCTCTTCTAAGCATGGTAAAATTGGCTTTATACCCAAGTGGCCTATTTAATGTACATGGAAGACCCTAGTAAATTGGTATTACTGGTACCCAGCGCCTGTAAATTAAATGCTACTAATGGGTCTGCAGCCCTTATTGTTCAACCAACTTAAGTATACCTTTAAAACATGTCTTAGGCCTGCCATTGCAGCCTGTGTGTGCAGTTTTAAACTGCCATTTTGACCTGACAAAATAAACCTTTTGCCAGGCCTAAACCTTCCTTTTGGATACATATAAGTCACCCCCGGAGTAGACCTTAAACAGCCCATTGTAAAAGGTGCATTGTATTTAAAAAGTTGGATATGCACTTTTAAGTTTTACATGTCCTGGTAAGGAAAAACTCTTAAATTCGTTTTTCACTATTGCAAGGCCTACCTCTCCCTCAGGATAACATTGGATTACCTTATTACATTTAATAAGTGATAACTTTTGTTTCAGAGCAGGTAGAAATCTTATGTATGGCGTCTGATGAATTGTAATTTAAAATCCTTTCTAGCGCTAAAGTCGGATTTTAATTCACAATTCTGAAAATTCCACTGTTAGAAAGTTGTCATTTTCTTGTCCTAACATTTGATGCCTGCAGTTCTGTTTCCCGGGTCAAATGACTAGATATAATTGGCAGTTGGCCTATGTGTATTTCTCCCAGACAGCCACAGAATAGAGGGTCTGGGTGCTGGTAAGATAGGTCATCCTGACTTAATGAGAGGGGAAAAGTTGTCACCTGTCACACTGGCACTTCAAAGACACTGCCTAAGCTCACACACAAAGGACTTCGCATTAGTTTATTATGCTTGCAGACAGACTGGAACCAGAAATTACAGACACTTCTGATGGGTGAGTACCCTAAAGGTGTTTTCAATTTCAAAGTGGATAACAGGTATAAAAAGGGGACCCTCAGACCCACTCTTCAGTACACTCCTGGACCTGCAGATATTGCAGAAGAAGGGAATCCTGTTACCATGGGACTGCCCTGCTGTCTGAGAAGGAAGACAGGACTTGCACCCTTCAACCCAGGCTACATGAGTGACTCCAAGGGCTAGTTAGCTGGCCTTCTGTTCTGAGCTGCACGCCGGAACAAGCTCCAGAGGCCCCTCTGCAACTGTCCAGCTGACCTGCTGCACTGAACCTGCAACTAGACCTGCCTGAGTCCTGGTGGCCTCCGCTGGAGTAAGTTCCTGATCCCCAAGAGTTGCATCTCGGGTCCTGGACCTTCGGTGTGGCATCAGTTGAGCTGCTCCTTTGAAGAAAAAGAGAACTCCTGAAGTTTTAAGCTTTTCACAACTGCAAACAGGCCCATTCACTGCAAGATCATACCCCCGCCCCGACTGTAGAACGCGAAGCTCTAGTGAACCCGAATCTTCGCCGTACAGTGTCCCCCAGTGACGACTGGCAACCTGAGATCTGAACTTCGCGCTACAGCATTGATAGCCTGCGGTGACCCGTCAACACAAAACTCCAGCAGCGCCCACCAGATCAGTTGACTGGGGGTGAGTGTTTGATTGGCTCAAACGTTCCGTCCATCATCCCCTTTTGTATCGCTTTGTTCACCCTAAGTTGGCGGGGGTATGCCCAGACGTGGGTCCCTTGCTCACTTTGCCACTGGATTCAAGCAAGCCTGGCTGATGACGGCTGGAATGCCAGAAACCGGTCCTAGGATGCTTGTTTCCGGTCCAGGGAAGACATGGCTTGGCAGTTCGGGCTGGACTGTTCCCATGAGGCACAGGGTCAGACTGATTTGCATATGGCCATGTCTGAACTGGGGTGGTGGAGTGAGCTAAAGAATGATGATGGATTAAACCCAGATCAGTTGACTGGGGGTGAGTGTTTGATTGGCTCAAACGTTCCGTCCATCATCCCCTTTTGTATCGCTTTGTTCGCCCTAAGTTGGCGGGGGTATGCCCAGACGTGGGTCCCTTGCTCACTTTGCCACTGGATTCAAGCAAGCCTGGCTGATGACGGCTGGAATGCCAGAAACCGGTCCTAGGATGCTTGTTTCCGGTCCAGGGAAGACATGGCTTGGCAGTTCGGGCTGGACTGTTCCCATGAGGCACAGGGTCAGACTGATTTGCATATGGCCATGTCTGAACTGGGGTGGTGGAGTGAGCTAAAGAATGATGATGGATTAAACCCAGATCAGTTGACTGGGGGTGAGTGTTTGATTGGCTCAAACGTTCCGTCCATCATCCCCTTTTGTATCGCTTTGTTCGCCCTAAGTTGGCGGGGGTATGCCCAGATGTGGGTCCCTTGCTCACTTTGCCACTGGATTCAAGCAAGCCTGGCTGATGACGGCTGGAATGCCAGAAACCGGTCCTAGGATGCTTGTTTCCGGTCCAGGGAAGACATGGCTTGGCAGTTCGGGCTGGACTGTTCCCATGAGGCACAGGGTCAGACTGATTTGCATATGGCCATGTCTGAACTGGGGTGGTGGAGTGAGCTAAAGAATGATGATGGATTAAACCCAGATCAGTTGACTGGGGGTGAGTGTTTGATTGGCTCAAACGTTCCGTCCATCATCCCCTTTTGTATCGCTTTGTTCGCCCTAAGTTGGCGGGGGTATGCCCAGACGTGGGTCCCTTGCTCACTTTGCCACTGGATTCAATCAAGCCTGGCTGATGATGGCTGGAATGCCAGAAACCGGTCCTAGGATGCTTGTTTCCGGTCCAGGGAAGACATGGCTTGGCAATTCGGGCTGGACTGTTCCCATGAGGCACAGGGTCAGACTGATTTGCATATGGCCATGTCTGAACTGGGGTGGTGGAGTGAGCTAAAGAATGATGATGGATTAAACCCAGATCAGTTGACTGGGGGTGAGTGTTTGATTGGCTCAAACGTTCCGTCCATCATCCCCTTTTGTATCGCTTTGTTCGCCCTAAGTTGGCGGGGGTATGCCCAGACGTGGGTCCCTTGCTCACTTTGCCACTGGATTCAAGCAAGCCTGGCTGATGACGGCTGGAATGCCAGAAACCGGTCCTAGGATGCTTATTTCCGGTCCAGGGAAGACATGGCTTGGCAGTTCGGGCTGGACTGTTCCCATGAGGCACAGGGTCAGACTGATTTGCATATGGCCATGTCTGAACTGGGGTGGTGGAGTGAGCTAAAGAATGATGATGGATTAAACCCAGATCAGTTGACTGGGGGTGAGTGTTTGATTGGCTCAAACGTTCCGTCCATCATCCCCTTTTGTATCGCTTTGTTCGCCCTAAGTTGGCGGGGGTATGCCCAGACGTGGGTCCCTTGCTCCCTTTGCCACTGGATTCAAGCAAGCCTGGCTGATGACGGCTGGAATGCCAGAAACCGGTCCTAGGATGCTTGTTTCCGGTCCAGGGAAGACATGGCTTGGCAGTTCGGGCTGGACTGTTCCCATGAGGCACAGGGTCAGACTGATTTGCATATGGCCATGTCTGAACTGGGGTGGTGGAGTGAGCTAAAGAATGATGATGGATTAAACCCAGATCAGTTGACTGGGGGTGAGTGTTTGATTGGCTCAAACGTTCCGTCCATCATCCCCTTTTGTATCGCTTTGTTCGCCCTAAGTTGGCGGGGGTATGCCCAGACGTGGGTCCCTTGCTCACTTTGCCACTGGATTCAAGCAAGCCTGGCTGATGACGGCTGGAATGCCAGAAACCGGTCCTAGGATGCTTGTTTCCGGTCCAGGGAAGACATGGCTTGGCAGTTCGGGCTGGACTGTTCCCATGAGGCACAGGGTCAGACTGATTTGCATATGGCCATGTCTGAACTGGGGTGGTGGAGTGAGCTAAAGAATGATGATGGATTAAACCCAGATCAGTTGACTGGGGGTGAGTGTTTGATTGGCTCAAACGTTCCGTCCATCATCCCCTTTTGTATCGCTTTGTTCGCCCCTAAGTTGGCGGGGGTATGCCCAGACGTGGGTCCCTTGCTCACTTTGCCACTGGATTCAAGCAAGCCTGGCTGATGACGGCTGGAATGCCAGAAACCGGTCCTAGGATGCTTGTTTCCGGTCCAGGGAAGACATGGCTTGGCAGTTCGGGCTGGACTGTTCCCATGAGGCACAGGGTCAGACTGATTTGCATATGGCCATGTCTGAACTGGGGTGGTGGAGTGAGCTAAAGAATGATGATGGATTAAACCCAGATCAGTTGACTGGGGGTGAGTGTTTGATTGGCTCAAACGTTCCGTCCATCATCCCCTTTTGTATCGCTTTGTTCGCCCTAAGTTGGCGGGGGTATGCCCAGACGTGGGTCCCTTGCTCACTTTGCCACTGGATTCAAGCAAGCCTGGCTGATGACGGCTGGAATGCCAGAAACCGGTCCTAGGATGCTTGTTTCCGGTCCAGGGAAGACATGGCTTGGCAGTTCGGGCTGGACTGTTCCCATGAGGCACAGGGTCAGACTGATTTGCATATGGCCATGTCTGAACTGGGGTGGTGGAGTGAGCTAAAGAATGATGATGGATTAAACCCAGATCAGTTGACTGGGGGTGAGTGTTTGATTGGCTCAAACGTTCCGTCCATCATCCCCTTTTGTATCGCTTTGTTCGCCCTAAGTTGGCGGGGGTATGCCCAGACGTGGGTCCCTTGCTCACTTTGCCACTGGATTCAAGCAAGCCTGGCTGATGACGGCTGGAATGCCAGAAACCGGTCCTAGGATGCTTGTTTCCGGTCCAGGGAAGACATGGCTTGGCAGTTCGGGCTGGACTGTTCCCATGAGGCACAGGGTCAGACTGATTTGCATATGGCCATGTCTGAACTGGGGTGGTGGAGTGAGCTAAAGAATGATGATGGATTAAACCCAGATCAGTTGACTGGGGGTGAGTGTTTGATTGGCTCAAACGTTCCGTCCATCATCCCCTTTTGTATCGCTTTGTTCGCCCTAAGTTGGCGGGGTATGCCCAGACGTGGGTCCCTTGCTCACTTTGCCACTGGATTCAAGCAAGCCTGGCTGATGACGGCTGGAATGCCAGAAACCGGTCCTAGGATGCTTGTTTCCGGTCCAGGGAAGACATGGCTTGGCAGTTCGGGCTGGACTGTTCCCATGAGGCACAGGGTCAGACTGATTTGCATATGGCCATGTCTGAACTGGGGTGGTGGAGTGAGCTAAAGAATGATGATGGATTAAACCCAGATCAGTTGACTGGGGGTGAGTGTTTGATTGGCTCAAACGTTCCGTCCATCATCCCCTTTTGTATCGCTTTGTTCGCCCTAAGTTGGCGGGGGTATGCCCAGACGTGGGTCCCTTGCTCACTTTGCCACTGGATTCAAGCAAGCCTGGCTGATGACGGCTGGAATGCCAGAAACCGGTCCTAGGATGCTTGTTTCCGGTCCAGGGAAGACATGGCTTGGCAGTTCGGGCTGGACTGTTCCTATGAGGCACAGGGTCAGACTGATTTGCATATGGCCATGTCTGAACTGGGGTGGTGGAGTGAGCTAAAGAATGATGATGGATTAAACCCAGATCAGTTGACTGGGGGTGAGTGTTTGATTGGCTCAAACGTTCCGTCCATCATCCCCTTTTGTATCGCTTTGTTCGCCCTAAGTTGGCGGGGGTATGCCCAGACGTGGGTCCCTTGCTCACTTTGCCACTGGATTCAAGCAAGCCTGGCTGATGACGGCTGGAATGCCAGAAACCGGTCCTAGGATGCTTGTTTCCGGTCCAGGGAAGACATGGCTTGGCAGTTCGGGCTGGACTGTTCCCATGAGGCACAGGGTCAGACTGATTTGCATATGGCCATGTCTGAACTGGGGTGGTGGAGTGAGCTAAAGAATGATGATGGATTAAACCCAGATCAGTTGACTGGGGGTGAGTGTTTGATTGGCTCAAACGTTCCGTCCATCATCCCCTTTTGTATCGCTTTGTTCGCCCTAAGTTGGCGGGGGTATGCCCAGACGTGGGTCCCTTGCTCACTTTGCCACTGGATTCAAGCAAGCCTGGCTGATGACGGCTGGAATGCCAGAAACCGGTCCTAGGATGCTTGTTTCCGGTCCAGGGAAGACATGGCTTGGCAGTTTGGGCTGGACTGTTCCCATGAGGCACAGGGTCAGACTGATTTGCATATGGCCATGTCTGAACTGGGGTGGTGGAGTGAGCTAAAGAATGATGATGGATTAAACCCAGATCAGTTGACTGGGGGTGAGTGTTTGATTGGCTCAAGCGTTCCGTCCATCATCCCCTTTTGTATCGCTTTGTTCGCCCTAAGTTGGCGGGGGTATGCCCAGACGTGGGTCCCTTGCTCACTTTGCCACTGGATTCAATCAAGCCTGGCTGATGATGGCTGGAATGCCAGAAACCGGTCCTAGGATGCTTGTTTCCGGTCCAGGGAAGACATGGCTTGGCAATTCGGGCTGGACTGTTCCCATGAGGCACAGGGTCAGACTGATTTGCATATGGCCATGTCTGAACTGGGGTGGTGGAGTGAGCTAAAGAATGATGATGGATTAAACCCAGATCAGTTGACTGGGGGTGAGTGTTTGATTGGCTCAAGCGTTCCGTCCATCATCCCCTTTTGTATCGCTTTGTTCGCCCTAAGTTGGCGGGGGTATGCCCAGACGTGGGTCCCTTGCTCACTTTGCCACTGGATTCAAGCAAGCCTGGCTGATGACGGCTGGAATGCCAGAAACCGGTCCTAGGATGCTTATTTCCGGTCCAGGGAAGACATGGCTTGGCAGTTCGGGCTGGACTGTTCCCATGAGGCACAGGGTCAGACTGATTTGCATATGGCCATGTCTGAACTGGGGTGGTGGAGTGAGCTAAAGAATGATGATGGATTAAACCCAGATCAGTTGACTGGGGGTGAGTGTTTGATTGGCTCAAGCGTTCCGTCCATCATCCCCTTTGTATCGCTTTGTTCGCCCTAAGTTGGCGGGGGTATGCCCAGACGTGGGTCCCTTGCTCCCTTTGCCACTGGATTCAAGCAAGCCTGGCTGATGACGGCTGGAATGCCAGAAACCGGTCCTAGGATGCTTGTTTCCGGTCCAGGGAAGACATGGCTTGGCAGTTCGGGCTGGACTGTTCCCATGAGGCACAGGGTCAGACTGATTTGCATATGGCCATGTCTGAACTGGGGTGGTGGAGTGAGCTAAAGAATGATGATGGATTAAACCCAGATCAGTTGACTGGGGGTGAGTGTTTGATTGGCTCAAACGTTCCGTCCATCATCCCCTTTTGTATCGCTTTGTTCGCCCTAAGTTGGCGGGGGTATGCCCAGACGTGGGTCCCTTGCTCACTTTGCCACTGGATTCAAGCAAGCCTGGCTGATGACGGCTGGAATGCCAGAAACCGGTCCTAGGATGCTTGTTTCCGGTCCAGGGAAGACATGGCTTGGCAGTTCGGGCTGGACTGTTCCCATGAGGCACAGGGTCAGACTGATTTGCATATGGCCATGTCTGAACTGGGGTGGTGGAGTGAGCTAAAGAATGATGATGGATTAAACCCAGATCAGTTGACTGGGGGTGAGTGTTTGATTGGCTCAAACGTTCCGTCCATCATCCCCTTTTGTATCGCTTTGTTCGCCCTAAGTTGGCGGGGGTATGCCCAGACGTGGGTCCCTTGCTCACTTTGCCACTGGATTCAAGCAAGCCTGGCTGATGACGGCTGGAATGCCAGAAACCGGTCCTAGGATGCTTGTTTCCGGTCCAGGGAAGACATGGCTTGGCAGTTCGGGCTGGACTGTTCCCATGAGGCACAGGGTCAGACTGATTTGCATATGGCCATGTCTGAACTGGGGTGGTGGAGTGAGCTAAAGAATGATGATGGATTAAACCCAGATCAGTTGACTGGGGGTGAGTGTTTGATTGGCTCAAGCGTTCCGTCCATCATCCCCTTTTGTATCGCTTTGTTCGCCCTAAGTTGGCGGGGGTATGCCCAGATGTGGGTCCCTTGCTCACTTTGCCACTGGATTCAAGCAAGCCTGGCTGATGACGGCTGGAATGCCAGAAACCGGTCCTAGGATGCTTGTTTCCGGTCCAGGGAAGACATGGCTTGGCAGTTCGGGCTGGACTGTTCCCATGAGGCACAGGGTCAGACTGATTTGCATATGGCCATGTCTGAACTGGGGTGGTGGAGTGAGCTAAAGAATGATGATGGATTAAACCCAGATCAGTTGACTGGGGGTGAGTGTTTGATTGGCTCAAACGTTCCGTCCATCATCCCCTTTTGTATCGCTTTGTTCGCCCTAAGTTGGCGGGGGTATGCCCAGACGTGGGTCCCTTGCTCACTTTGCCACTGGATTCAATCAAGCCTGGCTGATGATGGCTGGAATGCCAGAAACCGGTCCTAGGATGCTTGTTTCCGGTCCAGGGAAGACATGGCTTGGCAATTCGGGCTGGACTGTTCCCATGAGGCACAGGGTCAGACTGATTTGCATATGGCCATGTCTGAACTGGGGTGGTGGAGTGAGCTAAAGAATGATGATGGATTAAACCCAGATCAGTTGACTGGGGGTGAGTGTTTGATTGGCTCAAACGTTCCGTCCATCATCCCCTTTTGTATCGCTTTGTTCGCCCTAAGTTGGCGGGGGTATGCCCAGACGTGGGTCCCTTGCTCACTTTGCCACTGGATTCAAGCAAGCCTGGCTGATGACGGCTGGAATGCCAGAAACCGGTCCTAGGATGCTTATTTCCGGTCCAGGGAAGACATGGCTTGGCAGTTCGGGCTGGACTGTTCCCATGAGGCACAGGGTCAGACTGATTTGCATATGGCCATGTCTGAACTGGGGTGGTGGAGTGAGCTAAAGAATGATGATGGATTAAACCCAGATCAGTTGACTGGGGGTGAGTGTTTGATTGGCTCAAACGTTCCGTCCATCATCCCCTTTTGTATCGCTTTGTTCGCCCTAAGTTGGCGGGGGTATGCCCAGACGTGGGTCCCTTGCTCCCTTTGCCACTGGATTCAAGCAAGCCTGGCTGATGACGGCTGGAATGCCAGAAACCGGTCCTAGGATGCTTGTTTCCGGTCCAGGGAAGACATGGCTTGGCAGTTCGGGCTGGACTGTTCCCATGAGGCACAGGGTCAGACTGATTTGCATATGGCCATGTCTGAACTGGGGTGGTGGAGTGAGCTAAAGAATGATGATGGATTAAACCCAGATCAGTTGACTGGGGGTGAGTGTTTGATTGGCTCAAACGTTCCGTCCATCATCCCCTTTTGTATCGCTTTGTTCGCCCTAAGTTGGCGGGGGTATGCCCAGACGTGGGTCCCTTGCTCACTTTGCCACTGGATTCAAGCAAGCCTGGCTGATGACGGCTGGAATGCCAGAAACCGGTCCTAGGATGCTTGTTTCCGGTCCAGGGAAGACATGGCTTGGCAGTTCGGGCTGGACTGTTCCCATGAGGCACAGGGTCAGACTGATTTGCATATGGCCATGTCTGAACTGGGGTGGTGGAGTGAGCTAAAGAATGATGATGGATTAAACCCAGATCAGTTGACTGGGGGTGAGTGTTTGATTGGCTCAAACGTTCCGTCCATCATCCCCTTTTGTATCGCTTTGTTCGCCCTAAGTTGGCGGGGGTATGCCCAGACGTGGGTCCCTTGCTCACTTTGCCACTGGATTCAAGCAAGCCTGGCTGATGACGGCTGGAATGCCAGAAACCGGTCCTAGGATGCTTGTTTCCGGTCCAGGGAAGACATGGCTTGGCAGTTCGGGCTGGACTGTTCCCATGAGGCACAGGGTCAGACTGATTTGCATATGGCCATGTCTGAACTGGGGTGGTGGAGTGAGCTAAAGAATGATGATGGATTAAACCCAGATCAGTTGACTGGGGGTGAGTGTTTGATTGGCTCAAACGTTCCGTCCATCATCCCCTTTTGTATCGCTTTGTTCGCCCTAAGTTGGCGGGGGTATGCCCAGACGTGGGTCCCTTGCTCACTTTGCCACTGGATTCAAGCAAGCCTGGCTGATGACGGCTGGAATGCCAGAAACCGGTCCTAGGATGCTTGTTTCCGGTCCAGGGAAGACA